>CM062295.1:95570797-96170797 GCA_031216915.1 Pictodentalium vernedei | reverse complement strand
CCACAGTGAAGATTAATGCTTGGTAACTAAGACTTGAAGTATTAACTTAAGCACTCTACAACAATGATAAATGATAATCATATATATAATACATGTAAGAGTGTCTCTCTCGATTATCCATCGAAAGAATATTGAAATATGATCTGAGAAGTTACAAGCCAACTGAGAAGCCTATTTCTGAGATTTAAGAGCCAGGTCCTGATGTTTCAGAACCAAATACGCACTGGCGCATGCCCAGGTCGGTCCCTGATAGGGTAAAGGGTTCAAGTGCTGTTCAAGTGACTAAAGAAAAAAGTCCGAGAGAAAAATACATATATGTTGCGAGGGGGGTTATTGTAGAAACGGGGATTAATGTTCTACTTATGATATTCTTTTTAATATATTTTAATATAGTCGGTTTATGATGCAGGCGAAAAACAACTGTTTCCATTGTCTGGTCATTCAACTGTATTCCGATATCGTAGTCAGGACGCGCTGTGGTAATTATTAAAATAAAGATTACACACTAACAGCCCCAAAGAATGCTATTATACTCGGGAGGGCAACGGCTGGCAACAACATATAGCATACATTAGAGGCGGACACAATTAATGTTATTTACTCGAAATGTTTTTTGTTACAGATAGAGTAAAGACAATTTAACCCTTTATCCAACGTAACGGCCAAAACCGGCCAGCGCTATTCTCAAAAATCGCCAATTAATTTTCATTATTTTTTCATTTTTTGTCTCAAAAACATAGGTTATGACCCCTCGTTCCAATGAGGGGTCATAACCTATGTTTTTGAGACAAAAAATGAAAAAAATTAGTTATTCAAGAATTTTTTTTGCAAGTGTCGTCTGCTTTTCATGTTAGGTAAAGGGTTAACCCTTTGAACTCCAGTGGAGTCTTCCATGCCAGTTCAATGGCAGCAATTAGAAGAGTCTACAGCCTCAGGGCTGCACGTTGAAAATATTGATTGGTCTACCCCACACATTTACTGAACGGCCATCCTATATAAGGATGTTAAGACGTATCATGTTCCTGGCCGGAAAATCGGTCGCTCGGGTTCAAAGAGTTAAAAGCGAAAGGCCATAAATCAGTTTCAGGCCACGCATTAGGGATTTATCATTACAAAATGGCCTTGTAGGTTCTATTGATGATCCAGATAGGTCATAAGTTTTGAACTAAAATAATGTCTCTTTAGGTGACCTCAGAAGAAAAGATAAGGTTCAAATATAAGTACAGTCACGAGATGTTGATTTTTCGCAATAGATAAATGAGATAACATCTTTTTATAAGAACGGAGAGGTTATTGATTTTACAAACTAGTTTACATGTATATAAATGAGATGACATACACAGAACGACACGCGCATGTGAATGGGTTAATCGATATGTCACGAGTGCCAGCGTGCAAGGATAGAACGAGAGGGCGCAGGCTTCGAGTTTTATCAGTCCACGATAGCACAGGTGCCATATCCATTAATCTTTTACGCGCGCGTGTGTTCTGTGTTTATTACACGCCTTCACGTCAAAAGAAATAATTATTAAAAGGACACTCAGCAATTCATTTGACAACTATCAACAAAAAGAACATTTTATCGCCAACCAAATTTGCAAGGGGAACCCGTGTTACTATTTTGTCCCCTGAGTGCCAATGTGTTCTATGTGCATAGCACACAGAACACATTGGAACTCAGGGGACGATTTCTAGCTATCGCTAACGACTCCGATTGTAATTACAGTGCACGATTTGTACAAAATTCCAGAGAAATTTCGTTTCAGTTTAAAAATAGTCTGTCAAAGATTTCCCTTCCGCACATGTGTGCGGAACAGATTTTCATTTTCCGCATGGTTTAGTGTTGCTGTATTTGGGGATTTCAAAGAACAGGCGTGTAATAAAACTAATGCTGTTATATATGTTTTTACGAAGGTATTTTACATAAGTATAAAGGGCGTAAGTAGTATGTCATGTACCCGGATACGCCCAGGTTGGATAACCTCGGTGGATGACCTCGGAAGTGACGTCATGTCACGTGACCTAGTGGCGCCATGTTGTGTTGTCATGGTGACCCGCGTGGGCGGCCATGTTGTGACGTCATCTCCATAGTGATACGTGGTGTGAGTGCGCATGTGCAGCGCGTGTTGTTAGGGTGATACGTGTTTCTGTCGTCCATTTTGTGTACTGGAGGCCGCCATCTTGGTTTCTATGGTAGCACGTGATTGCTATGTTACCCAATTTTTCTGCAATAAGCCGGGGTATGTTCGGAGGGTATGTTCCTTTGTAGAAGAGTAAATCTATTTACCACAAACAACCCGACAAGTTGTACTATTTCGAATTCTTTCAGAACCCTATTTAGGACCGCGAAACTTTTGGTTTATAATAGTAGCACGTAGTGCTATAGTACCAAGGGGTCCCCTGGGGGTGTGTTCGATTGAACTAGAGTATATCTAATTACCCAAATAGACCCGACCACCCTTACAGACCACCAAAATCTCCACCAAACCATCCAAACGGACATGTGAAGCCCCATTGTGGGCATATAAAAATAACACGTTATGCTATAGTACCAAGGGGTACAGGGGTATGTTCTATTGAATAGGAGTACAGGGCCTGATTTTCCCAGAATCCCATTTTTAATGCCTATTGCATATGTTTCTCTATCACTAACGGTCTATCCAGTCCAAACTATCTCTGGTTCTCTCGTCCAAGTCTTATAATTACCAGTGCTTGATTTCCCATAATGTCGTTATCTCCCTTGTGTATATCAAAAGCATTCCCAAACCCAATAACAATCGAGTGACTCCTCGATCGACTCGACGACTCATTTCAGAAAAAAGGGATTCTATAGCCACAGGCGTTTTCGAAAAAGGGATTCCACAAATGGGATTCCAAAAAGGGATTCCAAAAGTGGGATTCTGTTTTATGTCGAGTGACTCGCAGCTATTGCTCGAATGACCCGAATCCCATCGAGCAAATGAGCCTTAGAGCAACTGCTCGATCGAGTGACTCCTCGAACGACTCTTCGACTCATTTCAGTATTTGAGGATATCTATGACATGGCTACGTATCAGTTGAGGATACCTTTTGAGGATATTAAATTGAGGATACCTATGGCCTGGTATTGTTGTACCTGTTGGACTTTACATCTGTGTACTTCTGTTGGATAGTTGATAACAAAAACCGCAATATATAATATTTCTTATATTTTTTAAAAAAATGACTCCCTACAATTTAAGGATGAAACTGCAATCTTGATCCTTAAATTGTAGGGAGTCATTTTTTAACTTCAAAAACGATCAATTTGAATTATTATTGATAAGAAACATAAGGTTGCTACAGCCCAGACGTAATCTACAGTGATATATTTGAGTTAGACGTGATTTGTGAGCGTACAACAATTTTGGAGTCAGGAGAGATCTAGTTTCTCTAATTGCAAGGGGTAGACTATTTCACAGTCGGGTTGTCGACGGCAAGAAAGAATGTAGGTGTGTGTTGGTGCGACAGTGTGGGATGGTTAAGTTGGAATTGTTGCGAAGAGAATATTCGTGAATAGTGGATGTTTTCGAGGGGACAAGAGATGATATATAACCTGGGACAAGATGATGAACCTTTTTGTAATGTATAAGTTTGTGCTTTTCTCTGCACGTACGGAGGGTTTCCCAGGCTATTTCGGCATATAATGAGGCTTTGCTTGCACTTTGTGTAGCACCAGTAACTATCCGAGCCGCCTCAAGCTGTATTTTTTCTAGTTCGGAGGATTCGTAATCGTTACAATTATCCCAAACAGTGTCAGCATATTCCAGTAGTATCGTATGAAAGAGAAAAATATATTTTTCAGTGTTCTACGATCAAGGGAAAATTTACACTTCCTGAGGAGTGATATCCTGTTCCAGGCCTTAGTTGTGATTTCCGAGATATGATTGCCCCGTGATCCACGGTCACTCAGGATTAAGCCCAGATGTTTATGCCGGGTGATTTCATTAATGTCAGAACCAGACATGTTTAGAGTGGGGTGATCTGGTTTAGTGGACTTGTGTGATATTATAAGTGACTCGGTTTTTGCAGGATTGAAGTCAACCAGCCATTGGGATCCCCACGATTCGATCTTTTGAAGGTCGTCGGACATGAGTCTTGCAGCTTGGACAGGGTCTTCAACGGTGAGGTATGCAGCAGCACGGTCAAGTCATCGAATTTCCTTTCTGGGCGCTCTCTCCCCTCAAATGTTAAAAACCAGACTGTTTGAAAATTTCTTCTGAGATCCAATTGTAGAGAGCAAATAATTGTTCAAAAGAATTTCAAACGAGCGAGCAGTTATACTTATGTATTTATTTATTTGTTGGGGTTTAACGACACTTTCGACAGCCACGGTCACCTCGTGTAGGACAGTTTTACGGGTGGAGGAGGCCGGAGTACCCGGAGCCTGAGAACCACCGAGCAACGCCGAACAATTGTCAGACTCCTCAACCTACGAAGTCCACACAAGCAGGGTTAGGGTTGGTTGAAGACGAGTGCAGCATTGACGTGCAGCACGCCTTAGCACACAGCGCCACCACATGGGCAATCGGGATGAAGTGCTTTGCCCAAAGACACAACGCAGTTACCCCTGATGAGAATAAAACCGTGCACCTTTCGGTTTGAAGTCCAATGCAGTAACCACTGAGCCACCGCGCCCCCTACCAATTATACTTAGCAGTTTTTTTTCAAAACACAAATGCTTTTGGGAGTTTAACCCTTTGAACCCTGGTGGTATCTTCCATGTAAGTTCAATGGCAGCAATTGGAAGAGTCCATATTTATTATTTGGGGTTAGACCAATTAATATTTTTAACGTGCAGCCTTAGGGCTGCACGTTGAAAATATTGATTGGTCTACACCACGCATTTACCTTGTAGCCATCCCCTTTAATGACAGTTTGACGAAGCTTATGACCCGGCCGGAAAAAACGGCCTCCGGTGTTCAGAGCGTTAATACTCCCACACTCATTCGTTTCCAAGCTCTGGACCCCAAGCCAGCACATCCGTTAAAAGTGCTTCCTCAGTGCCAGTCCCAACGCTAGTGGGAAGAGGGGGGGGGGGGGGGGGAAGGGGAGCTTCAAGCTCCTATCTGTCGGACTTTTTTGTTAACTGTCAGAAAAAGTTTGTTAGTCGCCCGAACGCAAACACTTTTTGTGATATCCGATCATTTTGAAAAAGAAAAGTTTATTTTGAAAACATTCGTTAAATGAAAGTATTTCTTTAAAATAATAATAATAATAGGCTAAGCGAAGGCCTTCGTCGAAGGCATGCCTTGGTGATGTAGTTATTGAATATTACTTAGTAAGGATTATAGTTCAGAAACAGAAACGGGTGCCAGAATCATCGGTACTAGGCACTGCACAAGGCTAGCCGCTAGCGACAGCTCATCGTTGGTATTGCTTGAAACTTTAAAAACAAATCAACATTGGTAGTGTGTAGTGAGACTGTAATTGGCATGACTGGTGGCATGGGTACATATATTGTTTCTGTTTATATGGCGGCAAGTACACTCTTTTTATTTTCATTGTTATTTACATACTAAAAACTAAAGAGTTAAAACTGACACTTTCAAGGTGTTAAACCCATTCTAACTCTTAGGGTTTGATTTTAACACTCAAAGAGCAATGCTTTAAATAAACACTTAGACATTAAATCGTCAAACATCTGAAACTTGAATGGATGGCACTTCCCATGTGTCTAGCATTGGTGGTTCTTCCAGAATCGTCCATTATTTGATTTGCGTTTGGTGGGTACATAATTAAAAGGATACAACGCAGATGACGCGGATCAGGCTCGAGAGTTCGAGCCTCATCCGCGTCATCTGCGTTGTTTCCTTTTAAGTGTCGCGACATTACACTTGTCAAGTGGTATTATTGTAACACCTGTCAAGTTCTGGGATAACTACACTTGAACAAAGTGCTAGTTCAGCACTTGGTACAGTTAAAACTAAGTCCTGTCCTGAAATGCGCACAAATAGCACGTCGATATGCGCGTTAATCTACGCGATATGACCATAGTAAGGCTATCAAATTCTGTAAATATGGCCTGTGCACAAGCAATGTTTCTGCCAATGGACCTCCGGGTAACCCGGAGGTCCATTGGCAGAAACATTGCCCGTGTTTGCTATGAGTAATCAGGAGAACCTGTCGTGCTTTGGACGCCATTCGATATGGCAATTGCGCGCAATTCCTACGCGCAATTAAGCCTAGATAAGCGCACAGTTCGTGACAGGACTTCTAGTTTTAACTGTAAGTGTTAAATACAGCACTTCAAGTGTAGTTTTTAACACTTTAGTTTTTAGCGTGTATGTACAATTTCCATCAGAACTATACGTATTGTGAGACGACGAAGATGACGAATATTCCCGTGAAAAGATTCGAAAGGGAACGAATTTTGCAGCAGGATTCGAATCGAACCGAATTGCAACTTAAGACTGGAAATCGAATCGAATCACGAAGCTTCGCATGGCCCTAAATCTGCTGCACGCTTTTTGTGAATGTGTCGGCAATTTGTTTGGTAGAGGGTGAATTTACGGCCCGTAAATAGCAAAAAAAACAAAGTATTCAGAAAGTGGCTGTACTGGACTACATTCATATGATTGCTGAGGAGAAACAGCAAAACACACTCGTCACCCATCATTTCAGCTATTAGTTTCTACGTCAATTATAGCTTAGTCAACACAGTAATGTATATCAAGTGCAATTATTGCGTTAAACTAATGTTGCGTCAATTTAATAACGGCTAAACTATTGTCAATCAAGTTGCGCTTAAATATAAAATGAGAGAAAGTCAAACAACAACAGGTTTCACCAATACACGTCTTCAAATGGTTAAAAAGAAACTCCAACAGACACGCTTCCTGTTTATTATAAGGCGAAGTCGTCAAGTTTCAACACAGTGTGTGCGAAATAGTCTGCAAGCACTGACAGACTACATGCCATCATCTCGAGTTCAGTTTGACATTTTTCATTACTGAATTTTCTTCTCACTGGCGTTAAATAATAATCTTTATTATCGAAAGTTCCATAACACTGATACATGACAATTTAAAACACACAGATAGATGTGCTTACGAAATGTGTTTTTGGAGGATGAAGACGCAGTAGTTACAGTTTGGATATACTGAGTGAAGAACGATTTAGAAGATCAGATTTCGCATTTTTCGGACAATTTCTGGTGAGAATGATACCCGCACAAATCCTAATTTTATTTTTTCCCAGCAGCGAGACAGCGCGATGAAAAAAAGATTGCGTGTCGGCTCAGCGGTTACGGTATTGCAAGGACACCTGAGACGGCGGGGGGGGGGGGGGGGGGGGGGGGGAAGCTAGGCTGGACTTGAAATGCAAAGAATTGGGTCTAATTTATCAAAATTTTCTTCCCGCGCGGGGGGGGGGGGGGGGACTGTGGTCGTCTCGTGGGAGCTTGTAGCCTCACCCCCACTTCGAATTAGGCCCCGGCGTCCCTGTATTGGACTGGAGTACTCCGGCTTCCTCTACCCGTAAAACTTTCCGACTCGAGGTGACCCTGTCCTCCGAAAGTGTCGTTAAACCAAATAAATAAAATAAAATGAGTAAATAAATAAATAACCCACAAAACTCACTCACTTATCCAAAGGCAGCGGGAGCGTGGGTGGGTGGGATAAGCTGCTCCATTACCTTGAGAGTCTTTAGCACTAGTGCAGCAACCCCCCCCCCCCACCCCTTACACTAGACTAAGTGATAAAGACCTTATACTTTCCGAGTACTGTGATTATTATTATTTATTGGTGTTTAAGGTTACATATTTCTACACAATGACTAACCATGACCACGACAGTTTTACGGAGAAAGCCGGAGTACCCAGAGAGAACCACCGAGCAACGGCGAGCAATTGTCAGCTCCCCAACATACTAACTCCACACAAGCAGGGTTAGCATTGGTTGAAGACAAGTGCACCATCGACGTGCAGTACGCCTTAGTACACAACGCCACCGTGCCCCCACGTGGGCAATGGGGGTGAAGTTTCTTGCCAAGGGCACAACGCGGTTGCCGCAGGTGGGATTCGAACCGAGGACCTCTCGGCTGGCAGCCTGCACCTCTACCTATTACGCCACCGCGCCCCCTCCGAGTACTGTATGTAACTGAGAAACTCTCAAGTATTAGTTTCTCAGGCATGAGAGTGTTCCGCTAATTAGCTGCTTTAGCTAATTGATTAACAAAATGCTGAAAATTTATTTTCTATAAATTTAGATGAAAATGGGTTTAAAGATTATAGCAATGAAATGTCGGTGAAGTAATAATTTTACTATATACCCTCCATTTAAAAAAAAATACCAATTTTCTTATTAATATTTAGATATTTCAGCTAGAAGTCGCCCAATCTACAAGTATAACACTCTCACCTCTGGTTTTTCACGTATTTGAGCTCAAACAGTTTCCATTATCACCAAACAAAGGAGCTATACAATGGGGGGGGGGGGGGTGGGAGAGGGAGAGGGAGAGGGAGAGTTCTAAAGATTCATGCACAAGGTCTATACTTCCGAGTGTTACATTACAATTTATACGTTGTAATAGGGCTGCACGGTATTTCGATAAACCGATATATACTGGTATTCAAACCAATATCGATTGAATACCGGTGTAATTACAAAAATATCGGTTTATCGTCATTATTTATTTACCGACAGTTTAATTTTCAATATGTCTTAAGTTTTTTTTATCTGTAGCCCCGAACGAATAATAATAATCCCCTTATCAAAGGAATCGTCTGCTTGCTCCCTCGTAATGTACTAAATCAGCAGTTCAAAAAATTAATTTCAAAAACTTCAACAAAACTATATCATGTGACCCCTCATTGGAACGAGCTCATTGAGCTCGTTCCAATGAGGGGTCACATGATATAGTTTTGTTGAAATCTTTGGGGAAAATCTGATAAACTAATTTTGAAAATAATAAATTTTGAAATCGTCTGCGTTGGGTAAAGGTTTTTCGAACCGCATCATCAAGGCAGGCTAATTCATTCCGACTGTCATGCCCCGAGTCTCAATTGTGGTACTTGTGTTCATATATCTGAACAGTTTTCGATATACCGGTATACCGCGGTATTTTTTTGAATACCGATACCGGTATTCAGTTTTGAATATCGTGCAGCCCTACGTTGTAAACTGCCGACTGCCCTTTTTCATATCCCTGCCCCCTTGTCCTCAGAGCTCAGGTGCATTCGGTTCCCCTGCCCTCAGCATAAATGGAATCTCATGTTATACAAAGTGCTCTATAATGATTTACTAGTTAATACTTTTGGGGTTTTTTCGAAGCGAAATGTGTGTTTTCAAATCTACATTCCGGCTTCGAAACTTCCCCTTATTGGTAATCTTGTAAGATTTTTATTCCATAAAATATAAAAACCTAGATTACCATCACCACCCACCCCTCTATTTGGGCCTAACCCAGGTTTGTTACTTAATTAAAACTAGTGTCCAACCGATTACCAAAAATGGTCGCTGACCGATTACCGGTTATTTGAGCCCACAATCGGCCGATTCTGATGCCGATTCCGATTGTAATACCGTGCACTACAAGATAAGTCTAGGCTCGAAAGAACTGCATTAAACTGAACATTTTTCGAAGTGTTAAACTTCGTTGACTGGGGTCCCAGTAAAATTACCAGTCGAGCACACTTGGGCGGTAAACGTGGCTCTCAGAGCCACGTTTACCGTGAGAGCCACGTTTACCGCCCAAGTGCGCGCGACTGGTAATTTTACTGCGACCTGAGTCAATGGAGTGCATCCTTCACCTTTCCGGTATGAACTGGCGATTGCTGCAAGTGTGCTCAGTTGTAAGCTTTACATTCGTTTAAGGGGACATCCAACCTAACTTTGGTCAAATTTCATATAATTTTCTTTCAAGTCTAAAAAAGGCCCAAAATGAATAACCCCAATAAATTATATATCAAAATGCTTGGAATGAAACATAGAACATGGGGAAACTGAAATTTGCCATGGGACTGCTGCCATGTGTAAATAGCACCACCTGAAAGTCTGCTATGGCATAAGTAAGAGAACAAAATTTTTACAATAAAATACCTCAAAATAAAATAACAGCTGTATTCTATAAACATCGAAGTACATACTCGAAGAAATATTTTCCTAATTCATGAAAGTAATAAAGATTGAGACCAAATGTTATAAGTGGAGTGCTCACTGATTGAAGGCAGACATTTTCTTTTGTTTATGTTTTGATTTGGGGAGTTCAGCAAAGGTCAACTTGAAGGAGTCCACCAGAAGAAGTATGGAAGGACAAAAGAGTGTCTCCCAATATAAAGATGTATGTGTCACTGTAGTGGTTTGGAAAGAAACTATGATATTCTCCTTTGTAGAATGCACTGCAAAGTCATACATTGTAGTTGAATAAATATATTTACAAACCCCTTGCACTGTAACCCCTTTTATCCCATGCATCAATTTGATAGTGATTAAATTGTTAAATTTGTCTGGTTTATCAATAAGTATAATAGCTCTGTTTTCTCTTGTACACCAATACACTCATGATATCTTTTGGAGAAGAAATAAGAGTAACTGTAACCTGTCGATGCCATAAACCATCTAATGTACTTAAAAGTACATTGTTATTCAAAACACATCAAATCAACCTTACATAACCATTATTGCATGTACTTTCCCCAAGGGGGCTTATTGGCATATTGAGATCAGAAGGGCACATCCAGAGGGTCTCACATATTTTTTTCAAGAACGCAGTACACAAAGCAATCCCCAAAAAGTGACAAGTGAGTTCCATTTGACACATAAAAATTACCGGGGAGGGGCTCTCTAACTTGTATGACTCTACCTCTGGCACTCAAGGCAAATGCCCTTTTCTCAAAGTTTAACTCTTTTTTCTTTTTGAAGATCCTGGCCACACATGTTCCAAACACTATCAGACAGGTAACCCTTCAAATAAGTGTACCTGCAAAAATCATGTTACACTGCAAAACATTCTTTTTAGACTTTCAGGTCTGGACCATTCATGCTTCTTACTTCCAACTATAACACTTAATTTATTGATTAATGGGTGAATAGAAAAGTCCTGCCATAATCAACATTTTGAGTTCCATAAGCCTTCATAACAGCTCCGATAAAAGTGTCAAACATCAGATTGGTGGCTTTATACAGAATATTCATTAGGTTGTTGCTTGATAATAGGAACAAAATCTTCACCAGAAATATTCTGTAGCAATACTTTTGAGGATATCAGCAGGCTCTTTGCAACAAATTGTAACAAATCAACTAGTTATAAACAAAATTTGCTAACTCAAAAGAGTGAAAAAGTACCACAACTCTGAAAAAATGTGGGAAGAAACACATGCTACAGCAGCTACACAGGCATTGTTTCCCCATGATGCTCCATCACAACACCAAATACCCTTCAAATTGGAGTAGCAATGGTTGAGATACAAAGGAGAATGTTGGTACATGTAATGATGAATGGGTAAGAGGACAGAGGTCACCACTGGCACTGCAAGGCCCTAGATGCACCTTTGATTTTCCAACTTCCAGGTCTGGGGCATAATAATCGCAACACACCCACCTTATCAATTCATAATTTCAGTAAAATAAAAGAAATTATCAATTTTAGTTAATTTATAGATGATGCTATTGATGGGAAGTATTTGGCTTCTTTCGCCTTCTCGTACTATTAATTATCACAAACAATATCAGTTTGATGCCGTCAAACGAAACTGAACCGTGAACGCATGTGGTCTGGTTAAAAAGTTACTCGGCATGGATAATGAAGAAATTGCGAATATTTCGTGTATTTCATTTCTTTAAAAGCCAGTTGCAGCTAATTTTGACCGTGGATTCGATAATTCGTTTCGGTGTTGACCACACGGCCACGCTGACAGCGGTTATGTTTATTGTGATATGCAAATTGGGAGATAAGTTTCCGGTGAAGGAGATTTGTCACATTTGCCAGTGTAAAACGGTGACAAAAGACACTGATCGACGCTTGTGTTAGTATGGTTGGTTGCAAGAAAAAACTAAATTCTCAGCATCGCCCAAGCGCACCTTATTTAAAAGCACGGATGCATCATTTTCAACCCATCTTCAATCGGTCCTTTGCAGACATCAAACACACCCGCCTCAAATTCCATGGTTACTAGGAAGTAAATAACTTCACAACATCGGGGGGAAATCAACACGCTCAATATAGTTCCAGGTCACTTGGAATATACTTCGTGAAAAAAGTAATTTTTGAAGCATTCTGCTTACTTTGTTATGAATATTGCCTTATTTTATGTGTATCGTCCCGATTTTATACACTCGGTTATTTTATTACAAGTGGCTCATGTTGTCTTTCTAGTGCGCAGTAATTCAGATTTTTTGTCAACAAAAAAGATCAGACGGCCTGTAAACACGAGAGGGAGTTTCGAACCATATTTTGCAGTTATGACATTAACAGCTCAAGTATTTGCTGTCACCTGTTTGCAAATCCGCGGCGTGATCACGTCCTTGCATTCTTACGATTGCCCAAATTGAGTATTTCTGCAAGAACCACATCGTAATCACATGACCGGAATAAACATCATTGAAACATGGCCACATCCGGAACATCAAAAATTTGTGTTGGTGTTATTACATTCAAACGTCAAAACCCACCAGAGTGTGTGTCAAAAAAATGCTTTCTCCGAGTCTGTGGTATATTATCATTATATTGTGGACACGGCTTTCGAATTACCGATTATTTTGTGGTTTTACCGGTTCGTTACTTATGCCATTTGCAAATTAATCTTCTTCAAAATCATAAAATTCACTTTTTTTCCTGAAAAAAATTATATGTACCTTTTCTATGCACTTTACTCATTATTTTGATATATAATTTGCCTTTCCTTACTTCTTTTATCTGTTTCTGAGGCATTGGAAAAACTGTCAAAAAATTGACCAAAGTTAGGTTGGACGACCCTTTAACACGTATATCCCGTAAAGGGGCTTGTAGAGAGATTAGGAATACACATTGTGGTTGTTTCTCAACCGTATTGAATGGTATCATCGACATCATTTTACATTAACAATTGAACAATTGCAGAAGATAATAAAATGCGATTCAGAAAAATCACAAATTGCTTGGCAACAATCGGTTGAACCGATGTTCCAGGAGCCGTTGCCGTTGTCATCCGATTACCCATAATCGGCCGATTGTGGTGGCCGGTTCCGATCATCGGTTGAACACTAATTAAAACAATAAGTTCGTTTAACTGGTCTGTGCTGGAAGCCCAAATTTTAGCTTTATTCGGGGGTTCGGGTACCACAGCCTGGAGGATTCAGATTCTGTATAGTGTAGATGTGCTTCATTTTACCTTTTATACATGAAATTATGTACTCTATATGAATCTGCCTTGTTACAATTTATGGGAGAGTGCCTGTAGGCACTCTCCCTTAAATAATAACAAGACACTCTCCCATAAATTGTAAATTGTAACATACGAACAAATTTTGATGACCGAATATAATTTAGCACTCCACCAGGTTGAATATTCATAAATGCATACGGGGGAATAGGGGAGGGGATACTTTTTGTCATCGGTTCGATTCCCTGAAAATAAATAATAAAAAAAACACTTTTCCCACCACAAATTTAAAAATCTATAAAGTATTTTTATGGCCTTCACATAAATGCAATTTTTATTATTCGGGATCTTTTAAGAATTTTTCCCCATTAACGCCTTAGTTGAGCTGGGTGATATTTTTTTATCTTTATTTTTTTTGTTTTCTTCTGTATTTTTTTTTTTTTTATTTTGGTTTGGTTTTACGTTTCACGCCTTTTAAACCAGCAAGCGTTTCTCGAAGTTGAAATCTACCTGAGCAATATATTAGAAACATGGTGGGGTGAAGTTTTGGTTATCGCTGTCGCCCGCATTAATAATCAGCCTTTCTCATAGACATGCCATTACCCCAATGTCCGTCTCTTAATCCCACGGCTCTATAAAATGTTAAGGATCATGAAGCTCGAAAAGTTATAAAAGTCAGCTTTTAAAATTTATTGACTGTTCATTGATGAAGCAGAAAAATTAAAGTGACGACACAACTTTTGTTGACTTGAGACCCTATAAAATGCACCCACCCAATAAAAAATATAGTTTTGAATAGGGCTGTCACGAGTCTTGAATTTCGGAATCGATTAATCGTCGCAAATAATCGATTATAATCGATTAATCGTACATAGATGACCCCGTCCCCACATTTCCCTCTCTTTAAGATGTTAAAAATGAAGTTCAAGTCAATTGACCTTCCTCAAGTAAACAACGAAGACGATCCTCTTTTAGGTACATTCAAAGGTTTGATGTTCTGAACTTTTGAACCGTCAGTGTAATAATCAAGACCGGTCGTCAGTTGCGAACTTCGCAAGTTCGCAACTGACGACCGGTCTTGATTATTACACTGACGGTTCAAAAGTTCAGAACATCAAAGCTTTGAATGTTACTAAAAGGCAAATGCTTCTAACGGCTTCTTGAGATTTAACGACGATGTTCTTGACCCTTTACCTTAAGAAACAATAGTTTTTTCATTTTTTTTTTAATTATTAAACGTCCAAAACGGGGTAAAATTTACCGATTCTTCGACAACGAAAAATACTAATCGATTTCGGCGTGATCAATCAGCAATCGATTAATCGAATAATCGTGACAGCCCTAGTTTTGAAATAGCTCGGCTGAGAAGCATGAAAAGTGTGTGTCATTCATATTTAATTTAACAACAGGTTGATGGTAACAGAGTTATCAGAGTAATAAGAATGAAGGGTTTTACGTGCTTACTGACCTCATTAGTCTACACATCATTGTGCACAACAGGTATGTATAAGTATAGAACATAATGATAAAAACCCAATAATATTTATTTCCTTTTACTAGGGCTGCAACGATACGTCTCACGATACAATATGTATCACGATTTTTTTTAACGATACAATTTTTTCACGATACATTACATGCAGTACATTGAGAGTGAATTATCAGTAATAAAAGGCCCACAAACTGCACAGAGTCCAACTTTCATTTGGCCAGTAACATCCAATTTCTTTTTTAGTGCTTGAGGAAGACAATCAAGTTTCAGCCAATGGATCTCTGGGAGTCTGGGTTCAACTCAGAGGTGAGAGGTCTGTTGCCTCAAACTATGCTTATAATGTAGACAGAGTTGATATTTTATTGAAATACAAATGAACAAGTGGAATCACAAGAGTCTGAAAATCTATCAGTATAGCTATAATTCACTTTCAACGTGATATTTACCTTTAAGGGGATTACGTTGGGAAGGTAAGTATCACGTTCAAAATGAATTATAGCTATACTGATAGAATTGAAAGTGAATTATAGCTATACTGATAGAATTATAGCTATACTGATATAATTTAAGACTCCTGTGGTGGAATTATAAGTCGGAAAAGCACAAAATTGTCTTGTTGGGCCTGAAAATGCACCTTTTGACAACATCATGCTGACCTTCTGGAAGTGTATCGTTTGTATCGTGATACACATGAAACGATACGATATGCGTATCGTGTACAAATGTATCGCGATGCATTGAAATCGTGATGAATTGTTGCAGCCCTACCTTTTACCCATTTTTTTTATAAATTTTATTTAAATTTTACTCAATTTTATCTTTATCCGAGTTTTTGGTGCATGTTAGGAAAATCTGTCGCATGTCTCATTACAGTTGTTTTGAATTGTATCTTGGTTGTCTTGACAGCACCGCTTACCTTTTATCACACACCCATTAATGTAAAACACGGGGTTTCCACTGTTCTGCCTTTACGATAAAAATAATGCTGTATCGTACATGTGGTGATACAAAACACGTTCGATTTCGTTTCCAACGTGAACAGAGAAGGAACCCGTCTAAATAAATCACGTCATCATTGGTCGGATGCATCGGAGTCGGGATTGCTTGGAAATTCCAAGTTCCTCATTAAGATTTGTTTACCCAGGGGGGGGGGGGGGGGGGGGGGGGCACCAGAGACGTGATGTGTGTGTGTCGGGGGCGGGGTCTCATGGGCACGCCAAAAAGTGCGTTCTCAAATTATGCAATTTTTCATAATTTTCTGCAATATATCATTATTTATGTTCCAAACCGCCGCGATAATGCTTAGGGCTGTCACAATTAATCGATTATTGATCGGTCACGGCGAAATCGATTAGTATTTTTCGTTGTCAAATAATCGGTAAATTATATCCCGTTTTAGGCGTTTAATAATTAAAAGAAAATATGTTGAAAAAACTATTGTTTCTAAAGGTAAAGAGTTAAGAACATCGATGTTAGACCCCAAGAAGCTATTGGAAGCATTTGTCTTTCAGGTACATTCATCAAAGCTTTGATGTTCTGAACTTTTGAACCGTCAGTGTAATAATCAAGACCGGTCGGCAGTTGCGAAGTTCGCAACTGCCGACCGGTCTTGATTATTACACTGACGGTTCAAAAGTTCAGAGCATCAAAGCTTTGAATGTAACTAAAAGAGAATCGTCTTCGTTGTTTACTTGAGGTAGGTCAACTGACTTCAACTTCATTTTTATCGACTTCAAAGAGAAGGAGATGGGGGTCATCTAGGTACGATCAATCGATTATCATCGATTATTTGCGACGATTAATCGATTCCTAAATTAAAAAATCGTGACAGCCCTAATAATGCTATTAAATCAACCCTAATATATTAACTGCAACACAAGGAACATTTATAAGTGTTAATATGGGGTAAAATCTGTGCAAATGTCACAAATAATACATGCTGGTGGCGGGGGTGGGGGGGGGGGTGCCTGGTTCTCATTGTATAGAAAATCTGCAGGACAATTGTTTTGGAAAAATGCTTTATAATGCACAAGTTACAACATGAATTAGTGTAAAAATGTGCAAGTATGAACTAATATTCTATTCACTTCAAGGGCTTCACTTATTCACTCAAATGTTAAAAGGATATTTGAGAATATTTTCTGTTGTTTACTCTTTGTCATTGCTTTAGTATTTTGACGGAGAAGAAGTGCTAGTGAACTGATTGTGCCAACTGCCCCGTTTCGACTTGGTTAACCGTTCCAACTCAGTTTCAAATTTCAAAAATTGTTGCATGACCCAGTTACAATAAAATATTCAGTATAGTTTAACGTGCTATCATTTTTTATAAGATTATACACCATTTTGCATTGGTAACTTGAGATTTTGGAAAATTGACAAATATCATTTTCAACTGATTTTTATTTGAGAATTAGGCAAAAATAAACACAAAATTAATAAACCATACTAACAAGGTTAGTACTGGGATCACTTATGGAATCAATCATGCAGACTCCTGCCAAGAAGCAAGTAAAAAATAAATAAATGAATCAGAATGGTTTTTTTGTCATTTTTAGCTTACTCCTATGGTATAAATCAGGGAAATAATTTAAACATATTTTATTTACGTCAAACCAGGGGAATGGGGTTGGGCATATCTTAGGCCATCACATCCATACCTTCATGGACATTGAGCTGTTCTGGATGGTTTTTTTTTTTAAAGATTTCTGAAGCCTCATTTTGCAAACAGGAAGTGAAATTAACCTTTCTGGATAATAAAAAGTTGTAACAAGTACCTGGAATCACTGGCGGAATCCAACTAATCAGCGAACTATACTTCTTTCCATACCAATTATGATGTTTGTCAAACAATTCGTAATTTCAGTGGGAAAGCTGGGGTGGGTGTCTTAAAATGGCAGTAAAAAAATTGCACAAGGTGGTGGGTGGGTGTAAAAGGGGCTAAACCGAAAAATGGGGCATTACGTCTGCAAATGTTATACGCCCCCCCCCCCCCCCCTTCCACTATCCGGGTTCACCCGGGATATTTAAACAAAAAGAATCGAGTAAAAAAAATAAAAATAAAAATAACATTCTGACTTCTTGTTCCTTGACAAATACTTTCCACAACTGGTCATATAATGATGGCCTATGCTAAACTTATTAGCTATTTAAACACTTTTTGTTGTGTTATTCCCCGCAGTTTAGTCAATATTTGAAGTTCGATCATCGGGAACGTGACACTGATCGGTGTCAATTGGTTTCGACCAGTTGAATGTCTGTAAAATTTAAAAAGCAAATTAGGGTTGGTAACCCACCCAAATGACAATGATGTCTTGTTGCCAACGAAGGAATCTCGGGAATTATCCAGCTGAAAGGTTCTTTTAGATCAGTTTTCGTGTAGACTGGTTGTTACATAGGAGGTGTATGATAAATACAGAACCACATATACGTTTGAATGGGTTAAGAATTATCGCACTTGATTATTTTCCCCCCTCCGTTCCAGTCAGCGGTTTTAGAAAATGAAATATGTTAATCGTCTCTTGAGTGCAACAAGGCGCCTTGTTGCACTCAAGAGACGAATATTGACTTCAGTCACAGTACATCTAGCCTTTCAGGCCGTTTTCTGGTTGATTGTAGAATTACTTACCATATCTGCCGCCGAGAGAAGCAGCGACTGGTATTGATTTCAGCTATTCTGGTGATATGTTGAATAGTATTCATTATTCCATCATGAATTAAAGGGAATATATCAAGTTCGTGAGGCATAATTACATCATTTTGCTTTTAACACCAAGTACAGATTTACAAAATCTTAAATACGCCTGTTCATCATGTGTGATGTCAGTTTTACCAAAATTAATATCAGGCGCCCATAACGCACACCCATTCAATAATATCGGTTTGATTAGCATATCAAATAGTTTACACCATATATACACGGAATGAATCTCATGTTCACGAAGCGCTGACGTCAGTGCATATAATGCTTTGTTACCTTTACAAACTACATCGGACTGAGCACTCCGAAAATTTCCATTAAAAGAACATTTAACCTCCAAATATGTGTACTCTTTCACTAATTCTACAATCTTGTCTTCTAAACTGAATGTTGGTACTTTTTTAAAGCTCTTTTTGAAAAATCATGTATTTAGTTTTGGAATGATTAACAAACAAATCAGTTCTTGAGGCATAGCTAAACAACTTATTCAAACACATCTGTAATCCTTCTGGTGTTTCCGACATCATTACTAAATCATCTGCAAATAAAAGATGATTTGTGGATTTGTCACCAACAGTAACCGGTCTACATTTTTCATCGATTTCATTTCCAAGGTCATCGATAAATATTTTAAAAAGTGCGGGCGATACGATACACCCCTGCCTAACTCCAACTTTAGATATCCCACGAGGACCAAACTCAGCACTGGTTTTGGTCGAATAAGCACTAGGTGCATACATCGATTTTATTGTATTCAGGTTATTCCCTGTAATGTCGATGTGTTCTAACTTAGCAAACAAAATTATTAATAACTCTATTAACTGAATCAAACACTTCACGAAAATTTACGCAGTTTCCTTCATTTATGCAGATATTTGACTTACAGATTATAATATGAACGCACTGTCTATAGTACTTATGTGCTTTCTGAATCCAAACTGATTATCACTTATTACTCCATTAATTTCTATGTAATCCGAAATTCTGTTGTTAATTATTTTATTGAATAACTTCCCAACAGAGCTACTCATCGCAATCGTCCTATAGTTGGTCGGATCATACCTGTCTCCGTTTTTATAAATCGGCGACAAAACAGACTCACTCCAACTTATCGGGTATCTTGCAGACGTAAGGACTATTTTAAATATCTTAGTCAAGTCATCTATTATGAAGTAGCCGACTGTTTTCAAAAGTTCATTCCGAATTAAATCAATACCTGGAGACTTATTGTTTTTTTAAACCCAGTGGCGGCACTACGGGGGGGGGGGGGGGGGGGGGTTGTGTGGGGGGCATGGGGGTGTGGGCATTTGCCCCCCCCCCCCCCAAAAAAAACGAAGGCTTTGCCCCCCCCAGTTACCCCCCCCCCCCAACCATCTCGCATGCATTTCCATCCACCCTCACACACAAATACATTCAGTCACTCTCTCTCTCACACACACACACCCCTCTCTTTTTTAATTCCCAATAATTTCCCATACACACTTAGCCCAAAGCCTCAGGCTAGCTGGTGAACACATCCAGGCAGTAGAGATTTAAAGACTCGGATGCAGATACTTATAAGTTATAATTAAGTTATGAGCCAACAAAGGCATGTCTATCCATATCCCTTGTCTAAAAAAATTCATGGATTTCGCATTATGACAGACGGGCATTATGAGTCTCTCTCTCTCTCTCTCTCTCTCTCTCTCTCTCTCTCTCTCTCTCTCTCTCTCTCTCACGCACAGACCCACCAGACGCGGACCCAGGATTTTTTGAAAGGAGGACCGCTAATTACCATTACATTTAGTCGAAACTTGGACCCAAAGTCCGTAATATAATTTTTTGGTTTGGTACGTCCACAGGACGTACCAAACCAAAAAAGTATATTACGGACTTTGGGTCCAAGTTTGGACTACCTCATAACAAAGTAATGATATGATCCTTTACGTATTTGCCCCCCTTCATGGGAGTCTGCCCCCTCCCCCTAGTTGCCCCCCCCCCACCCCACAAAAAAATTTCTGGCGCCGCCACTGTTTAAACCTCTCATTGTTGTTATAACTTCACCATTTGTTATTTTCTCATTATTTAAATTATATACGACAGATGGTTTGTCTGATTTAAAATCATATGTTTTGTTTAGATTTGTCGTGACTTGACAATACAAATCAGAAAATAATTTAACCCTTTACCCAACGTAACGGCCCAAACCGGCCAGCGCTATTCTCAAAAATCGCCAATTAATTTTCATTATTTTTTCATTTTTTGTCTCAAAAACATAGGTTAGGACCTCTCTTTGGAACGAGCCCGTCAAGCTCGTTCCAACGAGGGGACGTAACCCATGTTTTTGAGACAAAAAATGAAAGAAATTAGTTATTCAAGATTTTTTTTGCAAGTGTCGTCTGCTTTTCATGTTAGGTAAAGGGTTAAAATGTTTGTCGGGATCTAAGCAATCTTTATCTACGCCAACGTTTTTTCTCATATCTTTTATGAACCTCCAGTATTCACTTGGATTCGCTTCGCTGTTTCCACCGACTTTACTTTTGATGCAAACTGTTCTTTGAACAATTTCATCTTATATTTTGTATTTTTCTTGTATGCCTTCTTGGCTGCAAAGAATTTTGTAACAAGTTCCCTATCACCAGGATTGTTTTTTTTTAAAATTTTATACCCCGCATCACATATTATTTGTTTTAGTGCTTTGAATGTTTTATCGAACTACTTGGTTTTTTTTGGTTTTTTTTTTTGGCTCTCCGTAATTCGTCTAGATGACGATACATTTATTTGTTGCCGCTGTTCTGTGAATGCTTGCACAATAATATCGGTATCTTTTTCAGTTTCACCATTTAATTTAGATCTGAACTGTAATAATTTTTTTCCAAAATCAACACTTGAAGTTGTTATCAGTACCTTTGCTGCACTTTCACGAGATCACAATAATTTATATTTAGATTTGTCATATTTATAAGTAATATGAGCATCTTCGCGATATTATTTACAGTATTAGTAGTATAGCGGGTCCGGTTGGCCGGACGGAGAGTCGGAGGGGGAAGTGGCGTCATAGTCACGTGACCTAGTGGAGCCATGTCGTGTTGTTATGGTAACCCACGTGAAGTCATCCCCATAGTGATACATGGTGTTAGTGCGCGTAGCGCGTGTTGTTATGGTGATGTGTTTCCGTCGACCATTTTGTATACTGGAGGCCGCCATCTTGGTTTCTATGGTAGATCGTGGTTGCTATGTGACCCAAAGGCTTACAACATGACATATGTATGTTCGGAGGGTGGGATAGGTGTGTCCTGGGGTGGCCTAGAAGGCCACCTCAAGCCATAAGTGTCCTCAAATACCGAAATGAGCCGAAGAGCACTATCTGCGAGTCACTTGAACGAGCAATTGCTCTATAGCTCATTTGCTCGATGGGCTTCGAGTCGTTCGAGCAGTATGTGCGAGTCACTCGATCGCGCAATTGCTCTAAAGAATCCTCGTTCAATTACCAAAATAAACCCGACAAGTTGTACTATTTCGAATTATTTCAGAATCCAGTTTAGGATCGCGAAACTTTTAGTTTATAATAGTAGCACGTAGTGCTATAGTACCAAGGGGTACAAGGGGTGTGTTCGATTTAACTAGAGTATATCTAATTACCCAAATAAACCCCAACAAGTTGTATTTGGTGAGGCAATTCTCCTTATTTCGTACTTGTATGGAATCAGCTTAGCTCTCTCGGATTTGGTTATAGGTACTGCCCCCTTCAAGATATTTGAGGCACAATTACATATACATTCTATCAAATCATCACTGGCCGTCTTGAGTATAGTCTTGGCTTCATATCGATCTGCATCAGATAGGATTCGCAGTGTATCTAAATTTCTTTCTAATTGCTCGATGTTTCCGTTTGTCGGTTTGGACAGTAATCATCTTCATGTCTCTTACGTGTGAAACTCCTGGAGAATTCTTTATCACAATATCTGCAGCAATGGACTTTCATGACTTCACCCTTTCGTGGTCGTAGAACAAATGCGTTTATTTTCACATCAACACTCCTTTTATACTTTTTCAGAGCTAGGACAGGGTTGATAAGCGCCGAGAGAAAGCAACTCTTTCGTAATATACTTCTTTTTATATCGGTAGAAATTCCATCATCTGTTAGCAGCTTCAATACATGTTCGTATTTTCGCAGGTCATCAAATTCAGACAAATTCAATGGTATCGTATCTTCGAGAATATTGGTAGCACTTTTACATAAACAGGTAATCAAATCTTCATCAGCAGCACGTAGAACGGCATCGATTTCCTCTTTGTCAGCATCCCGTAAAAATTTTAAAAGTTTTTTATTCTGGTCAGTCATTAAATCTCCAGTATCTCTCTCCTCCTCTTTTCTTCTTGGACAGTTAGGTTCTTCATGCCTCTTCCTATTGTATGGTTGGGCGAACAACTTCGTACAATATCTGCAGTGGAGCCGATGACGGGTGTTCTCGTGTCTTCTAGCATGATCCGATCTCGAAAATAACTTGGAACAGAATCTGCATCGAACTGGTAACATGTCTTCACTCGACGACGGTCAGGACACAAATGAATTTATTCGCGTACCAACACCCTTTTTATACCTTTCCCAACAGAAGTACCCGGATATAGCATGAAATACCCGGATGTAAAGTTTCTACAACAAGTATCCCCAAATAGTCCAATGTCAGGTACCATCCAATACCCGTATGTGCATATGTGCCAGGGCACAATGTGACACAATGTGCCTTTTCACATAAGCACATATAAGCACATATCGACACATCCAGCATGTGCCTATGTGCTAGGGCACAATGTGTCACATTGTGCCTTTTTACATAAGCACATATGACAAAAAAAGATTTCTCCAGTAGGTATCCTCGATAGGTATCCTCAAATAATACAATGCCAGGTCATAGGTATCCTCAAATACCCGTATGTGCCTATGTGCTAGGGCACATTGTGTCATTGTGTCACATTGTGCCTTTTCGCATAAGCACATATAAGCACATATCGGCACATAAAGCATGTGCCTTTGTGCTAGGGCACAATGTGTCACATTGTGCCTTTTCACATATAACAAAAAAGGGATTCTCCAGTAGGCATACTCGAAGGTATCCTCAAATAATACAATGCCAGGTCATAGGTATTCTCAAATACCCATATGTGCCTCTGTGCTAGGGCACATTGTGTCACATTGTGCCTTTTCACATAAGCACATATCGGCACATAAAGCATGTGCCTTTGTGCTAGGGCACAATGTGTCACGTTGTGCCTTTACACATAAGTACATATAACAAAAAAGTGATTCTCCAGTAGGTATCCTCGAAGGTATCCTCAAACAATACAATACCAGGCCATAGGTATCCTCAAATACCCGTATGTGCCTATGTGCTAGGGCACATTGTGTCACATTGTGCCTTTTCACATAAGCACATATAAGCACATATCGGCACATAAAGTATGTGCCTATGTGCTAGGGCACATTGTGTCACATTGTGCCTTTCCACATAAGCACATATGACAAAAAGGGGTTCCCTAGGATATGGCCATTGGCTATAGAACTCTGCATACAGGTTATGGGAAAACAAGCAATCTGATTGGTTAGTTACATAAATGATCTAGATAAATGAAACAACAAGAGTACTCGGAATAGGATCAGAACTAACAAGAATAGACCAGAAATTGCTAAATATAGTAATAATAAGGTAAGCTGTTCCAACTAATAGGCTATTCTACACTACAGGAGTATACTCCAGAACTAAGGAACATGGCCAGATAGGCGAAAACTATTGCATATATAGATAGAAGCAGAGAATTCTGAAAGAATTCGAAATAATACAACTTGTTGGGGTTTATTTGGGTAATTAGATATACTCTAGTTCAATCGAACACACCCCTTGTACTCCTTGGTACTATAGCACTACGTGCTACTATTATAAACCAAAAGTTTCGCGATCCTAATTAGGATTCTGAAAGAATTCGAAATAGTACAACTTGTCGGGTTTATTTGGGTAATTAAACGAGGATTCTGGGAGAATTCTAAGCCAGAAAATTACTCGTCTACAAAGGAACACACCCCTTGTACCCCTTGGTACTATAGCACTACGTGCTATACCGACAAATGGGGAAATAAAGTCAATTTTGGTGATTTGGAGGGATTGCCGGGTTGTTTGTGGTAATTCTACAGATAGGGAAATTACTCCTGTACAAAGGAACACACCCTCAGAACATACCCCTGTCTTGTTAGAAGGTTTTGGGTCACATAGCAACCACGTGCTACCATAGAAACCAAGATGGCGGCCTCCAGTATACAAAATGGACGACGGAAACACGTGTCACCCTAACAACATGCGATGCGCATGCGCACTCACACCACGTATCACTATGGAGATGACGTCACAAGATGGCCGCTCACGCGGGTTACCATGACAACTAAACATGGCGCCACCAGGTCACGTGATATGACGTCACTTCCGGGGTCCCCTGCGGGGTCCCCCCAATGTAGCACGTTTACCTCATCTCCTTCTACTGAAGATAATTACATTTCTAACTCAGAGAAACTCCAGTTAAAATCAGAGTGGTTCTTGTTTTTGATATAGGTTTTTTGCAATTACAGAATCCAACTACAAAAACCTTAACTCTTTACCTAATGAATCGCCCGCATCCGCCCGCGTAATATGCAAATTGATCAGTTGAAAAAATTACATTTTTCAAAATATTTCAACAATACCATATCATGTGACCCCTCATTGGAACGAGCTCAATGAGCTCGTTCCATTGAGAGGTCACATGATATGGTTTTGTTGAAATTTTTGGAAAAATTTAAAAAACTTATATTGGAAATAATAAATTTTGATAACGTCTGCGTTGGGTAAAGGGTTAAATCATGTCTCAAAAGTGAAAAACAAAATGTTTTAGCCGTTATTGTCATTGCTAATACTAAGGTTAGTTTAGGGGGATCTCTGGCAGTTCAGTCTATCAGAGTTATCCAGGTGCCGGGTCGTCCTTTGCTTCAAACTCGCTCCTCTTTTCTTAAAAAATGCGAGCTTTTGGATGAATCGGAGTTCTGTTGTGGACAATTTGTACCTTGTGTGCAATCAGCCGTACATAAATTAATCCAGCCGTTCAAAGTGCACTAAAATTCGCCGTTTTCAAATATATTTTTTAAAACATTTCCAGTTAGTGGAGTGGAGAGCCGCATTCCATAACCACTCCCTCTTAGAGCTTCGTGCCTCGGCAACGCGTAAAGCGCGCTGAAAAACGGCCTAATTCATTGTCTCAACGGAATGCCTGGAAGTGATAATTTGTTCTTATGTTTTGCTCTGCTTCATAACCAGTCAGTAAGAAATTCCATCCTCTTAACACTCCCCACTCAAGATTTTGTAGGCATACATCTGAACAGTGGCACTAGCAGTAAACCCTAGAAGAAGTATCAATACAGTAATTGTTCAGCAGAGGATGGTTTACCAGTGTGGTAGTTATAGAAGTTAGAAAAAAGGTTGGTGGAACCCAGCAAGGCAGCAATCGTTATAATACCAGAAGTCGTCACGATAAACGAAGAAGTAACAGTATTAGTAACATCCTAGCGGCCCTTTCCCGGCCAAGAACACGATACGTCATAAGGTCATTAAATAGTACGGCTGTTCAGTTAATGTGTGAGGTAGACCAATCAATATTTTCATCGTGCAGCCTCAAGGCTGCACGTTGAAAATATTGGTTAGTCTACCCCAAATAATGAATATGGACTCTTCTAATTGTTTTTTTTATTTAATCTCATTTGTTTTACAAGGATTGGCGAACAAGTTATGCAACTTATATTAACGCCTCTCCTTGGCCCAATGGCGTAGGTTTGTGGGATGATAGGTTTGTGGGATGACCTTCATGGCGACAACTTCGTGGCCTAGCTATTCTCGAATACTACGAAGGGATCTCTAGCCTGCACGGAGTGTGTCTCTCTCCGCACAGAGGACCATTTTACGTCCCCACCCGATAGGACGGTACGCTGTGACAGCATCAACCCCACAATTGATGCTGACAGAGAGTGTTCGGACACCTCGAGAACTTTCCCCGACCGGGGATCGATCCCGGGAACTCTGGCATGAGAGACAGCGCACTTATCCACTCGGCCACCACTCTCTTCTAATTGGTGCCATTGAACTGGCATGGAAGATACCACCAGAGCTTAATGAGTTAATGGCAACGATATATAATTGAGTAATAGTGGCAGTGTTAACCTTTTGGACTCGAGAGGCCTTTTTCCGGTCCAGAAATATAATACGTCACACTTTCATTAAGTGGGATGGCTGCTAAGTTAAAGTGTGGGGCAGATCAATCGATATTTTTAACGTGCAGCCCCGAGGCTATGCGTTGAAAATATTAATTGATCTGCACCAAAATAAGAAATATGAACGCTTCCAATTGCTTCTATTGAACTGGCATGGAAGAAGATATCACCAGGGTTCAAAATATCAAAGCAGGGCCCAATACGAAAAAGTTTACAACTGTATTTTCTAGAAGTGTATTTTCTAGTTACGACTTTAAATGGATTGAAATGAATCATTAGTATTTTTAAAGATGTGACAATTTGTCAGTTGGCAAATTGCCATATCTTTTAAAATGCCGATGATTCGTTTTAGTCAGTTATATTAATAAGCAGAAAATACAATTATAGAAAATACAATTCTAAAAGTTTATAGTATTTGTCCTTGCTGGTTTGATCATCCTAATTATGTAAAACAAACCACGACATAAGCAGTGCTTATATGTTAAGTTTTCAGGGCTCAAAATAAGCGGTGTCGCGTCGCTTTTTGCTATGCAAAACTTGCAAAAAGCTACACAATGTTCAATTATATATAGCATTTTGCGATACAAGATAATCAACTGCAGCCTATTAGGCTGCAGTTGACTATCTAGTATCGCAAAATGTAAATGAAAATTTGCAAACAAATTTGAAAACTAGTTCACTGATGCTTTACTTCTGATTGTGGAACATTCCAAGCATAACTCAGATTAACTCTCCATCAAGCATCATTAGCGACTTCATATGTAAGATAAATTATATTGGTTTAAATTCTTCCTGTTTTTACAACATTTTGCATAAAATGTCCATTAAAAATAACTTCAAGCCCATCAAATTAAAAATCCCAACTTCTATTTGAGAAGTCTATTAAACAACCAAGACGCCATTTGAAAATATCCAAGTCCATGCAACCCTAAAAGGCAGTTCAGTAAAAAAAAACATAGCAAATGTTTCATGCGTTGCAGATCATTTGGAAATGCCCAGAAATGGATGGAAACTATTCTATCTACTTAGAAGAATTCAATACAAAACAGGATAACATAACTCTGGTATACAAAAATAGCTATGTAATTTTTACAAAATGCTATTCATTTTTTGGAAATTTGTAGCATTTTGCTACGCAAAGAAAAAAAGTTATTTTGAGCACTGTAAGTTTTACTTCTATTATGAGGGCAAATAAATGTTCCCCACTACCACTTTACCTCCCTCTGGCTTTAATCTAGTAATTTTATCCACAAAAAATGCATCTCCCCAGGAGGTCCACGAGTTTTCCTTTACACCGACCAGACCTTGTTTGATGTTTTGGGTAATTTCAACAACATCTTGTCCTTTCCTCTTTTCTGTCTTTACGGGGTGGGCCATCAACTGACCAATCGTATCCAATCCACTCTCACAAGATCTCGAGTTTCTGGACGTATTCTTCCTTGATTATGAGCTGTGCGGCTCTCCCATCTGACATTCGGGCGTCTAAGTCCCACGGCCTAAACTGGCTCCATTGCTGGCATTGGTTCTCTGTCGGAATTTCCCTCCCTCCCTGGCGTTTATCGGTAGTATGAATTCTGTCATGGTTGAATCTAACTGGATAGACCCGTTGCCAGTCGCACCTCCAGCTCTCCCCGTTCCGCTTCCAACGCTCTCACTTCAGCCTGCAGCTCGTGCCCTTGATCGTAAAGTTGGTCCAGTGTTGCCCGGGTGAGTTTCCTGGAATTCCTCTCGCTCTGCTCACTGCGCTTCCACCTCTACTCGTTGAGCTTTCAGCTCCCATCTATTCTGCCTTCAGCTCTCCCAGCTCTGCCCGTTCGCTTGTCAAGAAATATGCCAAAACTGGTGCTAACACCATTAGAGCCCGGTCCGGTGGAAGGGTGGGTCTTTCCTGGGCCTCTGTTTTGGTTGGGGTGAGATTTGGAGGAAAGCAAGGGCTTGTGGGCCGGTTAACAGGTCCAAGGGGCCATTGGACATTACCCAGCGGCGCCAAACCCTTGCTGCACCTCTGAAAACGGGTCTCGGAGCCGTGACGGGAGCGTGCTATGTTTTTTCTAATCGGATCCGCGGTTGAGTGGCGTGGTGGTCATCTGCTGCAATGATGAATCAGAGGCGACTGCCCCCCCCCCCCCCCCCCCATTGGGAGCCCCCAGGATCCCCAAAATTGATGCAGCACAATACCGTTGGTGCTTGAAATTTAAAGACAATGACCAAAAGGCGAAGTGGGTCTGATTGCATAAACTGTCGGTTTATCAAAATGCCCTCTATGTGGACAGCCACTAGCAATCCACAAAGAGGGCATGTCGATATACCAGCGGTCTAGTCGGCCATGGACTGGCCAGATGCAAGGAAATTCAAGGATTCAAAAAATCAAACTTTTCTTCCATTGGGCCGAACTTTGATCGGCGCGATGAGTCCGGGGCCCTCTTTGGTGCATCAGCGACAAAGATAATACAAAAATGCCGTTGAAATGGACCGCCATTGATTGCTCAAATGCAAGGAAGCAGTATTCTTTCCGCTCGAAATATCGAAATTTTGTCCGCACCTCCTTGGCACATTTCCCTGCAACTTTTTTTTTACCCAGTCCGCCCCTGGCTGCAATGCCTGTGCGTGGTTATCTTTGGTCATTTCGTTTTTCAGGGCATTATTTCTCACTTCTAAACAACGTGTATGAGTTTGAATTATCGTTCCGGTGCGACACATGACATCCAAAAGTACACAGTATTCAAGCTTGCACCAGAAATACCAACGGGGAATAATTCGAGAGTTGCGCTTATATGACTAAATAACATTCCATGTGATTTACCCACATTGGTAAAGTTTATTTATGTATTTATGTTTTGGTGTTTAAGGTCACATACTTACATACACAATGGCTAATCGTGACCGTGACAGGTTTACGGGTGGATGAAGCCGGAGTACCCGAAGAGAATCACCGAGCATCGACGAGCAACTGTCAGCTCCTCAACATGCTAACTCTGTTCAAGCAGGGTTACAGAGGTTGAAGACATGTGCACCATCGACGTGCAGTACGCTTTAGTACACAGCATCATCGTGTCCCCATGTAGGCAACCGGGATAAAGTGCCTTGCCCAAAGGACACAACGCGGGTCATCCCGGACGGGGATCGAACTCGGGACCCCTAGCATAGAAGTCCAATAGTCTACCACTGAGCCACCTCGCTCCCCCAGTCTTTCAAACTGACGTTACTTCAAATGTTGTTCAATTCAAGTTTGTGGTTAATTTGTATATTACTTGTGTGCGAATCATTACTTTGAAAGGACATTCAGTATAATAAAAGACATACTGTGCCACGGTAGACTAGTAGACTGTAACCACGAGAACAAAAGATTAACGCCCTTGACTTGTTCTGGGGCGCCAGCATTCTTACTTTGAGGAATAGTTGAGAGCAAACATTATTCTGTTTCACCCAAAGTGTCGAAAAAATGTTAAAGCTATGACGTTATTGGCGATCAAAGGTCAGAAAACGTCGAAATCAAATTTCATTCCATAAGTTGAAATCGAGATTTTAGAACTCGTTATCCGGAATAACAAGTTGAACTGTCTTTTTTAATCTGACCTCAAATACCAGAGATATGACGCGAATACCGACGGGCGTTAACCTCTCCCATCTGGCGACAGTCCTTCCTCCAAAACTACATAACATAGCACTATAGTCATATCACACACGATAAGAGGAATAGTGGAGGACAGGCGTTATGCAGTTCGATCCAAATTGTTGGAAACGTGTTAATGCTATAACCTCAATGGCAAACAAATGTTGAAAAATAAAATTTCACAACATAAAATTGAAATCAATTTATAGTACTCATCGTCACGAAGAACAAGTTGAAAACATTTGGAAAGTCTGTCTTCAGGTTCCTCAAATATGACGACAATACTGTTAGGCGTTTCCCCTTCCCATTTGGTGACAGCTCTACTTCTCGAATTACGTACAGCTATTTAATAATATCACAGGCGGCAAAAGAAACAGTGTAAGGCGCGTATTGCCATATTTGTTTCCATGGTGGATACGATGATTAATGGTCTACGAGTGTTGCAAAAACGTCAAAATTAAATTTCACTGCAAACAGTTTAACCTTTTAACCAAGGCAGACGATATCAAAATTTATTATTTTAAATATAATTTTTTAAACAAATTCCAAAAATTTCAACAAAACCATATCATGTGACCCCTCATTGGAACGAGCTCGACGAGCTTGTTCCAATGAGGGGTCACATGATATGGTTTCGTTGAAACTTTTTGAAAAATAATATTTTTTCAACTGCTGAATTTGCGTATTACGTTGGCGGGTGGGGCCGATTGGTTAGGTAAAGGGTTAAGTTAAGAGACATTGTGGTACTCAAGATAGAGGCAACTTCATCTTCTTGTGGGCCCACTCGGTGACTGAGGTGTTTTGTTGAACGACCTCGGGAAATTCGCTTTGCGATTTCGAGACCATCTTGTTTCTGAATTGTACTAGGCCGCTGGGGACTTTTTATTAAGCTATTGATATGCTGATATGAAGCACACCCCTTGAAGTGAATCTTTTCAAACAAAATGCTGCATAACAAACTTTCTGTCGCCATATTAGAGACACGCGAAGATGTAACAAAACGGATTGATTCCGCGCCAAGGCATCGTTATTCCAGTTCATTCCCGTTGTTGGCCTTTTCTGGGTTAAGGTATCTCGCTCTGTAGCTCACTGGAGGAAAAGATTAAAAAAATCTTGTCTAATGGTGTGACATAAAACAACATTTGATCTCCCAAAGCAAAGTAGCATAAAGATGTTACAATGAAAGTATGGTTTAAGTGCCAAGGCCGGTGCAACAAGGCCCGAATAATGCAAGTTTTTCCAGGAGTTTCTGTAATTAAGCGTATGATATGTTGTAATGCTTCCTCTCTTCACCGAACATCCAACCCCAACTGAAACGGACTCACGGATATTTTGTCACATGACAATATTCATCACCAGAGCATGTAAACACAACGATGCAACAAAGAAATAATGGACTTTAGTTCGGCTGTCACGAATAATAGATTTATCGATTGTCGATCGGTCACGCTGAAATCGATTAGTATTTTTCGTTGTCGAAGAACCGGTAAATGTTACCCCGTTTTTGACGTTTAATAATTAAAAACAAATTTGATGAAAGAACTATTGTTTCTAAAGGTACAAGATCAGGAAAGTCGACGTTAAACCCCAAGAAGACATTAGAAGCATTATTCATTCAGGTACATTCAAGGCTTTCATGTTCTAAACTTTTGAACCGTCAGTGTAATAATCAAGACCGGTCGGCAGTTGAGAACTTGCGAAGTTCGCAACTGACGACCGGTCTTGATTATTGCACTGACGGTTCAGAAGTTCAGAACATCAAAGCTTTGAATGTACCCCTAAAAGAGGATCGTCTTCGCTGTTTACTTGAGGTAGGTCAACTGAGTTGAACTTCATTTTTAACGACTTCAAAGAGAGGGACAGAGGGGGGGGGGGGGGGGGGGGGGGGGTGTCATCTAGTTATCGATTATTTGCTGTGATTATGTCAAGGTGATAGCTAAAAGTTGCGATTTTCTTGTTTAAAAGTGTAAATATTTTAGATAATCTTTCTGACTGGGTTAAACATAAAATGGAAAGATAGGTATATAACGGTCCCCGAAAACCGATTTGTCATTTAAACAGACCAGCAATAATTCAAGCGCTGCAAACGAAGTATGAAATTTAGTGTCCACTATGGCGCATTTGTTGAATTATTAATGTGCGCATGCGTGCGACTGCGTGTGTGAAAAATTATGAGTATATTGATGTAATTGCAGAGCGAGGTTGTTAGATAGCTCTAAGAGAGAAGTGTGAGAGTTGATGCACGTGAATGTTATCCCCTTCGTGTTTTTGGAACAACTGATAGTATGTTCCTTGGTAGGGAGTTGTCAAGGTGATAGCTAAACGTTGCGATTTTGTTGTTTAAAAATGTAAATATTTTCGATAATCTTTCTGACTGGGTTAAACATAAAACGTAAAGATAGGTATATGACGGTCCCCGAAAACCGATTTGTCATGTAAACAGACCAGCAATAATTCAAGCGCTGCAAACGAAGTATGAAATTTAATGTCCACTAGGGCGCATTTGTTGAATGCCACATGGGCTATTTGATATAAAGATTAAAAGAGAGGGAGAGACAGTGTGTTCTCCAGCAAGTCATTATCTACGTAATTATGGCCAATTAATATGTAATTGTTGTAATCTGGACACACACCATATTATGCATCTGGTCTGTCACGAATATCAGGAAATTTAAAGCGATTATTAAATTAAGATGGATCTGTGCGGCCAAGTTCAAGAGAAGCGATTAAACCGGGAATTAATGTTCTGGGCATGGAGATAAAAATCGGGTGTTCCTCGAAAAATTCATTCCAGTCTGAAGGTGCGTAAGACTGTGGGTCGTTGCGAGTAGATGGGGATGTCCCATGCTATAGGTTAGAGGTTAGAGGATGTGCCGTATCAGTGAGAAAGTATAGGCACATTGTGATGTAGAGGAGCCACAGAGCTCATATTAAGAATAGGAGCAGTCGCGGGTCAAGTTGATGGCCATATATGAGAATAGGATCAGAAACACGAAGTACGAGCTCAGGGAGCTATTTGCATTTAGGTAAACGGCATTACCTGTTTTAGAAGGCAAGCCATACGTTGGCAGAGTGGGCTTTGCCTGTATGGACATTATTCTGAGATAAACGTAGGGAGGCGTTTAACCCCATTGGTGGCGACTGCTTGAGTGAAAAACGTCAAAAGGTGACAATAAACTATTGGCAGTGGTAGAGTGACATTCCGTCACTTGTTGGAACGGAATGCGATAGAGTGAAGTGACAATACGTCAGTGGCCGTGCGATGGCAGTGGTAGAGTGACATTCCGTCAGTTGTTAGCGCAAAGGTGTCCTTATAAAGTGACAATACGTTAGTGGCCATGCGACGGCCGTGAAAGGGTGAAGTGAAGAGGCGACCAAAGAACGAACACCAGTGAGGAGGAAAAACCAGCGACAACAGAGAATGCGAGCCCGCAAGTGACTCAAAAACTGTGTGGGTAGGGGGTGATTGACGTTTTGTTTTCTTATTCTTTTGGATTCCATGTAAGTCACAAATTATCATATTTATTTTTATATATATGTATTAAAATTGTTGTTTTCAGTGAACTCCTGTTGATTTACGCTTTTTGAGGAAAAGTTATTAACCCCTTCAGGATAAGAACCACCCCATAAAAAAGTGAAACGGGCGGGTTCGTCACGGTGAGACATATGTTCACGCACGGATTCAGGCGGCACTCCTTGGGTTTTGGCTGAATACGCGGCGTGAATCTATTTCTTCCAGCAGAGCCGGTTTCCGACAGATTAATCGATTCCTAAATTCAAAAATCATGACAGCCCTAGACTTTAGCGCCTATGACGATCGACGGGATCGCCATGGGCGCTAAAGTCCATTTCTTTGTTGCATCATTGTTTTAAGTTTCGCAACTCGTTCACGTAGTTTCATTCAATGGATTTATGATGACATGCGTCTAGGTAGCACACTATTAGAAAGTATTCAGACTCCCCGTTTTAGATAGGTCATTGTACCAAAACTCCTCAAATAAGTCACAGCTTTATTATGTTGAGATATACGTTTGCAAACACCATTAACATATATATTTTTTTTCAGGTTCAACTTCGCTGTTCAACATACACACCAATACTTTTATCACCAATGAACTCTCTGGGTGCTACCATCTGATACCATTTTTGGAGATTCCAGATGCCTTTTTAAAAACGGAATGCGCCAGTTACTGTCAGTTGTATTCGAACTGTAAGACGGCAATGCTGGATGAAGGAAACAGCTGTTTACTGTACAGCGACACTATTCCTGCACCGTGTATGGTCTTTCGACCAAAGTACTTTGTGTTTGAACCCACGCTGACTCCTTGATGACGATTTTATTCTGACACAGCCGTATATTCTCATTCAACTTTGACTTTATTGACCAATGCCTGAATTCAACGGTGTTTTCTGGCTCGCACGAGAAACCATCATGCGGACTTGACAACCGTTACTTATTCCTAGTTCCTTATTGGATATATTCGTTATCAACCGATTTTATTGATTGATAATGAATGTCGGACAAGGAACTGGGAATATGTTATACATAACTGAATTTTTAAAATGGCGATGTAGCTCTTTGTCTAATCATTCTCATTCAGCAGTGGTGCTGGTATACATTTCCCTAAGCACATTCGAATATACCCGTCTGGAAGTTTGCCCGTTTCAAATGACAGAGAAGAGAGTTTTGGTTCGGTTGAAGAAAATGCCGACATCTTAACTTCGAAATACCCGACCTCATTGACTGAACTCAAATCAGGTGACTATATAAACTGCACAAGAATTTTTCACCGATTTAACTGTCCTCGTTGGACACACTCCTGCAATGCCCGCGTCGTGCAAAGAAACTCTAATAATCATTTAATTGTTGGCAAGTGTCAGTTTCAATGACCCGCTGTTACCCTTACTGCGAAATGTATTATAGCTATCACACCCCGTGAACGGAGACAGCAAAACAAAAGATTGACACGAAAGAACGTCATCAGCTATTTCAAAGTTATAGTATATTTATCGTTGCACCTATTCGTTAAATCCACCCTGCCCTGCACACACATCCAATCGGCGCTTTTTCGATTTCCTTAACTATAAAATTGACCCTTTCCCCTTATGTCATTACGCATCAACCTATCCTTCATGTTTTCATCCCATTTTTTCATTATTTTTCTAAGGAGCTCTTTCCTCCCCTTTCTCCAGTGACTTCGATCTCACTTTTAACAACAAAGATCCCCCCCCCCCCCCCCCCGCCCAAACACCTATCTAGGTATACTCATCAAACGCTAGTCCAACTCTTTTGTACAACCCGTCTAAAAAGCTCTTGGTCCTAATTCCAGCTTGCCAGCCGCCAGTTTCTATTGCAATCCTCGGGCACCCTTCCCCTGATAAGGCTTCTCCCCCCCCCCCCCCCTTCAGTCCCCCCTTCCAAATCTTCAGTCTCTATGGAGTAATTCTCTATTAGCTCCCTCGCTTGCCTTAATCATCCTGTCTGGGTATTAGAGTTCCGTAAACGTCGTTTTACACCATCTGTTGTTTAGGAGGTTTACCAGACAATTCAGGTAGCATAATTCTCCCATATCTATTCTATCTTTAACCGGCACCTACCTGAGTTTCCCTCTGGTCGATTACTTGATCCGGTTATCCGACCCACATCGTTTGTAGAATCTCCAAGTTCCTCACTTCTGTTTGATTTAGAGGGATCACACCCGTTCCATATCTTATACTCAGTAATCCTACCTTCTCCGAAATGATCTTCCCAACGAACACCTTGATTAACCCTTTACCTAACCTGAAAAGCAGACGACACTTGCAAAAATAATTCTTGAATAACTAATTTTTTTCATTGTTTGTCTCAAAAACATAGGTTATGACCCCTCGTTGGAACGAGCTCGACGAGCTCGTTCCAACGAGAGATCATAACCTATGTTTTTGAGACAAAAAATAAAAAAAATAATGAAAATTAATTGGAGATTTTTGAGAATAGCGCTGGCCGGTTTTGGCCGTTACGTTAGGTAAAGGGTTAAGCTGTTTCTTCCCAGTACTTTTAACTGATTGAGTATCGTTTTCACCTTTGCCCTAAGTTTATGTGTCTGGTTTCTGTATATGCCTCTACCTGTTAACACACAAATTCACTCCCAAGTATCCACATTCTCCCGTTTCCCCCACTGTTATCTCCTTGCGTTCCTCTACACCAGTAGAGAATTCACACACACCACCACCTCCGCGACACACACCCCTACGACCCACAGGCATTACCTTGGTTTTGTTTTCATTTAGTTCAAGAGTCATTCATTTCCCTACTTTTCTACTGTAAACAGTTTTTTGTGGACCCTCTTCACTTTCGGCTAATAAACCCATGCCTTCGGCAAAGAATAACCCTGGAATTTTTATCTCTCCAACTTTGACCCCTCTGTGCTTACAACGAACTCCTCTCCTAAATATTATATGAGTCCACAAAATCGCTTAATACCCAGGCTTTTCCCAAGGAAGCAGCCTTAAAGTCGACATAAATGTCAATTTTAAGAATCATCATATAAAATGCGTCAGTATTGTAACGTATTATTGTAACGTACGTTATACAAAGATTTTATTTTTGACATCTGTAATACACTTGCTTACATATTATTACATTTATTGGGTTCACTGTGATTGTCATTTTATTTTTTCTGGCGCAATGTGTATCTTGCGTAACAATGATCAAAAGTTTAAAATGGTAACATACATAAAATAGCCGTGACTGATAAACGCCACAACGGCCAGGTGGCAGATAACACAATTCAGTAGTCATTGCCATAGACATTCGGAACAATATACACTCTACAATCAGTTGGGTTAAAATGTAACCCAAATCAACTGGGTTGAGTGAATATGAACCCAATTGGGTTCATATTCACTCAACCCAGTCGATTTGGGTTGATTTTTAACCCAAATGGTTTTAGAGTATAGTGTAAAACACGAGTCATTGTACCTCAAGGTCCACAGGTCTGGAAAAATCTGCGGTAAATTGGATAGCTCAGCATTTTCAGAGTATCCTCAGTTTATTGACAGTCTCAAATAATTAAAGTATCTGATAGTTGAATAAAGAAAGTAGGAAATGGGCGACACGACGAAGTAAGTACTAGTAAGAGAAACAATTGATTTCGTGCCAATTAACTAACCGAAACCTGTCAACAGAACATTGAGGTACAATAACATACTCCTACCCCCAAGACAAAAGAATACAACCAACTCGGCAATTACGGATCAATAAATTCACTTCTCAAAAAATCGTGGCACTTTCTGTCATGTTGACGGATTTCCGAGAGGGTTTTTGCTGTATGTTGTTTATTATAAGCCCCTTCCTCCCACCTACCACTGAAAGACTGACAATATTGACCCTCCTTAGGTTGGTCAATCACCGTCTGAATCATCTTTTCGTTTCATTATTTCACAATCATCATGATTATCAAAAACATTTTGGTTATTTACATCCCCGCGGGTATCCTAGGATTGAGATTGTTCTTGTCAACAGATTCAACAGTACGTGGAGAGTGGATTGTAACTAAATCACACGGAGAGTGGAGTTGACACCCAAAGTATTATTTTTAAATTCTGTACATGTGGACAAAAAACATAAGCAACGTTTCAGCCAATGGACCTCCGGGTACAACCCGGAGGTCCATTGGCTGGAACTTTGCTTGTGCTTCTTATGCTTTGCAACAAATTTGTAATTATCATTTGAGTGGAATCTCCACTCTGTGGGTGATTTAGTGATAATACACTCTCCACATACTGTAGTTTATCACCGAGCACAATAATCTTCAGAAACTACTTGGGTAAAACGATTGATTAACCTTGACTTCATATCTGTGTTGGGTTCATGACAAGGCCATTGTTACTTAGTTATAGTTGCATTAGTTTGAAAAATTCTAATGTGGTTTAATTTCTTAATTTTTTTTATTACTTTCCAAAGTGTGATTTACTGGGATTTCCGGGTTTGATTATAAACGATAACTTCACAAGTGAATTATGCAGTCAACAATTGTGTCATGTATCCGTGCGCGCAAACGAAGACGCTTTGCCATAGGTGTAATGGGGACTTCATTGATTTTTGTTTTTATAACCCTTTACCTAACATGAAAAGCAGACGACACTTGCAAAAAACAATTCTTGAATAACAATTATTTTCATTTTTTTTTTGGTCTCAAAAACGTAGGTTATGACTCCTCATTGGACGAGCTCGTTCCGTTGAGGGGTCATAACCTATGTTTTAGAGACAAAAAATGAAAAAATAATGAAAATTAATTGGCGATTTTTGATGACACTTGCAAAAAAAATTCTTGAATAACTATTATTTTAATTTTTTGTCTCAAAAGCATAGGTTATGAACCCTCATTGGAACGAGCCTATAACCTATGTTTTAGAGACAAAAAAATAAAAAGGATAATGAAAATTAATTGGCGACTTTTGAGAATAGCGCTGACCGGTTTTGACCGTTGCGTTAGGTAAAGGGTTAAATAATATAATTATCGTTAATAATGAAAAGTAATAAACAGAGAAATCGCTTGACTGGACTGGTTACGTGAAATAATTCATTCCAGGCGAGGGAGTATATTGTAAAACATTCGCGCACTCGTGTTTGTACAACGTCCCTCACCTCTCATGAATTATTTCACGAAACTAGTCCAGTCAAGTGATTATCTCTATTTCACAATATTTCAATGTTCTGTAACCTTTTTTTGGTTCTTTACATCGACAGTGTGCGCGTCGTGACATATAATACACACACCTTTCCAATAACATAAAAGTGTAGAAGGTAAAATTTTCTAATATTTTCCTTGGAAAAATAAAAACTTGCAAATTAGACCTACTGTAAAAACACATTCGCTCAACAAAGAACCAAATTGGACAGTTGCTTAGTTACTTCTAATTAGCTTGCCATAAAAAGATAAGTTTCCTTTTGTAACTTTTGATAAACGAAAACAGCAGACAGAACCGGGAGTTGTCTGTTGTTTTCGTTTATCAAAAGTAACAAAGGGAAACTTCGCTTTAGATTCTGCTGATGTTATATGTGTTTCTCAACAATTACTTGCTTCTTAACTGGATTTTCCTCTCCTGCCTAATAATTTTAGGACAGATAACTTTATCGAAAGTCGATTTTCATGACGAGATAAGTCAGAGATGTCTTATTTAGTGTTGGTTTGCTTATAGACTTCCTCTGTAGGCCCTACATATGAAGCAATAGAGTCAGATTAATCATTAACTAGTGTGCAGTCTAGTGTTTTAGCCTAGAGGAATTTGTTCAATTCCTTGCAAATTCAGATTCATGTCTTCCATGTTTATGATTATGTGAATGCTGATGTGTGTTTCTTGTCAGTTAATATAACAATAACATGAGCTTGGAGGGCATTACGGTTTATTAACGGTCCGAGAGGACTGAATAACAGCCCAAGGGTTTATTACCGACCCGAGACGAAGTCTAACGCCGTTAATAAGCCAGAGTGCTGTTATTCAGTCATCAAGGGCCGTTAATAAACCGGGACGCCCTACAAAGTCATGTTATTACTATTATTACCATGACCGGAAGCGGGTGGCGGGCTGTTAATGAATTGTGTTTTTATTAACGCCCGCCGCTCGCTTCCGGTTTCACAACGTCATAAATTGCTGAGTTCCCCCCCCCCCAAAAAAAAAATCGTTAATATACTAGAGATCGCCCGCTAAAGTGGTAATAATATAACAATAAATGAGTTTGGAGGGCGTTATGGTTTATTAACGGCCCCAGAAGAATGAATACCAGTCCGAGGGTTTATTATCGGCCCGATGCGAAGTAGAGGGCTGTTAATAAGCCGGAGGGCTGTTATTCATTCGTTGAGTTCTGTTAAGAAACAGTAACGCCCGACAAAATCATGTTATTACTATATCATCATGGCCGGAAGCGATGATTTTTTTTCATTAACTGTGCGCCGCCCGTTTCTGGTTACAGGACGCCATGAATTAGGCCTACTGCGTTTTACCGCCCCACTAAACTTCATTAATATACTAGAGAACGCCCGCTAAAGTGGTACTGTGGAATTGGTATAGAGGATTCAAGATACAAGTAAAATGGAAAGGGCGATTATCTTCACCTTTCAACACATACCTAGGAACTTTGCAAGGTGGTACAATTTCACCCCATCTATTTAAAGTAGTCAACAATGATGTCATGAATAGTATTACAGAAAACCATATAGGGACAAAACTCGATACAATATGCTGCTCTCTACCCACCTGTGCAGATGACATGGCACATGGTGGCAGGTATTACAGACATCGACTCCATAGACACAGAAGAATTACTACAGTCAGTGGAGAACTCCGTCAAACTAGACAGAATAGCCATCAACAGAACCAAGTCAGTCGTTCTGAATTATAAATTCAAGAGGCCTTAGAAAAATAGCAACATGAATTATTCACAAGTGCTAAACAAACAAAAACTACAAGAAGAAAACAGTGGTACACACTTAGGCATCTTACTCTCAACAAACTCAAAGACAAATGAACAGAGGACAAAAGAAAGAATAAACCGTGCTTCCCGTATTATTCATGCTCTCTTTTTCACAGCAAAAGTGGCCCCAAACCATCTATTATCAGAAGCATTTGGATAACATACATCACTCCAAGACTCCTTTATGGAACAGAATTGTGGGCTTTGGACAGAAAATCAATAAACATGTTAGAGAATTGGCAAAAAGAAAAACTTCAGATTATTCAAGACCTATCAAACACACACTCCAGTCATCGCAGTTTATGGTCTAATGGGTATATGGCCAGTGGAAGCACAAATAGATGTAAACATTCTTGCTCTCCCGAGAAACTATTCTCAGACAATCAGTCAATTGAGTACAGAATTATAGAGCGACAAGCTGCATCTTCAAAACTTTGGGTCATACAAATACTATAAATACTGAGTAAATACAGTCTACCATCTGTTCCTTTAAGAACTGAATGCAATTTTTATAATCTTTATTGGAGTATGAACGTGTGGGAATGGGTACAAATTGTATGAATCCCGCATTTTTATAATCTTTATTGGAGTATGAACGTGTGGGAATGGGTACAAATTATGTATGAATCCCGAAGGGATTCATACAATTTGTACCCATTCCCACACGTTCATACTCCAATAAAGATTATAAAAATTGCATTCAATTCTTATATTTACATTCCGTAACTGTTAAAAACTACTTTTTACCAAACAACAAAGCAGAAAAACGAAATAAAACATGTACGAACGAACGAGGCGAAAAACCACCCTCACACAAAAGTCAAAGCACACAACTCTGAGTTGAGCACCGGTTTTCGGCATTGACCCAAATTTGTCAAATTGCCATCTTTTGCAACGAAACTTGGAATGTTCAAAACAATTTATTTAACATATCAGTAAACTATAATCACTGATCACTGCGAGAGGCGCTAAAATGTATAAACCCGTCCAAACACCACCCGAATTACATTCTGTCAACTGTGCTCTACCGTAAACGCGGGTCAAAGTTCGACCAAATGTATTTATTGGAAAATGAATTACATTTGGTCATGACGTTTTCATCCAGCTGACCAATGGGAATTGAGTATTTGGACCCCAAATTTATAACTACATTAACAATGTAATTATCTCACATCACAATATGTACCAGAAAAACAGTTATGGAAGAGGCAAATCAAAACAGCTACAATCGACCACTGGAAAGATCTTCATCAATCTAGAATATCAAATAATAAATTGTCATCGGTGAAATTTCTCTCTGGCTCGTCACTGAATTTAATTGAGCCTGCATTAGTATGGTCTGATTCTAGATTTAATCCTCATGGAACCAAAATAGCTAGAGTGAAGACGAAGATTCTAACTGGCACCTATTACCTACAAGCTCATACAGCTCTATACAAGAACTCAAAAACTTCTAATCAAGTGACTCCTAACTCATGTACATTATGTAACCTTTATGTAACCTTTATGTCGATTCTGAACGCAGGCCGGTTACCTCTTAAGTTTAGCTCTATTGATTGGTCTTCATTTGTATTGCCGTTGTGTGCGCATGTTAAATTAGTTCCCTTTATTTGTATGTTTTCCTGGAAGTAGTGTTTCATTGGTTGGTTGTTCCAGTATCTGTCAAGCCGAGGTTCGAAGCAGTAACTGTTTTGAGCACTGACTACATGTTCTGGTAAACTGTTCCACGCAATGGCTACTCTATTATTTGAGAAATGTTTCTCATCTCCCGCCGACTTCTGTATTTTACCAGTTTTAAGGAGTGACCTCTGTTTTTTTTTTTGCTTGTGCTCTTAGCCAGTACGTCATCAGTGACACTTTTATCATAGATTCCAATCATAATTTTATAGGTTTCGATCATGTCTCCTCTGAGACGTCTGAATTTTAGAGTAGGGAGTTTCAGCTTCTTCAGACTATTGCTATGGTGCATGTCTTTTAGATTTGGCAGAAGGTTTGTTGCCCTCCTTACTAATGCTTTGTACAGCAAGGTGAATATCTTTTCATCCAGAAGTAAACGAACGTCTAATAAGGCCAACAAGTGTTGATGCTTTACTTGTTTGATTCTATATGTGATCTTCAAACATTAACCCTTTACCTAACGTAACGTCCAAAACCGGCTAGCGCTATTCTAAAAAATCGCCAATTAATTTTCATTATTTTTTTCATTTTTTGTCTCAAAAACATAGGTTATGACCCCTAATTGGAACGAGCTCGTCGAGCTCGTTCCAATGCGTGGTCATAACCTATGTTTTTGAGACAAAAAATGAAAAAAATTAGTTATTCAAGAATTTTTTTTCAAGTGTCGTCTGCTTTTCACGTTAGGTAAAGGGTTAACTGCCCGTCGATTGTAACTCCTGCGTCATTTTCTTTGCCAATTTCTTCTAGGTTTATTCTTTGTTGGTTGTCGTTCCTCATTGTATAAACTGGTTTGGCTGTGTTTTTTTTCTCGATTTTTAATAGTGAGTACCTTACACTTGAATTTTAAAAGCCATTTATTGCTCCAGTCTACCAGTCGGTCTACGTCTTGTTGTATGTCATGTTGTATGTCTTGTATGTCACGTTGGCATTTAACTTCTCGGAATATGTTTGTGTCATCGGCAAACATATAAACCCAAGAGCTTACTCTTTTTGGTAGATCGTTTATATAAATCACAAATAATACAGGGCCCAGTACAGATCCTTGGGGAACGGTTACGTCATGCCATCTTGAAAATGAACCATTTATACGGAGTCTCTGTGTTCTTTTGTGTAAGAAATTTTCAACCCATTTGCAATTAGTTCCATTGATTCTATAATTTCTGAGTTCCCCTATTAATCGCCTATGTGGAACGTTATGGAATGATTTCACAAGTCCATATATATTGTGTGGATTTCCCTTCCATCGTCAAGAATTTTGGTCCATTTTTCATGACATTCAACAGCTGGATCTTCCATGCACAAAGTCAAATTGTTTATTACCCAGGAGGTTATTTGCTTCTAGGTGGGCAATGCTTTGTCGTCTGATTATTTTCTCCATTATTTTGCATAATAAGCTGGTCTAGCTGACGGGTCTACATTTTGATGGAGGGTTTTTTTCTTTTTTTTAATATTGCTCTAATCTGTGCACTCTTCCATATTTACGGTACGGTTCCAGATGTCAACGATGCATAAAATATCATGGCTAGTGGTGTGTCTATGATGTCGACAGCTCTCTGGGGATTTTCGGGTGGGCTCCTTCTCGACCAGAGGCTTTTGAATGATCAAGTTTCTGTAGTAGGTATTTTATCTCTCCTGCAGTTATTTTTTCATCTGGAGAATTTTTTAACTTGACCGTTTCCAGTGTTGGGAGTTCTCCGGTGGACTCATTAGTGAATACACTAGTCTTGTGAAGAATTCGGCTAACGTCTCTGCTTCTTCTTCGTCGCTGTGAGCTATTAAAACTTTATCTTCTTCGGTTGGAATCTCCAGTTCGGCGATCTCTATTTTGACTTTTCTTCTAGAATTCACATAATTCCAGAATAACTTGCTATTTGATTTTATTATCCCCCGCAAGGGAGGAATATAGCGTAGAGCTCCGTCCGTCCATCAGTCCGAACATTGTTTATGGCATAACTTGAACAATAGTTAACGGATTTCAATTCTACATCTAGTTCGATGACCACCGATATATCTTGAAAATTATGGGAGTTATTGCCCATTGTTATAAAGATATTCTGTAAATCTTGTTTACATCATAACTTGAACAATAGTTAACGGATTTCAACTCTTTTTTGTATGTGTCTCTGTAGCAACAATGTCTTCGTCATGTTCGGTGACCAGCTATATCCGATGAAAATTATTGGCGCTATTATACAATTCTGGACTTTCGTGGTGGTGATTATGATGTGATATGAACCTAAACTTATATTGACCGAGGTGTTAGCCGAGGTCAGTCTAATTTATTTAGGTTCATATCACATCATATTATTATTACTGTTTAATATATTATGTACACCATCCTCAAAAAAAAAACAATCTCAGGGACAGATCAGGACTATTTAAAATACGCTCTAGCGTCGGAGCCTATTTTTTCAATTCATGCGCCAGATTTCAATTTACGGAGTCACACTGCTGTTTGTAACACACACTGCAAGTATGTAATAGCTCTCATCATTTTCATTTAGTACACTGTAGCAAACATTAATCTTCACTGTGGTTTCTGATCAAGTCTTGGCTGCCTATTTAGCCCTGTTTCAAGTTGGTTGACAGTTCCAACACGCTTTCAAATTTCAAATATTGTTGCATGACCCAGTTGCGATATTATATTCAGTATAGTTTATCTAGCTATTATTGTGTATTAAGACTTTACCATATGTGTCATTGGTAACTTGAGATTTTGGAAAATTGACAAATATTATTTTCAACTGATTTGTAATTGAGAATTAGGCACAAATACACACACAATAAATAAACCAAACCAAGTTGGAGTCACTGATTGAATCAATCATGCAGACTCGTGCCAGAATCAAGTAAAAAACAAATTAATGGATCAGAATGGATTGAATGTTTTGTCATTTTAGCTTACTCCTAAGGTTCAAATCGGAGGGATAATTTAAACATATTTCATTTACGTCAAATCAGGGGAATGGGGTTGGGCATATCTTTGGCCACCATTCATACTTCCATGGACAATGAGTTGTTCTGAATGGGTTTTTAAGATTTCTGAAGCCTCATTTTGCAAACAGGAAGTGGAACTGGGTGCTTGTCAAAACGTCACACACCAAAACGTCACATTTTAGAATGGTCAAAACGTCACATTTTTTGTCAAAACGTCAATTATTTGGTCAAAACGTCACATACTTTTGGTCAAAACCTCACACACTTTTTTGTCAAAATGTCATATACTTTTGGTCAAAACCTCACACACCCAGAAAGCAAGATAACTATTCCCTGTTCTGTGTCCAAGCAACAGATGGAATGAATGAAAGGCGCACACGGATGATGAGCAACAAACGAGTTCGGCCCACCCGAATGAATGAATGAAGTTTCAGCGCGCCGAACGCGCACAGGGACGATGTAGAATTCGAGATTCCTTGTGACCCGAATAACTTTGTTTGCTTATGGATCCACGAGAGTTGGAAGCGAGGCCCAACAGACCCATCCATTTTTGTTTTCAATTTTAAGGTTGATTGGCCCGCCCAACTTTGTTTTTCATAGGTCTCGGAGCGCCCTTTTGAAATATAATACAGTGTAACTCTTCTCCACAACTTATACCACAAAGAAACAAAGAAAGAGATAAACGCACCCGCAACAGTTACTTTTGCCAATAGATTGATGAAGAATATTTGAAATTCCAATACAAACACACGCTGAATTTGCTAACCTTCAAACCAGTTGAATGTATTTTTGGAGGACGGAGGAGAGCCCTGGTGGAGAAAAGCCTTAAGCAGAAAAGCCAAGAAATTGCATGTGTGGAGAAAAGCCATTGACCGTTTTTGCAGAGGGTGGAGAAAATCCCTGATTTATTCTTGGGGTGGAGAAAAGCCCCGAAAATATTTTAGACTTATTCTTTTAATTTCAGTTCATTTTTTTAAATTTTTTTACATCTGTACAAGTTGCTCTTAGGTTTGTTTGTTTTTTTTCAAATGAAAAACCCCAAAATTATCCATTTTAATTTTTTTTTCCTAATTAGTATTTTTCTACTATTATTAATACTATATCAGGGACCGATCAGGACTATTTAAAATACGCTCTAGCCTCGGAGCCTATTTTTTTAATTCATGCGCCAGATTTCAATTTACGGAGTCACACTGCTGTTTGTAACACACACTGCAAGTATGTAACAGCTCTCATCATTTTCATTTAGTACACTATAGCAAACATTAATCTTCACTGTGGTTTCTGATCAAGTCTTGGCTGCCTATTTAGGCAGCCAAGACTTGATCAGAAACCACAGTGAAGATTAATGCTTGGTAATTAAGACTTGAAGTATTAACTTAAGCACTCTACAACAATGATAAATGATAATCATATATACAGTACATGTGAGAGTGTCTCTCTCGATTATCCATCGAAAGAATATCAAAATATGATCCGAGAAGTTACGCGCCAACTGAGAAGCCTATTTCTGAGATTTAAGAGCCAGGTCCTGATGTTTCAGAACCAAATACGCACTGGCGCATGCCCAGGTCGGTCCCTGCTATATATTAATGTTTAGTATACCGATGAGCTTAAATAGATTGATTGGGGTTAATTAATGAATGATACAAAAGGATAGGTTACCTGACAACTAATTGGTGAAGTCCAATGAAGTGTTTGCAGGGCTTAAAATTCGTCTGGCATCACGCGAATCTAACATAATTCTCGCGAAATATTTTCACGCGAATCCATTTAAACCATGATATGAAATCCCCCGTAGGAACCCGGGAAGTAAAGCCAATGATTGAGGTGGAAATCCTCTAAAATGTGCTACATGGGGTATAAATGATTGAAAACCCTTGACTTCATATCCATGTTGCGGTCATGATTAGCCATTGTGCATAATTATGTGACCTTAAACACCCTTAAATAAATAAATAAATAAATAAATAAATAATGATATGAAATTCTGCAAAAACTAGCTGAATGTTGCTGGTGAGATCACGAAATAAGTTGTCAAAATTTCCACCCATGATTTACCACAAGCTTCACATTTTCTTGAGTTTGGTATCAAATCAAGTCATGATTTACCACATGCTTCACATTTTCTTGAGTTTGGTACCAAATCAAGTCATGGCTGCTACAGCAGCCATGACTTGATTTGATACCAAACTCAAGAAATATCAATGGACAGTTTTTCAAAATTATATATTTTATGATAACCCAGGTCGGAACTTCATCATGAATCAACGACATCATACATAAAGTGAATCCAAGCAGTAAATTGACGCGAATCCACTTGGATTCGCACCAGTGTAGTTTGCCAGAATCATTACGAGAATCGATTCGCGGATTCGCGTGTAATTTTAAGCCCTGGTTTGTACCATGATTTTTCCGTTTCTCAACAGTGAGGAAGGGTATCCAATTTAAACTTGGGCTTAAAAGTTGACACGTCCCTAACCCTTTACCTAACATGAATGTGAGACATCACTTGCAAACAAAATCAGAACGAGCTCGATGAGGGGTCATAAACTATGTTTTTTAGGCAAGTTACCTTAGCAAGGGTTAATGTGTTAATTTGTGCCCAAGAAATATTTCAGAATTGAATCATAACTATTCGAAATCCACGAGGTAGTGGATTGACAAATTGATCACCCGCAAATTTACAGCCCGAGTGAATATTTTTTATTTTCCATATATTATTGTCGTTATGTTGACCTTAATCCTTTACAAAACGTAACGTACAAAACCGGCCAGCGCTATTCTCAAAAATCGCCAATTAATTTCCCATTATATTTTCATTTTTTGTCTCAAAAACATAGGTTATGATCCCTCTTTGGAACGAGCTTGTCGACTTGCAAAGAGGGATCATAACCTATGTTTTTGAGACAAAACATAGGTTATGATCCCTCTTTGCAAGAGAAGCTGGAAAAGCATCTTAACATATTTTTTCCCATGGGTTACCCCATCATGCTATATACAATGTATCAGAAATGTTTTTGGCAAATGTCGTCTGCTTTTCATGTTAGGTAAAGGGTTAAAAGCGACTTTTGTTAATATAGCTGAAAAATATTCATGCATCCATTGGTAGTCATTGTTTATGTATTTTCCTGAAACAAATAATGTATATTTTGGATCGATTTTACTCCATTGTACTCCATACTCACCTGTGAACAGGTTTCTATGGCGAGTAATTTTCCCCACGTTTCAAAACTCTTGTATTTCCTGTTTGTGGGTCACCAATAACGTTGAATAATAAGTTTGAGTGTCCGACATACAGGAAGAGATGGATGAAATTTGTTAGAGGTAGTACTAACATACAATATGCCCCAGACATATCATTAGGAACCTTGTCGAAAATTTCGACATCTTGAAATTTTTCTCGTATTGGAGACTCTGAGAGGCACAAATCATAGGGGCTCGTTACCAACAACGATTCAGTTATGCGAATTATTTTATCCATGAATCATTGTCTGTAGCGAGACCCTGTACGAATCACCTCACAACATCCAAATGGTCCCGAACAAATATATTTTCATCACATCGCTAATTTCAAGAAACACCCATCCTTCACGCGCAATCAGTTGGTTGTTCACTAATAATAAATAATTATAAATATAAAATTCGACGTTTTGACCAAAAGTATGTGACGTTTTGGCCATTTTGAAATGAGACGTTTTGGTCGTGTGACGTTTTGACCTGTTCCCGTGAAACTAACCTTTGTGGGTAATAAAAAGTTGTAACAAGTACCTGGAATAACTGGTGGAATCAATCTAATCAGCGAACCATACTTCTTTCCATACCTGTTATTACTCATCCACTTCGTCCCAGGTGGGACATATGACTGCAATCATTTTTCTCCGCTTGTCACGGTCTTGAGCTTGGGCACTTGCTTCACCCCATGTAAGTCCCATCTCTTCCAACTCTGCCATCACTGTCCTTCACCAGGTGGTCTTTGGCCTGTCCCTCTTTCGTTCCCAACAAAGGTCCATCTTAGTGCAGCTTTCGGAATTTTTTCACTGGGCATCCTCAGGATATGGCCGAGCCATCTTATTCTCCTCATCTGTATTTCAAGGGACAAGTTCATGCAGCCTGTCTTCTTGTACAGGTCCTCATTAGAGATCTTATTTGGCCAGTAGATGTTGCAGATTCTTCTCAGACAGCTGTTGTTGAAGGCGCTGATTTTGTTCGTGTCAGTTCCGAGGCATATAATAGTACTGACTTAACGTTGCTGTTATAAAGCTTGATCTTGGTTTTGCTGCTGTACTGTTTCGACTTCCAGATGTTGCGTAGTCGGCTGAAAGCACCTCTAGCTTTGTTAAGTCTGGACTTGATATCCTTTTTGGCTCCATTGTCACTGCTTATCAAAACAACCAGGGTATGTGAATTCCTCTACATTCTCCAAACTATCACTATCGACGGTGATAGGTGGGTCAAGTGGCATGTTAATGAACATTGCTTCAGTCTTCTTGTTGACGTATAGACCCGTTTTCTTGGCATAGTTGGAGAGTCTGTCAGTCTTTCCCTGAAGTTGCATTCTTGTTGACGAGACGACTGCCAGATCGTCTGCGAAGTCAAGGTCTTTAAGTTGTGCAAACATGTTCCACTGGATACCTCGTGGACGGTCAGATGTTGTTTGACGCATCACCCAGTCAATGGTTATGAGGAACAGAATGGGAGACAGGATAACCCTTGCCGAACTCCAGATTTGACTTCAAACCACCCTGTGAAGTTGTTGTCCAGAATGATGCTGCATTCAAATTGTTCGTAGAGCTTCGCAATAAGGTTGAAGATTTTAATTGGAATACCATAGGCTCTCAAGATGTTCCAGAAGTGTGTACGGTGAACACTGTCAAATGCCTTTTTGAAGTCAATGAAGTTTATGACCAAGTGAGCATTCCACTCAAGGCACTGCTCTATGATGTATCGAAGAGCAAATATTTGATCAATGCAGCCCCTACCTTTGCGGAATCCTGCTTGCTTCTGTCTTAGTTTTTCGTCCATGGCTATATCAATTCGCTTTAGAAGAATCCTGCAGAAAACTTTACTGGGAATGGAAAGAAGGGTTATTCCTCACCAGTTGTCACAGTTGCTGAGGTCACCTTTCTTCGGCAGTTTGCAGATTAACCCTTTGCTCCATTCCTTGGGTATAACATCATGTTCCCAGATCTTGGTCAAGAGGTCTATCAGCACTGCGGCAGTTGTGTTGATATCTGCTTTAAGTATTCAGCTTGGATGGAATCTACTCCTGCTGCTTGACCAGTCTTTGTTGTCCTTATCGCTGCTATTACTTCATCTTGGGAAGGCGGACTGGTGTCTATGCTTACCATGTCTTCCACGGGCTCTGGCTGTGAAGGTTCATTAGGCTCTGGTTGATTCAGCACTTCTTCCAAATGTTTAACCCTCTTGCAGCTTGTTCTCTTTCAGTTGTAATCAACTTTCCCTGTTTATCCTTGACTGGCATGGTGTTGTTGTTTTTCTGACCACAGAGTTGTTTGGTGATCTTGTACACTCTGCTCAATTCTCCCCTGGCTGCTGCGTGTTCTGCTTCTCTAGCCAGATCTTCCACAAAGGTTCTTTTGTCCTTCCGAGCACTTCTTTTAACCTGGGTGTCTCTGATCTTGTACTCTTCCTTTGCTCGTTCGATCGTCTTGGTGATTTAGCACTGAGGAGTTGTTTTTTGTCCTCCCGTCTCTCTTCAATAGCCCTCCACGTATCTGGTGCCAACCATTCCTTATTGTTACTCTTTCTGAAGCCAAACACTTTTTCTGCTGCCTCTCTGTATGCATGTGTGAAGTTACCCCACTTCTTTTCTACAATGTCCTGATCTTCTTCCTCAGTATTCCCGAAAGCGTTAAAGCGGATCCTCAACTCGATGGTAAACTCTCTTCTGGTCTCAGGAACAAAAAGTTTATTGACGTCATGTCATATACTCTGCGTTGCTGTCTCTTGGTTGGTGTAGCACGGAGTTTGAGTTTTACCTTTGCTATAACCAGGTAATGATCACTGGCGACATCTTCCCCACGATGAACTTTAACATGTTGAAGGGATCGCCGCCACTTCCCATTGATTATGATGTGGTCAATTTGGTTAACAGTTTGACCATCAGGGGATCTCCATGTTCGTTTGTAGATGTCTTTGTGGGGGGAGATTGTTCCATCAATCACACAACTGTTGTTCATGCAAAAGTCCACAAGCCTTTCACCATTGTTATTGATGTTACCACAACCATGTCGCCCTATTGCCTCTTCAATCCCAGTGTTGTCACTTCCAACTTTTGCATTAAGGTCACCCATGATCAGAAGAACATCACGCGGGGGGAGCTCAGAGATGGCTTGCTGTAGATGATCATACCAATCATCCTTGTCCTCATCCTCTGCTTCGTTGGTAGGGGCATAACACTGCAGGATGGTAAGTTTGCTATACTTGGAGTCCAACCTCGCCCTAAGCAATCTGTCACTGATGGATTCCCATTCCATGAGGGATCTAGCCACTTCCTTGGATACAATAAGGGCTACGCCACTTGTGTGTGTATCATCCTTCCCAGAATAAAGGATGATCTGGCCTTCCCTTGTCACCTTACGTCCTGAACCATTCCATCTGCTCTCACTCACACCTAAGATGTCCAGCTTGTATCTATCCATCTCACTGATGACTTGAGCTGTCTTTGATGTTTCAAACATAGTGCGCACATTCCATACTCCTAACCGGATAGTGGATTTGGGTCCTAAAAGACTCCGTGTCGAGCTCCTGACTTCCCTAGATGGGCTGGCATAGAGGCAGTGTTCTGACTGGAGTTTTCTGAATCCCTTGTTGATAGTTGTATTCTCTTTGCAGTTTCTGTAACTGATTTGTGTTTTATGAGATGGGGTTGTTAGCCACATGCCCAACCCCCAACCTGAGGACCAGGTGCTGTTTTTGTCCAACCTCTAACCTTGAAACCTGCCCAGCATACCTATTATGATGTTTGTCAAGGCAATTCGTAATTTCAATGGGAAAGTGGGGTTGAGTGTCTGAAAATGGCAGTAGAAAAATTGCACAAGGTGGTGGGTGGGTGTAAAAAAAGGGTTAAACCGAAAAATGAGACATTACGTCTGCAAACTGACTACTGCACCCCCCCCCCCCCCCCGATCATTTTTGAATCGATGCTGACATGCCCCCATAATGGTATATAAATAATATAAATTAGGTTAGACCTAGAAGAGAACGCAGTCGCAGACGACCCTGTTGTATCGTAAAATTGAAAGAAAATGATTGACAACTTTTGATACTGTCACTGGCAGTAAATCTAAAGAGAAAAGATTCGTGGTCAAAAGTAGGATTTTAAAATTTTCAAGTACCAAAAATCAATTCAATACTGAATTCTAGGAAGCCAGTGTTCAAGTTAACCCTTTACCCAACGCAGACGATTTCAAAAATTTATTATTTTAAATAACATTTTTTAAATTTTTTCCAAAAAATTCAACTAAACCATATCATGTAACCCCTCTTTGGAACGAGCTCGACGAGCTCGTTCCAAAGAGGGGTCACATGATATGGTTTTGTTGAAAATTTTCGAAAAATAATATTTTTTCAGCTGCTGAATTTTCATATTACGCGGGCGGATGCGGGCGATTCGTTGGGTAAAGGGTTGAAAAGAAATAATAACGTCATTTATCCCGAAAGACTGACGCAACCAACACAAGTTGCGTTCTCTTGTTTTTGTTGCTATTTTTATTTTCAACTATCCCAGAATTCAATATCGAAAAATGGCCGCCCCCGATGAGCAAACCGGAAGACGCAATTTTCAGTTCGTTAGATATGCTGTTTTATTGGAAATTGCGTGTTTCTCTACATACGCACATGTGTTACCTATAGAGCTCACTTCGCGCTTTCTTATTTTCGTGGTTTATTGTTGGTTTTTTTTCGTCGTCGATTCAACTTGAGTTTTATAAACAAAGCAGACGACACGTGGATTTGTTTATTTACTCTTTCCTAATTTGGAAAAAGAAACATCACCCATCATGCCCTGGGCAAGTCATTACGTGTACAGTCCATTAAAGACCCGGTTTCCATCACCCCTGATTTCGGGAGCGCGGTGGCGTTGCGGTAACCGGTTCTCGTCAGATCACTGAAGTTAAGCAACGTCGAGCCCGGTTAGTCCTCGGATGGGTGACCGAGCGATCGATTCGGACTCACGCGTTGTGTCCTTGGGCAAGGCACTTAACCCCGATTGTCCACATGAGGGCACGATGACGCCGTGTACTAAGGGGTGCTGCACGTCGATGGAGCGCATGTCTTCAACCAATCTAACCCTGCCTGTGCTGCAGTGCAGAGTTACGATGTTGGGGAGCTGACAGCTGCTCGTCGTTGCTCGGTGGTTCTCTCCGGGTACTCCGGCTTCCTCCACCCGTAAAACTGTCACGGTCATGATTAGCCATTGTGCATAAGTAGGTGACCTTAAACACCAATAAATAATAATATCACCCCTGATTTCTAGTGCTAAACTGAGGGCGATGAATGAATGAAATGAAAGGTTTTAGCGCGCCGAAGGCGCGCAGGGACGATGTGAGATTTACAAATCCCTTGCGACCCGGTTAACCTAAGTATTTTATTTCACTTGGATCACACAGGCCTAGCTTTCCTATTGCATCAAGTGGAGTCTGAGGGGGGTACGCACGCGGTTAGACTTCCCGGCAGTTTACTCTGGAGTGTTAGATTGTCAATACTCAATCCCTCAACGCCATTAAAACTGTTAGAGGGTGATGAACCCGGTTTGCGTCACTATCTATAGCACTGGGAAATACAAAGTGTTACCAATTAAACACGCACTCAGTACGGCCTGACAAAAAAATCACACCTCGCGAATTAAATGTCGAATAGGCAAGATTTGAATCAATCAAAAGAAAATTATTTTGTTCGAAAATGCATAACCATAAAAAAATTATTAATCTGACAGACCAACGTGTCGAAAAAATGTCTATAATAGGCCTACATTTTAATCCGCGGAGTGTTATTCTGTTTTCGACACACTGACATGACTGTTATCCTGCCCATTAATTATTGCCGGTGTAAAAGAAATGGAAGTCCGTAGGAACGTTAGTCCCTCTGGACTATTATTCCTCGGAATTATAGTCCTAGGTCTAACATTTCTAGGAATAGTAGTCCGGCGGACTACTATTCCTAGAAATGTTAGACCTAGGACTATAATTCCGCGGAATAATAGTCCAGAGGGACTAATTTTCCTACGGACTTCCATTCCTGTCACACCGGCACAAACAAATATGTATGACATCCAATGCTCACTGCACACTGAAAAAAAAAATTCGAAGAACATCTCAGCGCGGATCAACGGTGGTTTGCATTCGCATGCAGCACAAATGTGTATCTTTAAAAACATTAATTGGTTGTGTTTGTGTTCAATGTCGTTCATTTTAAATACATTCACGCTTTTGTTTTTATTAAACCTGTGGACAAATATGCACGTGCGAAAGGTAAACTATATCGAGGGGTCGGCAGCATTCATTACAATTCGTGCCCACCAGTTGAAAATTTGATAAACGTCGTTGTAAATGACACATTCACGCAAATAAATACAGGAATACTGGTACTCTATTTGTGTAACGGCAAGCTAAAATTTAATAGAAATACGTTTTAGAAACAAAAGATGAGGCCTGTTACTGGTAAACATTATGGCCTACATAAACCAGGGAAGGTCCAATAATATCTCTATTATTTACCGGCTGTTGGCAACATCCACCCCCCCCCCCACCCACTGACAAATTTGGTCTCCCCCACTAAACTTTAATACTATCGTATACACTACCTATTTCCTCAAAGCGAGCTATCACTTGCAGGAAGATCAACGAATTGAGGCTTGAATTTAATCACTCGGGGTTTGGACCCCTCATTTTTATTTGTACGGATCTGTGCTTGTGACATATTGACACCCTGTTCGCTTTCATTCACTGGAATCGAATAATTACCTTTTCAAACGATAACCCCCACACCACCCCACCCCGCCCTAAAAAAGAAAGACTACCAGCAATTTTAATTATTAATTCGCCATAATACTGTTGAATACGGCAATTGTTTTAACTTAACTTAAAGTAAAAACACACCCTGCAAGATCAACGTGGATCTTACGTATCAAAGTCGTTGTTCATCACGTGCATTTTAGTTAGATTACCACTAAATCACTGTGTGTGTTGGGGGACAACAATTATTATAAGTTTAATAGATTAGTAAAAGTGCTAGCCGTCTTTCTGTGGTTGTGGGTGGCTCCTAAGATTTTATCCAGAAATTTTAAGAATTAGTCGCCACAACCAGTGACGTGAAATCCCCCCCCCCCCCAAACGCCCCCCCCCAAAAAAAATAATAATAGATGTAAGAAAATTAAAAATTACCGCACTCTCGTGACTTTCATCGCCCCTTCCCCATCTCCATTGTTCATTTTTTCTGAAGTTTATCCCAAGATTATAAACTGAGAGAGAGGTCTAAAAACTAATTTTCTCTGTTAACTGAATGTAGAGTTGGGCTATTCACATTGACAGGTGATCCTATTCGACTATATATTTGAAGTTAACATGGACAAAACAATAGGCTGCTGAGAGTCGGTGAACAAAAGAAGCTTTAACCCTTTACCCAACGCAGACGATTTCAAAATTTATTATTTTAAATAACATTTTTTATTTTGTTTCAAAAAATTTCAACAAAACCATATCATGTGACCCCTCTTTGGAACGAGCTCGACGAGCTCGTTCCAAAGAGGTGTCACATGATATGGTTTTGTTGAAATTTTTCGAAAAATAATATTTTTTCAGCCGCTGAATTTACATATTACGCGGGCGGATTTTTCGTTGGGTAAAGGGTTAAACAATAACAAGTAGTAGTTCGATTATGTCACTGACCGCTAATACTCATGTCGTGACTGTCTTATTAAAAGATTATTGCCACAGGTTCACATGTGCAAGTTCAATAGACTTTGTGAGGTGTGACTTCTGTATCCACAGTCGATTTTTATTGGGAGTTTGTGACAAATTTGTTACATCACTTGTCACGTCATATTCATTCGTACCTCTGACCTCAGAGTGTGAACACCCTGATTGAAATCATGGAAAATCTGGAATTACCAGCTCGTCTCAAGAAAGCCATCTCAGCTCTGGGTGGTGTCTTCCCATTTCATCAATTCCCATTCCATCAACTGCCTCTAAAATTATATTTTCCCATTTCATCAATTCCCACTTCATCAACAGTTTTTTTTTTACTTGAGAATAGGCATTCTAAACTAATTTGTTTCTAAATTAATTAAAACGTGCCATCAACAAACACAACATCTGCCTCACAGATTTTAACAAAACCCTCATTTGCACCAAAAATTAAAATCTTGTTGTCATCACTCTTGCGCAAAAGGAAATCATCACCATTTTGAGTTTGGCACCAGGTGCCAGAAAAATTTATTTCATCTCTATCAGTAGGTAACTTAGGATATTTCTTGTGCCGTTCATGATAAAGTGAGCTTTTAACACTTTCAAATGTAGGTAGTGCTGAAGCAAATTCCTGAACATCACAACCTGATTCAGTAGCAATTGACCCCACAACACAGTCATAAATTTGAGGTATTGGTTTTGTCTCTTCTAAAACTCTCTTTTTCATTTCGGATAGTGCGAAGTGAGGAGAAATTCGAAGACAAGCAAAATTGCCCAAAACAAAAAAGGCGCAGTGATACATTTCTGTCTAAAAATAATTCTCTTACAAACCTGAACTAAACTTGCAAAAATACTTTTATTAAATGAACAATGTGTAGTTTTTTCTACTGATATTGTGTAATACTTTCAAAAAGGTTTAAAGAAAACAACTGAACTGTTAATTATACTACATGAATGCGGTAGAGGTCAGAGGTCAACAAGTCCGACTCTACTGTTGGAATAAATTCTTTCAGTGTCAAACAATTCGAAACCAAGTCAATTCGTACTCAGTCAAACTGATTCAATTCATAACCATTTTTTTGTGTACGAATTGACCCGAACTGAAAAAGCTGAGTCAATTCGTAATCAGTCTTTTTTCAAGTCAGGTCAATTCGTAGGCTTTTCAAGAAAATGGTTACGAAACTGAAAAAAAGCTAAGTCGTTTTGGAATAGATAAAAAGAATAACAAGTCCCAATTTTCGTAAATATAGGTTTATTTCGAAGATTTTCGAAGTAAAATACGGTACAATGTTCACGATGGTTTAAAAAAGATACATTTATTTATCGTTCGTTTAACCATGTGCACATTGTTGTGAAAATATCAAAATGTTAAGTTGCCATATTTCCCATTTTGCAACTAGGACTTTATCCATTTAAATCTTGTTTGACAGATTGTTTGACAGAGCTCAAACAAGATTTAAATGGTTAAATTCCTAGTTGCAAAATGGGAAATATGGCAGTCTGAAGTTTTGATATTTCGACATCAGGGTCAGGCTGATAGCATACATCAATCAATTTATCACATACATATCAATTTTACATTCAGACATAAAAATAAATATATATATATATATATATATATACATTTCCGATGTTATATCAGAGCTACATACAGTTAGTGGATTGATTTTTGTTAATTAGTAATATCATGCGAACTCGCTTCTCTCTCTGTTACCAGGGCGAGGTTGGGATAAATGATTGAATGCTCCTAATTCTAAGACTGAGAACAAAATTTGCGCGTAATAACGCGGAATATATCTCCACTTGTTACCACCTAAGGAAGATCTGATACGGTATTGTTTGTCCATAATTTACAATTAAAACAGTGAACAACGTGTAATGCGGAACATATCTTTACTTGTTGCCACCCAAGGAAGACATGTATCGGCGATTTTATAGGCGCGTTCGTGATTAGGAGCTAGGCGGCCACTTGCCAAATAATAAATCGATCTGTAAGACGTACGCGTATCTCGATCAATTTTATAATTCCCATTCAACAATTAGGATCTTTGTGACGCTAAATTTTACGTTCCCATGACGCGATACACATTGGTACGACATTTAACGTAACGGAATAAGAATTAGTCAAAAATGAAAGTCGCTTAAAAGGAAGTAAACTTCCGGGCATGACGGCAATTTGACGAAGTTATATAAAATATTTGATGAAGTATACATTTTTACAATATACAATGCATTCAATCTGGGGGTGGGGGGGGGGGGGGGTCTTCAAAAAATTCCGATACACAAGGCCGGAGTGGGTGGGTGGTCCAGCAGCTCCAAAACTCACTTTTTCCAGATGGTCTAAATTTTTTCCTCACATACTTTTAACAGATAATTATAGTTGGAATTTGTTGAGACGCATTTTGGGATGATTTAAAATATACTGGGGTAGTTATATGAATTGGGAGGTCACCTATGGCTCTCAGACACCAGATTAACCCATTAACCAATGTGGGTAGAAGACGACACTTGGAAAAAAATTGTTGACTGACTAAAATTTTTCATTTTTTTGTCTCAAAAACAAAGCTTATGGCCAGTCAGAATCTAGTGTTTTAAATGCAGGAAAAGTAAGGCACATAGTTTATAGTGGTGATCCTGCAACTTATTTTGACTTGTACTGTAGATGGGACGAGTCCATGTAACTATTTGTCTGACATTTGACATGCCCTTATTTTTTTTGGTTCTGTTTTGAGTATATATTACTTGATGATTCAGCATTAGTACCCAGAAGGAACTGAATGAATTGGGAAGGCCCTGACAAACTTTCCAAATACAAATGGGACAAACATTAATCAGGAGGATATGAAATCGTTTTGTAAAATGAAATTTTTATCAGATGAAGTATATTGAGCTACAGCTTGGTGCAGCAGGGTGCAGTGATGTAAACGGATATAAATGGGCATAATTTCAAAAATGGTTACTTCTCCAGCTGACATCTCAGAAGAAAACAGATTTGCCCACTCGGAATAACATTGTATGTTCATACATAAAAAATTTAAATCAGACAACGAACCAATATGAACATACTTGTGCATACATAATAAATAAAAATACTTACTTTGGGCATCATCCTCAATCCTCACTGATGATATTTAAAACAGAAAATGGTTCCGCCTCAGAGAAAATTAACTAAAAAAGAACTATAGGGTTAAAACTAAGGCCAGAAATGAAGGCTAAAACATAAAATGAATATAAAACTTTTGAAAACAGGTAAAACATAAAGCATCCAGAAGCACTGGAACTAACATAAAATAAGAAAACAGAAAATGGTTATTGTGTTCGGGTGAATTAGGTTTCAGAGATAAAAAGCAATCACAATTAATGAATATAGTCAGTCACCACCCCGCCCCTCCCCAAATAGTTTTACCTTCCTACTACCTGTAAAATACTAATCCTTCAGTTGTAAGTTGAAGTTCACAGAAAACCCACCGAGAAAACTCAGAAAGTACACATGTTGTCGTGTCAGCCTGCTCGATGTTGCAGGACGATGTGAAAATAAATGGATACATGAAATCAGGTTTTTATGCTCATGAATTTTGATGAATTCATGATTATTGAGCACCAAATATGATATTGTACCATCTACTTACCCTTTATGTTGTTTGGAAAGCTGAAACCAGATGTAATTAAAGTAAAATTTGCACCGACACTGATAGAGCTGCATCAAGTTGCATATGTCTTTGTTTTGTTAGTTACCCACCGTTGGACAGCTGAAAAAATTTATAGGAAGGTGAAATGCAAGTGAAAGCATTTAAAATTTGGACAATTTAGACCAGACTGGTGGTTAGTGGGGGTGGGTGTACCATTCGAATTCGGAAAAAAAATCCTTCAAAAAACGGGGATGGTGGGTGGTCTTCGGGAGGAAAAAATTCAGCCCTGTGTACAGGATTTTTTTGAAGATCCCCCCCCCCCCTCCTGATTCAATCTCCTTTAAAGGCCATTTTAGGGGGTTTCGGGTGTGTGTCTCTGAGAGGGTGTGTGTCGGGGTGGGTTTTTTTTGGGGGGGGGGGGGTTGTTTGTTTGTTTTTTTCCCCCTCCAATCACCCCGTCATCTGTTCCCCATGAAGGCAGACCAGATGGCCAATGCTCAGCATCCACTCTCCCTTATAGGCTGATGGATGATGACTCCCAGCTTTCAAAAACATATTGGTGGATTTTTTCCTTTTTGTAACTGTTTAGGATAATATGCTGGGGCTGCTCCCAAACCAGCGACTGTTTGGGTTTCTTTTTCTTTTTTCTAAAATAACCACCAAACTGTTTCGGTATTACCATAAATATGCCCACTTTTCTAAGCAAACAAGGAGCTGAACTCTTGTAATGATACAAAATTCCTAGCCATCTTCCAGTTCGAGGTTCTCGGGGATCTTAACCCACTATCCTACTGCCAGTCGCACACTCAAACTTAATAAGATTATTGGCTCTCGCTCTCGTGGATTTATAAGCTAATAAAGTTATAAAGCAAATAAAGTTATTGGGATCGCAAGGGATTTCAATCCCACATCGTCCCTGTGAGCCTTCGGCGCGCAGAAACTTTCCATTCATCACCTTTCATTTCATTTCACATATATATTAGTCGCACCAAAGTTTGCTAATTTTAAGATAATGACTGTTTAAAATCCAATAAAAAAAAATAAAATGAAACGGTTACGAATTGACCCGACTTTTGATTACCAATTGACCTGAGTACGATTGATTGACTTGGTTACGATTTGACTCAGCTTTGACTTGATTACGAAATGACTTGGTTACGAATTGACCCGGAACCGTTAAACCTATGGGGAAAATTTATCACCCTGCTAGGTGAATAAAGCAAAAATTTATCCAAGGCATTTATTGTTCGAATAAACAGACATTTATGGGATAAAAACGGTTAAACTTATTACACACGTCTGGCAGTTACTCTTTCCCCAACTTTGAAGTGGAATCCAGCGTTTCAAATTTACCGCTACCAACACACCCTCAAAAATAAAAATAGAAAGGCCAATATCTGAACGTACCCCTTGGCACTTTTATATTTAATATGACGACGACATTGTCTTCTGAGATGAGTCTCTCCCATTTTCCCTGTGAACAGGGGTTCTGGCAAGAGAACCTTGTCTTGGTGATGGACGCTAACTTGACAATATTGTAACTTTGTATTCCATTTTATTAAGAGAGAAGTATAAAAGTATTTCAGAAAAAGAATGGTGATCTTAAATTGAATTTATCAGCAATAAATGCACGTTTTGTACGAATAGTGTCAATGCACCGGCCATTGAAACGATATGGATTCGCCCATTTTGCTCGCAGTTTTCGAGTTTCCAATACCAGAGTAAATAAACATCGTCTGATGCCACTTGTTTGATTGTTCTGTCGTTGTTTTTCGTAACAACAATTTGAATTTGCAAGCTTTCTGTCTTCTAACTGGTCAGTTCCGCGTTCCAAGAACAGCTACAGAAAAACACTGCTATTATGTCGTCGTGTAAGTGAAGTATGGGATTTCTCCAGGTTTGAAATTCGGAGTTGTTGAGCCTGAGCCAGGCTGAGGGAAAACTGAAGTAACGAATACTATATAGACTTTATAAGGGAATTATTTTAAAAAATGAAACCACGCATTTTTCATGGGGGCGCCCTTATAAAAAAGTACCATGGTAAACCATGGTAAATCCTAAAATGCCCTGGTATTACCTACCAGGGTATTTTGGGATTTTCCATGGTTTGCCATGGTACTTTTTTAATAATTTTATAACCATGGTAAATCCCAAAATACCCTGGTAATGGCATGGTATTACTATGGGATTTACCATGGTTTACCATTGGTACTTTTTTATAAGGGTGGGGTAAAACAAATGCAGGACAGATCTTTACCAAATGCACCGGACCATTTTCGGTACCCACCTTTCAGTTTTAATTCCAGTCAATATAATTTTCACTCGCAATTTTTGGACACGCAAGTCCCAACCCCTTGTGACCAGGGTAGGGGTATTCGTATTCGGTATTCAGTCATATTCAATACATTTTTCCAAGTATTCAAATGTATTCAGTATTCATATAATTTTAAACTATTCATATTCGTATTCGAATACTGTCAAATTTGAGGTGTATTCATGAATACTTTTTGAATAGTTTTCTTGTTTTTAATACACATGTATACAGTATTTGTAAAAAAAATATTGTGATTGTCTCTATTAGAAAGTAGTGAAGAATTAACCTAATACTTTTGAAGTGCACATATCAGGTCCATCACATAGTGCATCAAACTTTATACTACACATGAAGGTAAGTTCATTTATTTATCTGCCTTTTGATAGCAAACTCTTCATTGTTCAAAATTTGTTTCATTGTAAACTGAACATTGTAATTGTACAGAATATTCTTTGGACAAAGGATATCAGTCTGGCCAAAGTATTGATTTTTAATCCCTAAACAACTCCATTACCCCCCCCCCCCCCCCCCCCCCCCCCCTGTGGGAACCCCGGGAAGTGGAGCAGTGCTTGTTTACTGTGGTAAACAAGCTCTGTTTCACTGGTAAAATAGGACCCAGTCACTAATGCTTGGGGTGCGAGTCCTCTAAAATAGGCAACATGGGGTATAAACGATTGACTGACCTTGACTTTATCTCCATGTTGTGGTCATGACATGATTAGCCATTGTGCAGAAGTATGTGACCTTAAACAACAATAAATAAATAAATATAACTCTATTATCCAATTAATACTAATCTAATATTTTTCTACAGTAATAGTAGAAATAAGGTGTAGACTGATAGGTCTGTAAAATTATTGTGCTTGAATTACAACATTTTACCAATAGTGCAGTAATTGCTTAATTGATTTTTGTGAATAGCACTGGCCAGTTTTTCACCAGCAATGCATGTTTAAAATATTAATAAAAGACATGGAGCAAAGAAGCCACAATTAATAGACACTATTGGGGGTCATAAAATGCAGTTTAGAAGAAAAAAACTTTAAAAAATACCCCAAAAATTGTGTTAATTTCTCAGTTCTCTATTTAATGATTACTGTGTATGCACTAAACAACAAAACATTGGATGAGTACTGTGCACATTTTGCAATTTGTTTTCTAAATAAATTGATATTTGAAATTTTTTTTTTTATTTCTTTTGTTTGTCATTAATTAGAGCTATAGGTTAACCAAAACCGAACAAAGGTTTTTTGTTTTTTTAAAAAAACGAAACCGTCGACATCCCGTAATCTAAGGTTTTTTCGGTTTTTTTATTAAATACTCTCTTGCTGCAGAAATTTACAGAATGTAGCCATCCCAGAGTAGTGAGAGTACCCAGACACTGCCAATGGCAGTGCCTGGGTACTCTCACTACTCTGGAAATTCTACATTCTGTGAATTTCCGACATTTCAGTTTAGTTGTGTTTTTACAGCTTTCTTTTCCTGTAGGAGGCAGACCTCGAAAAATGGCCAAGCACAATAAAAGTTCTGTATATTTAGGTAATTATTATATTGGCCTTCCTGATTCTTCATGTATTATATAGCTTATTTCGGGCATTCATTGAGTTTCACTCAATTTCACTATCATTCAGTTATGATTCCGGACATTAGAATGAGTTTTATTGAATTTTACTTGGCCTCATGAACAAACCGAAAACCGAACCGAGGTTTTACTCCACCTGAAAAACCAAAACCGAAACCGAACAAGAAATTTAAAAACCTAAAGCTTTATCGTTAATACCAACTTATGTCTGTTGATTGGATTCTAAAGGATTAAGAGATCCACCCTCTGAAAAACTAATTCTTCACCTATAATCCCTTATACCCTTAATCCCAATAAGAATGATCAAATTATCATCCATTTACAAGAAATACTTTTGAAAATTATTCAAGTATTCATATTTGTATTCATGAATACATTGTAAAGTATTCGTATTCGTATTCAATACATTTGAAATTTGTGTATTCGTATTGGTATTCATAAAATTTCAAAGTATTCGTATTCAATACATTTACAATGTATTCACCCCAATCCTGCTTGGAGCACCAGAAGCTGTCTTACTGAGAAAATAATTTAATAAAGTTCAAAAAGCCCTGGAGTGATGTCATTGAAAAGTACATGTGTTATTGTAGCTTATATCGACAATAGTAATCGATAAAGATTACATCATAAAATGAGATTAGTTTTACATTTTGGCATATTTTTCCATACGATAAACTTTTCTACCTATTGATTACAAAAAATAGATGAGTTTTCAATATTACACCTGCCGCAATACTAGCAAAATGATTGAAATGTAACATTCAAGCTCCAGCAAGACTGTTGGTTTCCTTTCCAATTACAGTTAAAACTAAAAGTCCTGTCCTGAAATGCGCACAAATAGCACGTCGATATGCGCGTTAATCTACGCGATATGACCATAGTAAGGCTATCAAATTCTGTAAATATGGCCTGTGCACAAGCAATGTTTCTGCCAATGGACCTCCGGGTAACCCGGAGGTCCATTGGCAGAAATATTGCCCGTGTTTGCTATGAGTAATCAGGAGAACCTGTCGTGCTTTGGACGGCATTCGATATGGCAATTGCACGCAATTCCTACGCGCAATTAAGCCTAGATAAGCGCACAGTTCGTGACAGGACTTCTAGTTTTAACTGTAGTATTGATAACATTACCACTCACAGTGACATGGTGGTTATGGTATTGGACTTCAAACCGAAGGGTTCATGGTTTGATCCCCACCAGGGGCAACTGCATTGTGTCCTTGGGCAATGCACTTACTAGTAATCCCAATTGCCCATATGGGAGCTTGATGGCACTGTGTACTAAAGTGTACTGCGCATCGATGGTGCACTTGCCTTCAACCAATGCTAACCCTGCTTCTGTGGAGTTAGTATTTTGGGGGAGTCTGACAGTTGTGTGCCATTGATCACTGGTTCTCTCTGGGTACTCCGGTTTCCTTACCCGTAAAACTGCCTGACATGAGGTTATCCTGGCTGTTGAAAGTGTCATTAAACCCCAATAAATAAATAACATTTTTGAAGTGCATGCTTGGTTCATTTGCTTTATTTTGTGAGTACTCGCAAATGTTATAATAGATTAAGGTTTTTGAAGTTTTATTAGTTGTTTCATTGTTTTTACTTTTAAGACCGCTCAAGACCTACACATCTGTATTACTATTAGAAAGGCTGAGATGAAGATTATTTTAATAAATTTCAGAAAAAATGAAGTTGTTGGGCTATTTGAGGTTTGAAGATTAATCCTAACGTACATTCTTGCCACTCTTTTTGATAAAAATGGGTGGTATTGGAATTTTGAGTTTGATATCTGTTTCAGTATTTTTGAGGGGTATATACTTCGGTATCAGTTCGGTATTCGGTATCTGATAGTACCAAAGAAGAATTCACTCCAGGTCCAGGAAAAACAGAATAACTAGTTATAGTATCATTCTACCAAAGGGCTATAAATGACACTGACAAATTGACAATGAGCTCAACAGTGGCATTCTTTTATGACCACAAATATACAGTAATTTTGTGACTTGTTCTAAACACACCTTAATGTTTAAAGACCTATCTCAGGCTTTTGCGATCTCAAAGTATGTGCCCTGACCATACAATCTTCAGGAGGTCCTGCTGACAATACATAATACACAAAATGCCTGAGCAGTGCTTTCTAGTCAGGTCTTGGCTGCCTGTTTGCAGCCAAGACTTAACACGCAGCCAAGACTTGACTTGAAAATTAGAAATCACTGCTAATGTACATTTACTGATTGTAGTCTATTGGGTATTAAGGACAGTTGCCCAGTCCATTGAGGGTTAACAACACTGAAAAGAAAATCAGTCGCTACTTTCATGAAAATGAACCTTTCAACTGTAACCTGTTATCAAGCCTCAACAGGGACTTATAAATAGCAAATGTAGGAAATTTGATAATTCAGACAGTGTTGGTATTCAACGATTGATCCGGCCGGAATTGGTCTTTCTTAAGATTCTGCCAAACTAGACTTCTTGCTGGTGTTGTGGTCATGATATAGCTTTAGATGTTGAAAAGACTTTTTAAATATCACAGACATGAGTGCATAATTGAAACTTACATTTATTACTGAGGATATTTTCCTGACTTAATTCAACACAAAAGAAAATGTAAATATTATTTTTTGCCTAGACGTCTGTTGTGAACCATTATTTGACTAAGCTTGATATGTTGTTTCTGAGTAATCATAATCTATGGTTTGGAAGAGTTAAAAGTTAAAAAATTACAGAAAGTTTGAAATGGTGATTTTGCATATTGTGCTTGGTACTGTTGGTGAATTGCAAAATTCAAGTAAATACTAAATGGGTAAGATAATTTGAAACAAAAAAATTTAAATGCAGCCAGAAGCATTGCAAGCACCTTTGTGCACCCTGTAATATCACATAACCCTGATTGTCCACATAGGGGCCATGATGCTGTGTACTAAGGCATACAGCATGTTGATGGTGTGCATGTCTTCAACCAATCTAACCCTGCCTGTGCTGCAGTGCTGAGTTTTGACGTTGCAGAGCTGGTATAAATAAATAACCACAGAGGAGGCGTTCAGGTGCCATATATTTATACAACAACTCAGTGGCGTAGATAGCTTTTCGCTGGCGGTGGGGCAAGCCCAAAATTTTCCGACACACCGAAAATTTTCCGACAGTGTAACAACAACAAAAATCCAAACAAACAGAAAGAATCTGTTGTTCACTGCAAATGTACTGAAAATTGGTCTTTTTTTACCCAAAATGGCATGTTTTTATCCCCAAAGCCAGTATTTTAATGTTATTAGGCATAAATTCGCCTAAAAATGGTCCCAAAAAATTTCCGACAAAACTTCTGGTGGGGAGGCCTCCGCCCCCCGGCCCCCCTTTATCTACGCCACTGCAACAACCAATGGCCCAGAGAAGCTGGTGCTAACTCAAAAATATCCAGGGCCAAACACAAATTCCCCCCCCCCCCCTGCCCATCCCAAAATTTGCATGCAAAATCAAAAAAAATATGTCCTAACTGGTCCTCCATACTTTTGCGAACTGCGCATGTGCTGTATCCAGGAAGACACCAAAATTGGAGCCAACCATCATTCTTTGTTTGGCCCTTCTGTCAGTAACAACAAACTGACATCTGTGCTTTTAAATCTCAGTTTTAATGATGCCAGACACAAATGAATGGTAAATTTGGTGGATCCAAGGACACATTTGAATGATGGAAGGAAGGAACGGTGGTTGGAAACATTCAGGGCTGTAACTTCATAATTTTTACAAAAATTATTTCATGTTTCTTAATTTCGAGACATGGGCCTGACGTCTTCATTCTTGCTAATGATTTTTCCACTGTTTGTTAAGTGTTCCTTCCCTATCCTTCCTTGAAGCCCCCCCAGTTAAACTCCCAAGCTTTTTGGCTTGTTTTATTGAAATTTAAAAAAAAATTTCTTGGGAGTTTGACGTGTTACACAGAATGTTTATTCTGTATATCCCCATGGGTACATCCTCGCCCTAAGGGTGTTTAGGGGTTTTGGTCATGCATCATACATCCGATGTATCGTTTTTTCTTCTGATGAAGATGTGGCTTTACATCAGATAGTTCAAAATCTGTTACCGACTTCAGGCTTTTTTATTCAGTGCCTGGAGTCTTGTTTCTGGTTTTTCTTCTGACGTTGTTTACGTTAACAACGCTCTATAAATATATGTAGGTTCCTATTTATTATCATGGTAGGACTGTTGTAAGATACATTATATATTCCGGTAGTGTAGCAATTAATTTTTTGGATAATAAAAATTTTTTTTGTCCACATTTAGGCTCTATCGGGATACATTTGGGCTTATCATTCCCATTGGGGAACTTTTGCTCATGTCAAACTTTTTCTCAAATTTTTTTTTTTTGCAAATTATTTTTCGATTTATATTTTGAATGTTATTTGTTATGTATCTTTTTCATATATTTATTGTGGAGTTGGTGGGAGTACTGTCGACTTTATTTTGATTCATTATGAAAGCTTATTGCTTATAATGCAAGGCGAGGAAGTCTTCCTTAGATTGACATGCTTGTTGCCTTTCTTGCAGTCGATGTACTCCCACTAATTCTTGCTGAACATGTGTCGGAGGGGATGACAAATGTGGGAGACGTGTGTCACGGTACATTGTTAGCAGCGAGAGGACAATGCCGGTCCACTCGCCGCAAAGTCAATCTAGTTTCTCAGTTTCTTTTTCAGAGGAACAAGAACATGGTGATATTTACGTGATGCCTAGAGATAGTGTGCTGCCGTCATCGCATTCAGATGAACAAGCAGAGGTAGCGGCAAAGGTGCTAATGAATATTAGACAGGGCGAAAAACCACTAGCCGGTGGTTTCATTCCCTTGTCGCCAGCTAGTTTGACCAGTGAAGCGGTTACTCCATCCGTGGGTACCGTGACACCAGGTGTGTCCGTTGCGGTCGAGAGGAGTGGATTGGGTTGAGCGAGCATATAAACAGGCTCACCCAGCGACGACGGAACAGAGGAAGAAGCCGGCAAGTTCATTGGGAAGCTCGCCGAAGTCTGAAGGGACCGCGAGCAAGGGAGCCCCCCTCTCTTTCCCAAAAATGTTTGGGGCCAGATGTTGTGATTAGAAACTTGCGTCAGTCGGAGCATACATCTGCGCCTCCTGTCGGGGACGCTCCGTTCAGTTCACAGCTGGCGTCGGCTACAGTTACGGCTGCTACATCTACATCGGCATCTTCAAAGCACACACGACCGCACCTTAGCTACACGACTTCAGATATCCAGCCTGCATCGCCGAGAAGGGACCACTCGTCGTCAGAGAAGTCGGACCATCCGATAGCTAAGGAGACGAGGCTTCATTTATCAGGATGTCCAGAGATAAGAGCCGTCTCGGACACACCGTCCCAGGAGCAGCCGGCGGCCAAGAAACAGAAGACTGCTGCTCCTCAGGCCTCTGTAATGGAGGAGGAGGTCCTGTCTTTTCCAGTTCAGTGTAGACAGGTGTCGCAGGCCTTCGGCCATTTAGATGATGCCATATTCAAACTTTCCAGTGTGAAGAAGAAAGGCGGTTTCTTGTCATCATCTTCCGTAAATTTACCGTTTGTTGGACCACGTTCATTTAAAACAGTCTGGGAAGATGTACAGAGAGTTCCTCTGTGTTTGGATGAGCAGGCTGAGAATCTAGAGCTATCCTTGCCTTCGTCATTCACTATTCGCTTGGACACAATTGAGACGGCAATTTCTTCAAACAGAGCGAATTTAGATGCTATGTCTTACGCAGATCACCTTTCAAGAGCTGTGGCACAACGTCTTAATAGAAAGGAATTTGAGGATGTTCGTACCTCTTTAAGAATTCTTTCCAGGGCTATTATGTTTACCAAGTATAACTCCACCTTAACAGTGGCAAATTTGGAGTTAATCAGACATGACGGAGCCTGTGCTCCGACTGGTTATAGACTTGAGCTGGATAAACAAGCTTATCGTAGCTCCAAAATTCTATATGGAGACCATTTGGTCACTAAGGGCGAGCATTCGAGTGAACGACTATGCGGCAAGCACAGATCTAAAGGATGCATACTTTCATGTCCTGGTACATCCGGCATTCAGAAAGTACCTACGATTCGCCGTTCAAGGGATAGTATATCAGTTCTGAGCGATAAGTTCAGAACGATGTTCAGAGTCTGCTTCTCTTGCTTCGACGTCTCGGCTTCATCGTAAACGAGAAGAAGTCGGATCTAGTTCTGTCGAAGTCATTCATTCACTTGGGAATGAGCTTCAAGACTCACAACTATCTGGTTCGTCTGCCGTTACCCAGAGCGAAATTAGTCAGTTATTATGCTCGCTTTTGTCTACACTCAGATGCATTAACAGCGAAGGAATTTATGCGACTGATGGGGTTGTGGGGGGCGGCTGCGGATCTTATTCCGATGGGTCGCTTGTGCACACGTCCCCTCCAGATATTCTTTACTCAGAACTGGAGTCTGAAAACACATTTGCTCGAGACCAGTATTGTTTTAATGGACCTGGTAAAACAAAAGGTCCATATTTGGTCAGATATTCAGTGTTTAACTCAGGGAGTTCCGCAGCAGCTTCCACTGCAGCTGCCGGATCCTGCTTTCACGATTATGATGGATGCGAGTCAAACAGGTTGGGGCACGACCCTGAGCCTGACGGACTCAATGTTGTGTCAGGGTCTTTGGGACCCTCGGTTCCTGGAGAAACACATAAACCTCAAAGAAATGATGTCAATATGGTTAGCTCTAAAACAATGGATTCACATTATAGCGGACGCTCATGTTCAAATGTTGTCGGACAACTTGACAGTAGTAGCGTACATCAGGAACCAGGGAGGCACGCATTCGATTCTGTTATGCAAACTAACGGAAAAAATTCTTCTGTATGTCATGAAGCATCATGTTCATCTGTCGGTAAATCATATACCGGGTCATCTGAATGTACTAACAGACTCGCTCTCTCGGAAAGGTCGTCTGTTGCCTTCGGAGTGGACTCTCAACAAGCGAGTATTCAGACAGATTTGCTACCAGTGGGATTGGGTTATGATAGATTTGTTTGCGACATACCTCAACAATCAGTTGCAGACTTACGTGTCGCCATATCCAGATCTTCGAACGTATGCAGTAGACGCACTGTCAGTCTCATGGGACGGAATAATAGGATATGTGTATCCTCAAACTCCGTTGATACAACAGATCCTGTTAAAAATAAAACAGTCGCGCTGCAAGATTTTGTTAGTAGCATCTCTGTCATCACAGAAACTGTGGATCAATCTTCTCAGGTGTCTGTTATGGGACATTCCCTGGAAGCTTCCTCCACCAGAGGACCTTCTTTATCGGGGGAAGTCACGCACACTGCATCACAACCCGGAAGGTCTCGACCTTCATGTATTTCCGTTGTGTGGTCCTTCTTGCACGGCAAGCATGTTACAGGACGAGCAGTGGATGCAATTTCTGACTGCAGGAGGTCCTCCTCTTTGCCGAATTACACAGCAAAGTGGAAGATTTTCTTCCGTTGGTGTAAGGATCAGTCGATAGACGTATATGATCCATCCATACCAGATATTGCCAACTTTCTGGTCTACCTGTTTGACGTTCTCAACTGCAGCCCGTCACTATTAAGGGCTATAGGTCTATGTTATCGGACACTTACACTCATTATGATAACTTGGCAATTTGATTTAATGCTTCATTATCCAAACTAGTTAGAAATTTCTCTATAAATAGACCTAGAACCCTCAGATTAATTCCTAAGTGGAATTTAGCTTGGGTTCTGTTCAATCTGTTGAAGCTTAAAGAAGCTCCATTTCAGCCATTAGACATTGTAGAGTTCAAATTCTTGACCTATAAAACAGCATTTCTCTTAGCCTTTGCTTCCGCTAAAAAAGTTAGTGAACTTCATGCTTTATCTGTTGACGAATCTCACTACCGTAGTGTTGGTAATACTATCACTTTAACTACAGAAGTGGGATTTTTGGCTAAGAATCAGGCTCCAGATAAATGGCCTGAGCCCATTACCATTAAGGCTCTGCCATCTACGGACAACCATAGACCTCTGCTGTGTCCAGTCAGGGCTATACGCACATATAAACGCCAATCAGATTTTATAAGAAAAGGAAGGAAACGCTTCTTTTTATCATTGATTCCTAACAGAAAAGTTATTTCTGTCCATTCAGTTGCTAGATGGTTTCAGTTGGCAATACGCATTGCCTATGAAAATCTATCTTTGGATCAGCATTCAGTTAATAAGATATCAGCGCATGAAGTTAGAGCGCTGTCCACTTCTTGGGCTTATTCTAACAGAAAAGCCATTCCTTATCTCTCCCCGTGGGAACCCCGGGAAGTAAGCAGCACTTGTTTACTGTGGTAACCCAGTTCTGCTTTACTAGTAAAATAGGACCCAGTCACCAATGCTTGGGGTGAAAGTCCTCTAAAATGGGCAATATGTAGATCAACGATTGACTAAACTTGACTTCATCTCCATGTTGTGTCACGATTAGCCATGGTGCATAAATATGTGACGTTAACCACCACCAACAATTCCTTATCTCATGAAAGCTGCATACTGGACACAGCCTTCTACATTTACCAAGTTTTACCTTAGAAATTTAGAGTCCATCTCCAGTGACCTTAGATGTTTAGGTCCTCTATCTGTTGCTCAGAATGTCATCCACTAAATGATTACATCTATAGTTATTTAGGCAACCCGTTCCAGCAGTGACGCTGTTCCGCTGCCCTCTTTGTTCTGTGGTCATGTACCTCAGAACTAGGGGAAGTGGGGGGGGGGGGGACGGTTTTTTCCCATATGTTCATCTGGCTTTATAGTGAAAAGCAAGACCTCCTTCGGTGTCAGTAGTCCCGAGTTGGTGCTGGAATGGTTTTAATGTGTAGCTCGGTGTAAAGCAAAATGAATATGTCTCATTTATGTATTGTTTTTAAATTGTAGCTCACTGTGAAGCATTTGTATATGTCGCATGTCAAACGGGCATTAATAATAATATTAATATACAATCCTCGGGCACTTTTATATGAGTATAAAGAGTCTCATTCTTTGGACTATCTTTTTTATTGGCTTCCCTTCACCGAATTAGCATAATGGGTTATGCTGCCAATAAATGGAGAATTATGAGAATTATATATTACTAGCAGGTGATACCCGGCATTGCAGGGAGAAGATGGTTATATCAGCCGTTTTCGAAATAGAAGGTCAAGGTCACCAACTTTCACTCCGCACGGGCACCCTGATAAAGTCAAAATGATCGATGGGTCAATAAACCCGCACTTATGAAATTTTAGCTCGATCGGCCCAGCTGTTTTCGAAAGGTCAAGGTCACCAATTTCAAGGTCAAGGTCACCCGCATGGGCACCTCGATAAAGTCAAAATGATCGATGGGTCAACATACCCGCACATATGAAATTTTGGCCCGATCGGCCCAGCCGTTTTCGAAATGAAAGGTCAAGGTCATCAATTTCAAGGTCACCCCGCATGGCACCCATCCCATGTTACTTGCAGGGACTAATTACCGCCATGTAGAAAATTTGAGATCGATCGGTCGAGAAACGGAGGAGTTCACTCGGAACAAAGATAGAGAGATAGATACAGACATTCGCATTTATATATTAGACTAGCAGGTGTTACCCAGCATTGCACGGGAGAAGATGGTTATATCAGTATACCCTCAGAAAATGATCGATGGGTCAATATACCCGCACATTAGAAATTTTAGCCCGATCGGCCCAGCTGTTTTCAAAATAAAAGGTCTAGGTCACCAATTTCAAGGTCAAAGTCACCCCGCACGGGCACCCCCGATAAAGTCAAAATGATCGATGGGTCAATATACCTGCACATATGAAATTTTAGCCTGATCGGCCCAGCCGTTTTTGAAATAAAAGGTCAAGGTACTCAATTTCAAGGTCAAGGTCACCCCACACAGACACTTGCACGCCACCCATCCCATGATACTCGCAGGGACGAATTACCCCCGTGTACAAAATTTGATCGATCGGTCGAGAAACAGAGGAGTTCAACTGGAACAAAGATAGAGAGAGAGAGAGAGAGAGAGAGATAGAGATATAGATAGACATTCGCATTTATATATTAGATGTAATGCTCAATTACATTGTTGGTGTTAACCGTGTTATGTCTTTCTCGTTTCTCGTAAATGAGAAAGACAAAAATAATTCCTTTAAGAAGTGATTGAGTAATTGGATTTTCCTCTGTGTCCTAGTCTGGGCCATTGGTTGTTGTATAAAAATATTACAAATTCAAAGTAATTTGTATATTTTTTATACTTACCAAAGGCCCAGACGGGGATGGCCCTCCCATGATGAGTGGGCACTCATACCTCCCTGCAGCTGAAAGCATTTAACTGACAAATTCTAGAAAGAATGATGGTTGGCGCCAATTTCGGTGTCTTGCAAAAGTATGGAGGATCAGTTTGGACATATTTGTTTTGGGGATTGGGGGGGGGGGGGGGGGGGTGCAAAATTTGTGTTTGGCCCTGCATATTTTTGAGCTAGCACCAGCTAGTCTGGGCCATTGGTAAGTATAAAAAATATACAAATTACTTTGAATTTATAATTTTATGGCATGGGCATGGTCTAGTGACCATCATACCTTACAGAAAGTAATTAGTAATTTAGTACTGAGAAACCTGGGCTGTCCAAATAACTCCTGTTCCAAACTTTATAATACATGTGTATATGTGTGTGGGTGTGTATACATGTGTGTGTGTGTTTGGAGTCAGACTTCTTGACTGAATGCCTGATTACACTTAACGACTCCCTTCTATATCTTGGATTACGGTCATTAAGATCTAGGAGTCTTAGAGTTGTTAAGAACTCATTGCTGAATAAACTATTTCATACATACCTGTGTGACAGATAGGAATAAAAATAAATTGGTGTTGAAAATCTTTTTGTTACAAATTGAAATGGACTGTTATAAAAATTATAAAAATAAATTAGTGTTGAAAATCTTCAAAGAAGATTTTCAACACTAATTTATTTTTATAATTTTTATAACAGTCCATTTCAATTTGTTACAAAAACTTCATACAAAAGAACAACTACAAAGTAATTACAAAAATCCATTCTTCTCCATTTCTGAATTTTGTGGTTGGTTATTCACTGACTTGAGAAAACCTGAAACCTGTTATGAGAGACCACCTGTCTTGAGAGACCACTTTTGTGTGGCCCAAAGGGCAGTCTCTCAAGACAGGTTCTACTGTATTGCAAAATGTACACAATTCAGTTTCTGATACATTGTATATAGCATGGTGGTAACCCATCGGAAAAAAACGTGATGCTTTTCCAGCTTCTATCTTTTTACTATGCAAGTCATTCTGTTTTAACCCTTTACCTAACATGAAAAGTAGAAAAAAATTCTTGAATAACCAATTTTTCTCATTTTTTGTCTCAGTAACAAAGGTTATGACCTCTCATTGGAAGGTACTCAATAAGCTTGTTCCAAAGAGGTGTCATAACTAGTTTTTGAGACAAAAAATGAAAAAATAATGAAAATTAACTTGCGATTTTTGTGAATAGTACTGGCCTGTTTTGGCCATTACGTTGAGCAAAGGGTTAAGTCTAGATGTGATTTTCACACAAATAAATGGCAACAAGTAATGCGCAATCTTGTTTTGGCAAGATTGCGCATTAGTTGTTGCTATTTATTTAGGCGAGAATTCTTTCTATTCATAAAAGGTAATGGCTGCAGCCATACACAAACACAGTTGCAATCATTTGAAGCAAAATGGGTCACAGTAATATTTTTTTTTCTGTCAGTTTCAAGTTCAACAACTGACATCACAGTTTGAGGGGTAAGTATTCAAGGAATATTGACACTATAATATACTACCATTACTACTATCCTGTCACTTGAAGCACTTGCATCAGGATGTGACTGTAGATTCAAGCAGACCTGTTGTCCAAGAAAGTCATACGCCTACCACTACCACCTTCAACCCCCATAGGGGGGGTTGAAGGTGGTAGTGGTAGGCGTATGACTTTCTTGGACAACAGGTCTGGGTACACACACAGGTCTTGTCAAGTGTGTGTTCGTTTGCTGAGTGAGACATCTAGATGTCTAAGAGATTTCGCTTTACCTTAGTAAAGTTAATAAAATCACTGATGTAGTCTGTTGGTTTCAGTTTCAATGAGTTCGTTCAATTGGATACTTAAAATGCTGTGTAAAGCTAATTGCTCTGCTAAGCTGATTGAGGAGAGCGATTTTTTGCCCTCCTGCATTTTTCAGAATGCCAGGCCTGGTCAAGCTGAGCTAATCTAATCGCCCTCCATCCATTGTCCGGCATCCGGCCCCATGAACATTAATGTTTTGGACTTCTCCAAAACCTCTGGGCCAATTCAAGTACAAGTTTGTTTGAGTGATGGTCCCAAACAGGCATTGCATTTTTGTTCAACTCAACATGCCCAGCCCCATAAGGATGGGGTGGAGGAAAATGCTCCAAATGTTTTTTAAAATCTTCTCATGAACCAGTTTGTGGATGCAATCATAGCAGTGTTCAACATCTGAGTTAAGATAATTCTGAAAGATTGTCAAGTCATTCTGGGAGAACATACAAGTTTAACAATTTAATTAAGTTATGTTGTATCACTTTGTTGTTAGCTGCAGTTCATTTGTGTTTTACAATTGAAGTAACCCCTTTGGGAGCGCGGTGGCTCAGTAGGTAGAGGTGCAGGCTGCAAGCCGAGAGGTCCTCGGTTCGAATCCCACCTGCGGCAACCGCGTTGTGTCCTTGGGTAAGACATTTCATCCCCATTGCCCGCGTGGGGACACGATGACGCCGTGTACTAAGGCGTACTGCACGTCGATGGTACGCATGTCTTCAACCAATCTAACCCTGCCTGTGCTGCTGTGCGGAGTTACAATGTTGGGGAGCTGGCAGCTGCTTGTCGTTGCTCGATGGTTCTCTCCGGGTACTCCGGCTTCCCCCACCCATAAAACTGTCATGGTCATGATTAGCCATTGTGCATAAATATGTGACCTTAAACATCTATAAATCAATAAATAAGTAACCTCCACATAACCTAAATGATGATTCGCTGTTATTTGCAGGTTGCATTTATCAATCCTTTCATATTATTATTGGCTGCCTGCACAGGAAGTCAACGATGATATGGAAACACTGTTAAGTCACCTGCAGCTGAGTACAAGCAGGGACCGACCTGGGCATGCGCCAGTGCGTATTTGGTTCTGAAACATCAGGACCTGGCTCTTAAATCTCAGAAATAGGCTTCTCAGTTGGCGCGTAACTTCTCAGATCATATTTTGATATTCTTTCGATGGATAATCGAGAGAGACACTCTTACATGTATTATACATATGATTATCATTTATCATTGTTGTAGAGTGCTTAGGTTAATACTTCAAGTCTTAATTACCAAGCATTAATCTTCACTGTGGTTTCTGATCAAGTCTTGGCTGCCTAAATAGGTAGCCAAGACTTGATCAGAAACCACAGTGAAGATTAATGTTTGCTATAGTGAACTAAATGAAAATGATGAGAGCTATTACCTACTTGCAGTGTGTGTTACAAACAGCAGTGTGACTCCGTAAATTGAAATCTGGCGCATGAATTGAAAAAATAGGCTCCGAGGCTAGAGCGTATTTTAAATAGTCCTGATCAGTCCCTGTACATGTGTGTATGGTAGTTATAATTGTAAAATTTAATCTGAGCATTTAAGGGTTTAATTAGGTGGATTCTGATTCAGTGCGTCTAGTTTTTTTTGAAGTGCCTGAAAGAGCTGTACTTGTGTACAGCAGTAGTCACATTGTACTTGATTGGTACAATACGAGTAATTTACAAAACACATGGATAATGAGGTCCTCTAATATAGGAAATATAACGGGTGTTTGATGTTTTAAAAAAATTGATTAGAAAGTTTCGTATTGCCTTTCAAAAAGTGATGAAAAGTAAAGAACATCACGCTTAATTGCAGGGCTCTCCTTGAGTAAAATGGTCGGGGCCTAAAGAAAGTGCCCCACATATTGAGGTCGGGGCCTTTTCGGGGCTGATTTTCCATTTTGTCCATTATTGTTAGTGCTTTTTTGTGGAAAATGTCGGGGCTTGAAAAAAAAAGCCCCCAGCAAGTGCTCCTCAGGGCTGATCTCGGGGCCTGGGCTGATCAGCCCCGACTCAAGGCAAGCCCTGTAATTGATAGAAAATAATAGCAATTAGACATGTTAGCAGAAAGTGACCATGGACCTCAGTAAACTTTCATAAGATGATGTGCTAAATAAGGTCCCTGCACTTATGTGAATGATAAAATTCTTATGCTTCTTTGCTCACTTAACTGAATGTCAGGGAGGGCTATTGACATCACTTAGACTCCGTTGCCAATTGTCTGTCATTTTTAGCTCACCTACTTCTATTAGAAGTGGTGAGCTATTGTCGTGACCTCGGGCATCGGAGTTGGCGTCCGGCATGTCCAGTATTGTAAGATTTAATGTTAAGGTTAATTTCTCAAAGATCAGTGGGCTCAGGCCTTTGATATTGCATATGTAGGTTGTAGGGGACTAACAGAACAGTATTTAACCCTGATACTACGATTTTTTTCCAAATTTCACCTAAAATTTTCTGCCAAAACTTGTAAGAATTTGCGTTTAAATGTTGAAAGAATTTGCGTTAAAGTCAGCTTTTGTGCAGATTGTGCTGCTTTAACTTCTCATTACTGTTGATTTTCATATTTCAATAACAATTGTAGGTATTAACCCTACTGTATGCAGAAATTTAACGGAAATTTTCTTTTTTTTCAGTCAAAATTTTCATGTTTTTCTCGGACTGAGTAAATTTAAAGTTGTAAAACTTTGTAAACTTTGTTTTTAGGTGAGTTGTGTTTCTATGTGTCTTTCCAAGCGATTAATATTCTACACTTGGGTTACTGAACTCCATTGCAGTAATATTTAACCCTCATTACATGCATATTTGAGGAATTTGAGGCTGATTTTCTGCCAAAACTTGTTGTAAGAATTAGCGTTTAGGTGTTGTAAGAATTTGCGTTTAAGTCAGCTTTTGTGCAGATTGTGCTGCCTTCACCTCTCATTACTGTTTATGTTCTCATTTCAATAACTACTTTAGGTATTAACCCTACTGTATGCAGAAATTTAACTGATTTCTTTTCTTTTTTTCAGTCACAATGGTCACATTTTTCTCAGGCTTACTCAATTTTAATTTCTAAAAGTTTGTGTTAAGGTGAGTTCTGTTTCTATGTGTCTTTCCAGGCAATTGATATTGTACACTTGGGTTACTGAACTACATTGCGGTAACGTTGCGCCCTCATTACTTGCATATTTAAGGAATTTGAGGGGGATTTTTGGGACTTATATTCACTTTCTTTAAAAAAGTTGTTTTTTTTAACTTTTTTTTTTTATTTAATACTTTCTCATACTTGTTACTAGTAACATTGAGGCTTATTTTTTTAGTTGTTGATGTGATGTATTTTTGTTGGGACTTACAGTCACTTTCTTGAACGAATGTTTTTCTGCAACACCTCTTTAACCAATGAATGTACTTCAATTACAATTTCAGTGATTCTTTATTACATATTGCCATTTTGCACCTCCTATTTTATTTTTTGATCTGATGTTTTTTTATTAGCTCACCTACTTCTATTACAAGTGTTGAACTTATATGATGACCTCAGGCGTCAGCGTCGGTGTCCGGCGTGTCCAATATTGTAAGATTTAATGTTAAGGTTATTTTTTCAAAGATCACTGGCCTCAGGCCTTTCATATTGCATATGTACATTGTAGGTGACTATCAGCACATTATTTAACCCTGTTGAATTGATACATAATAAATGCAGAAATATAGACTTTCCCAAGCCATCACATAAACCACATTAATCATTTGATGCCCAGTTAATGATTTATATTAGCTAATATTAGGCATGTTACATTGGAACGACATTATCAAGCGCGAATATAGGTGAGCGTTGGGATGTAACATCCCTCTTGTTAATATTAATTTAACCCTATCCCTGCAATTTCGGGTTTCCAAACATTAATGGAACATCAAGCGAGTTGATACTTTTATCTTACCTTGCCACCAAGTCGCTTTGCAGGTGCCGCAGTCCGTTCTTTTTCAAGAAGAGTTTTGTACTCTTCCGTGTGATGATTCTGTATGTGTGGAGGTAAATCCGCACTGGGCAATGACTGACTTATTGCATAATTGCCATTTGGCATTTCTGTTATCACTTCTTACAAAATATTGATATATGCTACTACACGTTTTAGCTGACATTTTGTTGATTCTACAAAATGTATGGCATGCTAAATGTGAATATTCATAATTTAAGAAAAAACACCTAAAAACGGTTTTTAGCTCACCAACTTTAGTTGTGTTAATAATAATAAAGTTAAAGCTTCTGTTTAGGTCACTTACTCACCCTATTTCCATATCATGGCCTTTATAATCCTGCTATATGATGATTATTATCATTCTACCATGATTTAACCCCTCATACCCTGCATTTTAAACATTTTTCTTGACATTTTTAGTGGCGTTTAGTTTTTTGTTTAGCTCAGAATTTCATGTTTAACTAAGTGTTTAGGTCAGCTACTGTGCTCCATCTCTTCCCATGGCACTTACATTCATCACACGTGTTCCTCAGTATCATTGTTCCATGATTAACCCCTCATACTCTGCATTTTAAACATTTTACTTGACATTTTTAATTGCGTTTAGTTTTCTGTTTAGCTCGGAATTTCATATTTAACTTAATGTTTAGGTCAGCTGCTGTGCTCCTTCTCTTCTCATGGCACTTGTATTCATCATACTTGTTCCTCAGTATCATTGTTCCATGATTAACCCCTCATACACTGCATTTTAAACATTTTTCTTAACATTTTTAGTTGCGTTTAGTTTTTTGTTTAGCTCGGAATTTCATGTTTAACTTAGTGTTTAGATCAGTTGCTGTGCTCCTTCTCTTCCCATGGCACTTATATTCCTCAGTATCATTGTTCCATGATTAACCCCTCATGCACTGCATTTTAAACATTTTTCTTGACATTTTTAGTTACGTTTAGTTTTCTGTTTAGCTTAGAATTTCATGTTTAACTAAGTGTTTAGGTCAGCTGCTGTGCTCCTTCTCTTCTCATGGCACTTATATTCATCATACGTGTTCCTCAGTATCATTGTTCCACGATTAACCCCTCATACCCTGCATTTTAAACATTTTTCTTGACATTTTTAGTTGCGTTTAGTTTTCTGTTTAGCTCAGAATTTCATGTTTCATTAACTTAGTGTTTATGTCAGTTTCTGTGTTTTACTTTTAAGAGGTTGTGTTTAGGTCAGCTTTGTCGCATGTTATGAGTCTGTTTGATACAGTTCTTGTGTTTGCCAAAGTTACTATCAAAGAGGAATGTTGGTGAGCTATAGAGCGTTGGCATCGTTCTTGTTAATTTCTTTGTGGTTTAGGTTTCGGTTTCCACTTAAAAACGAAGTTTCGGTTTCAGTTCAGTTAAACCAGCTAGCTCTAGTACTGAGGCCAAATAGGTCTATAAACAAGTGGAATTTGGCGATTGTCTGGATAATTTCTTAACATATTACAAGATGTTTTATTCAATTAAAAGTTTACATTATAACCTATCAATTGACAGGTCAAATTTGTACAGAAGGTTTGGTAAATGATTTTGTGTTTGGAAGTTATATTCAATTAACAGGGTTATTCAGTTGTGATATTCTATTAAGTGGATTTTTCTGTTAATCCTTCACCTAACATGAAAAGCAGATGACACTTGCAAATATAATACTTGAATAACTAATTTTTTTCTTTTTTTTATCACAAAAACATAGCTTATGACCCCTCATTGGAACATGCTCAGCAAGCTCATTCCATTGAGGGGTCATAAGCTATGTTTTTGTGATTTAAAATGAAAAAAATAGTGAAAATTGGATAGTATTTTTGATGAATCTATAGCACGGGCCGGATTTGGCCGTTGCGTTAGGTAAAGGGTTAATTAGGTACATGTACTCACAAGAGTATCTTAACTATTTGAGTATCACATCAATTTTTCTTTCAGAGACATTAATTGTTCTTTTGAATTTTAAATCTGCAAGAGTAATATACAGTTAAAACTACAAGTCCTGTCATGAAATGCGCACAAATAGCACGTTGATTTGCACGTTAATCTACGCGTTATGACCACCAAGGCTATCAAATTCTGTACATATGGCCTGTGCACAAGCAATGTTTCAGCCAATGGACCTCCGGGTTACCCGGAGATCCATTGGCAGAAACATTGCCTGTGTTTGCTATGAGTAACCAGGAGAACCTGCCGTGCTTTGGATGCCATTCGATATGGCAATTGCGCGCAATTCCTACGTGCAATTAAGCCTAGATAAGCGCTCAGTTCATGACAAGACTTCTAGTTTTAACTGTATGAGACTGTATGGGAGTTTTACATTTAAATCATTAACCCTTTACCCAATGAATCGGCCGCATCTGCCTGCATAATATGCAAATTCAGCAGTTGAAAAAATGTTATTTTTCAAAAAATTTAAACAAAACCATATCATGTGACCCCTCGGAACGAGCTCGCCGAGCTCATTCCAACGAGGTGTCACATGATACAGTTTTGTTTAAATTTTGGGCAAAATTTGAAAAAATGATATTTAAAATAATAAATTTTGATATCGTCCATGTTGGGTAAAGGGTTAATGCACTTGGTGTTAACTCAGAGAGTTGAATCCTATTTTTATCTTTTTTTTTTTTTTTATTAAATACCAGTTTATAAAATTTCACGTTTGAATCACAGTGCCACTCAGTTTTGTGACTGATATATATTACTGAGATGACCGACAAAAACTATGAAATATTTCATGTATAATCTGAAAAAGAGTGAGCAAAAGCTGAACCATTGTTGTGGGGCAAGACTAGCAGTAATTGAATGGAGTCTCTCTTTGGAATTTGTTGTTACAGTATTGGTTATGTTCCATCTTTAAACTTGCCTCATAATGAAACTTGATACATTTCTATGATTAATGCAAATTATGATTAATGCAAATTGTTCATTTTTAGCTCAACTTTGACGAAGTCAAATTTGAGCTATTGTCATGGCCCGTCGTCCGTCTGTCCGTCCGTCCGTCTGGCCGTCTGTCCGTCTGTCCGTCTGTCCGTACGTCAACAATTGGCTATGGCTCGGGCTAGAGGTCGTATTTATGAACCGTTCTTTACGAAACTTCTTGTGTACCTTTGTTATGACCCTGGGACGGGAACGAGTGTTTTTAGGTGTGGTCCAAAATTCAAGATGGCTGCCAGCGGCCATTTTGTACCGATGATGCAAAAATCAGTTTTTTGTACAGAACTTCTGTATGAAAGTTCTGATTTGATTAAAGTTTTGTATAAATGTTTAGTACCATGGGATACATCACATATAATACGGGTTTTTTTCTCGTGCATAAATTATGCAAATTAGACTGACTTTGATTTATTTAGTGTTACTTTCAGAGCTGGAAGTGCCAAGCTGCTATGGCTCGGGCTAGAGGCCGTTTTTATGAACCGATCTTTACGAAACTTCTTGGGTACCTTTGTTATGACCGTGGGACGAGAACGAGTGTTTTTGGGTGCGGTCCAAAATTCAAGATGGCTGCCAGCCGCCATTTTGTACCGATGATGCAGAAATCTGTTTTTTGTACAGAACTTCCATATGAAAGCTCTGATTTGAATAATTTTTTGTATGAATGTTTAGTACCATGGGATACATCACATATAATACGGGTTTTTTTCTTGTGCGTAAATTGTGCAAATTAGACTAATTTTGATGTTTTTGGTGTTACTTTCAGCACTGTAAGTGCAAATGCCAATACGGCTCTGGCTAGAGGCCGTATTTATGAACCGATCTTTACGAAACTTCTTGGGTACCTTTGGTATCTCCGTGGGACGAGAACGAGTGTTTTGGGGTCCGGTCCGAAATTCAAGATGGCCGATGGCAGCCATTTTGTACAAAATTAGGTGCAATCAGATTTTTGCACAAAACTTCCATATGAAAGTGCTGATTTGAATAATTTTTTGTGTGAATGTTTAGTACCATGGGATACATCACATATAATACGGGTTTTTTTCTCGTGCAGAAATTATGCAAATTAGATGAACTTTGATTTTTTCAGTGCGACTTACACACAGTAAGTACACATGTCAATATGGCTCAGACTAGAGTCTGTATTTATGAACTCATCTTCACGAAATGTCTTGGGTACCTTTGTTATCACCTTGGGACGAGAACGAGTGTTTCTGGTTACGGTCTAAAATTCAAGATGGCTGCCAGTGGCCATTTTGTACCGAAATTAGGTCTAATCAGTTCTTTGTACACAACTTCTATACAGCTCAGACTAGAGGCCATATTTATGAACCAATCTTTACGAAACTTCTTGGGTACCTTTGTTATCACCGTGGGATGAGAGCGAGTGTTTTTGGGTGTGGTCCAAAATTCAAGATGGCCACCAGCAGCCATTTTGTACCAAAATTAGTGCAATCAGTCTTGTACAGAACTTCTGTATGAAAGTTCTGATTTGAATAAATTTTTGTATGAATGTTTAGTAAAATGGAATACATCACATATTGTAAGGGTTTTTTTTTTCATGCAGAAATTATGCAAATTAGATGAACTTTGATTTATTCAGTGCTACTTACACAATGTGAGCACACATGTCAATACGGCTCAGGGTACAGGCTGTATTTATGAACCGATCTTCACAAAACTTCTTGGGTACCTTTGTTATCACCTTGGGACGAGAATGAGTGTTTCTGGGTACTGTCCAAAATTCAAGATGGCTACCAGTGGCCATTTTGTACCAAAATTAGGTCCAATCAGTTTTTTGTCACAAGTTCTATACAGCTCGTATTTATGAATTGATCTTCACAAAACTTCTTGGGTACCTTTGTTTTCACCTTGGGACAGGAACAAGTGTGTTTTGGGATGCCTTTGTTATCACTGTGCTATGAGAACAACTATTTTGGGGTTCAGTCAGACCCACTCTGGGACTCAAAGTTTTCTTTTCTAGTTTAGCATCTGTCTGTTAACCACCTTTACAATACTTTACCTTTTCCATTTGTTACAGGCAACGGTCAGTATTTATGTACAGACCGTTACAATACTTTATATGTACCTTTGTTATCAGGTCATTACCTAGATGTTTGTCATTGCTGTGTCACATACTACATGTCTTTGTCTTGACAAGTTGAGCTACAGTGTCATTGACACTTTCATTCTTCTACAGGTACATTTATAGATTTCCACATGTAATCACAGTCCTGTGAAATTTCAAGATGTCTGACATTTTTCTACAAGAAGACATCAAAAAGTTATTGGCGAACAAGTTTGTGGTGGTCATTGGAGACTCAAGTAAGCATTACACAACATTCAATTTAACAGATTGAGTCACAGTTCAGTTATAAAGTGAGGAAATAAACTTCAGTTGTTTTTTATACTCTGCTTTTGCTTGTTGTTTGTTGAATGGAAGAAAAAAATGTTGCTAGTACATAAAGTAGAGCTGGGCAGTTTTTATTTTTCAGATTCTGTTTCGGTTTGGTTTCCTTAAAAAAAACTTGGTTTCAGTTCAGTTTTTCTATGTGTTAACCCTTTACCTAGCATAAAAAGCAGACAAAATTCTTGAATATTTTTTTTTCATTTTTTTGTGTCAAAAACATAAATTATGACACCTCATTGGAACGAGCTTGACGAGATTGTTCCAAAGAGGGGTCATAACCTATGTTTTTGAGACAAAAATTGAAAATATAATGAAAATTAATTGATGATTTTTTAGAATAACAGTGGCCGGTTTTGGCCGTTACGTTGGGTAAGGGGGCACGGTGGTGTTGTGGTAACCAGTTCTCATCAGATCACCGCAGTTAAGCAACGTCGAGCCTGGTTAATCCTTGTATGGGTGGCCTTCTGAGTGATCGATTCGGACTCCCGCATTGTGTCCTTGGGCAAGGCACTTCACCCCAATTGTCCACATGAGGGGCACGATGACGCCATGTACTAAGGCATACTGTATGTCGATGGTGCGCATGTCTTCAACCAATCTAACCGTGCCTGTGATGCAGTGCAGCGTTATGATGTTGGGGAGCTGGCAGCTGCTCGTCGTTGCTCAGTGGTTCTTTCTGGGTACTCCGGTTCCTTCACCTGTAAAACTGTCACTGACATGATATGACCCTGGCTGTTAGTGTCATTAAACCCTAATAAATAAATAAATAAATAAATAAATAAATAAATAAATAAACCTAATAAATAAATAAATAAATAAATGCATTGGGTAAAGGGTTAAGAACATATAGTAAACAACCATTCAGGCTGCAGCCTTGGAAAAAATCTGCAATAGTTTATTCAACACCATGGGGAGCACGGTGGCTCAGTTGGTAGAGGTGCAGGCTGCAAGCCGAGAGGTCCTCGGTTCGAATCCCACCTGCGGCAACCGCGTTGTGTCCTTGGGCAAGACACTTCATCTCCATTGACCATGTGGGGGCACGGTGGCGTTGTGTACTAAGGCGTACTACACATCAATGGTGCACTTGTCTTCAACCAATGTTAACCCTGCTTGTGTGGAGATGGTATGTTGGGGAGCTGACAGTTGCTCGCCGCTGCTCGGTGGTTCTCTCTGGGTACTCCGGCTTCCTCCACCCGTAAAACTGTCACAGTCCCGATTAGCCATTGTGCATAAATATGTGACCTTAAACACCAATAAATAAATAACTAAATTCAACACCATTCACCACAAAAAGCCTTGTCTGTAAAGTATCTCCATTGGGTTCAAACTAACTTCCCTTTGATCTTTTTTCGGGGTTCTAGGGGATCAGTTGCTAAGTCTATTGAGTCAGAAAAATACATAAATTAGGGTGTCAAATGAATAAAGTTCATCTCTTCTATGTTGTGTTCTCATTGTTACATTTTCTCCCTTAATTGACTCATTCACAGGTCAAGTCGATAAGATAGAACATGTGACAATGCGAACACTACATATTATCCCCTTTGCCTGGTAGACTAAGTGACGAGTGTCCATATGGGCCAGTAGTCCAGTTCCCTCCCAGTAAGATAGTTGGATCAGTTTATGTACAAGCATAGTAAAGGCATTCGATAGGTTTTTGTTGTGTCTTGCAGTTCATTTATTCCATATTGGTTGAAAAAATGGAACTGAACTAGTGTCCAACCGATTACCAAAAATGGTCGCTGACCGTTTACCGGTTATTTGAGCCCACAATTGGCTGATTCTGATGCCAGTTCCGATTGTAATACCGTGCACTACAAGACAAGTCGAGGCTCAAAAGAACTGCATTAAACTGAACATTTTTCGAAGTGTTAAACTTCGTTAACTGGGGTCCCAGTAAAATTACCAGTCGCACACACTTGGGCGGTAAACGTGGCTCCCAGAGCCACGTTTACCACCCAAGTGCGCGCGACTGGTAATTTTACTGTGACCTGAGTCAATGGAGTGCATCCTTCACTTTTCCGGTATGAACTGGCGATTGCTGCAAGTGTGCTCAGTTGTAAGCCTACATTCGTTTAACATGTATATCCCATAAAGGGGCTTGTAGAGTGATTAGGAATACACATTGTGGTTGTTTCTCAACTTTATTGAATGGTATCATCGACATCATTTTACATTAACAATTGAACAGTTGCAGAAGATAATAAAATGCGATTCAGAAAAATCACAAATTGCTTGGCAACAATTTGTTGAACCGATGTTCCAGGAGCCGTTGCCATTGTCATCCGATTGCCCATAATCGGCCGATTGTGGTGGCCGGTTCCGATCATCGGTTGAACACTAAACTGAACCGGAAAACTGATAAAACCCCCCAACTCTAATATGTAGTTGTTTTGGTTCATTTAACTGGTAGAGTGCTGAATTATTTTCAGTCATCAAAATTTGTTTGCAAGTCTTTGCCTTGTACAGTAAAACCTGTCTTGAGAGACCACTGTCTTGAGAGACCACCTGTCTTGAGAGACCACATCTGCCAGGCACTGATTGGTATCACTCTATAATGGACCTGCTATGGGAGACCACCTGTCTTGAGAGACCACTGTCACTTGGTACCAACTTGTATTTTTATGTCATAATGGACCTGTGTTGAGAGAACACCCCTTTGAAGACTGAAACCATGACAAAAACTTTTTACCTATTCTGGAATTGGAAAATGCATTGTGGTTATACTAACATAATTAAAAGTATTAAAAGCTCTAAATTGGATTTCAATTGCTAACTCATTGCAGATTGAGATGTTTTTATAAGACCCCTGTGAAAAGATTAGGATTATTGCTGAATAAACAATTTTATACATACCTGAAATGTGACAGATAGGAATAAAAATAAATTTGTGTTGAAAATCTTTTTGTAACAAATTGAAATGGACTGTTATAAAAATTATAAAAATAAATTAGTGTTGAAAATCTTCAATGAAGATTTTCAACACTAATTTATTTTTATAATTTTTATAACAGTCCATTTCAATTTGTTACAAAAACTTCATAAAAAAGAACAACTACAAAGTAATTACAAAAATCCATTCTTCTCTATTTCTGAATTTTGTAGTTGGTTATTCACTGACTTGAGAAAACCTGAAACCTGTTATGAGAGACCACTTTTGTGTGGCCCACAGGGCGGTCTCTCAAGACAGGTTCTACTGTAACAATTTATGTAAGAGTGCCTGTAGCCACTCTCCCAAAAATTATTACAAGGATATTTTCCTACAGACCAAATAATGTATCTTCAAAGATAACATTAAGCACATCTACAGAGTTTGAAGCCTTTGAGTTGCAATACCTGCACTTGAGAGTAAAGCCCAAAAATGGGAGCACGGTGGGTCAGTGGTAGACTGTTGGACTTCTGTGCTAGAGGTCCCGAGTTCGATCCCCATCCGGGACGACCCGTGTTGTGTCCTTGGGTAAGGCACTTTATCCCGGTTGCCTACATGGGGTACGATGACGCTGTGTACTAAGGCGTACTCCACGTAATGGTACACATGTCTTCAACCGCTGTAACCCTTCTTGAGCAGAGCTTGAACAGAGTTAGAATGTTGAGGAGCTGACAGTTGCTTGTCGATGCTTGATGGTTCTTTCTGGGTACTCTGGCTTCCTCCACCTGTAAAACTATCACAGTAACGATTAGCCATTGTGCATAAATATGTGACCTTAAACACCAATAAATAAATAAATAAATCCCCAAAATGGGCTTCCAGCACTCAACCAGTTAAAAATACTCTTGTTACTAATCACCTTTGAAAATTAATTTAATGCTCTACCAGTTAACCCTCTGCACCCTGGTGTCAAAATATTAAAATTTCAACATGGAATTATTTCCCATAATGCGACTAAAAATTTAACCAATTCAATTTTGTTTGACGAAGCTCTGTAAGCTCTGTCAAACAAGATGGAACTGGTTAAATTCCATATTGCATCATGGGAACAACTAGCAGACAGAATTTTCAAGATTTCGACATTATTGTGCATGGGGTTAATGGAAGAATCGTTTATATTTTGAGATGCTGGGATCATTCATGGCACTGGTATGCACTGTCTCAATAGTTGTGGTAAATATGGACTATATAACTTGACTGACACTGCTGGAATGTTTTAGTTCATCTGTCTCACATTTGTCATTAACTTTTGCATTTTCATCTCCTTCTTTGGAACCACTGGAAAATCCTAAAATTCTTTAAAATGTGCTTCTCTTAAACCACCAATCACTGTGCTTATCGATTTCGTATGTAACTTCCTTTAGTGACCAAATACATTCACTTGCATAGACTTGCTGAAAACCATGTTCAAAACATCTCCCATCAATCACGTGTCAAAAAATTGACCTCTGACTACTAGTAACTCTTTCAGTCATCAAGGTACTTGATCATATTTCATTTACATGTAGGATTTATTAAAGTTAAGCTTATTTGAGGTGGACATGGTACATGCTAGAAAATTTCCAGTTTGTCCCATAATTCACATGTGGAACTGACCTTTACTATTTGGTATACAGCTTTGTTGGGAAGGAGCAAGGGTACAGTTTCAAGTTTGTAGACATCATGTCCCTTGAGTCATGTTTGGACTCCCCTATGAGTGCCCAGATTTTAACTTGGTGGAATGTGAGGAACATTCTTCCATTGTTTTAGAATTCCAGATCCTAGAAAATTAACCTTTAGAGATGGGTGGTTTTCAAATTTCGTGTCGGTTCCGGTTTTGGTTTTGGCTTCATTGAAAGAGGCGGGCTTTCAGTTTCGGTTTTGTTTGTACAAACATAACAATACATGTACAATGCATTTGCATATAGGAAGATGTAGTTTGCGTCAGTCAGTGTCACGGGAACTTCCTTTCCAGGGCAACACACCTGTGTAATATACCGGTACTCTGAGCATAGTAATATATTTGCATAAATTATCTCACGAGTCTCAATTTTGAGAAAAATGATTTTTGCCTTGAGTCTGTTGCAAAATTAGCAAAAAAGGCAATAGTCCGGTGTTAGTAAGTGTGAAATGTTGACCTTTATGTATGGTACATTTTGTTGTAGTCTGTTCTGTATGTAACCCTGTCCAGTGGAAGTTCTACAATCTTAGGCAACCTTCACATGCAAGGAAGTCGTGTGTAAGTGCAAAATGATAAAATAGCATCTTGTGGAAAGGGACATATTACGCCATTTCTCCACGAGGTTATAATTAATAATAACCTCATTCCTAGTGATTAACCAATAAGGATTTGCAACCGTCATCCCCTTGTCGATTAGTTGAGTGCACAATCGGTCAATTGTGAGTGCCAATGTCAGAAGTCACAACCAAAAAGGATTAGCAGATTCAAGAACACATAGAATAGGGTTAATTTTACAGTACAGCCAAGTTATAGGTCCATTGATCTCAAGAGCACGTCACTGTGTGTATCAAAATAAAAGTACAATTTCAGCGAAAACAAGTTAACAGCGCAGCATCTTTGAACGATGTGAAAATAAGTGACTTACGCTCATACTACAGTGGAGCCCACTTAATTGGATATCTCTTAATTGTATATCTCTGTTAATTGAATATAATTTTCAAACACAAAACCATTTACCATACCGTCAGTACAAATTTGATCTGTTAATTGCATATGGGTTGTAGAGTAAACTCCTGTTAATTGTATATAAATTTTTGTAATATGTCGAAAAAATTACTGTGAAATGCACCAAATTCCCCTTATTTATCAACTTATTTGACCTCACTACATACAATACAGGCATTTATTCTATTATATCTTGTTTGACAGAGCTCTATGAGCTCTGTCAAACAAGATATAATAAAATAAATGCTCAGTTTACCTCCAGAACACAGAAAACTGACCAAATCCCTGTTAATTGTATACTCCTGTTAATTGAATAAATTTCACTGGCAATATGGATATTCAATTAATAGGATTCCACTGTATTTTTAAATTCCACCTCCATTTAAATTTAGTTTCAAGATGAAATTGACTAAAATATATCAAAGGGCAATTAAATAACATATATTTGTTTTCTTGATTTAATTGTGTTCTAATTGGAATTTTAGATTCAAAACCCATGTGGATATACAGTATATATATGTATATATATGTACAGGTCAAAACAAAAGTAGGTCCTATTTTGTACACAGTAATTCAGATTGCTTTCATTGTGGGATGGAGATCAACGACTGAAAATATGTTCATAAGGCCTAAAAAAATAAAAAATCTGTTTCTCAGGCCCTCCCGCATGGCCCTTTTGGCTGCCGCAATTTAAACTTAAAAAAAAAAAAAATTTAATGGTTTATGTCTGATATTTTACCCAAGTTAAAAAAAATTGATGAATTTGTCCCTTGAGTGCAAGAAGGCTTTGCAATGCTTTGGCCTTGCAAAGCCTTCTTGCACTCAAGGGATGAAATACACCACTACCCATGCTATTCTGTAGATTATGAGGCCTAACACTTGAACCAAGAACATGAACTTTTGATGGCAAAGAAGTAATTACTGGAATAAAAAATAAAATAAAAAACCGCACGCCCGCATACAATTTTACAAATGATGGCCTGAGAAACAGAAGATCTACTTTGTGTAGCCTAATGGCTGTGTTTTCAAATAGCATTTAACATGGCAATTCAGTCCATTTTGTAGGTTCGTATTCACACGTCTGGTGATGGGAAATCCCGAATGGAAAAATATGTTTCACAAATGATAACCAGTCCCAGAAGTCCATGCACAAAATGGCCATATACTATATTTTTATACTGTACCAATGACCCAGACATAGCTGGTGCTAACTCTTAAAATATAGGGCCAAACACAAATTTTGCCCCCCAATCCCCAAAATTTGCATCTAAAACTAAAGAAAACATGTCCTGAGAGGCCCTCCACACTTCGCCCCCACTGCGCATGCGCAGTGTCAAGGACGTTCCGAAATTGGCGCCATTTATCATTCTAAGTTTGGCCCTTCATCAGTTAACATCTGACTGATCTTTGTGCTTTTAAATCTCAGTTTAAATGATGCCAGACACATAAATATTAGTGAAATGGTGATTCTAAGGAGGATAGAAAAGGAGGAGAGGAAAAGAATGTGTGACAGAATATTATCAGGGCTGTAACTTAAAATTTTTTAATGAAATTATGTTAAGTTACCTATTTTCAAGGCAGCAGCCATTTTGTTGTCATTCTGATTATTTAGTTACACTGTTTTTACAAGTGTTTTTCCTCTCTCCCTGTCCTTTAAGTTCCCCCTTGCTATTCTCCCATGCTTTTGGCATAATTTCTGTAATTATTATTACTAAAATTTCTTGGGAGTTTAGCTGAATAACAGAATGAATTCTGTTCTTTCCCCATGTTTACGTCTTCACCTACGGGTGGTTAGGCGTTGTGTTCTGCATCTACCATCTGATGTTCTGCAGTTTCTTCCCTGGAAGTCTCTGTTTTGCATCAGATGGTGTAATTTTGGTAACTGATTTCGGGCCTGGGTGCCTGGAGTCTTATTTTAGTGTTTTTACACTCATTGTTTACATTTACAACAGCCCTCTGTGTGAGGGGGGGATTTCTAAATAATAATATCTTTATGTTATTTCAATCATAACTAGATACATTATTATTGTTCGTAAGTGTTGAATAAATTGTTTAAAATATTTTTAAAATTTTTGTCCACACTTAGGCTTGGGATCCATTGGGGCTCAACGTTACTTTTCAGAAACTTGGGCTGTTCTGAAAAAATATTTTTTCAAAATATTTTGATTTCAATTATTTTTTCTATATTAATGGATCATATTATTATTATGTATTTTGATTGCCAGGGGTTAGTGCGAGTACCAGGACTTGTTTTCTTTTCACATTGAAAGGATATTGATCAATTGTTTTAAGAGGAAGTCTTCCTCTGACCTTATTATCATTCTATATGTGGTCAGTGTACTCGCATTAACTCCGGTTCTGTATCGTATGATTTCGATGACAATATGGGAAGCGTATGTCACGGTATGTTGTTGGGGATTTGGACACTCCGGTCCTTTCCCCGCAGGGTCACTCTACTTTATCAATTTCTATTTCAGACGATCAAGATTAGGGTGATGTATCTGTGATGTCTTCCAACAGTGTGCCTCCGTCGTCACAATTAATGAAGGGCTAGCGGAAAAGTGCTCATGTAATACGCCATTTGCCTAAGAGGACCCTAGTAGGTTCGACGGCCTTTGACGTCCGCTAGCTCGCCCGGTGTAGCGTCCATTCACCGAATGGTTCGGCAGCCGGGTTCGTCCGTTGCGGTCTAGAAGGAATTTTGGGGTGATGCGAGCACTATAAAATTAACTTAATGCACACCCAGTGACGGCGGATCGGAGGGAGAACGGAGGAAGCCTTTTAGTCCGGTTCATAGCTCGTTCCGGTCCATCCGGACGGCAAGCGAGAGAGGCCCCTCTCTCGTTCAACAACATCTGGCCCCAGATGTTGTGGTACAAATGTGTCGTTAGCGGAGCATACGTCCGTCGCTCGGGACGCTCCGTTGTATAGGCAGTCCGCTGAGACTGCTAAGGCTTCCTCTTCTCGTCAGCGCACACGACCGCACCTTGGCTGCGTGACCGCCGATATATTACCAGCTTCGCCGATCAAGGATTCTTCGGCGACCAGGTCACACCATCCGGCAGCCAGGGATTCGAGACCGATGGACTCCGGACGTTCGCATAGGAAAAGTATGCGGGAGCCATCTGATGCGGAGCTGCCCTCGGCGAAGCAGCGATAGACTGCGCCTCCGCAGGTCTCGACGCCGGACATTCTTGTGCACATAGCACAGCTTATCGCAGCATCCCAGCAGCCGACAGAAACGGTGTCGGATCGAGAATTATCCGACAGCGCTGGGTCGGTAGCCGGGGACTCGAGGCCTGCAGACTCCGGACGTTCGCATAGGAAGTATGCGGGAGTCAACGTACACGGAGCTTCCAGCGGCAATGCATCGTAAGTCCGCTACTGCACAGGCCTCGGGAACGGACGTGCTTTCCTTAATAGCACAGTTTATCGCAGCATCCCAGCATCAACTGAATCTGTCGCATATATTTTATCCGACGATGCTGGGTCGGGACGCTCCGCGGAAGCGGGTACGGACGTCCGGAAGTTTCATCCGGTCCGACGGGATACCGAAAGGGATTCGGTGGATTTCAAGCTTTCCCTTTCGGAACAACATATGCTGCGATGCCGGATAAGAAACTGATAGCGTCGGTGGACTTAGAAATTTTTGGTTCGGTTCAGGGACATCGTCCCTCAGTTCCGACATAGTCCAATAATGTCACACAAACTTTCGAATTATTGAACGACGCTATATATATTATTATTTTATGCTTGCTATCCAAGCATTTCTGGTTTCTTGTTCGAAGAGTTATGGAGATGTCTTTCAAAAGTGTGCCTCTGTCGTCATAGTTAATGAAGAGTTAGCGGCAATAAGTGCTCATGGAATATGTCTATCGCTTACGGAGTGACATTCGCTAGCTCACCCGGTGTAGCGTACATTCATCGAATGGTTCGGCTGCCGGGTTCGTCCGTTGCGGTCTAGGAAGGAGATTTGGGTGATGCGAGCACTTTAATTACTTTAGTACTCACCCAGTGACGGCAGATTGAGGACAGATCGGAGGAAGCCAACAACATAGGGGACCGCATGTTGTGGTTCAGATATTTTACATTCGGAGCATATGTCCGTTGCTCGGGACGCTCCGTTATATTGACAGTCCGAGAGACTGTCTTTAATGCTTCCTCATCCTCACAGCAGGGCACACGACCGCACATTGGCTACGTGACCTCGAGTATCCGATCAGTTTCGGCATTCAGTGATTCCACAGCGAATAGGTCGCGCCATCCGGTAGCCAAGGGACACGAGGCCTATACACTCCGTTCGCTCGCATATTGGAAGTATGCACGGGGTAACGATCTCGGAGCTGCCTGCGGCAATGCCTCGTAAGACCGCTGCTCCTCAGGCCTCAGTGACGGACGTGCTATCCGAGTTAGCACAGTTGTTTCGCAGCATCCCAGCAATTGACGGTTTCTCGGTCGAATCAGGAATTATCCGACGGCGCTGGGTCGGTGCGGTCCGCGGTTGCATCAAGCTACGGACGACCGAACGCTTTATAGGGTCCGACAGGATGGCGAAAGGGATTCGAAAGATTTCGAGTTTTCCCTTTAGTAGTATCGGAAGATGCCTTTCATATCTTCTGGCATTTCTTCCAGTGATTATTTTTCGGACTTCATTGCTGCGATCTTGGATAAGAGACTTATAGCGTCATTGGACTCGGATTTTTCGATCGGTACAGGGACTTTGTCCCTGACTTACCGACGCAGTCCAATATTGTCATTACAACATGTGTTTTATTTTTCGACGCTATATATTTATATATATATACAAGACGGCTACTAAGCATGATAGTTTAGTTTCTTGTCCGCGTGGCTCATTTCTGCCATTTTATCTTTTTTTACATATAGTTTATTTTGGCAGAGCAGGGCATACCGAGAGTTCATATGCGTCTAGACGGTGTGATTAAAGACTGCATATATTCTTTTTCACCGTTTATGTCTTTTCCAATTTCAATGTTGGGAACGACATTATGTATATTAGACTTAACTTAGACGCTTTATTATACGTAATCCGCCTTACTGAGGCGTTATCATTACGTCTTCAAGAATAGATTTACGGGATATTATTCTCAATGTAATTTCTTTTGAGGGCAGTAGTTTGTTCACGTATAACTCCGCCCTTCAGTGGCTGATTGGAGTTGGTTAGACGTGAGGCAGCCCTAGCTACATCCACGCGTGGATAGTAGGTTAAGAACTCTCTCAGAGTCGCTTCGTTCTCGGAGGAGCTTCTCTTCGACGGCAACTTTCCGGCAATCCATGAATTGCTTGATTTATACATTCTCTTGTCTATCTAGTGTTACAAGAGATTCAGACTGGGGCAAACATTCGGTGGTTGACTCAGAGAGTGCCGCCGCAGTTGCCGGACCCGAGTGTGGCTGTTATGACGGTTGCCAGTCAAACAGATTGGGATATATACTGATCCCTACGGATTCGAAGTGCCAGGGTCTTTGGGTTCCGCAGTCTTTTAGCTATCAATTAACTTCCGCGGAATAATGTTTTTTAGGCTTGCTTTATGTCATTGCATGAACATTATTCAGAAACGCATGCCCAAATTCCTGTCCTTTAATTCGACAGTAGTGGCGTATCTCCGGAACCAGGGAGGCACTCTTTCGTTTCCGTTATTCAATTTAATGGAAAGAATCCGTCTGTTGGTTATAGTACACCAAGTTCAGTTTTGGTCCGTCATATTCTGGGTCGTCTGATTGTTTTATCGCACTCCCGTTCTCTTACGGGTCGCTTGTTGCTGTCAGAATGGACTCTCAACAAACAAGTATTCAATCAGATTTGCTATCTATGGGAGCGCCCAATGATGTTTTATTTATGACACAGCTGGCTAATCAATTGCAGACGTATGTGTTGGCTTGTCCAGATCTCTGAGCTAATACTGTTAACGCTCTATTGATCTATAGGACAGAATGATAGGATACGCGTATCCTCCGGCACTGTTGTTTTTAGCAGGTATTGCTAAGATAAACAACCACAATACATTTCTGTTGATAGCATCTCTATCTTCACAGAGATCATGAGTAATTTACTCTCTTGTCTACTGTGGATCTTAACGTGAAATCTTCCTCTATGTGAGGATCTTTTTTCACTGGGTAAATCGTGTCATCTTTATCACAACCAGCAAGGTCGCAACCTTCATGTATTCCGTTGTGTGGTCCGTATTGCATTGTAAGCACTGTACTGGACGAGCTTTGGACGCGATTTCTTACTATAGGAGATCCTCTTCTTCGCTATTCTATGCGACTAAAGTGGAGGCTCTTCCGTCGTGGTGTAGGGATCATTATGTTCATATGGTTGATCCCTCCATACTACTCATTGCTATTTTTTAGTATACTTGTTTCACAAGATCTACTGCAGCCTGTTGTTATTTAGGTTATAGGTTTATGTTACCTCATACCTATGCACTCTACGATAGTTTACAATTGAGTCTTTTGTCTCTTTATCTAAGTCAGTTAGTAACTTTTTGATAAATAGACTTAGAATCTTTAGATTAAATTCCTATACGGATTTTAACTTCAGGTTCTTATTTAGCTAAGTAATCATTTGAGCCTCTGGAAACAGTAGTTTTCAAATTCTGACCTTTTAGACAGTAATTCTGTTGGTTTCTCTTTTACTGTAGAGTCAGTGAGTTTCATGCACTATCGATGGATGATTTTCACTTTCATAGTTTCGGAATCAATACTTCCGTTACTATTTAGGTTGGATTGTTGCATAAGAGTTAGGCTCCTATTATCCGGAACCTATTATTTTAAGGTCCTTCCGTCTTCGTATGGGCATAGGCCTTTACTCTTTCCGGGTACAGTTTATGTATTTATAAACAGATATCTGTTTATTACAAGGGCGTAAGCTTCTTCTGTCTTTGATGTCTAGTAGAAGGACGTTACGCTCCATTTTATTGTTAATGGATTCTATTAACTAGCGTACTGCTTATGGTATATCATTGGCTTAGCAGTTGTGCTTAAGATTTTGGCTCATGAAGTAAGAGTTCTTCTACTTCTTGGGCTTACATTAATAGTGTTCTATTATAGATTTTTGAAGGCTGCTCATTGCGCTCAGCCATCCATTCATGAATTTTATCTCAGAAATATCGAGTCCATTTCTGGAGGCCTCTATTGTTAGGTCTATTATCTACTGCTCAGAATGTCATTCACTTAACAGTTGCTACTATAGCTAGGTAGGCTGTCTGTTTCGGCAGTGTCTCCGTTCGGCTGCCCTCTTCGCTCTGGGCTATTTGACCCAGGGCAAGAAAAAGGGGGGGGGGGAGGGTGTTCCCTTGGGTCACCTGTTTTTACTATGAAAACAAGGGGATACCTCCTCCGGAGTTAGTAATTCTGAGCTGTTATTGGGATGGTTGTTTAGTGAGAAGTTTAAAATTCATTCAAGTCTTAGTTTTTAAAGTATAGCTTTTGAATATTGCATATGTCAACGGACATGATTATGCAATTCTCACACACTTTTAGGAGTATAAGAGTCTCTATTCTCTAGACTTACTTTATTATTGGCTTACTTTAAAAATTATTAGTATTAGGATTATTGGATATTAATAGAGTACATGGATGTATGAAGCTCAATTTTTGGAAGGTGTTGTATCTTTCTAGTTTATCATAAATAAGAAAGATACATGTAAGGCCTATTACTTCTTTTCCCTACAGGGGATGACTCTATTTTATTTTATTGAGCGTATTCCATTTTGCTCTATGTCCTTGGCCCTCCAGCCTTTTTACTATTCAGCTATGTCTGGGTCATTGGTACAGTATAAAAATGTTAAAAAATTTATAGTAATTTATATATTTTTTATACTTACCAATGACCCAGACGGGGATGGCCCTCCCAGGAGTTGGGAACTCTTGCCTCCCCGCTGAGTACATAGCGCTTACCAGGCACTGGTTATTAGAATGATAAATGGCGCCAATTTCGGAACGTCCTTGACACTGCGCATGCGCAGTGGGGGCGAAGTGTGGAGGGCCTCTCAGGACATGTTTTCTTTAGTTTTAGATGCAAATTTTGGGGATTGGGGGGCAAAATTTGTGTTTGGCCCTATATTTTAAGAGTTAGCACCAGCTATGTCTGGGTCATTGGTAAGTATAAAAAATATATAAATTACTATAAATTTTTTAACTTTTTAGATTGTTTACATAAATAAGTAACATGCACAAAAAGATTGAAGTTATACTGTGACTGTGAAAACAATTGGCTGATGAGTGTATGTTCATTTGTTATTGACCACTATGTGTTGATAGTGAATAGAGAAGTGGGCAACTAGATTATTTACGAATGAGTGATATGAAACGATGAAACAGCAATTCATAGTACTGGAGGGGTGCTGTCAGTGTACTTGTAACTTGTACAGGGAGTGAGTTGAAATTTATCGACAAATCGTTTTAACACTACTGCCAAGGCCAAAAAAAAAGAGAAAAGTTTTCGTTTGGGTTACCCGACCAACCCTGTTTTAAGCATGTGACTCTCCAAATTTTATCGGTCTTTTAAAAATCGCAACCTTTATCTCGCACCATAAACCTGAAAACGTTGATAAATCAGTACAGATTTTACCGAGTACTTTTCTCCATTGAAGCAGAACCTGCACATTTCCTTATTTTAATTCGTCATTTTGCTGATTTCTTTTCAACCTACTCACAATTGTTTACAATTGGCTGTAACATAAGTGCAAGCCCTACTTCAGAACTAACTCAAGCTTTTAGAATCTTTTGGAAAAGTACTAGAGTGCAAAAGCACGAAAAAGATCAAAAAAAGGGTCGAGCGAGACCAGCGCTCGAAATTACAGGTACTCTCTCTCTGCACACCTCTTGCGTTTACCGAGCGCATGCACAACAACCGTGAAGTCAATTCCTTTTATTTCCGCCATTGTACATGGTCGGAAATTTTTGTGACTCGTGCTAATTTGCTGTTTATTCTTCGTGAACAACTTATTCTACATTCTTAGTGTGCAAGTGGATTGTATCCTTTTGTCAAGCTACCAAATTATTGCTAGTTAATGTTAATTTGTATTATTATTGCTTGTTTCTTCACACTTTATCTTGTTTTTCCCCCACGTGTGAACACGACCTTCGTGCTGTTTTCCCTCGGCGGGAAGCTTGATTACTTTATATAATGCCAAAGACTATTCCTTGTACCTCTTGCTTGCAAGTGAAGCATGTGGACGACTCTCATTCCACATGTGTCACTTGCAACAATTGCACTCAGGCCCAATCGTGTGGTATTTGTGGGGTTTGGTCCTCTAAATTCTGGGCTTCTGTTAACAAGGTGGTTCTGTCCAGAGCTAGAACCCCTCGTTCTCAGGGCAAGGGTAACCGTGCCGTAGCAGACATTTCTGCTGGTGCACGTGGTGACTCTGTCACACAGGATTCTGATCTGTCTTCTGTGGCTAGTTCCTCTGCAACTGTTGACCGTGTTAGTTCAGTGATACCTGACGAGGAGACCGTGGTCTCTTTGTCTTCTGATGTCACTATTGAGGCGTCTGTTTTCGTTGAGAGCTTTTCTGAGGTCACCCTCTCCGATCTGACTCCTACACCGTCGACTGTTGTTGAGGAAATTGTTACTCCAGATCCTATTCTGTCTGATGGTGGCTCTTCCATCTCCTCTGGGGATGGTCTACAGTCTCGGGGGACCGAGGCTGTATCTGCTGGTGTGTCTGTGTATTCTCAGCCTCCCCCAGCCTCGCGGCGGGGCTGTGCGGGTTTGCTGTCTGCTCCGTCTCATCTGGCTAGGTTTGCTCCTAGTCGGTTGAGCCGGCCGGTTGCTTCGGCAGCGATTCCTCGTCCCTCGAGTGAATCGTTTATTGTTCCACCTTCCCCTGCTAGTGTGCCGCCTAGCGGGAGGTGTTGGGACATTGGCATCCAGGGCCTGCTGTTCAGCAGCGGTCAGTGACAGCCCCTGTTAGCTGTCACTCTCGGAACCTTCCTCCGGTGATTCCTCACTGTGTTCCGAGTCTGGGTGTCGATCGATACTTGTCGTCAGTCTCAGAGGATAGGCAGTTGGGGCCGTCTGCTGTGCAGAGGCCAATGACAGGTTCCTATCATTCTTGGGACAATCCTCCGGTGTCTTCTCACCGTGTCCTAGGTCCAGCTACCGATCGACGTGCGCCGTCGGTCTCTTTAGAGTATTTGCAGGCAGGACCTTCTGTTTCGCAGAGGTCAGTGATGGCCCCTGGGCATCACAATTAAGGCTGTCACGATTATGAATTTTCATAATCGATTATTTTGTCCAAAAAATTGAAGGTTATTCGATTATTTATGGTTAATATTTCTGTTTCGTTTCCTAGAACTTCGTCTATGAAATAACTTGGGAGGCGTTAAAAATTAAAATATCCTAATCGTAAATGAAGCAAACGAACACCATACCTTGAAAAATTTGACAAAACAGAATCTACATCGCATAGATTCAAACTTCAAATCATAGAAAAATGCATCATAAACTCACTAATAGCCCGGGGTATTAGCCCCATCCGCGCTCAATGCGTAATGATTATGAATTTAGCCTCAGGGAATGTCAAGTCAACAAAGCTTAACACGTGGAAATAAAACTTCCGGTTGCGGTATGTCGGAGAACGAAATAAATCATCATACTTTAAAAATAAATAACATGGCATTTCGAAGTTTTTCCCTCTTTACTTTCCGAATGTTAAAATTGCTTATCAAGTATCAAATTGATAAAAACAAAAACAACTCAACACTCGACGATGTCTTATTGGCAAGGAATACAATGTAGCCATTGACAGTAAGGCATCATCGAGTGTTATGCTATTTTTGTTAAATTGTTTTCACTGCTAATGGTAGTGAGCCAGCGATGCTGGAACCAGAAACTTCGGCCCATGAATGATAATGATTCAGCCCCAGTGTGAAAAATGCTTTCCCTTTGGGGGGCTCAATCTTTCCAGGGATTTATTTTATTTATTTACTCATTTATTTATTGGTGTTTGACACTTGAACACTTTGAAAGGTAGGGTCATATTAGGTCGGTGGCAGGTGCCGGGTTTACGGTTGGAGGGAGCCAGAGTACTTGGAGAGAACAACCGAGCAACTAGAAGTACCTGCCAGCTCTTCAACGTCATAACTCAAGACTTTACTGTGCACTGCACAGCAGTACTACTACACAGCACAGGCAGGGTGAGATAGGTTTAAGACATACAGTCTGTCTCAGCACACAGCGTCTGTAGTCTGTACCGTTATCTTTGTATAGATAAAATGTGTGGGAAGACCCTGCCCAAGCCCAAAGACATGTAATTAAAGACTTTAAAAATGTTAAAGCTGCACTTTGCCCCGATAGTCCACTGCTGGGTGGGGGGAGGGGGGGGCACGATGGCGCTCAGCTTCATCACGCCCCCCCCCACGCAGTGGGTTATCGAGACGAAGTGCAGCTTTATTAAAATGTATTGGGACATCTGGGGCTTTTAGCGTCATTGTGCCCCCCCCCCCTGGTCCCCCCCCCCTCCCCCCCATGTTTCCTATGGGTTATTGTGGCGAAGTGCGGCTTCAAGTGTCTTAGGCCAGGTCTTCCCACATATTTTATCTATACAAAGATAAGTTAGATAACGGTGGTGGTTACACATCCTGAGCAAGCTTGATCATTATGATTGTATTGGTATAAATAAATGTGTAGTAAATGATACCACACTTTCATTATCAAATTAATAAAAAAAAATAACTCAACACTTGACAATGTCTTATTGTCAGGGGCAACAGTGTAGCCATTGTCATCAAGGCATTGTCGAGTGACGCGTTATTTTTGTTTCCACTACTGAGTACTGATGCTAGAATGGAAAGATTGGGAAGATCAAGATTCATCAGTTGGTTACCATAGACTATTCAGAAGTAATAGAAAGTCAAAACAAATAAATTTATTGGTCAGTCATGATCAATGCTGAATAGGGAATGTAAAGCTGATCTTTCCGATCTACACTCTACAGAACTGAGAGTCTTTGTGAATTGTGAATGAAGTTTTGAAATGAATGGATTCTGTTGCTTGTCAGTAATGTATGCTATAGGACTACCTGTGAAAACTGGAAAGAAAAGTTGATGACACGTTTAAAACTTGAAGGCACTAAACCGAAAAGTCGCATTTTCCAATGTTTTCGTTCATGAAAACCAGCATGTCAACAGTTTCAGGTTTTAATGAGCCACGTTTTGGACAAACTATCTGTCCCGAACAAGAGAACACTCTTTCCGACGGCGTGGATGTCGAGACTATCGACAGATATTTCCATGCAAGGTTAGCAATCTTAGGATATCTCCTCTAGTTTACACTCCACCAGTTCAGTGGATTCTGGTCTAGTTCTAAAGGTAATTCACGACGGAATTGTTCAAATTCTTCTGAAATAGTACAAGTTCGTGTCTTCTTCAGACGATCCGGGGAAATTCCAAAGATGAGCTCTAATGGACTGAGTTTGGGTTTTTTGGAGGTTTGGGACAAAACTTCATCAGTTGACGTACTTGTGCTTGGGTGGTTTTCTGGTGTATCATAATCAGATTCAATGGTAGTGTCTTTTTTTACTGTTGCTGTCAGATGTTTTCGCTGCGTCCCCATCTGTTCTTTGCGTGGGTTCAATTTCGGCACTAAGCTGGTTTAAGGAAGACTGTAAAGTTGACTTCTGTTGGTTACCCATAAAAGAAAGACTGCTATGGCGTGGGTCCACAGCACATGACAACACGTGCAGTGGATTCGGTGACTTTTCCTGTTGTTTCAGTCCGAATCTTGTTTCTATGTCATTTCTGATTGCAGCTTTAACTGCAGAAGTGTTCGCTGAATCGTTCTCATCACTCTGTAGTCTTTCGGTTAAACTAACCATCATCGGTAACACAAATGACAGGCTAACCTCCGTCTCCGAAGATGAAAGCGTAGTTGCTGCTTCAAGCGGCTTCAGAATAGGAATGAGATCCCCAAGAAGCGCCCATTGCTCATTTGTCATTTCGAGAGTCCTAGCATCACTGCGACTAGTCACAGTATCATCGGACAACACAGCTAAGATGGGCCACCTTTCCTCAACTAATCTCTCGATCATAAACAGTGTCGAGTTCCATCTGGTTTTAACTTCTTTCATGAGCTTCTTTTTCTGTCTTCCCATTAACTGTTGACGTCTATATAACTCCTGTGTTGCCCTGGCACTGTGACTGAAATGCCCAACTAAGCGCCTACAAGCAGCGAGCACTGTCGACACTTTTCGGACTTCGATACCAGCTTTCACACATAAATGCAGCGTATGTGCGGCACAATGAACGCTGGCTATTGTGGGTGATCCTTCTGGAAGCAGATGATTCAACTCTCGAATACTTGCAACTGCATTTGTTGCATTGTCGTGTATAACTGCACTCACAGAATCAGGTTTTATTCCAAACTCTTTAAGGATACTAAGGAGTTTCTCTGCTATATTGATAGCAGTGTGCTGTTCTGGCATGAGCTTTGTAGCTAACACATTCGATTCCATTTCCCAACTTTTGTCTGGCACAAAATGAGTGGTTACTGTTATATATGGGTCGTTTGTGCGACTTGTCCAAATGTCACTGGTTAAACAAAAAGAACACCCAGACTCTTGCAATGCAGCAAATTTCTTGGTAAGAGCCGTCTTGGTTTCAGCATATTTGTTCTTGATCAAATCTGTCACATGCACGTGGCTTGGAGGGTCATATCCAGGAACCAGGTAGGCCAATAACTCTTTGAAGCCTTTGCCTTCAATGACGCTTATGGGCCGGAGATCTAAAATGACGAACTTGGCTAGCAATTTGTCAATGGCATTTTTCTTGGCATCTGGAAGCGGGGCCGAGATTTTCAAGGCCATAGAAATCTTGGGTTGCTCTTGTTCTGCAGCCAGCTTCGTTCCATGGATATTTTTACAATGGGCAATCAAGCTAGTCGTCGATCCATGATTCGCAAATATCTTTTTACAGTGTTTGCACTCGGCACTTTTTTCAGTTGTTTTTTCAAAATGCTTCCAGATTTCTGACTGTCTTCGCGAGGACATTTTGACAGAATATTTTTCAGGCACGTTTTACCTTTTACTTCGAATTAAATTTTATGTATCGGTTGGAAATTGAGTAATTTGAGTTCAAAAAGAGGGGAAAGATCAAAGACATGCAATCGACAGCATGCTTTTGATACTCGGCAGAAGAATACAACCTCGTAACAACGTTCATGTTTTTTTTGCAGGTCACATGACTCACATCAAAGTAATGAGAAGTATTGGGAACTGAGTGATCATGCATAGGATGATGACTGGGTTTCGGCTAACTTTAACTCGCGTAGTGCCGCAACTTGAAGCTATATATTGGTTTTATGTTTTAACCCCATTCACACACACATTTCTTGTCGAAATAGGTTCTTTATGTGAAACAATAGCTTGTGAATCAATATTTCCCCTTTGTTTAACAAAAAGGTATGACAGCACATGTCTAGTCAAATAATCGATCATTGAAAAAAATCGTTGATTATGACCTCAATCGACGGTTGATCGATTTTTCGATCATTCGTGACAGCCTTAATCACAATCGGGACTATCCTCCGGTGTCTTCTCACCGTATCCCTATTCTGTCTGCCGATCGACGTTCGACGTCGGTCTTTTCTGAGGATTTGGGTTCTTCTACCAGAAGGGTCCATTGGGAGGTCACTCCGTCGGGCGATACTGCTGCGAAAGATTCTCAGGGTGACCTGCGTCAGGCCGTTTTGGCGCTCACCCGGTTGCTTTCTGGCAACCCTCAAGTTGGCCTCCCTGTGCCTCCTGAGGCACAACCTCCTTTGGTCGGTCGCCGAGATGTATCGCCTGGCCCCTTGGATACTGCACAGTATTCACAGGAGGTTTCTGCTGGTCAGCCCGAGTTGGGCTACGTCTCCTCTGCTACGGAGGATGACGAGTATCTTGAAGGTGATGGGCCCCCCTCGTCAGTCTTGGGGCAGGCTTTGGATTTCATCTTTGGCTTATTGCCGGACGTTCAACCTTCCGATCAGCCTTCTGTGACCGCCCGGCCGCGGTCCACTGTGGAGCGCCGTAACCCTGTTGAGCCTTCTAGCTCCGGGGCTTTGCATCCTCTGCAATCGGCTCAGGTTGTTGAGTCCTTCCAGGGCTTAGACGCCAAAATGCGTTCTAAGGCCCTCAAGGGTTCCTTCTTTTCTAGAGCTGATGCCTTTCTGCCTCCATTGCGGTTTCGTGTTTACGATTCCGTCTCTCCACCAGTCTTCCAAGGGATGACTACTGTGGATGAGGATTCTTCTTCCCTCGGGTTGACTAAGCCTAAGTCGGCAGTTCTCCCGATGTCGGTAGTTGAGTCTATGGTGGGCCTGTCCCGAGAGATGCTGGGTATGTTATCTCTCGCGGGCCATGTCGTCGCTGCTCTGGCTGAATATTTTCCACCAGGGGAGTTTGATGACGCTCAGGTGGCTTTTCGCGTTTTGACACAGGCTCTTATGAACTTGACACACGCTCACGCCTGTAACACGGCTAATTTGGAGTTGGCACGCCGGGATGCGGTGTTGGATTCTTTACTATCCCTTCCTTCTGAGCAACGTGCTGTTCTGAGGTGGGCCTCTTTGGTGGGACCTCAGTTGTTCCATGGTTCCATGGAAGCTGTTCGTGGCGAAGTTCTTCATCATTCGAAGGACCAGCTTTTGCTGCGACAGCTTGACCAACCTGCTGCTGCGGGTGCGGCCCGCCAAGCGTGCTGCTGCGTTTGCCTCGTCGGTGACGTCGGCTACGCCTTCGGCTCTGTCTGCTCCTTCTGCACATAAGAAGCGCCGACGTGGCCAGGCTCGCTGGCAGCCTCAGGCTGGAAAGTCTCGGGACTCTGTCACTTCCCGAGGTGGTTTCTCCTCTCGGGGGCCTCGTCGAGGCCGCAAGTGAAGGTTCTCACCTCGATTCGCCTCCAGTCGGGGGAAGGCTGTCGCTGTTTTACGACCATTGGACAGAGATAACGTCGGACTCTTGGGTCCTCGACGTCATTCAATCCGGTCTGCGACTGTCCTTCCATCGGCACCCCAGTTTATCTCGCGTGCCCCTTCCGACTCAGGTCCCTTCTGATTCTCTGTGTCGGGACCTTCTGGTGCAGGAGATCGACAATCTCCTCTCCAAAGGGGCGATCGAGGTGGTCAGGAACACCCTTTCACCAGGGTTTTACTCGAGACTTTTCTTGGTGCCGAAGAAAAACTGCCAATATCGTCCTGTCATCGATCTGAGTACCCTGAACGAGTACATAATAGCTCCTCGTTTCAGTACAGAGACTTTCTGGTCGGTTCGACGTTCAGATCATCAGGCCGATTTTGCGGCCAGTATCGACCTGAAGGATGCCTACTTCCATGTACCCATTCATCTGGTGTCACGGAAATACCTTGGGTTCTCGTTTCGGGATCGAGTTTTTCAATTCAGAGCTCTCCCGTTCGGTTTGAACCTGGCTCCTTGGGCCTTCACCTGACTGATGTCACATGTGCTTGCTTTCCACCGCACTCAGTCGGCAGTGACTTCATCAGCCTACCTAGACGACATCCTCCAATGGCACCACAATGCTGCTGTTCTGGAGTTCGATGTCCGGCAGTTTCTTTGCCTGCTAGCATCGCTGGGTTTCAGAGTCAATCGCGAGAAGTCGGATCTTCTTCCTTCTCAGCGATTCCGTCATTTGGGGATGGATTTCGACACTCTTCACAATGTAGTGTCGGTCCCCCGGGCTGGGGCGACGATTCTTTCCGCCTTGACTCGGAACCTGCTTCAATGTTCCTCTGTCTCAGCCTGGACTTTCCTTCGGATGCTGGGCCTTTGCGGTTCGGTGACAGATCTCATTCCGCTCAGTCGCTTGTTTGTCCGACCTCTCCAACACTTCCTGTTGGATCATTGGCATCCGAATATAGATCCGCTGGACCTGGAACTCACTATTCCTCGGTCTCTGCTTTGTCACCTCCGCCCTTGGGCAGATATTCCCTGGCTGACACAGGGTGTTCCGTTGGATCTTCCTTTGGCCGATCGCATCCTTACTGCGAATGCCAGCGATCGGGGCTGGGGTGCGACGTTTGATCCTCTCGGTCTGTCTACTCACGGAGAGTGGGACGGCGAGCAGGTGGGCCTTCATATCAACCAGAAGGAGCTTCTTGCTCTTCTGTTGAGTTTTCGGCTTTGGATCCCTCATCTGTTGGACCATATTGTCCTACTTCTTTCGGACAATTCGACAGTAGTGGCCTACATACGGAATCAAGGAGGCACACATTCGATTCCCATGTATCGGCTGTCTCGGGATCTTCTTCTGTTGGCGTGGGATGTGAACGCTCGGGTGTCCTTTCGACACATTCCCAGGCGTCTCAACGTCCTAGCAGACTCCCTGTCCCGACGCGACAGTGTCCTTCCAACCGAATGGATGCTACATCGGTCGGTGTTTCAAGCGATTTGCGAGCAGTGGGGCCATCCTCAGGTCGACCTTTTCGCTACTCGCTGGAATCATCACGTAGAGACCTTTGTCTCCCCTTGTCCAGATCCTCTGGCATTTGCAGTAGACGCTCTGTCTCTGGACTGGACAGGTTGGATCGGCTAGGCCTTTCCTCCTGCACCGATTCTTCCTCAAGTATTAGCGAAGATTCGTGCATGCAGTTGCAGGATCATTCTGATCACACCCCTGTCTCCACAGAGGGTGTGGATCAATCAGCTGCGGCCTCTATTGGCCGATTGATCGATTCGTCTACCTCTATGTCGTGATCTTCTTTCACAGGGTCATCCCAGGAAGTATCACAACAACCTGGCGAGCCTGTCCCTTCACGGCTGTCTTTTATCAGGTCCAGTCTCCGACGTAGAGGTTTTTCGAGACGATCAGTGGAGTGCATTTCTGCATCGCGGCGACATTCCACTGGCATGACTTATGCCGCCAAGTGGAAGGTTTTCTGCCGCTGGTGTGCAGATCACAATGTGAATTACCATGATCTGTCAATCGCTCAAATTGCGGATTTTTAGTCGAGTTGTGACGAAGTCAAACTCGACTTATAGTTTGGTGAATGGCAGGCGGGCGGGCGGGTAGGCGTAAACAATTGGTTTCCGGATGATAACTTGATAGTGGTTCAACTCACATTCATTAAACTTCATACGTAGGTTGGTCTTGGTGGGAGGAAAAACCCTATTGATTTTGGACATGCTACGTCGAAGGTCAAGGTCACAGTGACCTTGAACGTAGTAAATCTTAACAATTCCTTTCCGGATGATAACTTGATAGTAGTTGAACCTACATTCATGAAACTTCATAGGTGGGTTGGCCTTGGTGCGAGGAAGAACTCTATTGATCTTGGACTCACCAGATCAAAGGTCAAGGTCACAGTGACCTTTAACATAGTATATCGCAACAATTGGTTTCCGGATGATAACTTGATAGTGGTTCAACCTAGAGTCATGAAACTTCATAGGTGTGTTGGCCTTGGTGCGAGGAAGAACCCTATTGATCTTGGACTCACCAGGTCAAAGGTCAAGATCACAGTGACCTTGAACATAGTATATCGCAACAATTGGTTTCCGGATGATAACTTGATAGTGGTTCAACCTAGAGTCATGAAACTTTACAGGCGTGTTGGCCTTGGTGCGAGGAAGAACCCTATTGATGTTGGACTCACCAGGTCAAAGGTCAAGGTCACAGTGACCTTGAACATAGTATATCGCAACAATTGGTTTCCGGATGAGAACTTGATAGTGGTTCAACCTAGAGTCATGAAACTTCATAGGTGTGTTGGCCTTGGTGCGAGGAAGAACCCTATTGACCTAGGACTTGCCAGGTCAAAGGTCAAGGTCACAGTGACCAAATTGCAACAATTGGTTTCCAGACAATAACTTGACAGTGGTTCAGCCTATAGTCATGAAACTTAATAGCTGCATTGGCCTTGCTGTGAGGAAGAACCCTACTGATCTTGAACTCGCCAGGTCAAAGGTCAAGGTCACAGTGACCTTGAACATAGTAAATCGCAACAATTGGTTTGTGGACGATAAATTCATAGTGTCTTAACCTACATTCATGAAGCTCCATAGGTGGGTTGACTTCTTGCAAGGAAAAACCCTATTGATATTGGACTCGCCAGTTCAAAGGTCAAGGTCACAGTGACCTTGAACATAGTAAATCACAACAATTGGTTTCCGGATGATAACTTGATAGTGGTTCAGCTTACATTCAATAAACTTCATAGGTAAGTTGACCTGGGTGCGACGAAGAACCCTATTGATTTTGATTTCTTCACTACACAAGGGGACATAATTAGGATTGAGGTGTGCATACTTTTGACATCTTACTGCAGCAAGTTAACAGAACAAATGATATTTCCATGTCGAATAATATTGTTAACTATTAACCCTTCTTCACAGCAAGCTTTTAGTCCCTTGCATAGTCATCAATTCTACAATTGTTATCTTCTTTCAGACAGAGGGTTCTTTCACTTTTGTCAAGCAAGATATAAATTGTTGAACTCTGCACTCCATTGGTTTCTACACAATGACATGAAAATCGTTCAACCCTCGTCTGTCATTCTTCATAGGAACTCAATTTATTTGGAATTCAGTACGTCAAATGTAAAGGTCACAGACCCAGCACACACTCAATAATTCATTTGCAAACAATAACTTCATAATGATCAAACCCACCTTTTCTGTTGTCAAAATTCGACATTGGATCGGTGATCCTGAGCGGCATTTTCTGGTTTTTCTTTTTGACTCCAAGGGCCTTCAGCCTATTACGATTAAGGACTATCGGTCTTTGCTGTCTGATACTTTCTCTTATGTGGGAAAGCGGTGCATCGGTCGTAATCTTTTTCTCTCCAAACTCATTTGGCACTTTTCTTTGAAGAGGCCTCGAGTTTTGCGTCTTACACCCAAGTGGAACTTGGCATGGGTGTTGCACTGTTTGGAGGGGGTGCCATTCGAGCCTTTATCTGAGACTGACATGCGTTTTCTCACCTATAAGATGGCTTTTCTTCTAGCGTTTGTTTCTGATCGTCGAGTCAGTGAGCTTCATGCGCTATCTGTTGATTCTGCCTTCTTCCGAAATGAGGCTAACAGTGTCACCTTCACTACTGATTGCTCTTTTCTGGCTAAGAATCAACTTCCTGATTCGGTACCTCCTCCCATCTGCATTCATCCTGCTGTAGATGGCCGGAGGCCTCTTCTTTGTCCTGTTCGTGCGATCAAGACTTACATTACTCGCACTCAGTTCATTAGGAGGGGTCGGAAGAGATTCTTTCTGTCTCTCATTCCTAAGAGGCAGTCTATCTCTTCCCATTCTATTTCCAGGTGGATCTGTCTTGCAATCAAGCTGGCTTATTCTCGCTTGCCTGCGTCGGATCTTGTTTCGAACCGGCTTAATGCTCATGAGGTTCGTGCCATTTCTACATCCTGGGCGTTCTCCAATTCTGTTTCGCTCCGGGATGTTATGAATGCGGCTTACTGGAGGAATACTTCTACCTTCTCCTCCTTTTATCTCCGCCACCTTCAGCAGCAATCTGAGAACCTTTATTCTTTAGGCCCTCTCGTTGCTGCTCAGGCTGTTGTGCACCCTCGTTAAAATTGTTTTTATCGAGGTTGTGCTTCGCTCAGCCTTGTTCTTTTCAGGTGCTGTCTCTCTATCTTCATTACAGGTTTTCGTTATTGTTCTCTGCCATACTTGCTTTCGTTCTGCTACTCTTGTTGGTATTGGTTATGTGATTCACCTCCTCCTATTGTTTTTTCAGCCAATTGTAAACAATTGTGAGTAGGTTGAAAAGAAATTAAAATTTTTTAGTAAATTTTGTTTCTTAACATACCTACCACAATTGTTTACCAGAGGCCCACCCTCTTTGGGGATATCTTTGATATCGATGCTTTCCCGCTAAATCACAAACTTCTCGTTGGCGGAAATACGGAATTGACGTCACGGTTGTTGCGCATGCGCTCGGTAAACTCAAGAGATGTGCAGAGAGAGAGCACCTGTAATTTCGAGCGCTCGACACTTTTTTCGATCTTTTTCGTGCTTTTGCACTCTAGTACTTTTCCAACTCGTTTGGAAAAGATTCTAAAAGCTTGAGTTAGTTCCGAAGTAGGGCTTGCACTTCTGTTACAGCCAATTGTAAACAATTGTGGTAGGTATTTTAAGAAACAAAATTTACTAAAACATTTTAATTTTCGTCTGAACGATGTCAACAATCTTGGCTTTAATATAAAAGAAATGCCCTCATTCAGGTGAAATGAATAATTTTAAATAATAACGTAGCAAATCACCATAGAATCAAAACTGATGCACGGTAGTATATCGCCATTTCTGCAGTGCAGAATTGTAATGTGCGATGGCTGATTGTTATTCAGTACTTGTAACAGGCAATCAACAGTAATTAAGTCACACCTTCAACTGACATAAGGTGACAATTAAATATTAGAATGCAGTGTTCATTCATCTGTTTTCCCCCCTTTTATCAATTCATTTCACGACAATACAAGAAGTATTTAAAAACGTGCATTGCATGATTTTTATGCCCGTCGGTGTGTGTGTCCATGTGTGTGTGTCCGAGCCAATAACTCCAAAACTTTTAGGGCCACAATCATCAAACTTTACACAATTATAAAGGACCATGGAAGAATGTGTCACACACCATAGCTGGGTTCATACCTTCAAGGTCAAGGTCACATTTCAAGGTCACACTAAAAATCGGTCAATATTTGTGTCTCAGCCATAACTCAGAAACGAATCCCGGTACAATTGTGTTAAACTTTTTACAAATGTTAAGGAAAGTCAGAAGGTGTATTGTGTATAATAGTTTTCACCGCATCTGCAAGGTGAAGGTCACAAGGGGGGGGGGGGGTGGTGGTGACGTGTTACCTTAGTAACATTCTTCTTGTTATTTTTGAAGATTGATGAGAAGATCATGCAGGTTGATTCAAGATTGCTAAACATTGAGATGGCAGAAGTAATGACATTTTCATTTCGAGAATTTTTAGCCTGCTATCAATCGCAGCTCCGTTCTTGTGAAGGAACTATGGGAGAGGCAAGCATGGTTTGAAACAACGAAAGCTCTCCAAGGAATACCGAACTAACAGTGTAGTAGTGTACCGAAAGTGTTGTGAGCGAATTACTAATTTGGAATGCTTAAAGAAAGTTTCATTTTCAAGAGATAGTTGAAAATAATATGCATTTGGGTGAAAGCTGAACAAGAAATTAATTATTCACTGGGAATTTTGAAAATCAGATTAACAGACCCCCCCCCCCCCCCACCTCAACACCACCACACACACACTCCCTTCCCTCTGCAGAACCATCAAGTCCTTATGCATGCATATCCCTACATAGAGGGAAGCATGCATAGCAAACTGCCATTTCCTCAGACTTCACAACCCAAGGTTCCTCCCCTTGCTAGCTTCGTTTTTTTTTTTAAAGTAAAAGGTAAAAAAAAGTATTCTCAAGTTGTGTGGGTGGAGAATGCCATCTTCGATCAATGAGGGTTAACATTATTAGTTATAAAGGAGCGTTGTATTAAAAACATCGATGCATAATTATTTGTATCCATAACGTGTGCCTATGTGAGGGAAAATGTATGTAAAAATTTGCCCCCCCCCCCCCCCAACACAAATGTCCTAACTGCAGGGTTTGGTGGGCATGCTGTGTTAACAATTTATGATTGATAAGGGCAGGCCTACCCTTCACAACACTTTTTCGGAGACCTACCTTCCAACTCTTCCACATGTTGTCAGTTATATTTGGCCTATAATTCACAGTACAGAGTTTTTAAATTTCTCTCCAATACTGGCAATAGCAATAGAATATTATTAAACAACCCTTGACATACATGTATTTTATTTTATTTTCTTTTAGCATATTTATGAAACCTTTCCAACAGTCTTTGTCGATGTTTAATGTGGTGTTCAAAAAAGCAAAGACAACTGAAAATTGTCTACATGATCATGCTAGAAATCAATTAAAAATCTGCTTTTCATTTTCTGTCCATGTGCAGCTTTTTTGTGTAAATTGATGTTCTGACGCCTTACGTTGGATAGGTTAATATGACATGGGGAGCATTTCCAAATGACAGAACAATCAAAAGTGTGTAACAGCTATTTATTTATGAAAATATCTAAAAGAACGTATCAGAAAACTTAGTTTTTCATGAAAGCATGAACATTATGAACAACTTTCTCGTCCATATCATGACACGCTGTTTGAGAAGTTGCAACATCCTCTCTCAGTTTCGTACCGCAGACGACTCGACCCTTCGTTCACGTGAATTCAACATTCTCAGACACTGTGAGCGACTGTACTTTTGATTGTGGATTATCCTGTAACCTGTCTAAAATCAAGAAAGACCTACCTACCGACCATATTTTTTCTGTCAAGTTACCGAAACCACAGCATAAATTTTTTTGCCCAATCATCGTGGCAACTTATTAAACTTATTACCAGGCCTGGTGTTTTCAGGCGCGCGAAATCGCGCACCTTAACGTGCGCCAAGAACCATTAAGGTCCGCAAAATTTCGCTCTCCTGGGTGCACAAAGATAAGTATAACACTTGAAAAACGCAGCTTCAAAACTGAAGGATGCGTATTTATGCTTGCGTGTCATAGCGCTGGGAAAATCAGAAGGTTATCTCATTTTCTTTTGTTTTCATATCAGAGGTTTCATACCTATTTTTCTCAACCGTTACTGTATCACAATGTCATCTTTCGTCATTTACACGGGACATCACTGAACAGCATAACACAGGCTATTTATAAACCTCTGTTGTGTTTACTTTCACTTTCGGTTGTCATGATATTAGATTATCAATCTGATTTTTTGTGAATTTCCGCGAATATTCGAAACGTCACCATCACCTGCCCACGAGAATTATTTGATTGGTTTCATTTTTCACCGGGTATGTACAGTGAGTTTCTGTTACTATTCAAACATTGCCCCATTTCAAAACCAACTTATATTCCCATTAAACGACATCAGATAATCGAAGAACTTAAATTAAGTGATAACCACATGGAGTGACGGAATTTCCTCAACACAATTTCGATAGGCATGACTATTGACGTACAATTTCCGAAAGCCATCCCCGTCTAAGAGTGTTCACATTTTTATACCCCACGCAATGAAGTTGCGGGGGTATAATGTTTTTGACTGGTCCGTCCATCAGTCCGTCAGTCCGTCAGTGTGTCAGTCCATCAGTCCGTCAGTCAGTCCTACTTGTTTTCCGGATTTTTTTTCTACACGCTTCCAGATTTTGAGCTGATTTTTGGTATGTGAGTCTAACATGGTGGCCTACAGATCAAGTTTTCATTTTGTTCCGCTCCACTGAAAAATTCATCAAAATTACAGTTTTCCGCACTTTTTTCCTACACGCTTCCAGATATTTAGCTGATTTTTGGTATGTTAGTCTGACATGGTGGCCTACAGATCAAGTTTGCATTTTGTTCTGCTCCACTGATTTTTACCGAAATTCCGGCCCTTGAACTTTGAAAAGTTCGTCAGAATTACAGTTTTGCGGACTTTTTTCCTACACGCTTCCAGATATTGAGCTGATTTTTGGTATGTTAGTCTAACATGGTGGCCTACAGAACAAGTTTGCGTTTTGTTCCGCTCCTCTGATTTTTAACGAAATTATGGCCCTTGGACTCTGAAAAATGCATCAAAATTGCAGTTTTCCGGACTTTTTTTTCTACACACTTCCAGATATTGAGCTGATTTTTGGTATGTTAGTCTGACATGGTGGCCTACAGATCAAGTTTGCATTTTGTTCCGCTCCACTGATTTTTACCGAAATTACGTCCCTTGAACTTTGAAAAAAGTTCATCAAAATTAGTTTTGCTGATTTTTTTCCTACACACTTCCAGATATTGAGCTGATTTTTGGTATATTAGTCTAACATGGTGGCCTACAGAACAAGTTTGGGTTTTGTTCCGCTCCACTGATTTTTACCAAAATGACGGCCCCATAGACTTTGGATAGTTCATCAAAATTACAGTTTTCCGGGCTTTTTCTCTACATGCTTCCGGGAGTGCAGTGGCTCAGTAGGTAAAGGTGCAGGCTGCAAGCCGAAAGGTTCTCGGTTCGAATCCAACCTGCGGCAACCGCGTTGTGTCCTTGGGCAAGACACTTCATCTCCATTGCCCGCGTGGGGGCACGATGGTGCCATGTACTAAGGCGTTCTGCACGTCGATGGTACGCATGTCTTCAACCAATCTAACCCTGCCTGTGCTGCAGTGCGGAGTTACGATGTTGGAGAGCTGGCAGCTGCTCTTCATTGCTCGGAGGTTCTCTCCGGGTTTTTCCGGCTTCCTCCACCCGTAAAACTGTCACGGTCATGATTAGCCATTGTGCATAAATATGTGACCTTAAACATCAATAAATAAATAAATAAATCTACATGTTTCCAGATATTGAGCTGATTTTTGGTATGTTTGTCTAACATGGTGGCCTACAGATCAAGTTTGCATTTTGTTCTGCTCCACTGATTTTTACCGAAATGACGGCCCTTCAACTTTGAAAAGTTCATCAAAATTACAGATTTCCGGACTTTTTTTTCTACACGCTTTCAGATATTATCAAAATTACAGCCATTTTAGTATGTGAGTCTACCACAATGACTTACAGATCAAGTTTGCGTTTCGTTCTGCTCGGCTGATTTTGGCGTAAATTACGGGCCCTTGACTCTGAAAAATACAAGTAACAGATTTCCGGGTCATTTTCATAAAAATTACAGTTTTCCGAGCTTGAAATATCGGGGTGCGTGGGGTATGTGAGCGTGCTCACTAAGGTTCTATATTTTTATTTACCGCATCAAAAGTAATTTCGAATGCGATGAATAAAAAAATTGAAGATAAAAAATTGTGTTATCCCAGGACCATTTAGAAAATCTTCAATTGGCATCATGTACTGTACAGCTGGCTCAGGTGCAATTAAGTGAAATTCAAAATTTATCTGATGGGATGAACTTGAAGGGGATGAAGGTGAACCATGATTGGCTTGTGACAGTTGTGAGTTGTCGGGACCGACGACTTCAACACAGTATTGAGTAACTTTCGAAGTAAAATGTATTACAACTATCCAAATTTCGCAATGCAACTTTGTGAGTAGAGCATGTCTGGTCACAGTGTTTAACTGCATTCATATGATATATCATGGTTCAACTGCCTTCCATGTCAAAAAAAATTAGGAGAGCCATTGGCTCTCCCGGATCATTTCAGGAGAGTGATTTTTAGCCCCCCCCCCCTAAATTTTTCAGAATGCCAGGCCTGTGTTACTACTTGTATGAGGTCGTGAATCAAACATAAATATGAACGATTTTGTTCCTGTGTGTTTCATGTAACCATCGGCACAAACCGATGTTCAAGCACTTCTACTGATGATCAACCGATGGCTTAATATCGACCGATGTCAAATACGATTGCCAAACATCAGTAAATCACTACTCATTCTGCCTTTTGTTCTGATACCCTGGACTAATGCTAAACTGAAAATTAAATAACCATGACCTAAGTTAAAAGCAAAATTACTTAGTCTGTATGAATTGGTTTTGCTACATTTAGTGGAGAATACTGCCAGGCAATAAACTGTAATAGAATAAATTTATACGAACAAATTCTGTGCACCAAAGGTTATGGGATTGAACAATTTTTTTGTTCTTCCACTACACCACAGTCTGTAGGTCTATGGTGTTGGAGCAGAACTGTGATTTCTAGACAAGTCTTCCAAGATACAGTGAAACCCACTTGCTTGGATATCATGTAGCTGATGAACCCTATTAATTGAAAATAATTTTTCTAACACAAAACCATTTACCATACCATCAGAACAAATTTGGCTTGTTAATTACATATAGGTTATAGAGTAAAGGAGTGTGGTGGTTCAGTGATTATGGCATTGGACTTCAAACTGAAAGGTCCACAGTTTGTTCTCTACGAGGGGGAATTGTGCAAGGCACTAAATCCCGATTGCCCACGTGAGGGCACAGTGGTGCTGTGTACAAAGGTGTACTGTACATTGATGGTGCACTAGTCTTTAACTGATGCTAAAGCTGCTTGTGCAGAGTTAGTACATTGGAGAGACTGATAGTTGCTCGGTGGTTCTCTCCAGGTACTAATGTTTCCTCCACAAGTAAAACTGTACATCCAATACAGGCATTTAATCTATTATATCTTGTTTGACAGTGCTCCATGAGACCAAGTACCATCATGTACCTGGTCACCTGCTGACTATGTTGCGAATTTACTCTACCATGACCTTCAGGAATAAGTTTAATGAAAAGTTGAATAAAAACCAACAATTTTACATTCCTTTACAAACATTTACTGTCATTACCAGCTGAGTAGGGTTAACAAAGAACTATTAAATGTTTAAAAAATCACTTTAATCTGTTGAGTGAATTGTAAAGAAAATGTTCGCTTCAACGTAAAAAAAAACTGATACAATCGTAAAAACAACTAAGAACTTTTGGGACTACAAATAGTATTTTCTGTCCATTTTTCAAATATTTAATGTTTTAAAGCAATAAATAAGGTACCTTGAAAATATTTTTGGCACTTAAATTCTCTTATTTTGTTTTAATTCAAATTTTGAAAATTTGAAGCGAGAGGAAATGCATCAAAATAATAATGGTGGCTACTCACCCGAGATAGATGACTCTAAGTAACCATGTAATGAAGTGACTGTGTAAGGCATGTGTACGGAATTTACTGCCAGACTTTTGACCGTATTGTGACTGGGTCTCAATTCACTCTTAAGTCCTCTCCCATCTTTCCTCCCAACAAAGTTGTAGAACTTCCATAGTCAAAAAAGAAATGTGAGAATATTGAATTTCAGATGCTATTTTCTTTTAATTACCTTGATTCAGTCTTAGGTATGCAAAATTTTGTTTCTGAAACCCCAAGCCACCGGAGTAATTGTGTTGCAATTTGGATCGAGAAAAAGGCCACTTTTATGATAGCAGTACTAAGTCTTATTTCAACACCCAAGCCAGATATAGTTTTCTGCTGTTCAATCAGTTTACTATTCATGTATTATTCAGAATGTTAAAAGATAAGCATTTCACAAAATTCCATGGGTTCTTTAAGAACCAGGGAAATTTTTAGCTCACCTGTCTGAAAGTCAGTGGGAGCCATTGCAGTCAGCTGGCATCCGGCATCCTTCGTGCATCCACCGTTAACTTTTGAAATTTGTCTTCTTCTTCAAAATCACAGGGCCAAATTCAAACATACAATGGCACAAACCATCTTTGGAGTTTTCCCTTTCTACTTTGTTCAAGCTACTTCCATCTTCGGGCAGTTGTTAATGCTCAAAAAGCCTAAAACTTTTCTTCTAATGAACCACCAGAAAGAATGCTTTGATATTTGGTATGTAACTTTCTTTATGGTGAAGATTAAAGTTTGTTCCAAGGCAAGTTTGTATGTCAGTATTTGGGCTCACTGTGGGAGCATGCCCATTTTGGACTCCACCCAAAATTTCTGTATCAAGAACTAATGGGCTGATTTGAACCAAACTCGGCATGTAGTATATGGGTCATAAGTAGTTGATCAATGCCCACAAAAAAGTTTTTGCAGCCCCATGATCTAAAAATTGAAAAAAATTCAAACACCAATATTTCAAAAACTGCACAGACCAGAATATTGTTTTTTGATGCAGCTTCCTTAGGACCAGTGGAATTAGGTGACCAAAAAAATTGCTATCAGTTTTGTCATGGATGCCATATGGGCAATGGGAAAATGTGGAGTCATCATCTTTCAAATTCTTGTGCTGCATTAACTAATTTGAAACTTTTCTTCTTCTTCAAAACCATTGGGCCAAATTCAAACATATATGGCATAGACCCTCTTTGGAGTATACCCTTTCTATTTTATTCAACTGAAGCTACAGCCATCTTCAGACTGGAGTTAATGCCATAAAAGCTTGAAAATCTTTAAAAATCCTCTTCTCATGAAACACCTGAGAGAATGCTTTGATATTTGGTATGGATCTTCCTTTGGTGGTAAAGATTGAGGTGTGTTCCAGGCGAGTTTATAGGTCAATATATGGGCTATCTATGGGAGCATGCCCATTTAGGGCTCCCCCCAAAATTTCTATTTCAAGAACGGATGGGCTGATTTTTAGTTGAGTTGTGACGAAGTCAAACTCGACTTATAGTTTGATGAATGGCATGTGGGTGGTTATAAACAATTACTTTCCGGACAATAACTTGATAATGGTTCGATCCATGTTCATGAAACTTCATAGGTAGGTTGGCCTTGGTGAGAGGAACAAACCTGTTTATTTTGGACTCGCTAGGTCAATGGTCAAGGTCACAGTGACCTTGAACATACTAGATTGTAAACAATTGGTTTCCGGATGATAACTTGACTATGGTTGAGCCCACATTCAGGAAACTTCATATGTAGGTTGGCCTTGGTGAGAGGAAGAAACCTATTTATTTTGGACTTGCTAGGTGAAAGGTCAAGGTCACAGTGATCCTGAACACAGTAATCAAACCAATTGGTTTCTGGACTATAACTTGATAATGGTTTGACCCACATTCATGAAACTTCGTAGGTAGGATGGCCTTGGTGAGAAAAAGAACCCTATCTATATTGGATTAGCTATGTCAAAGGTCAAGGTCACAGTGACCCTGAACATAGTAAATCGTAATCAATTGGTTTCTGCATGATAACTTGAAAGTGGTTCAACCCACAATCATGAATCTTCATAGGTAGGTTGGCCTTGGTGAGAGGAAGAACGCTATATATATTGGACTTGCTAGGTTAAAGGTCAAGGTCACAGTGACCTTAAATATAGTAAATTGTAAATTATTGGTTTCGGGATGATAATTTGACAATGGTTCAACCCACATCCACGAATCTTCATAGGTTGGTTGGCCTTGGTGAGAGGAAGAACCCTATATATATTGGATTTGCTAGGTCAATGGTCAGGGTCACAGTGACCTTGAAATACCAAATCAAGCTTAAAGGTAAATATTTGGACTATCTATGGGAGCATGCCCATTTAGGGCTCCACCCAAAATTTCTATATCAGGAATGAATGGGCTGATTTTTAGTTCAGTTGTGACGAAGGCAAACTCGACTTATAGTGTGATGAATGGCGTATGGGCAGGTGTAACCAATTAGTTTCCAGACGATAACTTGATAATGGTTCGATCCACGTTCATGAAACTTCATAGGTAGGTTGGCCTTGTTGAGAGGAACAACCCTGTTTATTTTGGACTCCCTAGGTCAATGGTCAGGGTCACAGTGACCTTGAACATACTAAATTGTAAACAATTGCTTTCCGAATGACAACTTGACAATGGTTCAACCTACATATGTGGAACTTCATATATAGGTTGGCCTTGGTGAGAGGAAGAATCCTATTTATTTCGGAATCAGTAGGTCAAAGGTGAAGGTCACAGGGACCCTTCACATAGTAATTCATAAACAATTGGTTTCCTGATAAGTTGATAATGATTAAACCCACTTTTTTGCTGTAACAACTCGACATTGAATCGGTGATCCTATTGACATTTTTTAACAGGGGATAAAGGGCATCAGCAAATGTTTAGCCTCTGAACCACTGGGTTCCACCTAGTGGCAGTGGTGGTCCAAGAGCTAAAAATTTCTAGTTTTTGTGTATTGTTCGCACACATAATTTTCCTTGAATTTCATTCATTAAATACACCTGTTCAGGTTGAGCCCTTTAATACCAGTTTTTTCCTTTGCATGCTGTACTGTAGAAAATAACCGAAAACGTGAACAAAAGCTGTTTTGTCCTAAAAACCTAAACCAAAAACCAGAAAAAGAAATTCCTTACCATCCATCTCTAGTGCCGACGGGGCTACAGACCCAATAATACTACATGCCCGGTTGCATTCAACTTCAAATCAACACATCAGTTCATAAAACAGAAATTTTGGGTGGTGTGCAAAATGAGCATTCCACCACACAAGAGTCCAAATATGAACCTACCAACTTGAACAAAGTTGAATCTTCACCACCAAATGAAGTGCCATACTGAATATCGAAACATTCTCTCTGGTAGTTCATGAGAAGACAATTTTTAAAGATTTTTAGGCATTTTTTGTATTAACCCCAACCTCAGGAGCTAAAAATATAAAAAAATTCAGGTCAGACCAGGATATTGTTTTCTGGTATGAAGCTTCCTTAGGACCAGTGGAGTTAGATGGACCCAAAAAATTTCTATCGCTTTTGTTATGGGGTGTCAATGGGAAAATTATGAGTCGTCATCTGTCTTGTGCGCCATCAACCAGGTACACTACTTCTGAACCTTTGGGCCAATTCTAAACTAATTTGGTACAAACTACAATGCATTTTGGTGGAGTATATAATTTTGAGTTTTTTCACCCAAATTTACTTTTCCCCTTGGGGTGGGGTTAATGTCCTGAAAGCCTAAAAATGCTTGAAAAATAATATGCTCAGAAACCACTCTCAATAATGCTTAGATTTCTGGTATGAAACTTACTTTAGTAATGTAGATTCATGTTTTTTTCAAAGGAACTCAATAGGTCAATATTTGGGCTCCTGTGGGGGGATGCCAATTTTGGTCTGTACCCAAAATTTCTGTTTCAGAATCAGTGGGCTGATTTGAACCAAATTTGTCATGAAGTGTAACTGGGTCATAAGTTCTTGATTTTTTTCCTGAAATTATTTTGTTTTGCAGCCCAGTGGGAACCCCAACATCAGAAAATAGAAAAAGATTAAAACGCTCATATTTACAAAACTGCACCCACCAGAATAATGTTATTTGGTATGAAATTTCCTTAGGACCAGTGGAATCAGATGGATATAAAAAATGTTATCAGTTTTGTCATGAGATGCTGTAGGGGGATGACCATTTTAACACTGTTTGCAGTGGGAAAATGCCGAAACATCATCTTTCTTGTGCGCCATCAACTAAGTCCTCTTTTTCATAACTTTTGGACTAAATCTTAACTTGCAGGCCTGGCATTCTGAAAAATGCAGGAGGGCAAAAAATCGCCATCCTCAATCAGCTTAGGAGAGCAATTAGCTTTACACAGCATTTTAAGTATCCGGTTGAACGAACTCATTGAAACTGAAACCAACAGACTACATTAGTGATTTTATTTACTTTACTAAGGTAAAGCGAAATCTCTTAGACATCTAGATGTCTCACTCAACAACCGAACACACACTTGACAAGACCTGTGTGTGTACCCAAGGGGGGGTTGAAGGTGGTGGTGGTAGGCATATGACTTTCTTGGACAACAGGTCTGCTTGAATCTACAGTCACATCCTGGTGCAAGTGCTTGAAGTGACAGGATAGTAGTAATGGTAGTATATTATAGTATGAATATTCCTTGAATAATTACCCCTCAAACTGTGATGTCAGTTGTTGAACTTGAAACTGACAGAAAAAAAATATTGCTGTGACCCATTTTGCTTCAAATGATTGCAACTGCGTTTTGGGTATACAAAGGACATACCCAAACACAGTTGCAGCCATTACCTTTTACCACTAAACCACTTTCAAAATGAAATTACGTGATGTTATGTGACTTCGAAGCTTTACAACACAAATTTAATGTGAGCATAATACATGTAATCTCAATCATCCCAGACCAAAATATTTAGGAGGGCAATTTTTCGCTCTCCATAATTCTTTCAGGAGGGCAGTAAGGAGAGCTAAAAAATCGCTCTCCTGAAATTGCCAAGCCTGAACTTGTTTAGTACAAAGCATCTTGGTGGAGTATATTCTCTGTCCTGAGTTTTTTTTCTCCCTAAAAGTTGCTATTCCCCTTGTAGTCTTGATTACATTTATAGGTCTTGTTAATTTGGTCTTGGGGTGTGGTAAATGTCCGAAAAGCCAATAATGTTTTCAAAATCATCTTCTCTTAAAGCACTTGCAATAATGCTTAGAATTATGGTATGGGACTTCCTTTAGTGATGCAGATTCAAGTTTGTTCAAAAGAGCATAGTATTTAGACTCCCAAGGGGAGGATGGCATTTTTTCCCAAAAAGTTGCTACTCCCCTTGGGGTGGGGGTAGAGAGAACCCTAGAAGCTAAAAAAAAAAAATTTCGGACACGGACAGGGTTTTAAGACTTCACAGAACAGAACTTTGTTTTTGTCTGAGAAGCTTTTCTAGGGCCAACAGAAACAAAAAATTGCTTTGGTTGTGTCATGACAATTCAAAAAAATTGCTCTTGCTGTCCATCACTTACTGACACTCTCATCTCTTTTGACAATTTGAGCCAGGTGAGCATTTTGAGCCTGTAGTTTACATTTATTTTTCTTTCAAACACTTAATATTTTTATTTCCAGATCAAAGAGCCATTTACAAAGATCTGGTGTTGCTGTTACAGAAAAATAAGTATCTCACTCACCCTCAACTTAGAGCAAAGGTATGAACTATTTACTGAGACAGTAATTAAACACATGTAGCCCTGCTTGAAATTGAAAACTGCACAGTATCACCTTTCTGCAAAAGTGAATTATATATCTCTCTTTTTAGCTCACCTGAGCAAAGCTCAAGGTGAGCTTTACTGATTGCTTTCTGTCCGTCGTCCGTCCGTCGTCGTCCAGCGTAAACTTTACAAAAACAACTTCTCCAAAGAAACCACTGGCCCAATATTTTTCAAATGTTGGGTAAATGTTTATTACCTAATGTCAATTCAGATTTGTTCAAATGAAGTTGCCCCTCCTCCTGGGTGGGGCCACGCCCCCAAGGGGCACCAAAATCTTTGAAAATCGTCTTCTCATGAACCAGCAGTATCAGAGACTTGATATTTGGTATGCAGCTTCCTTTTGAGGTGTAGAATCAATTTTGTTCAAGAGAAGTTTGTCGGGCATTATTTGCCTTCGTTATGGGAGGGGCAAAAATTTTGGGCACGCCTAAAATTTCTATTTTCTGAACCATGAGGTCGATTTGAACCAAATTTGATATGATAATGGGTCATAAGTAGTTGATTGATGCAAAAAAAAAAATTTTTCATTGCCCTGTGGGAACCTCGGGAGCTAAAAATTGGAAAAACCTTAAAACTGCCACATCTCCAAAACTACATGGCACAGAGAATTCTTGTTTTGTATAAAGCTTACTTTTATCCAGTAGAATAGAATTGGTTAAAAAAAATCCCTATCGGTTTGATCACAAGGTACTTTTTTCAGGACTTTGAAAAAGTGCTGAGTCAGCACTTTTTAACACTTGTAGGCAATGGGAAATACATTAAAAAATCTTCTTCTCCAGATCCAGCAGGCAGAATCTTTTGATATTTGGTATGCAACATTGTAGGGTGGATCTGATTCAAGTTTGTTCAAATCGGCCCCCTTGGTTCATACTTGGGCTCAGTATAGGAGCCCGATTTCGAACTTAGTGCATTTCTGGCAAATTTTAAAAAAAATCATCTTCTCCAGATCCAGCAGGCAGAATCTTTTCATATTTGGTATGCAACATTGTGGGGTGGATCTGATTCAAGTTTGTTCAAATCGGCCCCCCTGGATTCATATTTGGGCTCACTATAGTAGCCCGAATTTGAACTTAGTGAATTTCAGGCAAATTTCTTCAAAAATCTTCTTCTCAAGGTCCAGCAGGCAGAATCTTTTGATATTTGGTATGCAACATTGCGGAGTGGATCTGATTCAAGTTTGTTCAAATCGGCCCCCTGGATTCATATTTGGGTTTACTATAGAAGCCTGAATTCGAACTTAGTGCATTTCAGGCAAATTTTTTCAAAAATCTTCTTCTCAAGACCCAGCAGGCAGTATCTTTTGATATTTGGTATGCAACATTGTGGGGTGGATCTGATTCAAGTTTGTTCAAATCGGCTTCCTAAATTCATATTTGGGCTCAGTATAGGGGCCCAAATTTGAACTTAGTGCATTTCAGGCAAATTTCTTAAAAAATCTTCTTCTCCAGATCCTGCAGGTAGAATCTTTTGATATTTGGTATGCAACATTGTGGGGTGGATCTGATGCAAATTTGTTCAAATCGGCTTCCTAGATTCACATTTGGGCTCACTATAGAAGCTCGAATTCGAACTTAGTGCATTTCAGGCAATTTTCTTAAAAAATCTTCTTCTCCAGATCCAGCAGGCAGAATCTTTTCATATTTGGTAAGCAACATTGTGGGGTGGATCTGATTCAAGTTTGTTCAAATCGGCCCCCTGGGTTTATATTTGGGCTCAGTATAGGAGCCCAAATTTGAAACTAATTGCATTTCAGGCAAATTTGTTAAAAAATATTCTTCTCCAGATTCAGCAGGCAGAATATTTTGATATTTGGTATGCAACATTGTGGGGTGGATCTGATTCAAATTTGTTCAAATCGGTTCCCTAGATTCATATTTGGGTTCACTATAGAAGCTCGAATTTCGAACTTAGTGCATTTCAGGCAAATTTCTTTGAAAATCTTCTCAAGATCCAGCAGGCAGAATCTTTTGATATTGGGTATGCACCATGCTTAGGGGGGTGAGATTCAAGTTTGTTCAAGCCAAGTCCCTGGGTTCATATTTGTGCTCAATGTGGTAGCCCGAATTATAACTTAGTTCAAAATGAGGAATTTTCTTTAAAAATCTTCTTCAGATCCAGCAGTTGGAATGTTTTGATATTTGGTATGCAGCATCCTTTGGGGGGTGAAATTTAAGTTTGTTCAAGCCATGTCCCTAGATCCATATTTGGACTCACTGTGGGAGCCCGATTGATAACTTAGTTCAAAATGAGGAATTTTCTTGAAAAATCTTCTTCAGATCCATCATTCGGAATGTTTTGATATTTGGTATGCAGCATCCTTAGGGGGTGAGATTTAAGTTTGTTCAAGCCATGTCCCTAGGTCCATATTTGGACTCATTGTGGGAGCTTGAATTGTAACTTAGTTCAAAATGAGGAATTTTCTTTAAAAATCTTTTTCTTCGATCCAGCAGTCGGAATGTTTTGATATTTGGTGTGCAGCATCCCTAGGGGGGTGAGATTGAAGTTTGTTAAAGCCAAGTCCCTGGGTTCATATATGGGCTCCCTGTGGGAATCTTTGATATTTGGTATAAGCTTTTCTTAGGAGGAGCAGATGCAACTTGTTGAAATCAATTCTCTGGGTTGATATTTAGGCTACCATGTCAGGTGAGCGCCCTCAGGCCCCTTGGGGCCTCTTGTTTCTCTAATAATACTCGTATGTCACTATATATACATCTATTTTTCTTGTCTTGTTTTCTGCAATGAATCCAAAATCTTTCAGGCCCTGCCCTGCCATCCCCCATCTCTCCTCCACACAGGCACACACACAATTCGTGTATTTCCATGTACTCAACTGATATCATATTTATACCCCCACTTTTGAAGAAAATGGGGGTATACTGGATTACATGCGTTCGTCTGTCCGTGCGTGCGTCTGTCTGTCTGTCCATCCATCCATCTGTCCGTCCATCTGCATCCATGTGTGAGTCCGTCTGAGAATATTCATAACTTAAGTAAATTATTATTTTTAGCTCACCGAAGGGAGCTTAACTTATCACCGGCCATCCATCATCCGTCGTCCGGTGTCCGTCATCCGTCGTCGTGATCATTTTTCAAACGACTTCTCCTCTGAAACCACTGGTCCGATTTTCACAAAACTTCATGTGGATGTTCATTACTATATGGCAATTCAGGTTTGTTCAAATGAAATGGCCATGTCCCTTGGGGGTTCTGTATGGGGTATAACTCTGATAGATTGAATTATAGAAAAAATATTAAAAAATCTTCTTCTCCAAAACCAGTTGGCAGAATCTTTTGATACTTGGTATGCAGCATCTTGGTATGGGTCTGATTCAAGTTTGTTCAAATCGGCCCCCTGGATTTATATTTGGGCTCACTATAGAAGCCCAAATTCGAACTTAGTGCATTCCAGGCAAATTTCTTAAAAAATCTTCTTCTCCAGATCCAGCTGGCAGAATCTTTTGATATTTGGTATGCAACATTGTGGGGTGGATCTGATTCAAGTTTGTTCAAATCGGCCCCCTGGATTTATATTTGGGCTCAGTATAGAAGCCTGAATTCGAACTTAGTGCATTTCAGGCAAATTTTTTCAAAAATCTTCTTCTCAAGACCCAGCAGGCAGTATCTTTTGATATTTGGTATGCAACATTGTGGGGTGGATCTGATTCAAGTTTGTTCAAATCGGCTCCCTGGATTCATATTTGGGTTCACTATAAAAGCTCGAATTTGAACTTAGAGCATTTCAGGCAAATTTCTTCAAAAATCTTCTCCAGATCCAGCAGGCAGAATCTTTTGATATTTGGTATGCAACATTGTGGGGTGGATCTGATTCAAGTTTGTTCAAATCGGCCCCCTGGGTTCATATTTGGGCTCAGTATAGGCAAATTTCTTTAAAAATCTTCTTCTCAGGATCCAGCAGGCAGAATCTTTTGATATTGGGTATGCAGCATGCTTGGGGGGGGGGGGGGGGGGGGGGGGGGGGAGGGGGGAGATTCAAGTTTGTTCAAGCCAAGTCCCTGGGTTCATATTTGGGCTCACTGTGGTAGCCTGAATTATAACTTAGTTCAAAATGACGAATTTCCTTTAAAAATCTTCTTCTTCAGATCCAGCTGTAGGAATGTTTTGATATTTGGTATGCAGCATCCTTAGGAGGGTGAGATTCAAGTTTGTTCAAGCCATATCCCTAGGTCCATATTTGGGCTCACTGTGGGAGCTTGAATTGTAACTTAGTTCGAAATGAGGAATTTTCTTTAAAAATCTTCTTCAGATCCAGTAGTCGGAATGTTTTGATATGTGGTGTGTAGCATCTTTAGGGGGGGAGGGGGGGGGGAAATTCAAGTTTGTTAAAGCCAAGTCCCTGGGTCCATATTTGAGCTCACTGTGGGGGCCCGAATGATAACTCAGTTCAAAATGAGGAATTTTCTTTAAAAAATCTTCTTCTTCAGATCCAGCAGATGAGTGCTTTTGATATTTGGTATGCAGCATCCTTAGGGGGGTAAGATTCAAGTTTGTTCAAGCCATGTCCCTAGTTCCATAAAATTTGTCTCTCATGACTTCATTCCTTTGTAGTGTTGATGAACCATGTCTAACTGAATGTGACCCCCAAATACTTCTTTGAACCACTTTGTTTGAATCACTTTGCCCGGTGAGCAATTAAGGCCTCTTGTTTATAATATTTGTTGGTCATAGGTATGCCCACACTAGTTATTTTTTTTATATTACTTGTTCACTTAGAAATTGTGGAATCCAAGCCAAATTTTGTCTGTTCAGCCTGTATCTCGGGTATCGAATGTTCTATTGCAATGAAATTTGCCATGAACACTGCTTATGGTATAGGCTTTCAAACAAGGATTCAACGATATTTCTCACATTCTCCTTTTTAGAGTTATCCCCCTTTTTTGACTTAGAAATTGTAGGAAATAGACATTATTTGTCTGTTCAGCCTGTATCTCAGGTATGGGTTATCGGATTTCAGTGAAATATGGCATGCAGTTTGCCTATGACAAAGGCTTCTGCCTCATTGCATAAAACTTCCAAACACCAAACAATTTACCATACCTTTTGACTTAGAAATTGTTGGAAATTGTTGAAAACTTTCGAAGAAAATGGGGGGGGGGGGGTGGTATACTGTATTGCTTCCATGCATTTGTGCATCCGTCTGTCAGTCCGTATGAGAATATTCATAAATAATATTTGTTGGTCATAGGTATGCCCACACTAGGTGGTACACCATGTGGGGGTATGCACCGGATGAAAGTCCAGCTCTTGTTTAGACTGGGTGCATGGGAAGATAGACTTGTCCCACTATCCTGAATTTTTAGCTCAGCTCTTAGAAAGTCAGGGGATCTTTTCTGATACCGTGTTGTCTGTCATCCTTCTTCATCATTTGTCCAGACTGTAATTTTCTTACTACTTCATAAAGATTCTTACACATATATATAGCATCCTTAGACAGTGTGTTGCACCCCACATTTACATTTCATACCCCAAGATTATGGTCACAGTTATATGTCAAATGTTTATAATGTCATTTTTAGTGACTTGTCTTGTCTGGACCATGACCTCTTCACTACATGACATAAATGGATGGAACTTTTTGGACATGTATATCATTTGTGTGTGTTGAGAACCACATCTACTTTCCACATCAAAGGTCAAGGTCACAGTTGAGTGTCAAATGCTAAACATTTCTTTGTGACATTTAACTGACTAAATCAAAATTTCTTTACTTCTTGACATAACTAGATAAAACTTCTTTCACATACATTTCTTTCGGTTTTGATGCACCGCACATAAATTTTACCTTTCACAATTAAAGGACAAGGTCACCACCATGCATCTCCGGTGTCCATTTTGTTTGTCCGAACTATAATTTCCTTACTACTTGACACAACTTTATGAAACTGCTTCACCCCCATTGCTCACTTGGAGGCACGGTGGTGTTATGTACTAAGGCATACAGCACGTCGATGGTGCACTTGTCTTCAACCAATGCTAACCCTACTTGTGTGGAGTTAGTATGTTGGGGAGCCTTTGCTCAGTGGTTCTCCCCAGGTACCCCGGCTTCCTCCACCAGTAAAACTGTCTGACACAAGGTGTCATTAAACCCCAATAATTAAATAAATAACAAGTGCACTTGGACAAACTCATCAGGCATTACTGAGAGAAAGGAACAGATATATGAAAATGAGTTTTGGGGTTAAAATTATCGTAGGAAGAAATTCATTCATACTTTCCATTTTCAGTTTTTAAGACTGATAGGCATAAGTTATTAACAGAGAAAACATTTGTAAAAAATGTGTAAATTTTTCTTGTTGCATGGAGGGAGTGAGGATCAACTTAACACTGGGAAAAAATTACATCCACATCCATACTTTCCATTTTCAAATTGGAAAGAGAATGCTTTGAGGTTTTGAATTTTTTTTCCCAACTTACAAGTCTTGTATCCTCAAGGCATGAAAACAGGACTTTCACAAGATTTTGGGGAGTATCAAACAACTAATTCAAAGAGAATTTCATCCATGCTTTACATTTTACATACTCATATGCATAAGTCAGACAAAATAAAGAATTTGAGCCAAGAAAATTTCAATGACTTAATCTGGCGAGTGGATGGGTAGATATGCATGGTACAATATCCTGCCCTCCACTGATTTTGTTTATCTCTGCACAATTTCAGCATTTGTACCTTCAAAATATAAATCCAGTGATGACATTCTCATGGGGTCACTCCTGATCAGCCCTGTTCACAGCCTCGCAAAGTAATCCATGTGGCCCATCATTTAAATTATTGCACTGCAGAAGAAATTGAATTTATTTTTTAGAACACCAACATTTACCAACTTTCAAATATTTAATTATCAAAAAGTACAATTCCATTCAAAACCCACCATTACAAAACTATAAGTGGGTATTGTTTCCCACTTTATTTGAAATTATCACAACTTTTTTGAAGCAGTATTTCATTGGCAAATAATATTTAAAAAAATTTCAGAAAACCAACTGAAATGCAGCTGTGTTAGTATTTTTTTTATTGCACACTTTGAACTCACATAATTAATAATTTATGAGTTGTCATCTAAATATTTATCTTAGGCCATACAAAGTTGATTGTCTGTTTCTCAGGCCATTTTTTTCCAGAAAAGCATGCGGGCGGGCAGTCTTTTTTTTTCTTTTTATTTCTACCCGAGAGGTTGTTTGTGGTAATTCGACCCCTACCCAAACGCCTGGTGGACCACGCAAAATTTCGCAAATATATTGGTTATTCACCGTAGGGGTGTTGGGTCATAAATGAAGTGGGGTTTGAATGTTTGTTTTTTCAGTGAAACGTGAAAATTATGACACGGGACGAAACGCTTCGTGGGTGAAACGTCGCTGGATGAAACGCCTCTGGGACAAATCAAATGTCGAAGTGCCAACTTTCACAGATTTATTTTACCAACAAAAAAAAATTCTTTCACAACCTGCATAATAAAATCGTGAATTGCAATTTTTCCCCATTATATTCAAAATTATCACAACCCATTTGAATGGGCAGTTCATCCATGAATCATATTTTTTGGAAATCTGAAAATGAAATACAAAACGAATGTTTGCGTGTTTTTATTAACCAATTCGACCGCACATGCCTGCCTGTATGCGATTTATTTTCAACTATGACTGTTACTTTTATATCAAGCAACGTTTACTATCAGTTATCCAATTATCCTGCATCTCAAATGCATTTATTTAAATTAACTGGGAAACTCGTAACGGTTTCAAATAACAGTACAGAAATTCCCAATGATAGCCAATTACAATACAAATGTTACTAAAAATAAATGCCAGGAGACTGTGTTCCATTCAACATAGCACCTGACTTTGCACACTTTCTGAGGGTTGGTGCAAATCAAACGTGGTGCGAATCGAACATTCCCCTTTGTGACTGTTTGTTGTCAGACTGAAAGACACCTTCCTTCTTGCTGTCATTATGACTTACCTTTTACAGAATAAAACACTTTCTGTCGTGAATATTGGTAAAACCCACCCACTTTATTAAAGTATGATGTAGAAAAAGCTTGAAGTGTATTAATTTAAAATTCGCCAACGCATCGATATCGATTTACCGAAATGAGCACAATATCTCCAATTTTTTTAAAAGATTTTTTGGTGTCATAAAAAGGTTGCATGCACAGCAAAACTGACCATGCGTGCGGGTCTGAGAAACAGAGGTTCTTTTTTTATGGCCTTACTGATACTTTTTTACCAAGTAAAGGTGGACCTTTGATATATTTTTCACTTCCAACAACTATCCTTCCTCCTAAATTCATTTATCTTATCTTGTCAACTTGTTTTAGTTCAAAAGTTCTACAGAATGGCAGCCATTAAGCTTTGTACGGAAGGTGATGTCATTGTTGACATTTCACAAAAACTTTTATTGGTCAATTCACAATGACTTGTTTATTTTTATATTATGGTGGCACATAACTACCATATTTACTTGATGTTTTGGGACACCCAAATTTTCAAAAAAAAATTATAAAAATTTTCAACTCTAATATTGGGACACCCATCCAGGTGGACATGACTGAAGTGAATAGCACTGATGGGCTGAAGAACTGGTTGTCCTAAAGGTAAATTTCACCAGGGTCTGAAAGGGCAAAAAAAAAAAAAAATCAAATTTAAAAAATAAAGAATTAAACCGTTTTTCTTTGCTTTTTCAAACCATGGTGAAGCTTACCTTTAGGACAAACGAATATGTTCAGCCCATCAGTGCTGTTCACACTCGTCGAAGCTTTGTATGGATTGGAAGTTTTTTTATCATTGAATGGTGGGTCATTGGGGACTTTCCTACTTTGTTGACACATACTTTTCACACTTGTCGATGTTTCTTACCTGCCTGTGATAAATATGTATAAATAGCTGTAAAATCAGTAACTCAGGAGTGGATTATGAAAACCAACACAAATCAGTATTATTACGGTTTAATTCTTTATTTTTTAAATTTGATTTTTTTTTTTGCTTTTTCAGACCCTGGTGAAACTTACCTTTAGGACAACCAATTCTTCAACCCATCAGTGCTATTCACTTCAGTCATGTCCACCTGGTTGGGTGTCCCAATATTAGAGTTGAAAATTTTTATAATTTTTTTTTGAAAATTTGGGTGTCCCAAAACATCAAGTAAATATGGTAGTTATGTGCCACCATAATATAAAAATAAACAAGTCATTGCAAATTGACCAATCAATAAAAGTTTTGTGAAATGTCAACAATGACATCACCTTCCGTACAAAGCTTAATGGCTGCCATTCTGTAGAACTTTTGAACTAAAACAAGTTGACAAGATGAGATAAATGAATTTAGGAGGAAGGATAGTTGTTGGAAGTGAAAAATATATCAAAGGTCCACCTTTACTTGATAAAAAAGTATCAGTAAGGCCATAAAAAAAAGAACCTCTGTTTCTCGGGCCCGCGCGCATGGTCATTTTTACTGTGCATGCAACCTTTTTATGACACCAAAAAATCTTTTAAAAAAATTGGAGATATTGTGCTCATTTCGGTAAATCGATATCGATGCATTGGCGAATTTTAAATTAACACACTTCAAGCTTTTTCTACATCATACTTTAATAAAGTGGGTGGGTTTTACCAATATTCACGACAGAAAGTGTTTTATTCTGTAAAAGGTAAGTCATAATGACAGCAAGAAGGAAGGTGTCTTTCAGTATGACAACAAACAGTCACAAAGGGGAATGGTCGATTCACACCATGTTTGATTCGCACCAACCCTCAGAAAGTGTGCAAAGTCAGGTGCTATGTTGAATGGAACACAGTCTCCAGGCATTTATTTTTAGCAACATTTGTATTGTAAATGGCCATCATTGGGAATTTCTGTACTGTTATTTGAAACCGTTACGGGTTTCCCAGTTAATTTAAATAAATCTGTGAAAGTTGGCACTTCGACATTTGATTTGTCCCAGAGACGTTTCATCCCGATTCGTTTCACCCACGAAGCGTTTTGTCCTGTGTCATAATATTTTTATACTGTACCAATGACCCAGACATAGCTGGTGCTAACTCTTAAAAATCTAGGGCCAAACACAAATTTTGACCCCCAATCCCCAAAATTTGCATCTAAAACCAAAGAAATCATGTCCTGAATGGCCCTCCATACTTTGCCTCTACTGCGCATGCGCAGTGTCAAGGAGGTCTCGAAATTGGCGCCAATTATCATTCTTTGTTTGGCCCTTCATCAGTTCACATCTGACTGATCTTTGTGCTTGTAAATCTCAGTTTAAATGATGCCAGACACATAAATATTAGAGAAATGGTGGATCTAAAGAGGAAATAGAAGGAGGAGAGGAAAAATGAGTGGCAGGAAATAATCAGGGCTTCAACTTAAAAATTTTTATGAAATTATGATAAGTTGCCTAATTTCGAGGCATGGGCCTGTTGTTGTCATTCTTGCTATAAAGTTACACTGCTTGTTCAGTGTTTCCTCTCTCCATTTCCTTTAAGTCTCCCCTTGCTATTCTCCCATGCTTTTGGCATATTTTCTGTAATATTATTACTAAAATTTCTTGGGAGTTTTAGCTGGGTAACAGAATGAATTCTGTTCTTTTCCCCATGTTTACGTTCTCACCCATAGGTGTTTAGGCGTAGTGTTCTGCATCTACCATCTGATGTTCTGCAGTTTCTTCCCTGGAAGTCTCTGTTTTGCATCAGATAGTGTGTTATTGGTAACTGATTTCGGGCCATGGTTATCAGTGCCTGGAGTCATGTTTCTGGTGTTTATACACTTCTTGTTTACATTGACAACAGTCTCTGTGGAGGGGGATTTCTTGTCTTTGTATTAGCTTAATCATAACAAGATACATTATTATTATACGTAAGTGTTGCATTAATTTTTTAAAATATTTTTAAAATTTTTGTCCACTCTTAGGCTTCTTGGGATCCATTGGGGCTCAACGTTACTTTTCAGAAACTTGGGCTTTTCTGAAAAAATATTTTTAAAAAATTTTTTTTTGATTTCAATTATTTTTTCTATGTTAATGGATCATGTTATTATGTATCTTTGTTTTCAGGAGTTGGTGCGAGTACTAGGACTTCTTGTATTCTTTTCACAATGAAAGGATATTGTTCAAACTGTAATAAGAGGAAATCTTCCTCTGACTTTCATAATCATTGTATTAATTGTAGTCAGTGTACTCGCACTTTCTCCTGTTCAGTATGTGTCAATTGGGATGACAAACATTGGAAGCGTGTGACACGGTATGTTGTTAGCGGGGAAAAGGCCATGTCGGTCCTTTCTCCGCAGGGTCACTCTAGTTTATCAATCTCTATTTCAGAGGAACAAGAACAGGGTGATGTTTCCGTGATGTCTTCCAAAAGTGTGCCTCCATCGTCACAGTTAAATGAAGAGCTAGCGGCAAAAGTGCTCATGGAAATACGTCAATTGCCTTAGAGGCCCCTAGTAGGATCGACGGCGTTGACGTCCGCTAGCTCGCCTGGTGTAGCGTCCATTCATCGAATGGTTCGGCAGCCGGGTTCGTCCGTTGCGGTCCAGGAAGGAGATTTGGGTGATGCGAGCACTATAAATCAACCAAGTGCACACCCAGTGACGACGGATCAGAGGAGAGAATGGAGGAAGCCTATTAGTCCGGTTCCTAGCTCGTCCAGGTCAATCTGGGCTGCGAGCGAGAGAGGTCCCTCTCTCGTACAACAACATCTGGGACCAGATGTTGTGGTACAAAACGTTTCGCATTCGGAGCATACGTCCGCCGCTCGGGCGCTCTGTTATATAGACAGTCCAGAGAGACTGTCGATAAGGCTTCCTCATCCTCTTGGCAGCGCACACGACTGCACCTTGGCTACGTGACCACGGATATCCAGCCAGCTTCGCCAATCAGGGATTCCACGGCGACTAGGTCACGCCATCCGGTAGCCAGGGACACGAGGCCTGTAGACTCCGGAGTCAACGTACACGGAGCTTCCAGCAGCAAAGCAACGTAAGACCGCTACTCCACAGGCCTCAGTGATGGACGTGCTATCCCAAATAGCACAACTTATCGCAGCATCCCAGCAAACGACAGAATCTCTGTCGGATCAGGAATTATCCGACGACGCTGGGTCGGTACGCTCCGCTGAAGCATCAGGTATGGACGACCGAGAACTTCATAGGGTCCGACAGGATGGCGAAAGGGATTCAGAGGATTTGGAGCTATCCCTTTCGGAACAACATAAAGCTGCCGTAGATTTCATCTGGCATTATCTTCCACAAGTTGTTCCGTCGGACCAGAATGCTGCGATGCCGGATAAGAGACTGATAGCGTCATTGGACACAGAATTTTTTTATCGGTTCAGGGACATCGTCCCTGAGTTTCCGACACAGTCTAATAATGTTACAAGACCATTCGAATTATTGAACGACTCTATTTATAAGCTTGCTACCAAAACAGGCAAGTCTAGTTTCTTATCCGCAAATGCTCTAAATCTGCCTTTCATCAATTCAAGGAATAAATTTGAAACGGCAGAACAGGGCATACCGAGAGTTCCTCTGCGTCTAGACGACGAGGCTGAAGACTTGGAATTGTCTATACCGTCGTCTATGTCAATTCCAACCACGAGGTTGGAAACGACAATAATGTCTAACAGAGTTAGCTTAGACACTTTATCTTACGCAGACCACCTTACTAAGGCGTTATCATTACGTCTTCAAGGGAAAGAATTCCAGGATATACATTCCTCATTAAGACTTCTTTCAAGGGCAGTAGCTTATTCCATGTATAACTCCACCCTTTCAGTGGCAAACCTGGAGTTGGATAGACGTGACGCAGCCCTAGCTACATCCACGCGCGTGGATAGTAAGGTGAAGAACTCTCAGAGTCGCTTCGGTCTCCGGAGAGCTTCTCTTCGACTGCAAGCTTTCAGCAATCTATGATAAGATAACTAAGAAAGCTTTGGATTCTCTGCTATTCAAATCCGCTTCCAAAAAGTCGGATACAGCAGAAAAGAGTAAGACAGGCACTTCTGGGACAAGTACGCCCAAGAGAAGTTCCTATAGAGGTTCTTATACGTCCTCTAGGTCTTATTCTAGAGACCGTCAAGGCAGCGACTCACGTACGGGACGTTATTCTGGCCGAGACAACCGGTCAGACGTCCCTAGGTCGACGGGACAAGGTGCGGGTTGTGGAGGACGTAGTTTCTCCTTCCGCAAGCCTCGCAGGTCCAGGAGGTGATGGTTTGAACCTCTATCGTGTTTCGGTAGGCAGAAGATTTTCGAGTTTTATAAACGAGTGTGCGTCAATTACGGACGACCCCTGGGTTCGAGGGGTAATTTCGGAAGGACTAGGAATATCCTTCAAACGAAAGCCTCCATTAACTCGAAGTCCAAAATGGACTCCGCTTCCGTAAAACCCACAGAAAAGAGATGCTCTTTTATCAGAAGTGAACGCGATAGAGGTCGTAGAAGACCAGGAATCACCGGGTTTCTACAGCCATCTGTTTCTGGTTCCGAAACCAGACGGCTCGTTCCGTCCAGTCATAGATCTGAACTGGATAAACAAGCTGATCGTCGCTCCGAAGTTCTATATGGAAACAATTCGATCAGTCAGAGCGAGTATTCGAGTGAACGACTATGCTACAAGCATAGATCTCAAAGATGCGTACTTTCACGTCATGGTACATCCGACATTCAGAAAGTATCTACGCTTGGCAGTCCTAGGAGTTGTATATCAGTTCCGAGCGATGTGCTTCGGCTTGAACCTAGCACCCTGGACTTTCACTCGAATAATGAACTCGGTAATGATACATTTCCGAGCTCATTCGTCTGCGGTAACGTCGGCCTACCTGGACGACATTCTTCAGAGGTACAGCAACGAGTTAATGCTTCAGAACGATGTGCAGAATCTGCTTCTATTACTCCGACGTCTCGGTTTTATAATAAACGAGGAGAAGTCGGATCTGGTGCCATCCAAGTCATTCACTCATCTGGGAATGAGCTTCGAGACGCACAACAATCTCGTTCGTCTGCTGTTATCCAGAGCGAAATTAATCAGTTGTTAAGCTCGCTATTGTCTTCACTCAGACAAAGTCACAGCGAGAGAGTTCATGAGACTGATAGGTCTGTGCGGAGCCGCTGTGGATCTCATTCCGATGGCGCGGTTACGCACTCGTCCTCTCCAAATTTTCTTGACTCAGAATTGGAGTGTAAAGATTCATTCACTCGATATAGACATTCTCTTGTCAAATCAAGTGAAACAAGAGATTCAGACTTGGGCAAACATTCAGTGGTTGATTCAGGGAGTCCCACTGCAGTTGCCGGATCCGAGTTTTACGATTATGACAGATGCCAGTCAAACAGGTTGGGGTGCAACATTGATCCCAACGGATTCGAAGTGCCAGGATCTTTGGGATCCGCAGATTCTAGGCTTGCACTACGTCATTGGATGAACATTATTCAGAAAGCACATGTCCAAATCCTGTCCGACAATACGACAGTAGTAGCGTATATCCGGAACCAGGGAGGCACTCATTCCGTTCCGTTATTCAATTTAACGGAAAGAATCCTTCTGTTTGTTCTAGAAAACCAAGTTCTGCTTTCGGTCCGTCATATTCCGGGTCGTCTGAATGTATTAGCAGACTCCCTTTCACGGAAGGGTCACTTGTTGCCGCCAGAATGGACTCTCAACAAACAGGTATTCAATCAGATTTGCTACCAATGGGAGCGGCCAGTGATAGACTTATTTGCGACACAACTCAACAATCAGTTGCAGACATATGTGTTGCCATGTCCGGATCCCTGAGCATATGCAGTAGACGCTCTATCGATCTCGTGGGACGGAATGATAGGATATGCGTATCCTCCAGCGCCGTTGATTCAGCAAATATTGCTAAAGATAAAACAATCACAATGCAAAATTCTGTTGGTAGCATCTCTGTCTCCACAGAGACCGTGGATAAATCTACTCAGATGTCTGCTGTGGGACTTACCGCGAAAACTTCCTCCACGAGAGGATCTTCTTTCGCAGGGGAAATCGCGTCAACTTTATCACAACCCGCAAGGTCTCAACCTTCACGTATTTCCGTTGTGCGGTCCTTCTTGCACGGCAAGCATTTTACAGGACGAGCAGTGGACGCGATTTCTAACTGTAGGAGGACCTCCTCTTCGCTAAACTATGCGGCTAAGTGGAAGGTCTTTCGTCGTTGGTGTAGGGATCATTCTGTTGATATTTTTGATCCATCCATACCAGACATTGCAAACTTTCTAGTATACTTGTTTGACGAGATCAAACTGCAGCCTCTTACTGTTAAAGGTTATATGTCTATGTTATCTGATACCTATGCACACCATGATAGTTTACAAATTGCATCTAATGTCTCTTTATCTAAATTAGTTAGAAACTTCTCGATAAATAGACCTAGAACCCTTAGATTAATTCCTAAATGGAATTTAGCTTGGGTTCTTCTTAAACTAAAAGAAAAGCCATTTGAGCCTCTTGAGACAGTAGATTTCAAATTCTTGTCTTATAAGACAGCATTTCTCTTAGCTTTCTCTTCTGCTAGAAGAGTCAGTGAGCTTCATGCACTATCTGTGGACGATTCTCACTATCGTAGTGTCGGGAACACTATTACCTTTACTACTAATGTTGGATTTTTGGCTAAGAATCAGGCTCCTAATAAATATCCGGAACCTATTATTATAAAAGCCCTTCCGTCTTCAGATGGGCATAGGCCTTTACTCTGTTCGGTTAGAGCTTTACGTATTTATAAACAAAGATCTCAGTTTATCAGAAAGGGACGAAAATGCTTCTTTCTGTCTCTGATGCCTAATAGAAAGGACATTACGGTCCATTCTATTGCTAGATGGATTCAATTAGCTATCCGTACTGCTTATGATAATCTATCTTCAACTCAGCAGTCTGTGCTTAAGATTTCGGCTCATGAAGTAAGAGCTCTTTCTACATCTTGGGCTTACGCAAATAGTGTTGCTATTACAGATTTAATGAAGGCTGCATATTGGTCTCAGCCATCCACATTCACAAATTTTTATCTCAGAAATATTGAGTCCATTTCTGGAGACCTGCATTGTTTAGGTCCGTTACCTGTTGCTCAGAATGTCGTACACTAAACAGTTGCAACTATACTTATGCAGGCTTTCTGTTCCGGCAGTGACTCCGTCCTGCTGCCCTCTTCGCTCTGGGCTATTCGACCCAGGGCAAGGGGAAGGGGGGGGGGGGGAGGGTGTTCCCATAGGTCACCTGCTTTATAGTGAAAAGCAAGGGGATACTTCCTCCAGAGTCAGTAATTCTGAGTCGTTACCAGGATGGTTTTAAAGTGTTAAGTTAATGTTTAAAATTCATTCATGTCATATTTTTAAAGTGTAGCTCGGTGTGAAGCATTTGTATATGTCACGTGTCAAACAGGCGTTAATATACAATCCTCGGACACTTTTAAAAAATATAAAGAGTCTCAATTCTCTGGACTAACTTTATTTATTGGCTTACTTTAAAAATAATTAGTATAAAGGGTTATACTGGATGTTAATAGAGAACATGAATGTTATTATGCTCAATTATGGAGGGTATTGTGTCTTTCTAATTTATCATAAAATAAGAAAGATACATGTAAAGCCTAATACTCCTTTTCTCCTCAAGGGGATGACTCTATTTTATATAGTTGAGCTTATTGGATTTTCCTCTGTGTCCTAGGCCCTCCAGCCTTTTTACTATTCAGCTATGTCTGGGTCATTGGTACAGTATAAAAATGTTAAAAAATTTATAGTAATTTATATATTTTTTATACTTACCAATGACCCAGACGGGGATGGCCCTCCCAGGAGTTGGAAACTCATACCTCCCCGCTGAGTACATAGCGCTTACCAGGCACTGCTTGTAAGAATGATAATTAGTGCCAATTTCGAGACCTCCTTGACACTGTGCATGCGCAGTAGAGGCAAAGTATGGAGGGCCATTCAGGACATGATTTCTTTGGTTTTAGATGCAAATTTTGGGGATTGGGGGTCAAAATTTGTGTTTGGCCCTAGATTTTAAGAGTTAGCACCAGCTATGTCTGGGTCATTGGTAAGTATAAAAAATATATAAATTACTATAAATTTTTAGCTCAACTTTGACGAAGTCAAATTTGAGCTATTGTCATGGCCCGTCGTCCGTCTGTCCGTCCGTCCATCCGTCCGTCTGTCCGTACGTCAACAATTGGCTATGGCTCGGGCTAGAGGTCGTATTTATGAACCGATCTTTACGAAACTTCTTGTGTACCTTTGTTATGACCCTGGGACAGGAACAAGTGTTTTTAGGTGTGGTCCGAAATTCAAGATGGCTGCCAGCGGCCATTTTGTACCGATGATGCAAAAATCAGTTTTTTGTACAGAACTTCTGTATGAAAGTTCTGATTTGAATAAAGTTTTGTATAAATGTTTAGTACCATGGGATACATCACATATAATACGGGGTTTTTTCTCGTGCTTAAATTGTGCAAATTAGACTGACTTTGATTTATTTAGTGTTACTTTCAGAGCTGTAAGTGCCAAGCTGCTATGGCTCGGGCTAGAGGCCGTATTTATGAACCGATCTTTACGAAACTTCTTGGGTACCTTTGTTATGACTGTGGGACGAGAACGAGTGTTTTTGGGTGCGGTCCAAAATTCAAGATGGCTGCCATTTTGTACCGACGATGCAGAAATCTGTTTTTTGTACAGAACTTCCATATGAAAGCTCTGATTTGAATAATTTTTTGTATGAATGTTTAGTACCATGGGATACATCACATATAATACGGGTTTTTTTCTCGTGCGTAAATTATGCAAATTAGACTAACTTTGATGTTTTTTGGTGTTACTTTCAGCACTGTAAGTGCAAATGCCAATACGGCTCGGGCTAGAGGCCGTATTTATGAACCGATCTTTACGAAACTTCTCGGGTACCTTTGTTATCACAGTGGGACGAGAACTAGTGTTTTGGGGTCCGGTCTGAAATTCAAGATGGCCGATGGCAGCCATTTTGTACGAAATTTGGTGCAATCAGATTTTTGCACAGAACTTCCATATGAAAGCGCTGATTTGAATAATTTTTTGTGTGAATGTTTAGTACCATGGGATACATCACATATAATACAGGTTTTTTTCTCGTGCAGAAATTATGCAAATTAGATGAACTTTGATTTTTTCAGTGCTGCTTACACACAGTAAGTATACATGTCAATACGGCTCGGGCTAGAGTCTGTATTTATGAACCGATCTTCACGAAACGTCTTGGGTACCTTTGTTATCACCTTGGGACGAGAACGAGTGTTTCTGGGTGCGGTCCAAAATTCAAGATGGCTGCCAGTGACCATTTTGTATCAAAATTAGGTCTAATCAGTTTTTTGTACACAACTTCTATATGGCTCAGGCTAGATGCCGTATTTATGAACCGATCTTTACGAAACTTCATGGGTACCTTTGTTATTACCGTGGGATGAGAACGAGTGTTTTTGGGTGTGGTCCGAATTTCAAGATGCCCACCAATAGCCATTTTGTACCAAAATTAGTGCAATCAGTCTTTTGTACAGAACTTCTGTATGAAAGTTCTGATTTGAATAAATTTTTGTATGAATGTTTAGTAACATGGAATACATCACATATAGTACGGGTTTTTTTCTCGTGCAGAAATTATGCAAATTAGATGAACTTTGATTTATTCAGTGCTTCTTATACTCTGTAAGTGCACATGTCAATACGGCTCGGGCTAGAGGCTGTATTTATGAACCGATCTTCACAAAACTTCTTGGGTACCTTTGTTATCACCTTGGGACGAGAACGAGTGTTTCTGGGTGTGGTCCAAAATTCAAGATGGCTGCCAGTGACCATTTTGTACCGAAATCAGGTCCAATCAGTTTTTTGTCACAACTTCTACACAGCTGATATTTGTGAACTGATCTTCACGAAACTTCTTGGGTACCTTTGTTTTCACCTTGGGACAGGAATGAGTGTGTTTTGGGATGCCTTTGCCTTTGTTATCACTGTGCTATGAGAACAAATATTTTGGGGTTCAGTCAGACCCACTCTGGGACTCAAAGATTTTTTTCTAGTTTAGCATCTGACTGTCACCCACCTTTACAATACTTTACCTATACATTTGTTACAGGCAACGCTCAGTATTTATGTACAGACCGTTACAATACTTTTTATGTACCTTTGTTATCAGGTCATTACCTAGATGTTTGTCATTGCTGTGTCACATACTATACATGTACATGTCTTTGTCTTGACAAGTTGAGCTACAGTGTCATTGACACTTTCGTTTAACTTTCACGTTTCACTGAAAAAACAAACATTCAAACCCACTTCATTTATGACCCAACACCCCTACGGTGAATAACCAATATATTTGCAAAATTTTGCTTGGTCCACCAGGCGTTTGGGTGAGGGTCGAATTACCACAAACAATCTCTCGAGTAGAAATAAAAAGATAAAAAAGGACTGCCCGCCCGCATGCTTTTCTGGAAAAAATGGCCTGAGAAACAGACAATCAACTTTGTATGGCCTAAGATAAATATTTAGATGACAACTCATAAATTATTAATTATGTGAGTTCAAAGTGTGCAATAAAAAAAATACTAACACAGCTGCATTTCAGTTGGTTTTCTGAAATTTTTTAAAATATTATTTGCCAATGAAATACTGCTTCAAAAATGTTGATAATTTCAAATAAACTGGGAAACAATACCCACTTATAGTTTTGTAATGGTGGGTTTTGAATGGAATTGTACTTTTTGATAATTAAATCTTTGAAAGTTGGTAAATGTTGGTGTTCTAAAAAATAAACTCAATTTCTTCAGCAGTGCGATAATGTAAATGGTGGGCCACATGGATTACTTTGCGAGGCTGTTAACAGGGCTGATCGGCAGCGACCCCATGAGAATGTCATCACTGGATCATCACTCAAATTAGTGGACAGATCCAAAAATGTCCATTTCTGATTCGTGTATCAAACCTTTTGAATGCTGGTCACATATATGCCATTTCTGGTTTCTTATAAAAATGTTCTGATTCCTGTATGAATATCTGTAAATACTGCTAACGAAAACCCATTTCTGATTTGTTAAAAAATATTTTACTCCAGAAAATAAGCCTTCATGAATTTTCTTTCTCTACAGTTTATTCCTGATACTTTAATACTTTACCCAACTCAAACGATATCAAAATTTACTATTTTAAATAATTATCATTTTTTCGAGTTTTTCCAAAAAATTCAACAAAACCATATCATGTGACCCCTCGTTGGAACGAGCTCATCATGCTTGTTCCAACGAGGGGTCACATGATATGGTTTTGTTGAAATTTTTGGAAAAATATTATTTTTTCAACTGCTGAATTTGCATATTACGTGGGCGGATGCGCCGATTCGTTGGGTAAAGGGTTAACCCATTTTCACACAGACTTGAATTTACTGGTGGCAGTAAATTCTGTTTCTCTAGTTAGCTCACCGAAGAGAGCTTAACTTATCACTTGCCGTCCGTCGTCGTTGTCATCGTCCGTCATGAACTTTACCTTAATGACTACTCCTCACAAACTACTGGATCAAATTGAACCGAATTTGGTGTGCATGTTCCCCATCATATGTCAATTCAAACTTGTACAGATAAACTTGCTGCACCCACAGGGGGCACCACAAGTTGCATAACTCTGATAGCACCCATGAATTTCTTTCCAAAATTAAAAAAAATCATCTTCAGATCCACCAGGCAGAATTCTTTCCTATTTGGTATACATCATCTCTGGGGGTGTGGGGGAGGGGGGATGAAGGGGGGGGGGGGGGGCAGATTCAAGTTTGTTCAAATCGGCCCCCTGGATTCATATTTGGGCTCACTATAGAAGCCTGAATTTGAACTTAGTGCATTTTAGGCAAATTTCTTAAAAAATCTTCTTCTCCAGATCCAGCAGGCAGAATCTTTTGATATTTGGTATGCAACATTGTGGGGTGGATCTGATTCAAGTTTGTACAAATTGGCCCCCCTGGGTTCATATTTGGGCTCAATATAGGAGCCCGAATTTGAACTTAGTGCATTTCAGGCAAATTTCTTTAAAAATCTTCTTCTCAAGATCCAGCAGGCAGAATCTTTTGATATTGGGTATGCAGCATGCTTAGAGGGGTGAGATTCAAGTTTGTTCAAGCCAAGTCCCTGGGTTCATATTTGGGCTCACTGTGGGAGCCCGAATTATAACTTAGTTCAAAATGAGGAATTTTCTTGAAAAATCTTCTTCTTCAGATCCAGCAGTGAGAATGTTTTTGATATTTGGTATGCAGCATCCTTATGGGAGTAAGATTCAAGTTTGTTCAAGCCATGTCCCTAGGTCCATATTTGGGCTCACTGTGGGAGCTCGAATTGTAACTTAGTTGAAAATGAGGAATTTTCTTAAAAAATCTTCTTCTTCAGATCCAGCAGTTGGAATGTTTTGATATTTGGTATGCAGCATCCATAGAGGTGGTGAGATTCAAGTTTGTTCAAGCCAAGTCCCTGGGTTCATATTTGGGCTCACTGTGGGAGCCCAAATTATTACTAAGTTCAGTTTGAGGAATATTCATTAAAAATCCTTTTTTTTTTTAGATCCATTGGTCAGAATCTTTGGATATTTGGTATAAGCTTTTCTTCGGAGGGGCAGATGCAACTTGTTCGAATCAATTCCCTGGGTTGATATTTAGGCTACCATGTCAGGTGAGGGCCCTCAGGCCCCCTGGGGCCTCTTGTTGGTTATGCATTATTGGTGTCTATAGGAAGCTTCCTTTCAATTTTGGTCCAGCTAGCCAATTCAGTATTGTTGCCATGTTGTGGCAGCCATATTGAATTTTGTTTCCATCAGATAACTAGTAAAGGCTGACTCGAATCATCTCTGTTTTTGTGTCGCCGCCCCATGAAGTGGGGAGCGACATATAGGGATTACTTTTGTCGTCTTGCGTCGTCCGCCTCGTCGTCCGCGTCACACTTTCTCTTATCCGCCACTCCTCTTTAACCTATGAATGGATTTTGATGAAACTTTCAGTGATTCTTTATCACATAATGGCATTGTGCACCTCCTATTTTATTTTTTGATCCGCTGTATTTTTTCAAGAGTTATGCCCCGTCGTCTTGCGTCGTCCGCGTTGTCCGCGTAACACTTTCTCTTATCCACCACTCCTCTTTAACCTATGAATGGATTTTGATGAAACTTTCAGTGTTTCTTTATCACATAATGGCATTGTGCACCTCCTATTTTATTTTTTGATCCGCTGTATTTTTTCCAGAATTATGCCCCTTTTCCACTTAGAATTCTGTCTGAAACGCCAGGCGACACTCGTCTTCCATGGAAGACTCACGTCTAAGTTTTAATTATGCATTGTTGGTGTCTAGAGGAAGCTTCCTTTTGATTTTGGACCAGTCAGCTGATCCAAGATAGCCACCAGTGGCCAATTCATTATGGCTTCCATGGTGGCCATCTTGAATTTGGTTTCCATCCAATAACTAATGAATACTGACTTGAATCAATTTCAGTTTTTGGTTTGGCATTATTGGTGTCTAAAGGAAGCATCATTTCAATTTTGGTCCAGCTAGCCAATTCAGTATGGTCGCCATGCCGTGGCAGCCATATTGAATTTAGTTTCCGCCCGATAACTAGTGAAGGCTGACTCGAATCATTTCTATTTTTTAATTATGCATTGTTGGTGTCTAGAGGAAGCGTTCATTATGGTGGACATCTTGAATTTAATTTCCATCCAATAACTAATGAATACTGATTCGAATCAATTTCAGCTTTTGGTTATGCATTATTGGTGTCTAGAGGAAGCTTCTTTTCGATTTTGGTCCAGCTAGCCAATTCAATAGAGGCTGCCATGGTGGCCATATTGAATTTGGTTTCCGTCCAATAACTAATGAATGCTGACTCGAATCATTTGTATTTATTAATGATGCATTGTTGGTGTCTGGAGGAAGCGTTCATTATGGTGGCCATCTTGAATTTAATTTCCATCCAATAACTAATGAATACTGATTCGAATCAATTTCAGCTTTTGGTTATGCATTATTGGTGTCTAGAGGAAGCTTCTTTTCGATTTTGGTCCAGCTAGCCAATTCAGTAGAGGCTGCCATGGTGGCCATATTGAATTTGGTTTCCGTCCAATAACTAATGAATGCTGACTCGAATCATTTGTATTTATTAATGATGCATTGTTGGTGTCTGGAGGAAGCTTCCTTTTGATTTTGGACCAGTCAGTTGAACCAAGATGGCTACCAGTGGCCAATTCATTATGGCTTCCAAGGCAGTCATCTTGAATCAATTCCAATTTTTGGTGATTTATTTCTGGTGTTTGGAGGAAGCTTCCTTTTGATTTTGGATCAGCTAGCCAATCCAATATGGCCACCATGACAGCCATACTGAATTTGGTTTCCATCCAATAACAAATGAATGCTGACTCAAATCCATATTTGTTTATGCATTATTGGTGTCGAGAGGAAGCTTCCTTTTGATTTGGTTATGCCCCCGAGAGACTTACCTCCCCTTTCATGACACCGTTGGGGGCATATGCCACACTTTGCGTTTCTCTTGTTTAATAGATATTAACCGGAGGTTGAAAACAACAGTATGTTGTATTTTATTATTCTGATCTGAAAGCCTGTTTTTATACCCCACCTACCTGGCCTGGCTATATAGATTTCCTTGTGTCCATCCATCCTGAAATTTTGCCCAATGCAAAACTACATTCAGCCCATTGCCATGGTAGAAGGTCCGTCACGACGATGTTTTTGTCACAGTTATTGTCCTTTATCAACTTAAATTTCATGTGTTTTTATGCCCCCAAAAAATTGGCGGGAGCATATAGTGTTTGTCATTTCTGTCTGTTTGTTTGTCCATTCGTCAGGAAAATTTTCATATCCGTTCCATAACTCTGAGATGCTTCTTTGGATTTTGTTGAAACTTGGCATACATGTTGCTTATGGGGAGATGATGTTTCGTGCACAAAAATTTTTTTTGTTCAATGGAGGCCAAGGTCACAGGTCAAGGTCATAGTTTGGAGGCATCTGTTGTCCGGCGGTTACTGTTAGTCTTGTTAACTGAGGGTACCTTCATGGTGTATTCATTTCCTCCCGCAGTTTCTAATGCAGAGAGTTCAAATATTTTTGGATATGGTTACACATGCCTTGAAGATATGCATTATCTACTAAGTTTGCAGAAAAAATGTTCTCAACAAAATTATTGCCCTTTATCGACTCTCGAATGCTTTTTTTATACCCCCAGTGGGGGTATATAGGATTCACCTTGTCCATCTGCCCCTTCGTCCCCAAATTCAATCATGAATAACTTGTAAAGTACTTGGTTGAGTGACTTGATATTTGGTATGCAAGTGTATCCTATTGCTGTATACCCATAGGGAAATGCAGGTGTCGTTCGAGATTTTATTGCCAGAGTCATTGCCCTTTATGTACTTAGAAGAATTTGTTCGCCTTGAAATTAATTCATGCATAACTTGCAGAGTACTCAATGGAATGACTTCATATTTGATGTGCAACTCTATCTAATTAATGCCTACCCACAGAACAAGGTCTGTCCATCCGTCAGTCCATCAGTCCGTCCGTCCATTTTTCTTATCTATCCCAAAATTCAATCATGCATAACTTGTCAAGTACGTGGTTGAGCGACTTGATATTTGGTATGCAAGTGTATCCTATTGCTGTATACCTATAGTGAAATGCAGGTGTCGTTCGAGATTTTTTTACTGCCAGAGTCATTGCCCATCCATCTGTCAGTCCGTCTGTCTGTCCGTCAGTCCCAAATTTCAGTCATGAATAACTTGTAAAGTACTTGGTTGAGTGATTTGATATTTGGTATGCAAGTGCATCCTGTTGCTGTTCACCCACAGTGAAATGCAGGTGTCGTTCAAGAATTTATTGCCAGAGTCATTGCCCTTTATGGACTCAGAATTTGTATATACCCAAAAACTGTATCACAAAGAGTCAGGCTTGCATTGTTAAATAAGCGGGGGTATCTTTTTGTGTCGCCATATGGTGACACTTTATTTTCCTTTTCTGAGTATCAAAATGAAGCACCTATACAATGTGCTACCATATTATTAAAAATTGACTTGATAGCAATCTTTATTATTTTGGGTTGGCCAGCACTTGCAGGGGTATTTTGTTAGCTGTGCTTACGAACAGGTCTAGTTTAATTTAGGTTACCTTATTGAGGGTACCTTCATGGTATAATGAACTCCTTCCACAGTTTGTAATGTAGAGATATGAAACCTTAGGATATGGTTACACCCACAGTGAAGATGTGCAACATCTATAAAGTTTTTCAAAAAAAATATTTTTCCACAAAATTATTGAGTTAGAAAATTTCCAGTGTTTTTCAATTGAGGGTACCTTCATGGTGTAATCAACTCCAACCTCAGTTTCTAATGTAGAGGGTTGAAACTTTAGGATATGCTTACACATGCCTTGAAGATATTCCTTATAGGTTGCAGAAAAAAAAAAAAAAATTCCCCAAATTATTGTCCTTTATTGACATAAAAAATTTCCAGTGTTTTTTAATTGAGGGTACCTTCATGGTGTAATCAACTCCTTCCATAGTTTGTAATGCAGAGATTTTAAAGTTTAGAATATGGTCACACACACAATGAAACATATATAAAGTTTGCAGAAAAAATACTTTTTTATAATTTTCCACAAAATTACTTGATTAGTTTCATATCTGCCCAAGGTAACTTCATATCAGCCTGAGTCCAGGACAAGTAATAATATTACATGTACACATACATGTTCTCTTGGATAGTGGGTCATTGATATTGGCATACAGCGTTTACAGAATGGTTGGAGTGGACTTGGAGAAGAGGAAAACTATGAACAACTGATATAAGATACCCAAGGGAGGCTGAATATTGGCACCAACCTGTGCGGAAATTATAGCCTGGCTAATCAGTGTGGAAATTTTCCACACTGGTTAGCCAGGCTATAATTTCTGCACGGGTTAGTGCCAGTCTTCAGCCTCCCTTGGGTATCTTATACCAGTTCATAATTTATATATTTCAAGGCTGACTACTGTGACTATAACATTTAAATGCTGAGAGTTCTATCAGCTACATTACCCTGGGGTCCAGCTCCAGCAACACAACATTCATTAGCTCCGAAAGATCCCAGGAGCAAGAAATGCCCATGAAGGTGAAGGACGAGCCCATGTATGAAACCATTATCGACCAGAAAGCTGGCCATCAAATCACTGAAGATTGAATTACAATACGTCGACGAGACTGAAAGATACTTTCACACTCGAATTGATGAACACGTTGCCGACATTAAACACTCACGAGAGACACTTCTGTTGCCTTTCACTTCAATCAAAGTAACCACAAACCAAGTGATTTACAGTATAGAAAAATACAGGTCCTCATCTTGGACCCAGACAACAACTCCAACACTCAGTTTAGTCGCCATATGGAAAACTCTCAACCCAACCGACATGAACTGCATGGATTTTTTATCCAGACTGCTTTTTAGGAGAAGAGGAAACTTCCGACATTATGAAAACGAGCTGAAATGGTTAAAGGGTTTTCATGATCAATTAATCACATGGATTAACCTTGGTTAACCGATTAATCACTTTTTCTTATAGGTAGTTGAATAATTGCCGTACCGTTAATGATTTACAGCATTAACTCTTTACCCAGAGTAAAGGACAAAACTGACCAGCTCTATATACAAAAATCTCTATTCAAATTTTATTATGTTTTCAATTTTTGTCTTAAAAACATAGCTTATTGCCCCTCATTGGAACGAGCTCTTTGAGCTCGTTCCAATGAGGGATAATAAGCTATGTTTTTGAGACAAAAATTGAACATTTTTAGTAATTCAAGAATTTATTTTGCAAGTGTCGTCTTCTACACACATTGTGTAAAGGGTTAAGAATGACCAGTTCCAGCTACTGATACTGTATAATTATCATGCAAGTGAACAAGTATGTCAGCACATAACTTGCATGCTTTACTCTGTCTCATATAATTGATGTGAGCCAGTGTGACAAATTGACAATGTTTGCCTGTTTTGGAGCAAGTTTGTTCCTTTGTTAACCCAGAAAATACGGTAGTCAAAAGTAACGTTTAATCGATCAATTACTTTTTTGATCGATCAAGACGTTGATCATTTCTTATTCGATTAAACAGTTAACCATTTCAGCTCTAATGAAAAGAGAAACAATAAGACTGTCAGTAAAATAACCTCTTTGAGAACATTTTGAAATTATTTGTTATTTATTTGTTTTGGTTTGATAATTGAAGAGGTTATTACTTGGTTAGTTTCATACCGCCAAAGATATCAGCCTGAGGTAATTTCATATCAGCCTGAGACCAAAGGTCAATAGCTGATGTGAATTTTCTATGGGCTGAAGGTCGAAGGCTGATGTGAAGTTAGCAATGGCTGATATCTGGGCCGATATGAAACTAACCACGTAATAACCTCTAAATATTGGTATACTTCACATAATTTAACTCAACACAATCAAAGTTATGAATTTGCTTTCTTGTCGATACAATCTGTAATAAACACATTCCAGTGATGTGATCACAATAGTGAAGCAATTGCAATCTGGTCTAAATTTTCTGTGTTTTTATTATCACAGCACAGTAATATATCATTAGTATTGAACTAAATATGTTTGTTGTTATTCTTTCTCACACTTTCAAACTTCTTTTTCAAGTTCAGCTGAACTGAACAATATTTAAAAATTATAGCCTGTTTCCATGATTGCACATGCCAAATTAAATCCTAAGGCTTGTTTTACCACTCGCTTACATTTTTCAAGTCCTGATTGTATTCCCTTCAACAGCTTCATTGGTCAATGTTTTTTTTTTCTTATTTCAGGGAGAATTTTCTTTTGAGAATGATGATTTGGTTGAAGGTGGTAGAATTGGGAAAATGACAAATGGTATTGGCTATCATGAAGTTCGGCAGTTTAAAACAGAGTATCATCTGATCAGATTTTATTTTGTGACAAGGTGTTACAATAAATATGTTGAGTCAATTCTAAAGGATTTGCAGCAAGATCCAAAGCCTGATGTGATTCTCATGAACTCTTGTCTTTGGGATATTAGCAGGTAGGTAAAAGCTTCAGGCAGGTAGAATAATGGCCAGGGATGATATTTTTCAGTCTATTATCTGATTTATTTTTCTACCAAATAACTAATTTTTTGCTTGCCTGACTCACAGTCAGGGTGAGCTATAGTGATCACTCTCCATCCATTGTACGGCATCCATTGTCTGTCATCCATGAACATGGTGTTTGTCTTTTCTTCCAAAGCCGCTGGACCGATTTCAGTTAAATTTAAGGTTATTGTTTGTTCTGACAATGTATTTTGATTTTCTTCGAATCATTTTGCTCTTCCCCATAGGGGAGGACCATGCTTCCAAATTTTAAAAAAAAACCCAAAGGTACAGTGACTTGATATTTGGTTCTGAGCATCCTTTTAAAGTGTGGAATAAAGTTTGTTCAAATGAAGTTTGTAGGAGAATATTTGCTTTTGTAATTGGAGGGGCAAGATTTTTGGATCCGCCGAAATTTACTTTTTTTCTGAACCATTGAGCCAATTTGAACCAAATTTGGAATGTGGTATTATTGAGTCATAAGTACTTGATTGATGCAAAAAATAAAAATTTCTGCACATCTCAGGAACTGAAAACAGAAATATTTTCAGTTGCCCATGTTTCCCAAAACCAAACCGAACAGAGAACAGAGAACTGTCATTTGATATGAAGCTTCCTTTGGACCAGTAGAATCGAATGGTAAAAAACATTTCCATTGGTTGTATCATAGTATACCATAGGTGGGAATTGAATAATGTTGAGTCACCATCTTAACAAAAATTTTAAAAATCTCCTTTTCAAGAGCCACCAATCAGAATGTTTTGATATTTGGTACACAGTATCCACAGGGGTAATATTTGGGCTCAACACAGTAGCCTAAATTTTAACTTTGTGCAATATGAGAAGTATTCTTTAAAGAATATTCTTCTCCAGAATCTCTAATCAGAATCTTTTGATATTTTGTATACATCATCGTTATGGGTGTCAGATCCAAGTTTATTCAAATCAAGTCCTTGGGTTGATATTTTGGCTTCCGTTGGGAGCATGAATTTTAGCTTAGTGCAATATGGGAAATATTCTTTAAAAATCTTCTCCAGAACCACTGGTTAGAATCTATTGATATATGGACTACACAGAGGGTAGAATTTTGACAAGACTCGAATCACACTTGATTTTCACAAAGCTGCAAACAATATAACAAACGTACCTAATTTTCAGACATACTGACTCCTAGGATTTTGGCAGGAGTCTCACATTATTAAGGACCCATCTTACACGCCCTCACAAACGTGGGAACAAATCTCAAGATTTCAGCTTCCCTTGGGTTCAAATTTCAATGACAGAATCTTGTGTTTTGAAATACGGTACTATATTATCTTTTTTTCTTTGCATTCTTGCATTCTCAACACAGTCTTCGTTACTTTATTGTTCGTGTTCTCCTGTAACCCAATATCATTTGTTAACAAAAGGAAATCCCTCTTCACATTCACACTGTATACAGCACTTGTAATGTAACTTCATCAGTGATTTGTCAAGAATTATGCGTAAAACCCGCCTGCAAACTAGTTTTATACTATAAACCAATGGCTCAGACTAGCTGGTGCTAACTCAAAAATATCTAGGGCCAAACACAAATTTTGCTCCCCCAACAGCCCCCAATCCCCCAAATTTGCATGCAAAACCGAAAATTAAAAGTCCTATCTGACCCTCCATACATTTACTCTCTGTGCATGCACAGACATCAGGAAATGACCAGAATTGGCACAAACATCATTCTTTGTTTGGCCCTTTAGTCAGATAACAACAAACTGACATCTGTGCTTTTAAATCTCAGTTTTAATGATGCCAGACTCAAATCAATGGTGAATTTGGTGGATCCTAGGACACAACTGGATGATGGAAGGAAGAAATGGTGGTTTGAAAAGTTCAGGGCTGTAACTTTATAATTTTTATAAAAATTTGTTCATGTTCCCCATTTTCGGGACATGGGCCTGACGTCATCATTCTTGCTAATGATTTTTCCACTGTTTGTTAAGTGTTCCCTCCCTATCCTTCCTTGAAGCCCCCCAGTTAAACTCCCAAGCTTTTTGGCTTGTTTTATTGAATTTTTTTTATAAATTTTGTGGGAGTTTGACGTGTTGTACAGAATGTTTATTCTGTATATCCCCATGGTTACGTCCTCACCATAGGGGTGTTTAGGCGTTTTGGTCATGCATCCGATGTATTGTTTTTTCTGCTGATGAAGATCTTGCTTTACATCGGATTGTTCAGAATCTGTTACTGACTTCGGGCCTTTTTTATTCAGTGCCTCGAGTCTTGTTTCCGGTTTTTCTACTGAGGTTGTTTTCATTGACAACGTTCTATTTATATATGTAGTTTCCTATTTATTATCATGGTAGGACTGTTGTTAGATACATTAAATATTCTGGTAGTGTAGCAATTAATTTTTGGGATAATAAAAAAATAATAAAAGCTTCTATTTCAGAGGAACAAGGACATGGTGATGTTTACTTGATGCCTAGAGAGATTGTGCTGCCATTATCGCATTCAGATGTTCAAACAGAGCTAGCGGCAAAGGTGCTCATGAACATTGGACAGGGCTATAAACCACAAACCAGTGGTTTCAGTTCCCTGTCGCCAGCTAGCTCGACTGGTGAAGTGTTACTCCTTCTGTGGGTACCATGACACCTGGTGTGTCCGTTGCGGTCTAAGATATGGATTGGGTAGAGCTAGCACCTCAATTATAAACAGGCTCAACCAGCGATGACGGAACAGAAGAAGAAGCCGGCAAGTTCATTGGAAGCTTGACGAGGTCTGAAATGACTGCGAGCGTGAGAGCCCCCTCTCTTTCCCAACAACATCTGGGGCCAGATGTGGTGATTGGAACTTGCATCAGTCAACAGGTTGGGGCACGACCCTGAGCCTGACAGACTCGAAATGCCAGGGTGTTTGGGACCCTTGGTTCCTGGAGAAACACATATACATCAAAGACCTGATGTCAATTTGGTTAGCGCTACAACAATGGTTTCATTATAGCGGCCGCGCATGTTCAGATATTGTACAACACAACAGTGGTAGCGTACATCAGGAACTAGGGCAGCACCCATTCATTTCCGTTATGCCAACTAATGGAGAAGATTTTTCTATTACGTCAGGTATCATCATGTTTATCTTTCTATCCGTCATATACCAGGTCGTCTGAATGTACTAGTAGACTCGCTCCTCAGAAAGGTAGCCTGTTGCAATTAGAATGGACGCTCAACAAGCGAGTATTTGGACAGTTTTGCTACCAGTGGGATTGCCCATGTTAGATCAGTTTGCGATGCACTGGAACAATCAGTTACCGCCGTTTGTGTCGCTATGCCCAGACCATTGAGCGCATGCAGTAAACGATCTGCCGATCTCATGGGGATAGTTAATAGGATATGCATATCCTCCAATTCATTTGATTCAGTAGATTATGTTTAAGATCAAACAGTCTCATTGTGAATCCTAATAGTAGCACCTCTGTCGTCACAGAAACCTTGGATCAGTCTTCTCAAGTGTCTGTTGTGGGACATTCCCAGAAGCTTACTCCATGAGAGGACCTTCTTTATCGTGGGAAGTTTTTGTTCTTCACGTCCTTCTCCGCCCATAGTGGCATAATGGAGTCGGTTAGACAAGAGGGAACCATTGTGGTTCCTATACTATTTGATGACTAACACAGGAACGATTTAGTAATGGGGGTGGGGAGATTTCGATAGAATCTCCAATTCATTTGATTCAGTAGATTATGTTTAAGATCAAACAGTCTCATTGTGAATCCTAATAGTAGCACCTCTGTCGTCACAGAAAAACCTTGGATCAGTTTTCTCAAGTGTCTGTTATGGGACGCTCCCCGGAAGCTTCCTCCACGAGAGGTCGTTCTTTATCAGGGGAAGTTTTTGTTCTTCACGTCCTTCTCCGCACATAGTGGCATAATGGAGTCGGTTAGACATGAGGGAACCATTGCGGTTCCTACACTATTTGATGACTAACACAGGAACGATTTAGTAATGGGGGGTGGGTAGATTACGATAGGACTTTGAATCTCTGTAGTCATCCCCTCCCCTCCCCGCACCCCCCTACCCCCCCCCCCCCCCCCCACACACACACACACACACACACGTTGCCAATGTGTTTAAAGGCAATTACTGGACAAGACGTAGTTTTCTTCCCGCAAGCCTATGTTAATACACACATACTATACATTTCTTCACTTTTCAATTGGCGGCTGGGTCGTGTTCTATGGCGACCTCATGGGCACATCCGCTTTTTAGTTGGATTAATTTCGTGTGATTAGTTGTCAATTTATTATATACGAGCGCATATTTCATCATAATTAAATTTTTAGTCTTTGGATACCTCGGAGGCTGCATAACCAGTTTACTGGTATTCAGATGATTACATGCGGGATTTAATGCTCTTGCTCATTATGATTATTAGGCTGACGCTTTATTGTATATTATGGCCCTTTGAAATTATGAATTATTTCGGGGTGGTCCGTGTCGGAGCCTGTTAATCATACCTACTTCCATTTCTCGATCCAGGGAGTGCAGTGGCTCAGTAGGTAGAGGAGCAGGCTGCAAGCCGAGAGGTCCTCGGTTCGAATCCCACTTGCGGCAACCGCGTTGTGTCCTTGGGCAAGACACTTCATCACCATTGCCCACGTGGGGGCACGATGACGCCGTGTACTAAGGCGTACTGCACGTCGATGGTACGCATGTCTTCAACCAATCTAACCCTGTCTGTGCTGCAGTGCTGAGTTACGATGTTGGGGAGCTGGCAGCTGCTCGTCGTTGCTCGGTTCTCTCCGGGTACTCCGGCTTCCTCCACCCGTAAAACTGCCACGGTCATGATTAGCCATTGTGCATAAATATGTGACCTTAAACATCAATAAATAAATAAATATTTCTAGATCCAGGTTTCTATTAATGTCTGTACTCAAATCGCATATTCACATGTGTATACGGTCATAGATATCGGATAGTACACGTCGGAGAGTGTTGTTACTGGAATTTATTGTACACCTGAATGAGGTCGCCTGTGGGTTACCTTGGAAGTGTGTTTTCTCTTGAGATGATCATTCATTGTGCATCGATTGGACATGTGTATGTTATATATATCACCGGTTTTCGAAGTATCTCTGTATGCCGTCTGCAGTGTACGTTATATAGCGGGCAATATTAATTACCGGGATCGTCGCTATAGTCTTAACTTCTGAAGTGGCGTTAAGCACCATTTATTATTTATAAATTAATACCTGAGTGCCTGTTTGACGAGTATTTAAAAGTGGGAGGTATATAGTGTTCACTTGGTCTGTCCGTATGTCCGTACATCCATCTGTCTGTCTGTCCATCTGTCCGTCCAAGCATTACGCTTTAGGGGGGTACACATCTGCTCTCCGCAACTCCTCCCAAACCAGTGAACGGATTCCATTGAAACTTTCAGACATTCTATTACATACATTGTAGATGTGCACCTCCTATTTTCTTATCAGATATTTTCATATTTACAGTTCCCCATATTCAAAACTGGTCTTTGTCAGTTCAGGTTTTAGTAGGGAGGGGTACAGATCTGCTATCTGCTACTCCTCTTAAACCATTGAACAAACTTCATTGAAACTCGCAAACCTTCTTTTACATACATTGAAGGGGTGCACCTCCTATTTTTCTTTCAGATGTTTTCATATTTCGATGTCCGTCCATCCTTTACGCTTTAGGGATGTACACATCTGCTATCCACAACTCCTCTTAAACCACTGAACAGATTTCATTGAAACTTTCAGACATTCTTTTATATACATTGCAGATGTGCACCTCCTATTTTCTTTTCAGATATTTTCATATTTACAGTTCCCCATATTCAAAACTGGTCTTTGTCAATTCAGGTTTTAGTAGGAAGGGGTACAGATCTGCTATCCGCTACTCCTCTTAAACCATTGAACAAACTCCATTGGAACTCGCAAACCTTCTTTTACATACATTGAAGATGTGCACCTCCTATTTTTCTTTCAGATGTTTTCACATTTCAATGTCCGTCCGTCCGTCCTTCAGTTACGCTTTAAGGATGAACACATCTGCTATCCACAACGCCTCTTAAACCAATGAACAGATTCCATTGAAACTTTCAGACATTCTATTACATACATTGTAGATGTGCACCTCCTATTTTCTTTTCAGATATTTTCATATTTACAGTTCCCCATATTCAAAACTGGTCTTTGTCAATTCAGGTTTTAGTAGGGAGGGGTACAGATCTGCTATCCGCTACTCCTCTTAAACCATTGAACAAACTCCATTGGAACTCACAGACATTCTTTTACATACACTGAAGATGTGCACCTCCTATTTTTCTTTCAGATATTTTCATATTTTGATGTCCGTCCATCCATCCATTCATCCGTTACGCTTTCGGGATGTACACATCTGATATCCACAACTCCTCTTAAACCAGTGAACAGATTCCATTGAAACTCTCAGACATTCTTTTAAATACATTGAAGATGTGCACCTCCTATTTTCTTTTCAGATATTTTCTTTTTTACAGTTTCCCATATTGAAAAATGAACTTTGTCAAAATCAATTGTCATTCTGTACAGATCGGCTATCCACAACTCCTCTTAAACCATTGAACAGATTTCATTGAAACTTTCAGACATTCTTTTATATACATTGCAGATGTGCACCTCCTATTTTCTTTTCAGATATTTTCATATTTACAGTTTCCCATATTCAAAAATGGTCTTTGTCAATTCAGGTTTTAGTAGGGAGGGGTATAGATCTGCTATCCACTACTCCTCTTAAACCATTGAACAAACTCCATTGGAACTCTTAGACATTCTTTTACATACATTGAAGATGTGCACCTCCTATTTTTCTTTCAGATATTTTCATATTCCGACATACGTCCGTCTGTTATTGTTATGCTATAGAGGTGTTATGTTTTTTTTGGTGGGGGGGGGGGGGGGGGGGGGGGTACACATCTGCTATCCGCAACTCTTCTTAAACCAATGAACGGATTTCATTGAAACTCTCAGACGTTCTTTTAGATACATTGAAGATGTGCACCTCCTGTTTTGTTTTCAGATATTTTCTTTTTTACAGTTTTCCCATTTTGAAAAAAATGAACTTTGTCAAATTCAATTGACATTCTGTACAGATCTGCTATTCGCAACTCCTCTTAAACCATTGAACAGATTTCATTGAAACTTTCAGACATTCTTTTACATATACTGAAGATGTGCACCTCCTGTTCAGATATTTTTATTTTTAGGGTTTCTCATATTTAAGAATTCAATTCAAGCTTGCATTGGGTGGGGGGAGGAGAGGGGGGGGGGGGGGGGGGTTGTTGACATTTGCTATCCACGATCTCTTTTAAACTAGTGAATGGATTTCAATGAAACCTTCGAAAATTGGTGTCAGTCTTTGTGCTCTCTACATTAAACACACTTTTACTGTTGTAAAATGTTTCTTGGTTGGAGTGGGTGGTATCACTTAGTGACAGGGCTCACAATTTTTCTAGTTTTAACTTAGTGCCATATGGGGAATAATCTTTAAAAATCATCTTCAGATCCACCAGTCAAAATCTTTCGATACATTTCCGTGCTTTGTGTGAGCGATTTTTATATAATTTACACCAAATTGCACCCGCAATTTGAAACAATTGATATTCAATGTATTATTTGTTAACAATGTTATTTGATGCATTCTATACTAATTATTAATAACATTTTAATGTAATCTTCTATAATCAGTTGTTTTCTGTCCAATATGGGCCCAGGGTAGTGCTGGATGGTATTAGGATAATTAAATACCATGGTATTACTGTCAGAAAATATTACCGGTGTATACCGTTTTACCTATTATTCTAGACTGCGGTGTGCCAAACAATGAAATGAGACAAAATGTCTGCTTACAACTTCGCCCAAAACGTTTGACAGAAAAAAAAAAATGTCTGCTAAAAATTACACCCAAAATGTAAATGTATTAGCATACGTTTTATGTGCAATTACAGTGAACATTTCGGGTGTGATTCCACAACTTAAAAATGAAGGAGGATTCTTCATAATATTATCTTCAGCTGTCCTCAGTTTCTGAAGTGAAATGCGCATTCGCACACCTCTCTTCATCACAAGAAGTGTTGAAATTAGCACACCTCAGCACTTAAAATACATTGACTTGGTATTGCAGTGGTAGCTAATGGGCTGGTTAAGAATCATCCTGCTTATCTTGGCAGAGGAAGCACAAATGACTTGCATTTGTTTATTTTAGAGCTGTAGGTTAACCGAAACCGAACCGAGGTTTTTTGTTTTTTTTAAAAACCGAAACCGTCAACATCCCGTAATCTAAGGTTTTTCGTTTTTATTAAAATACTCTCTTGCTGCAGAAATTCACAGAATGTAGCCATCCCAGAGTAGTGAGAGTACCCAGACACTGCCAATGGCAGTGTCTGGATACTCTCACTACTCTGGGATGGCTACATTCTCTGAATTTCCGACATTTCAGCTTAGTTGTGTTCGCAGCTTTCCTCAAGTTGCGCGTAGGTGTCAGACCTTGAAAAATGGCCAAGCACAATAAAAGTTCTGTATATTTAGGTAATTATTATATTGGCCTTCCTGATTCTTCATGTATTATAGCTTATTTCGGGCATTCATTGAGTTTCATTCAATTTCACTGCCATTCAGTTATGATTCCAGACATATAGAATGAGTTTTATTGAATTTTATTTGGCCTCATGAACAAACCGAAAACCGAACCGAACCGAGGTTTTACTCAACCTGAAAAACCAAAACCGAACAAGAAACTTAAAAACCTACAGCTCTAGTTTATTTGAAAACAATGAAGAACCTTGCATAGGTCTTGTATCAAACATTTGTGTGCACACTATTTTGAAAGCAGGATGCTTTTATGACATCATCGTGTGCAAACAGCCAATCACTTTGAAGTAACAAGTGTAAAACTACAGGGAATCCCTTGGTATTTCCCAATAAAAATTTCGAGGCTGTAAATAGCAGGAATGCGATTGGTCGAAATATCCAATGTGACTTACTATGCATGCATAATGAAATGCCGTACACGTGATTGTGTCTACTCACCTCAACTTCTTTCAAATTTGAGGTAAACAATACTCTGTCACTTTCGTAATAATGGTGACTATTGAGACAGACCACTTGAACAGTTGGTCTCAAGACAACATGTGCTTTCAGAAATGGGAACAAGATTTTTCACGAGCGCATTTTTTTACACCAGTAAAATCGAAATTACGGGCGCAAATGAGCACGATCGCACTCGTGCCCGTCTCACACGAAGCCCTGATTTGTTATACAGCATCCTTAAAGAGGTAAGATCCAAGTTTGTCAAAATCGGATCCGAATTTGTTCCTTGTGGAAGTCAGAGTCACGTTTGTTAAAGTCAAGTTCAAGTTTTTTTTCAGAAAAAGAGCCTGGGTTAATATTTGTGTCCAATTTTAACTTGGTACAAAAGAAGAATATTCTATGACATCTTTTTGAGAACCACCATTCAGTTTTTTTTATACCTGGTGTACAACAGCATGGCAGGCCTCAGATTCAAATTTTGTTCAAATTAAGTTCCTGAATTCATATTTGGGCTCCCCCTGGGTCCCAAATTTAACTTAGTTTAATATGCCAAACAGTCTTTAAAAAAATCTCTTTCAGATCCACCATTCAGAAATATATTTGGTATATGGCATCCTGGGGGTAGAGGTGATGATGCGGGGTGGGGGGGGGGGGGGTGGTGGTGGTGCAGATTTAGGTTTGCTCAAGTTGAGTCTCTAGGTTTCTAGACTGTGGAAAGATATGCAGGCACAATATTTTTTCCACAAATCAAAAGTATTTTTACATCCAAATTCCCAGAGTGTAGTCAGTATGGATTTTATGAGATGTGACCAATCTAAAAAAGATTGTTTCAAGAAAAAAAAACTTCCACAGCTCAGATGCCCAAGTGTGTGTCTGGCATTTGGGGGTAGGAGGAGGATATGCAACCAAGATAGTTCCCCAACCAAAACCACAATTTTTTTCACCATATATCTCCCTGCATGTCATCAGTATGCCAATACTACAAAAAATATTAGCTATTTGCATAAGCATTGTGAAAAACGAAATTGAGAAAAAAAAATTCTCGACTCCTGCTGAGGTAGGGATAAGATATGCAAGTCACATCATCTTTCCCCCACCTGCCCTCATAAATTTTTCTCGGCAGAACATCTTCGCGAGTGTTGTCAGCAAGCATTTTATGAGCTTTTTACCATCCAAAAACAGACTTTCAAGAAAAACAAAATAGGTTTTGATTGTGTTTACATCCCAGTGGGAACCCCAGAAATCTCAGCATTGCTTTTTTTCTGTGGTAAACAAGTTCAGGGGTGGAACATCTGATGTGGAGGTCATCTAAAGTGGTTAGCACAGATTTCAACGATTGGCTAAACTTCATCCCTATGTGCATTCTTAAGATAGACAAAAATGCTGGGGGCACGGTGGCTCAGTAGGTAGAGGTGCAGCCTGCAAGCCGAAAGGTCCTCGGTTCAAATCCCATCTGCAGCAATCGCGTTGTGTCCTTGGACAAGACACTTCACCCCCATTGCCCACGTGGAGGCACGGTGACGTTGTGTACTAGGACGTACTGCACGTCGATGGTGCATATGTCTTCAACCAATGCTAACCCTGCTTGTGTGGAGTTAGTATGTTGGGGAGCTGACAGTTGCTAGCCGTTGCTCGGTGGTTCTCTCCGGGTACTCTGGCTTCCTCCACCCGCAAAACTGTCATGGTCATGATTAGCCGTTGTGCAGAAATATGTGACCTTAAACACCAATAAATAAATAAATAATATAAATATAGACAAAGTTGCTGAAAGTGTCCTTAAACACCAATAAATAATTAAATAAATAAAAAGATTGTGTTTGAAGCAAGTTGAGAGAAAACTTTTTCTCCTCACTGTGAACCCATCTCAAACCTTAAACAAATTTCTCATTGTGCACTTGTCAATTTCTGATATCAAAAACAGTTGAATAAGAAATTCTGAAAAAATGAAGATCACAAAAGCCTAAAATAGAATTTTATTTAGGTGGTATTGGAATTTTTAGCTCGGTATAGGTTTCGGTATTTTTATGAGGGATACCTCGATATCGGTTCGGTATTTGGTATCTGACTTGACTGACATTTGCTGATAGTACCAAAGAGGAATGCATATAAAAAAAAACAGAATAAGTTGTATCATTCTACCACAATGCTATAATTGACACTGCCAGTGAGCTCAACAGTAGCATTCTTTTACGACAACAAATCATATCTACAGAAATTTTGTGACTTGTTCTGAATGCACCTTAATGTTTAAAGTCCTATTTCACGCTTTTGCAATCTCAGAGCATGTGCCCTGACCATGCCATCTTCAGGAGGTCCTGCTGGCAATTGACAAAACACTTGGGCAATGATTTCTAGATAGGAAGGCAGCCAAGACTTAACGAGAAATTACTGAGAAGCAATAGGTCATGTACAGGTTGGTAGGGTAGTTGGAATTCAGGACAGTTGCACGTCCATTGAGGGTTAACAAAACTGAAAAGAAAATCAGTCATTTCTTCCATGAAAATGAACCTTTCAACTGTTATCAAGCCTCAACAGGGAATTATAAACAGTGTATGTAGGAAAATTTGAAAATTCAGACAGTTTTGGTATTCAACGATTGGTTCGGTTTGGTTTTTCGGTATCCCCTATGATGTTAGTAACGGTTCAGTTTTTTTGGTATATTGCCCATCTCTAGTGATCAATGTTTGAATTAGACATCAAAAGGTTAATAGATTTTTTGAGTGAGGCACAAATAAAACTGTGAGGTCAAATGTCATTGCAAACAGTCATGATTACAAAAATTCTCTTTACCAAAACTGTAAACATCAAGTGACTTTATTAAATGCCTTTTACTTTTCCTCCAGTTCCATATTTACAAATTCGTACGGCACACATGTTCCATATGGATTTCCACTGACAGACTATATTTCCAACTGACACCATGGATCCATCAAAAGAACTAAACTCTGCCCATTTTCATAATCGGTCTATCGATATGTTGTCTTCTGTTCTGGATCAATTTGGAGGCTTCGATGGCAGCTGATAAATCAAATGTCAATTTTGAGCTTAACTTGACAAAATTAGGATAAGTTATTGCCATCACGCGTGAGGAAGTTGGTTATTCTGTGAGTCTGTTCACATTTTACTTTAGCACAGGCTACACCCCGTAGTTCTTGTCCAATCGTCACAAAATTTTATATATAAGTTTGAGGTCATGTCTAGATGAGAACGTCCCCTTTTGGTCGCTATCTGTCAACCGTGATGGCTGCCCAAGCCCAAAACCCAAACCGGAAAACCATTAGCACAGTGTGCAGGTAGTATTTGTTAAAGGATTTCATTGTAACTTGATAGGATGCCTCTGTATAATATCTAGATAAGAATGCCCCCTTTTGGTCATGATCTGTCAACGTGATGGCAGCCCAAGCCCGAAACCCAAAAACTTGTAGCACAGTCTACAGGTCATATTTAATATGGAGGGATTTCATTGTAACTTAGTAGGATGACTCTGTATGATGTCTAGATGAGAACGCCCCCTTTTGGTCGTGATTGGTCAACTGTGACGGCTACAGGGGCCTGAAGCCCGAAAACCTTTAGCACAATCTACAGGTCATATTTATGAAGGGATTTTATTGTAACTTGGTAGGATGACTCCAGATAATGTCTAGATGAGAACATCCCCTTTTGGTCACGATCATTCAGCCGTGACAGCTGCCTGAGCCCCAAACCCGAAACCATTTAGTACAGTCCACAGGTCGTATTTATGGAGGGATTTGATTGTAACTTGGTAGGTTGATTCCATATAATGTCTAGATGGTAACGTCCCCTTTTGGTCGCGATTGGTCAACTGTGACACCTACAGGGATCCCGAAGCCCGAAAACCTTTAGCACACTCTACAGGTTATATTTATGAAGGGATTTCATTGTATCTTGGTAGGATGACTCCAGATAATGCCTAGATGAGAACACCCCCTTTTGGTCATGATCATTCAACCATGATGGCTGCCCGAGCCCAAAACCCAGAAAACTTTAGCACAGACTACAGGTCATATTTATGAAGGGAGTTCATTGTAACTTAGTAGGATGACTCAGTATAATGTCTAGATGAGAATGTCCCCTTTTGGTTGCGATCGGTCAACCGTGATGGCTACACAGGCCCAAAGCCCAGAAACCTTTAGCACAGTCTGCAGGCCGTATTTATGAAGGGATTTCCCACATGGGGGCATGATGTTGCCGTGCACTAAGGCGTACTGCACGTCAATGGTGCGCATGTCTTCAACCAATCTAACCCTACCTGTGCTGCAGTGTGGAGTCACGATGATGGGGAGGTGGCAGCTGCTGGTTGTTGCTTGGTGTACCGTGTACTCCGGCTTCCTCCACCCGTAAAACTGTCACAGTCATGATTAGCCATTTTGCATAAGTATGTGACCTTAAACACCAATAAATAAATAAATAAATATGAAGGGATTTCATTGTAACTTGATAGGATGACTCGTTTTGGAATAATTTCACTGTAAATTGGTAACTTTCGTTGATGTACATTAACTATGAGGGCCACATACATTAACTGTGAGGGCCACATTTAACCCACCCCTCAATTCCTTAGTCCAGTCTACACCTCATATTATTAGCTCACCTGACTTTCAGTCAGGAGAGCAATAGTGATCACTCACCATCCGTCGTCCGTGAACATGGTGTTTGCATCTTCTCCTCCCAAACTGCTGAACCAATTTAATTGATATTTGAGATAATAGTTTGTTATGACATCACAATTTGATTTTGTTCAAATCAAGTTGCCTCACCCCTCGGTAGGGCCACGCCCAAAAAGTGTGCTTAAATCTTAAAAAATCTTCTCATGAACCAGCACTGGCAAAGACTTGATAATTGGTGTGCAGCTTCCTTTTGAGGTGTAGACTCAGATTTGTTCAAGAGAAGTTCGAGGAGCTATATTTGCCTTCGTTATGAGAGGGGCAAGAATTTTTGCCCCGCCCAAAATTTCTATTTTCCAAACCAAGAGGCAGATTTGAACCAAATTTGATATGAGGGCTTATTGGGTCATAAGTACTTAATTTATGCCCAATTTTTTTTCCCGTCGCCCCCATGGGAACCAGAGCTAAAAAAATTAAAACGCCCATATCTCCAAAACTACACGACACTGAGAATTCTTATTTGGTGTGAAGCTTCCTTAGAATGGAATGGTCAAAATAAATTGCTATCGATTTTGTCATGGGGTCTTTTTTGGGGGACTTTGAAAAAGTGCTGAGTCAGCATTTTTTAACACCGTGGGTAATGGGAAAAACATTTAACTACTTTTCTCCCAAACCATTGCTCTAAAAGCTTTCAAATTTCAAATATAAAATCTTTGGAAGATTGTTTCACAGGTTTATTGAAATCAAATCCCTGGGTCCATATTTGGGCTCTATATGGGAGCCCAAATGTTTAAATTAGTGCAGTATGAAGAATATTCTTTAAAAATCTTCTTCTTCAGATCTACAAATCAGAATCTTTTGATATTTGGGATGCGGCATGCTTAGGGGGTGGGATTCAAGTTTGTTCAAGCCAAGTCTTTGGATTCATATTTGGGCTCACTGTGGGAGCCCGAATTATAACTTAGTTCAAAATGAGGAATTTTCTTTAAAAATCTTCTTCTTCCGATCCCGCAGTCAGAAAGTTTTGATATTTGGTATGCAGCATCCTTGGGGGGGGGGGGGGGGGGGGGGATTCAAGTTTGTTCAGGCCATGTCCCTAGGTCAATATTTGGGCTTACTGTGGGAGCTCGAATTGTAACTTATTTCAAAATGAGGAATTTTCTTAAAAAATCTTCTTCTTCAGATCCAGCAGTCAGAATGTTTTGATATTTGGTGTGCAGCATCCTTAGGGGGGTGGGATTCAAGTTTGTTAAAGCCTAGTCCCTGGGTTCATATTTGGGCTCCCTTTGGGAGCTCGAATTATAACTTAGTTCAATACGAGGAATTTTTCTTTAAAAATCTTCTTCAGATTCAGCAGTCGGAATGTTTGGATATTTTGGCATGCAGCATCCTTAGGGGTGTGAGATTCAGTTTTGTTCAAGCCAAGTCCCTGGGTTCATATTTGGGCTCATCGTGGGAGCTTGAATTGTAACTTTGTTCAAAATGAGGAATTTTCTTAAAAATCTTCTTCTTCAGATCCAGCAGTCGGAATGTTTTGATATTTGGTGTGCAGCATCCTTAGGGAGGTGAGATTCAAGTTTGTTAAAGCCAAGCCCCTGGGTTCATATTTGGGCTCCCTGTGAGGAATATTCTTTAAAAATCATTTTTTTTTAGATCCACTGGTCAGAATCTTTGGATATTTGGTATAAGCTTTTCTTGGGAGGGGCAGATGTAACTTGTTGAAATCAATTCAGTTGTGTGGAGCTGTGGAAAGCTCGAATTGTAACTTATTTCAAAAAGAGGAATTTTCTTAAAAAATCTTCTTCTTCAGAACCAGCAGTCGGAATGTTTTGATATTTGGTGTGCAGCATCCTTAGGGGGTGAGATTCAAGTTTGTTAAAGCCAAGTCCCTGGGTTCATATTTGGGCTCCCTTTGGGAGCTCGAATTGTAACTTAGTTCAATACGAGGAATTTTTCTTTAAAAATCTTCTTCAGATTCAGCAGTCGGAATGTTCTGATATTTTGGCATGCTTAGGGGTGTGAGATTCAATTTTGTTCAAGCCATGTCCCTAGGTCCATATTTGGGCTCACTGTGGGAGCTCGAATTGTAACTTATTTCAAAATGAGGAATTTTCTTAAAAATCTTCTTCTTCAGATCCAGCAGTCAGAATTTTTTGATATTTGGTGTGCAGCATCCTTAGGGGTGTGAGATTCAAGTTTGTTAAAGCCTAATCCCTGGGTTCATATTTGGGCTCCCTTTGGGAGCTCGAATTATAACTTAGTTCAATACGAGGAATTTTTTTAAAAAAATCTTCTTCAGGTTCAGCAGTCGGAATGTTTTGATATTTTGGCATGCAGCATCCTTAGGGGTGTGAGATTCAATTTTGTTCAAGCCAAGTCCCTGGGTTCATATTTGGGCTCACCGTGGGAGCTCGAATTGTAACTTCGTTCAAAATGAGGAATTTTCTTAAAAAATCTTCTTCTTCAGATCCAGCAGTCGGAATGTTTTGATATTTGGTGTGCAGCATCCTTAGGGGGGTGAGATTCAAGTTTGTTAAAGCCAAGCCCCATTTGGTTCATATTTGGGCTCCCTGTGGTAGCCAGAATTATAACTTAGTTCAATATGAGGAATATTCTTTAAAAATCTTTTTTTTTTTAGATCCACTGGTCAGAATCTTTGGATATTTGGTATAAGCTTTTCTTGGGAGGGGCAGATGTAACTTGTTGGAATCAATTCCCTGGGCTGTGTGGAGCTGTGGGAGCTCGAATTGTAACTTATTTCAAAATGAGGAATTTTCTTAAAAAATCTTCTTCAGATCCAGCAGTCGGAATGTTTTGATATTTGGTGTGCAGCATCCTTAGGGGGTGAGATTCAAGTTTGATAAAGCCAAGTCCCTAGGTTCATATTTGGGCTCCCTTTGGGAGCTTGAATTGTAACTTAGTTCAATACGAGGAATTTTTCTTTAAAAATCTTCTTCAGATTCAGCAGTTGGAATGTTCTGATATTTTGGCATGCTTAGGGGTGTGAGATTCAATTTTGTTCAAGCCAAGTCCCTGGGTTCATATTTGGGCTCACTGTGGGAGACTGAATGATAACTTAGTTCAAAATGAGGAATGTTCTTTAAAAATCTTCTTCTTCAGATCCAGCAGATGAATGCTTTTGATATTTGGTATGCAGCATCCTTGAGGGAGGGTGGGGGGGGGGGGGAGATTCAAGTTTGTTCAAGCCATGCCCCTAGGTCCATATTTGGGCTCACCGTGGGAGCTCAAATTGTAACTTCGTTCAAAATGAGGAATTTTCTTAAAAAATCTTCTTTTTCAGATCCAGCAGTCGGAATGTTTTGATATTTGGTGTGTGGCATCCTTAACAGGGTGAGATTCAAGTTTTTTAAAGCCAAGCCCCTGGGTTCATATTTGGGCTCCCTGTGGGAGCCCTAATTATAACTCAGTTCAGTATGAGGAATATTCTTTAAAAATCTTTTTTTTTTTAGATACACTGGTCAGAATCTTTGTATATTTGGTATAAGCTTTTCTTGGGAGGGGCAGATGTAACTTGAATTCAATTCCCTGGGTTGAAATTTAGTCTACCTTGTCTGGTGAGCACCCCCAGGCCCCCTGGGGCCTCTTGTTTTTATTGGAAACATAGCATACAGGGAACAGAAATTAACATATTCCCAATTATCACAATTCTTGTCTTATTTCATAATCCTTTCATAAACATTGGACATTATCCTTTTCATCAAACTTAACACACAGACAAGTTAAGCTACAGTGTCATTGACACTTTCATTGTTTGTTTTTTGTTTTGTTCACATCCACCAAAATTAACGAAATTAAAATTATTCTATAAAAGAGAGTGATTTTATAACACTCAAGTTCTGACTTTCAAGCGAATGTCTCTCAGCTATTCTTAAAAATATGAATGAATAACCTGTTTGGTTGTCATTTATATTTTCCTATTTACATATCGATCTGTCACACATGTTTGTCAATCACACCAGAGTTTGGTTTTTGTTTTTATTTCAAGCAGATGTCAGAACTTTCAAATGCTACAAATAAGACCAGATTTTTAAATTAATGGATTCTCTGTAATAAACACAAAATGCCATTATGGAAGAATAGAACTCAAGGCCACACCTCTCTTTCTATCCTTCCGAGCTGGCACTTGTGCTCTATTAACGACTGCATTCACACATTGTGACATTCTGTCATGTGTATTTGTTAGTCTGCGATTTCCCCAGATTAGACGAAATTGAAAGTCTGTATTTGTGTGTGTTAAAAACCAATAAACGGACCAACAAAATAAACTTCTAAACAGCCCACATGTTGCACTTGAGATTACTTTTGTTTATGCAGATAGTTGGTGGTTGGAACTGATATTAAATCTCTGAATGCCCCTGGTATGATGCATGTCTTTGATTATTTTCTCCTTTGTATGGAAATTATTTCTTTCTTTCAAGATATGGACCAAACAGTATTGCAGCATACAAGAAAAACTTGGAGAAGCTATTCACTCGATTCAACCAAGTTCTTCCTGACCAGTGTATGGTTATTTGGAACACAACATTGCCAATTTCAAAAGATGCAAAAGGTGGATTTCTTGTTCCTGAAATTGAATTTCTCAGTGAGTCACTTAGGTTAGACATATTGGAAGCCAATTACTTTGTAAGAAAGATTGTGGTAAACCATGGCTATGATGTTCTTGATTTACACTATTACCTGAGACATCAGTTGACTTGCCGAGCAAATGATGGTGTACATTGGGATATGACAGCACACAGACGAGTCTCAAATCTTCTTCTCACTCACATCTCGGAAGCATGGAACATCGAACTTCCTGGTAGAGTGAAAAAGAAGTCCACAGCAATATTGGATGTGAATGCAAATGAATGTTCTACAAATGAAAATATGCTTGACAGTGATAATTTGTTAGATTTGGATAAAGAAGACTCCTATTTTGAAGAAGAGAACTCATTTATAAAAGAGAACTCCCTTAAAGAAGAGAACTTCCTAAAAGAAGAGAACTTCCTAAAAGAAGAGAACTCCCTTAAAGAAGAAGAGAACTCATTTAAGGAAGAAGAGAACTTAAATCAAGAAGAGGTTAATTCAATAGAGAAAGTTCATATTGACCCTCCAACCCAGCCAGATTGCTTTGAGAAAGAAGCTGAGACCTGTATGTCTGACAATGTCCACTCACTTACTGTGGAAGGTTTCAACAATGTTTACAATCAAATAGAGGCTGTTCCAACTCTGCCTGTCAACATTCCTAATCGCCGATCTAGTTATGGTTATAATCAAAATCCAGTTGCCATGATGCCTCAAAACCAGGTTCAAACATTCATTGCTCCATCATTTCAAAACAATTATGCTGTTCCGTCTGTGAATTTTGTTCAGAGATTTCAGAACCTGTTCCAGAATGCTATCACCAGTGCATTCAATTGGCAGCCCTACAACAATAATGTTCACTTTGGGCGATATGCGACACCACATTGTCAGCAAGGCAGATTTGATCCATACTACATGACAAACATCAGAGGAAGACGGGTAGTCAACACGCCATCAACAATGATGGGATGGTGACATTATATCTTTATATACTGGTGGTAAATTATTTTAAGGCGACACTGAACTAGTTAAGTGCCTAAGAAGCCACTAGGATGGCTCTATTGAAAAGTACTAAAAGCCACTTGAGTGACTTTATGCTATATGCATTAGCTTGTTGTTTGCTCAGCAGTAGAAACAAAAATGTTCCCATAAAATTGTTTTATCACAATTTATTGGAGAGTGGCACTCCCAATAAATTGTAATAAAACATGAACAAAATCTTGCTGAACTGACTTCCTCTTGTTTCTAGCTTGGTGTTGTAAAGTAAAAAAAAACTTTTGTGTTACAAATTAACATTGAAAATTTGATTCAGCATTACCAGATATGTAGGTCTCTGCAAAATATTCGGTTTTCTAAATGATATTTGGTTCAATCACTAAATTCAATTAAAATTCAGTCCAATAATTGGCACTGAATATCTCTCGAAAATATCTTGATAATCATAATCCATTGACTACTGTCCGATTTCCAAAGCATGTTAACTGGTGACCCTTAAGGGCCTAGACAATTGTCTTGGATTGTCACCTAACCACTCACTGCCTGTACACGTCCAGTAGCTTAGCATCGGTTTCTAGTCAAGTCTTGGCTGCCTATTAAGGCAGCCAAGACTTAACCAGAAACCACTGCCTAGGTAATTTGTCTCTTGCCTACTGGACCTCATCTTGATGACATGTTAAGGGCACTTGTTCTGAGGTTGTAAAAGTCGGAAATAGACCTTTAAGAGTTACTGTTTGCTACACAGCCTACAACCTTACCAAGCTATTTTTGTGTCTAGTCTCTACAACTACTTGAAGATACGGGTTCATACCAACATGTATTGGTGTCATCATTCAGTTCCCATTACTGAATCGATTACCAATGAATTCTATGTGTTATATGTCAGCAGTTCATGAGTGTCTAAACTTCCGAGTTTCGTTTTGGACATCCTTCAGGATTGGGATGTTCTGTATTTTAAATGAACCCAGACTTACTGAGATACACACAGAATTTGGTGATTTGTGTAGTAAATATGACCCCAATTGCATAAGGTTTGCGTGAATCTGCCCACCGGGGAACCCACATTATAAGGATTCTGGTCTGACTATGCAGAAAAAACAGCTTAATGATGTGTTTGTGAGAGGTCAAATTCACCATACACACTGGACTTAAATGTGATTTTTTTTTTGTTGAAGTGCTATCAATAACGATTGTTATGTATTTGATTCAATTTGCAATTAGTGTGCAGTATTTGATTTGTTCATATTCAAATATTCATAATTGTTTTGTTGTAATTTATTGGAGAGCACCAATAGGCACTCCAATAAATAGTAACAAAACAATTTTATATAAAAAAAAATTTCTTCTGCTGCCGAGCAAACAACAAGCTAATGCATCTAAAGTGGCTTCTAGCACTTTTCATTAGAGCTTCTAGCACTCAACCAGTTAAGGATCTGCATGGTTTGCCCGGAATTATATTAGCCCACAATCTCTACTGGTAGTGGTCTTGGCATGGTAGTGATTTCTAGACAATTTTTTACTAGAAATCACAGCATTAGTAAGCAAATTTTAGTCTTCTATCCTGTATCTAACATAACAGCCATACCCAGCTAGCATTATTCACAGAAACTGACATTCAGAATTTTTAGAGGTTTTACATTTTGCCATCGAAACAGCTTATGATCCCTCACAGGAACTAGCTTGTTGAGTTCATTCCATTGAGGGGTCATAAGCAGTGTTTTGGTGGCAAACAGTGAAAGTGTTAATTCTGGAAAACATTTGCAAAAGTATCTGCGAGCCATGGTAGGTAAAGTGTTAACCTTACCCAATCTAACAGCCATAGCCCCAGTGGGAACCCCTGGAAGTTGAGCAGTTGTCTACTGAGGTAAACAAGTCCTGCTTGCAGGTAAAATAGGGCCCAGGACCAATGTCTTGGGTAGTAGTAGTCCTCTGAAGTTTGCAACATCGGTGTCAGTGATTGTTGTGGTTATGATGTAGCCAAATATGCTGAAAATGATCTTAAACACTAAATAAATATATATATACGAATCCGGACAGATCTTTCTGCAGAAATATTCATTCAAATTTTATTTTATTCTTGCTTTCTTTTCTTTTTTTTTTTTTAAAGCTTTCTCCTCCAAAATGGAGCTTTTGATACCTCATTGGAAGAAGCTCCTCATGATGGCATGTTGGAAATTCCTGTTCTCAAGCTCTGGAGTTGGTCCAAGTCCAAAATAAGCACTTGCAGTTTATGTAATTATTTAGCCACTTGTACCAGATTATTAAGTTGAAGAATCTGACAGTTGCTCAACACTGCTTCATGGTTCTCTCTGGGTACTCTGGCTTCCTCCAACCATAATGCTGTCTAACACGATATGACTCTGCTTGTTGAAAGTGTTGTTAAACCCCAATAAACAAACAAACTGCCATATATAAAAGGTATAGGACTTAGCAATGACTAGGGTGCATGGCCTTTAACTGTTAGAGTGCTGGAAGCCCATATTTGCACATTACTCTAAAGTGCAGGTTCCACAACTTGAAGGCCTCATATTTAGTGGATGTGCTTAGCTTTATCTTGGAAGTGAAATTATTTAGTCTGTTAGGATTTGCCTTGTTACAGTTTATGGGTGAGTGCCTTTTGGCACTCTCCCATAAATTGTAACAAAGAAAAGTCACATGAACAAATTTAGCACTCTACCGTCAGGGCTCGCCTTGAGTAAAATGGTCGGGCCTAAAAAAAGTGCCCCACATATTGAGGTTGGGGCCTTTTCGGGGCTGATTTTCCATTTTGTCCATTATTTTTAGTGCTTTTTTGTGGAAAATGTCGGGCCTTCCTTTCTTCCTTCCTTCCTTCCTTCTTCCTCTTCCTTCCTTCCTTCCTTCCTTATGTATTTATTTATTTATTTATTTATTTATTTATTTTGACAGCCAGGGTCACCTCGTGTCGTGTAATTTTTCGGGTGGAGGAAACCAGAGTACCTGGAGAGAACCACTGAGCAACTACCAGACTCCCAAACGTACTAACTCCACACAAGCAGCAGTTAACCCCTGGCAGGGATTGAACCATGGACTTTTCGGTTTGAAGTCCAGTTCCGTAACCTGGTGCTTCATTAATTAAAATTTTGCTGCTGATGATTTTGATTACCAAGTAACATCACTGTCCACATGTGGATTACAACCAGTCCACGGTGACTGTAATGTAATATACAAATTCAGCTGTTGCAAAAAATTTCTTTTTCAAACAATTTCAACCAAACCATATCATGTGACACCTCATTTGAACGAGCTCAGCAAGCTCATTCCAATGAGGCGTCACATTATATGGTTTAGTTGAATTTTTTTTTTTTAAATGTGAAAAAATGTTTAACCCTTTACCCACGTAACAGGGAAAACCTGGTTGCCTTATTTCTTAAAATCACTATTCAATTTTATTTTTTTGCCTCAAAAAGATAGCTTATGGCCCCTCGTTATAACAAGCTCATTAACCTCTTTCCAATGAGTGGACATACGCTATGTTTTTGACGCAAAAAAAATTAAAAAATCAGTTATTCAAGAATTTTGTTTGCAAAGTGTTGCCTGCCTTTTCGTGTTAACTAAAGCATTAAAATAATAAATTTTGATATCGTCTGCATTGGATAAAGGGTTAAAAGCAGTTTCATTCTCATGGTTAGCATGGATAGGATTTGAAAACTGAAAACATTGAGTTTATTCATTACCATTTAATTTTTTTGATCTAGCTTGATAAGTAAACATTGTATATAGAGTATTTTACTTTGATCTTATGTTAGCTGAAAGCAGAGTTATTAGAAAACAAAGATTTGTTATTCTGACAGAAATATGCCTGATGGAAACACATATGATGGTGTTTGTGCTGAATTTTAGATATTTTTAGCACTTAGCATTGCATAGTGCTAATTTATTTTCATCCTTTACTGAACAAACTGGCCAAAACTGCTACAGTTAAAACTAGAAGTCCTGTCACGAATAGTGCACTTATCTAGGCTTAATTGCACGTTGGAATTGCACGCCATTGCCATATCGAGTGGCATCCAAAGCACTGCAGGTTCTCCTGGTTACTCATAGCAAACACATGCAATGTTTCTGCCAATGGACCTCCGGGTAACCCGGAGGTCCATTGGCTGAAACATTGCTTGTGCACAGGCCATATGTATAGAATATGATAGCTTTACTTGGGCCATAACGTGCATATCAACGTGCTATTTGTGCGCATTTCATGACAGGACTTCTGGTTTTAACTGTATTTCTAAAATCATTTTTCATAGAATAGATGTTCAAATACACTTTTTCTCCGTCCTAACTTATTTGAACTCCAGTTGAATAATCTGAGTTCATACAGGCTGTGGAAGCTCTTGGACTGCCAAAATCCTTCCTCTTCCTATGCATCTGCTGGTAGGCATTCAGTCAGAGGTGAAAAATCAGTACATTTTCATTTAACAGACAACTGAGTTGAAAAAAGTAGTTCAGGGTTTGTTATACATATATTTACAAATTAATAAAGTTAAAAAAAAGTTTAGCGTTAACTCTCTGCACATTGATGAGTCAAAATATCAAATTTTCAAGGCTCAATTCAAGGCTCAAGTTTTCCCATCATGCAACTAGGAATTTCAACAATTCAATCTTGTTTGGCAGAGCTCAGTGAGATTTTTCGAACAAGATTGAATTGGTTAAACTCCTAGTTGCATGATTGGAAAAATACTCTGTCAAACAGGACTGAACTGGTTGAAGTCTTAATTACATTCTGGAAAAAACCGGTGACTTGAACATTTGATATTTTCGACATTAGTGTGCAGATGGTTAAATATGTTGTTGAACCATGATTGAAGACTACCGTTGCGTTCCTGACAATCAATTATTCTAGAATATTCTAGAATTATTCTCGAATATTTGTAAATATTATAGAACGGATAGTCCACTAATTATTCCAGGATGTTCTAGAATATTCTAGGATGTTAAAGGTAACTTGGAATATCCTTTAATAATATAAGTGCATATATAACCTGGAATATTCGAGAATTATTTTTGAATTTCCAGAGTTGGAATAACTTTAATAATATTCTAGGTTATGTTGGAAAACCTAGAATAGTCCAGTTTTTAGATCTCATTCCAAAAAGAATATGAGATTTCATGTCTTTGAACAGGAATAACCTGGAACTTCAAAAGTGTCCAAAGCTGGAATAACCTAGAATATTCGAGAATAAACTAGAATATTCTAGAATATTCCTGTGATGAAAAAAGGATGATAATTGCTATAAACCTGGGATTTTAATTATCATTTTCCTAAATGGGCTGACAATTTTATATTTTGAAGGTGAACATTTAAATTTGGACTTCAAAATGCTGCACACAGTTGCACTCAAAATCAATATCCAATCAAAATGCAGATCCCTTTCATATACTTTATTATTCCTGCCAATCATGTTCACATATATTATTTAGTCAACAAATCTTGAAATTAATTGTTTAAAATACTAGTTATCTTTCAATTTTTTTTTCTAATGAATATGTTTATTGCTATTCCTGATGAAATTATTGTTTAGGCCCCAGAAAGTAGATCTTCTGTTTCTCAGGCCATTATTTGTGAAATTGCATGCGGGCGAGCAGTTTTTTATTTTATTTTTTATTTCAGTAATTATTTCTTAGCCATCAAAAGTTCATGTTCTTGGTTCAAGTTTTGGGCCTCATAATCTACAGAATAGCATGGGTGGTGGTGTATTTCATCCCTTGAGTGCAAGAAGGCTTTGCAATGCTAAAGCATTGCAAAGCCTTCTTGCACTCAAGGGACAAATTCATCAATTTTTTTAACTTCGGTAAAATAACAGACATAAACCATTTAATTTTTAGTTTTTTTAAGTTTAAATTGGTTATAAAAAGAGAGCATGCGGCAGCCAAAAGGACCATGCAGGAGGGCCTGAGAAACAGATTTTTTATTTTTTTAGGCTTTACGTTACCACAATTGATCTTGCCAAACTGTAAGTTTGCTCTGAGACTATTCAGAGCTTACAAAATGTAAGTCGAGCTCGTTCCAACGAGGGGTCACATGATATGGTTTTGTTGAAATTTTTTGAAAAATAATATTTTTTCAACTGCTGAATTTGCATATTACGTGGGCGGATGTGGGCGATTCGTTGGGTAAAGGGTTAATATGAGAAATACTCTTTGAAAGTTTTCTGATCCACCAGTCAGAATCTTAGGATATTTTGTATACAGCATCTTTATAAAGGTCATATTCAAGTTTGTTCAAATCAAGTCTGTGAGTTTGTAGTAAGGCTTCTTATCAGAACCCAAATTTAACTTCATGCAATATGAGGACCCCCCATGGGGACCCTTGGAAGTGAAGCAATGCTTGTTTACTGTGGCAAAAGAAGGTACATGTAAAATGGGCCTCTGTCACCAATGCTTGGGGTTAAGTTCCCTGAAGTAGGCTACAGGTCAAAGCCTTTAGCTATTTGTTATGCAACATCCTTGGAGGGTGGGGTGGGGATGGGGCAGATTTAAATAAACAAAAATCAAGTGTCTTTGTTAGGGGGATATTGAAATGGTGTTCATCCATCACAAACTTTGTTCGCTTAACTCCTCCTACAGTTTTCAGTGGATGTTTACGAAACTGAATCAGCAAAATTTCCATCACAAAGGCTTGCTCGCTTAACTCCTACATTTTTTATTGGATTTTTATGAAACTTTGTCTGAAGTTTCAGTATCAAGTGTAGATGTGCATGTGGTCAGGAAATTTTGATGGGATGAATTTTGCATAGTTACGGCTCTTGGTAATAGCAAAATTTCCATCACAAATGCTTATCCTCTTAACTCCTTCTGCATTTGTTATTAGCTCCGCCTGACAGAGTCAGAACTTTTCTGATATCGAGTTGTCTGTCGTCCGGCGTCAATATTTTGTTTGTCCGAGCCATAATTTCTTTACCACTGGATATTTTTTAACAAAACTTTATAACAGTATGTATTGTCAGTAGGCAGTGTGCCATCAATCACAATAAGGTCTGTATCCGTCAAGGTCACAGGCGACATGGTAAAGGTAACACTCAGGAAAACGTCAACATTTTTGTTTGTCCGAGCCATAATTTCTTTACCACTGGATATTTTTTAACAAAACTTTATAACAGTATGTATTGTCAATAGACAGTGTGCTATCAATCACAATAAGGTCTGTATCCATCAACGTTAAGGTCACAGACTACCTGTTCAAAGTAACACCAATGCATTTGCCAAATTTTATTATGTTTTCAATGTTTGTCCAATAAACAAAGCTAATGAGCCTTCAATGAACAAGCGCAACAAACTTGTTCCTATGAGGGGCCATAAGCTATGTTTTTGAGACAAAAAATGATGATGTTGTCTGCTATCCGTGTTGGGTAAAGGGTTATCAGAATCAGAGATTGGGGATCAAATGTTACCCTGTATATGGCTGCCCCTGAAAGTAGTTGCCCTGGGCGGAGCTATCTTGGCCGAGAGGCCTCTTTTTGTTTTTTCACGAAACTTGCTGTGCAGTAAGAGTATGATGTGTACATGTGCATATGGAAAGGAAGTTTCGATTTGAATAATTTTTCCAGAGTTCTAGCCCTTGTCGACTTAGAATTTACCAAAACTGCAGGTTTTCGGAAGATATCTTCAGATGCGATTAACCCTTTACCTGACGAATCGCCCGCATCCGTCCGCGTAATATGCAAATTGAGCAGTTGATAAAATTACATTTTTCAAAATATTTCACCAAAACCATATCATGTGATCCCTCATTGGAACGAGCTCATTGAGCTCATTCCAATGAGGGGTCACATGATATGGGTTTGTTGAAATTTTTTGAAAAATTTAAAAAAAATGATATTTAAAATAATAAATTTTGATATCGTCTGCGTTGGGTAAAGGGTCAAAGAAATTAAAAGATATTTGGTGAGTGACTTTATTGGGTATGAATACATGTCCAGGTCGATGATGAGATTATTCCTATCATAACATAAGATTTGGAGGGGGATATGGATGTTGTTAGACTCTCTTTTTCATATTTGGGCTCCCTTTGGTAGCCCAAATTTTAAATTTTCTGTTTTTATGAATTATTTGTGATGCGGTTTCCTTGTGGGAACTCTTGAGATGTTTGGCAATGCTTGTTAAGTAACAAATTATTTTTTTTTAACCCTTTGAAAACGAGGGGCCATTTTTCCAGCCCAGGAACGATATATGTCATTAATTTCATTAAATAGGACAGACCTTTCCATGAGCACAGTGATGGTGAGCAATGAGGAGCTCTCCTTAAAATATTCATAGGCGAGTAGCTCACCTAGATTTTCTTAGGCGAGTAGTGCCACAACATCAATTAAGAGCTGTTTTGGTTCCCCCTGGCGACAGCCAAACAGGACGCCCCTGACCAGCCACCTGAGGCTGAAGTCCTAAGTGCACATGGTTGCAGACAAACCCCATTAAAGGCAGGATACAGTTCGGAAGGGCTATTGCTGGAGTTGATAGTAGATAAGACTTTTTCCTTTGAACTGCGACACTCTTGACCCTTTGTGCTGGTGGCGGGCAAAGGTTCCTGATGGCGTTGGTTTCAACTCGCCCCTCAAAAGTGGGTCAACTCACCCCAAACCAGGGGCAACCTGACCTGTAAAGATATGTGGGGGAAGGGGGGGGAGTTGACTTGTAACTGTTTTAGCATCATTTTATCTCTCAAAGGACAGCAGGAAATATTAAACTTTTCACTATTTCTCATTCTTTAATTAGACTAATAATAATATCATTCACATTGGGGTGGGACTCTGGAAATTGGGAAATTTTAAGCTTGAAATTGGAAGAGCAAAAGCCGGATAGTACGGCATTGGGAATGGGGTCGAATATTCTAATGATTTCTTTTATATTTTACTTGTGGTCTCCTGTGTTCTCTTGTGGTCTCATTTTAATGGGACCTGTAAAAAGTACTGGAAACAAAATCCCGTTACACAATGCATTTACGATGCGATGCGATGCGATGGGATACGTAAGTATCCATTACTTGTAATAAATTCGCAATTTATTATTGACCCAAACTCTCCCAATTTTTTTTCAAGGCGAGCAACAGGGAGCTCACCATAAAATGACTTTAGGCGCAAGCTGTTGCTCGCCTCTCATGGAAAGGTCTGGTAGGATGGCTGCTAAGTGGATGTGTGGGGTAGACCAATTAATATTTTCAACATGCAGCCTGAGGCTGCACAATGAAAATATTAATGGATCTACCCCCCAAGTAATGAATATGGACTCTTCTAATTGCTGCCATTGAACTGATGTGGAAGATACTACCAGGATTCAAAGGGTTAAATACTTAAATCACTTTCGTGAAGAATCAATGGGCCTTTGTCAGGTGAGCATTTCAGGCCCCTTCGGGTCTCTTATTTTAAGTTGCATTGAATGAGCATCAGGTGAGTCTGATGTGATTTAACATACAATGTGTTTTATTTTAAAGAAGATCAAGTAATATTTCTATTACTAAACATTCATCTTGAGTTCTTAGATTATTTGGTCATTTTGTTCAGTGAAAGGTAAACAAAGAAAATGTATACTTTGATTTTTCTGTTCTTTTTCATCTTCAAAAGCTGATAGTTTGTCAGTTTAGTGCTTGTACTTGTTTAAACTTAAGTTTCTATTGATATATTTTAGTTTCAATAATAACATTCCAGTAACACCAGTTGTCTTGTTTTTTTATCTCCGTTCTTGTTGTTGCCCCTCCACTGGGAATCCAGGGAAGTGAAGCATTGCTCATCTGCTGTAGTAAATAAGTTCTGCTCCACTAGTACTGGTAAAATAGGGCCCAGCAACCAATGCCTAGGGTTGGAGTTCTATAAAATGGGCAGCACGGGTATCAACGATTGGCTAATTTTGAAGTCATACCTGTGTTGTGGTCATGATATAGCCATAGATTCAGACAGTGACCTTAAACACCAGTAAAAAAAAAGATTAAGTGACAAAGAAATATTTTGAAAAGAATCAGATTAAATGGATAAACTGTTAATTCAATTCACCCATAGCAAAGAGCAATGATTATTCCGGGTTGCCTTATACATTACTTGACAGACGTGAACTCTACCACACTGAAATAATAAACCACAAAACCTTTGAGACCTACCAAAATTATATTTGGGTGGCAAATGCTGTATTTTTCGTGTCAAATGAAATTGAAGGTATGAAAAGCAAAATCTCAGTACAATCATTGATGAATTATTTCTCCCACCAAAGGACCTATTGAGATATGCATGTCCCGGGAAGGGCTTATGTTTCAACGAGAATCCCAGAATCGATTCAGGCAACAAAACCAGCAAGAATCCATGTAGATTCTTTCTGCACCTCTGCTAGGATTTTCATTAAAGTCAATTTAACCCTTTAACCCTTTACCCAACGTAACGGACAAAACCGGCCAGCGCAATTCTAAAAAATCGCCAATTAATTTTCATTATTTTTTTCATTTTTTGTCTCAAAAACATAGGTTATGACCCCTCGTTGGAACAAGCTCATCGAGCTTGTTCCAACGAGGGGTCATAACCTATGTTTTTGAGACAAAAAATGAAAAAAATTAGTTATTCAAGAATTATTTTTGCAAGTGTCGTCTGCTTTTCAGGTTAGGTTAAGGGCTAACTAAATAACAGCACTAGCACATTAACCAATACAAGGCTTACATGACCTGAAATATCCTGACACTTTGTCAATAAAATTGTACAAATATGGCTGTCATTGGAACTGGCTCAGTGACATCCAATTTTGTAAGGTTTTATTGGTAAATAGTGTGTATTTTTTTTTTAAATTATCAAATTCAGTTTGGTTTAGAAATTAAAAAGCTGTGTTTGGTAAGGGTTAACATGGTTTCCAAATACAACAGGGGTTTAACCATGGCCTCATGAGATCCTGGAACACTTGTGGCAGGTATGAATTCTTGCGACAATCCAAATGGATTCTCTCATATTTGGATGAAATATAAGCTCGGCCGGGAGAGATGCACAAGTAAGACAGATCAATCTTACCCACCCGACATGACAATCATCATTTGAATGTTTAACCCTTTACCCAACGCAGACGATTTCAAAACTTATTATTTTAAATATCATTTTTTTAATTTTTTCAAAAAATTTCAACAAAACCATGTGACCCCTCTTTGGAACGAGCTAACCAAGCTCGTTCCAAAGAGGGGTCACATGATATGGTTTTGTTGAAATTTTTCGAAAAATAATTTTTTTTCAGCTGCTGAATTTGCATATTACGTGGGCGGATGCGGGTGATTCGTTGGGTAAAGGGTTAATGACTGCCAGACTATTTCATCATCAGCATTTTGTAAACAAACATGGCATCCTGCCTCACTTCAGTTGATGCAACTACTCATATCAGTCTCAAAACACTCAAAGATGATTTTCTCCCATGACATGCCACATGATGTCATCAGAATGTCAATTGTTTCAACTCGTTTCAAAGTATTTTCCCTGTCATGAGCTAACGATAGTTTTCATAGTATCTACCAAAAGGTACATAAAGCCCCACAAAGTAGATCTTATTTCTAAGGCCATTTTTAGCTCAACTTTGACGCAAGTCAAATTTGAGGTTATGCCATGGCCATGGCCCGTCATCCGTTTGTCCATCAGCAATTCAATATGACTCTGGCTAGAGGCCGTATTTATGAACCGATCTTTACGAAACTTCTGGAGTACTTTTTGTTCTCACCATGGGATGAGAACGAGTGTTTTGGGGTGCGCTCCAAAATTCAAGATGGCCACAGGCAGCCATTTTGTACCAAAATTAGTGCAATCAGTTTGTTTTACAAAACTTCTGTATGAAAGTTCTGATTTGAATAAATTTTTGTATGAATGTTTAGTAACATTGAATACATCACATTTTATACAGGTTTTTTTCTCGTGCAGACATTATGCAAATTAGATGGACTTTGATTTATTCAGTGCTACTTATATACAGTAAGTACACATGTCAATACATGTACGGCTCGGTCTAGGGGCTGTATTTATGAACCCATCTTCACGAAACTTCTTGGGTACCTTTGTTATCACCTTGGGCCGAGAACGAGTGTTTCTGGGTGTGGTCCAAAATTTAAGATGGCTGCCAGTGGCCATTTTGTACCTAAATTAGGTCCAATCAGTTATTGCCATCACACATGCGGAAGTCTGCGAGTCGGTTCACATTTTCCTTTAGCACAGGCTACACCCTGTAGTTCTTGATCGTCACAAAATTTCATATGCAGGTTTGGGGTCATGTCTAGATGAGAACGTCCCCTTTTGGTCGTGATCGGTCAACCGATATGGCTGCCCAAGCCCAAAACCCGAAAACCATTAGCACAGTCTACAGGTCTTATTTATGAAGGGATTTCATTGTAACTTGGTAGGATGCCTCTGTATAATGCCTAGATGAGAACGTCCCCTTGTGGTCATGATCTGTCAACCGTGATGGCTGCCCAAGCCCGAAACCCCAAAATTTGTAGCAGTCTGCAGGTCATATTTAATATGAAGGGATTTCATTGTAACTTGGTAGGATGACTCCGTTTGATGTCTAGATGAGAACTTCCCCATTTGGTCATGATCTGTCAACTGTGACGACTGCCGAGCCCAAAACCCGAAAACCTTTAGCACAGTCTACAGGTCATATTTTTTGAGGGATTTCATTGTAACTTGGTAGGTTGACTTCATATAATGTCTATATGAGAACGTTCCCTTTTGGATGTGATTGGGCAACTGTCACGGCTACAGGGGCCCGAAGCCCGAAAACCTTTAGCACAGTCTACAGATCATATTTATGAAGGGATTTCATTGTAACTTGGTAGGATGACTCCATATAATGTCTAGATGAGAACGTCCCCTTTTGATCACGATCATTCAGCCTTGATGGCTGCCCAAGCCCAAAAACCTTTAGCATAGTCTATAGGTCGTATTTTCGGAAGGATTTCATTGTAACTTGTTAGGTTGACTCCATATAATGCCTAGATGATGACATCCCCTTTTGGTCATGATTGGTCAACTGTGATGGATACAGGTGCCGAAGCCGGAAAACCTTAAGCATAGTCCACAGGTCATATTTATAAAGGAATTTCATTGTAACTTCATAGGATCACTCCAGATGATGCCGAAATGAGAATGTCCCCGTTTGGTTGCGATCATTCAACCATGATGGCTGCCCGAGCCCGAAAACCTTTAGCACAGTCTACAGGTCATATTTATGAAGGGATTTTATTGTAACTTTGTAGGATGACTCCAAATAATGACTAGATGAGAACATCCCCTTTTGGTCGTGAACATTCGGCCTTGATGGCTGCTGGAGCCCAAAAACCTTTAGCATAGTCTTTTGGTCGTATTTATGGAAGGATTTCATTGTAACTTGTTAGGTTGACTGCATACAATGCCTAGATGATGACATCCCCCTTTTGGTCATGATTGGTCAACTGTGACGGCTACAGGTGCCCGAAAACATTGAGCACAGTCTACAGGTCATATTTATGAAGGGATTTCATTGTAACTTCATAGGATCACTCCAGATGATGCCCAGATGAGAATGTCTCCTTTTGGTTGCGATCATTCAACCATGATGGCTGCTCAAGCCCGAAGCCCAAAAACCTTTAGCACAGTCTTCAGGTCATATTTATGAAGGGATTTCATTGTAACTTGGTAGGTTGACTTCATATAATGTCTAGATGAGAATGTCCCCTTTTGGACGTGATTGGGCAACTGACGGCTACAGGGACCCAAAGCCCGAAAATATTTAGCACAGTCTACAGGTCATATTTATGAAGGGATTTCATTGTACCTTGGTAGGATGACTCAAAATAATGTCTAGATGAGAATGTCCCCCTTTTTGTCGCGATCATTCAGCCTTGATGGCTGCCCGAGCCCAAAAAACTTTAGCATAGTCTATAGGTCATATTTATGGAAGGATTTCATTGTAACTTGTTAGGTCGATTCCATATGATGCCAAGATGATGACATTCCCTTTTGGTCAACTTTGACTGCTACAGGTGCCCAAAGCCCAAAAACCTTGAGCCCAGTCTACAGGTCATATTTATGAAGGGATTTCATTGTAACTTCATAGGATCACTCCAGATGAGAATGTCCCCTTTTGGTTGTGATCATTCATATTTATGAAGGGATTTCATTGTAAATTCGTAAAATACAGGGTTTTTTCTCGTACAGAAATTATGCAAATTGGATGAACTTTGATTTATTCAGTGCTACTTATACACAGAAAGTGCACATGTCAATATGGCTCTGGCTAGAGGCTGTATTTATGAACCGATCTTCACGAAACTTCTTTGGTACCTTTGTTATCACCTTGGGACAGGAACGAGTGTTTTGGGGTGCCTTTGTTATCACTGTGCTACGAGAACAAATATTTTGGGTTCAGTCAGACCCACTCTGGGATTCAGATTTCTTTTCTAGTTTAGCATCTGTCGCCCACCTTTACAATACTTTACCTATACATTTGTTATATGTACCTTTGTTATCAGGTCATTACGTAGATGTGTGTCATTGCTGTGTCACATACTATACATGTACATGTCTTACACAAGCTGAGCTACAGTGTCATTGACACTTTCATTTGTAAAATTGCATCATGTGGGTGGGCGTTTTTTTTATTTTATTTTTTATTTTTTATTTATTTGCCATCCAAAGTTCATGTTCTTGGTTTGTTTTATGTTTTATACAACAGTATGCAACAGAGGTTCAACCATGGTGGGATCTTGGGACACACATAGCAGGTATGGATTCTTGCAACCATTTTCACGAGAATCCAAATGGTTTCTCCAAATTTAGATGAAAAATGAGGGAGGCCACACCGCGGGCAATCCACCAAACAATGACGAGATAAGAAATGATCCATGATATCATGAAAGCTATTCCCACAAACAATCTTCATTCAAATTTCATTGAGAGCCGCGAACCCCAAACCAGAGATACGAGGCGAACAGACAAAATATTGGCTATTTTACGAGACAAACAGCAAAATTATTGTCTGTTTTACAGCAAGGTAATTGTGAAGGCCAGAAACACCTGTTACTGAAGTCTAGTGATGATCGGACCATTCACATAAGAGATGTAGAACAAAGACATAATGCCACCTGTGGGAAGGTCATTTGCATGTTTTTTCTTTGTTTTACTGCAGGGACATGACTCATTTGAAAACCATTCCCATAAACAATATTCAATCCATATTTCAGTGAAATCTGATAACCCAAACCTGAAATATGAGGCGAACAGACAAAAAATTGGCTATTTTACGAGACAAACAGCGATTTTTCAAAGTTAAAAGGGGGGATAAGTCTAAAAATTGAAAAGAAAAAAATATTATTGGAGACTTGTTTGAAAGCCTTTCCCATAAACAACTTTCATTCCAGATTTCATTGAGATCCAATGACCCAAACCTGAGATACAACACGAACAGACAAAAAATAGCCTATTTTTGTATATTGAAAGGGTCATAACTCACAGAAAAAATATTTCAACAGCAAAACGGCTAATGCTGCTTCAAGGTCTCATGATAGTGAACATCTGTATGAAATTTCATCGAAATTTGAGCAGTAATGTTGAAGTTATAATGTGAACAGACATCTGAGTTTGGACACACGGACAGGCGCAATCCAGTATACCCCACTTTTTTTTTAAAAGTTGGGGTGTAAATATAAGCCCTGCATTGTGGTGGGAGAAAAATCATCCTCAAATAGCGTGGAATGGGATTGGAATATTTCACCCACAGAGAAAGATGACCCACACACTCAAGAAATCTGGGTCAATACCTTTCCCCTCAGATGAGATTACCCATTCCATTCTTCCATTCCACACACCACTCTTGGATAATAATAATCTCAGATTCCAGAAAAATGTGTTTTTGGGTAGTGCTGGTAAAAAGTTAACACAAACAGGCTGAGCTACTGTTGCTAGTTTAATCACATGACCCCATTCCAAGTATACCCAGAAAATCCACGGAAGGCAAAACTTTGCTATTATGGTGTTTAACCCATTACCCAACGAATCGCCCGCATCCGCCCGCATAATATGCAAATTCAGCAGTTGAAAAAATATTATTTTTTAATAAATTTCAACAAAACCATATCATGTGACCCCTCGTTGGAACGAGCTCGTTCCAACGAGGGGTCACATGATATGGTTTTGTTGAAATTTTTTGAAAAATTTTAAAAAATGATATTTAAAATAATAAATTTTGATATTGTCTGCGTTAGGTAAAGGGTTAACCCATTACACAAAGTAACAGCCAAAACTGGCCAGCACTATTCACAAAAATCACTATTCAATTTTAATTAGGCCACACAAAGTAGATCTTCTGTTTCTCGGGCCATTATTTGTAAAATTGCATGCAGGCGAGCGGTTTTTTATTTTATTTTTTATTTCAGTAATTACTTCTTTGCCACCAAAAGTTCATGTTCTTGGTTTATGTTTTAGGCCTCTTAATCTACAGAATAGCATGGGTGATGGTGTATTTCATACCTTGAGTGCAAGAAGGCTTTGCAGTGCTAAAGCATTGCAAAGCCTTCTTGCTCTCAAGGGACAAATTTATCAATTTTTTTAACTTGGGTAAAATATCAGACATGAACCATTAAATTTTCATTTTTTTTTAAGTTTAAATTGGTTATAAAAAGATAGCATGCGGCAGCCAAAAGGACCATGCGGGAGGGCCTGAGAAACAATTTTTTTAATTTTTTTAGGCCTTATTTTTAAATTTTTTGTCTCAAAAACAGAGGTTATGACAGCTTATTGGAATGAGATCATTGTTTTTGATACAGAAAATAAAAAAAAAACTTAAGGTCTCGTTTCCTATTAAAAGGTCATTTCCAAGGTTATTGGATATCCTCACCCAAATGGCTATTTTGAGCTCTCGTTTTAGTTTGTGGTGGTGTGGATTTAGTAAAATAGTAAAATAATCTGTTGATGGTCCTGATTCAAACTCTGTACTGTCAAGTGCACTTCAATTGGGGGTCAAGGTCACACAGGAGTGTTAAATGACTAACCCAGACCTGTTTGGGACCTGACAATGTGCAGGTTACAAATGGGACAATTTTTGTGTAAATTTGCTTTGAGAAAGTCTTCTGACAAAATGAATAAGAAACCCATATGTTTTTTATTTGTCACAATGATCATCTTATGCTGTAAAATCCTCAGTGGAGGAGTGAGGAATTCCTATAACACAGTTTTATCACTATCGATGCACGATGATTGGAAATTTATCCCCAAAATGAAATGATTTTGACCATTTTGGGCCATTTTTTAGCCATCAACTGTGTCATTCAGCTGAGTGGATTTGAGTGATATTTTAAGATTTTTGTTGTGTGCAGTTGTCTCCAGAAAAGGCCATATTCAGAGCTTCCAGAAACTGTATACATTGTGAGTACTGTGAATAGGGGAAGTAATTTAAATGCAAAATATCCTCGTCCGTGTTAATGAGAAGCCACACATTTGAAAAGCCAACGTTTTCACCTGAAAAACTGTAATGAGACCATAGTTATTCAAGAAATTGGTTTGCAAGAGTTACCTGCCATTTCCTATTTGCTAAAGGTTTGAAAAGGGTATTGCGAATCGCTAGGGGACCTGAAATTTGTTCATCCATGCCATCAAATCAATACTGAAAAAATGTGTGAAGCACACTCCATAATCCATTACATGTGATATAATGAAATATATCTCACGTGACTTCTTTGCATTCTGATTGGCTGAAAGATGATACACTATTTCGTGTAGTTTGCATCCACAGAACTGACCAGGCACTACACGTTTTCTATTTTTAGCACACTACTATATCAGTTTTCTTTTCATACTGGGCGAATAAAACTGATCAGGCTAAATTTAAAAATCGATTCGCAGAGGCACAACATCCACAAAATGACCCGGAAAGAAATATATATGGAAAAATGTATCAATATTCCATTGTTGAAGTCACATTTTCCGAGGCGTTCATTTTATTCCTTGAGAAGATGATCCATATCTCGTTTCAAAGAGAATGATCCATACCTGGGTCCAACGTTCATGAGAACGCGTCCGGATATGAAAAATCATTTGTTTCGCTGCTCATATTATTTCGCTATTTAATTGTATGTTTTGGGCAGTAAACGAATAAATAATGGAATTAAATTGAATCTTCGGAGTTTGTATCCCGTGCTGACCCATTCGGTAATGTATATGTGTGACAAATGTGTGGAAATTATCAAACTGCGTTGTCAAATTTCGAAAATTTCAGTTTTCATTCGCGAGTTGCGCGATTCTAGAATACACAATTCCGTTTGGGGGAAATGTTTTGTTTACCCTTGCCGACCGATTCAAAATCTGTCTTCTGCTCATATCAATAATCCAAGTTAGCCGTGTTTTGGAAGAAGAAAATATTTTTTAAAAACTACATGGTATTTTTTCTATATAACGCTGGTTGGGAGGGCTGCTACCTTGGTAAGAGATTAACAAATCGGACAGATGTTTTTCTTGATGGGTGTTCGATATAATATAAGGATTAGTGTATGTCTTGTCATTGACTATGCCCATATAGTGCCAAGTGAGGTGGTGTAGTTCCCTCCGCTTCGCGGCGGGAACTACACCACCTCACTGGGCACTATATGGGCATAGTCAACTCCAAGCTGTTTACGTACCAGTGAGGTGGTGTAGTTCCCGCCGCGAAGCGGATGGAACTACACCACCTCACTGAGCACTATATGGGCGTAGTCAACTCCAAGCCATGCACTATTCCTTAAATAATTTTTTCAGAGAAACTGCTGTTGTGCACATTAAATACCACAAGCTTTTTCACTTGTTTGATGTCATTTGCTGTATATGAACACTGGTTAGAACAAAGAAAGTTTAAATATCATTTATTAATATGGAATACACAAGATAAAGAATGCCTCATTACTTTGTATTCTTCAAAAACAACTCTCTTCTTCAGTTATAATACAGCATCCTGTGCCTTCTAGACTATTCTGACATGCGAAGGATAAAAAAGAAAATTACAAATAGCCCTCAATTCCCAACTTGAATCATTATCAAAGATTTCATGATGCAAAACCTGCTCTCATGTAGAATATCACAGCATTTTTTAACTATGCACACATGTTTACTTGTAATCACATCTTTTTGCCAATTCGTTTCACATTTCCATTTTTAAGTCTGTCAATAATTTGTGATTGTTCAACAGGCTCTATTTCAAACAAGTTATCTGTGGTGGTGTTGAAAGCCCATGTCAAATATTTGTCCATTTTAACATTATCAATTTCTGGATCTGTCAAACTGACTGCTCTTTTCAGATCTTCAACCGAAACAAGACTGTAAATAAGAAAAAAATAGTGCTTAAGTGTTTTTACCTTAAGTTAAGAGGTTGTTACAACTTTTATTACATGCATATTACCAAGCCTGAAAATAAGCAATCTGTCATTTGTAGAATGAGGTCCCCAGAGGGTGAATTTGTTGATGCTGACCCAAACAGTGGCTAGAGTCCCCCAATGTATCCTCTGGATACCTCTTTCTGTTTAGGCCTGAGACCTTCATTCAGACTGAGGTTCACAGAGGGTAAATTTGGTAATGCTGCCCTGCAGTGCAGGGTAGCAATTCACCAAATTCACCCTCTGGGGACCTCATTCTGCAGATGACAGTCTGCTTATTTTCAGGCTTGCATATTACTTTTCCTCCAGTTCCATATTTACAAATCCGTCCAGAATGTGTTCCATTTGGATTTCTCTTGACAGACTGTTTTCCCAATGATGTCATGGATTCATCAAAAGAACAAAACTCTGCCCACTTTTGTAATCGTCTAATGAAACTCCTGCATTTTGATCCAAATCAATTCAGAAGCTGCTGCAATCACTGATAGAATGTCACTTGGAAAATATTGTTCAAATCCACCAAATTTAACAATATTAAACTTATTCTATAAATGGGGAGAGATTTTATAATATCCAAGTTTTGATTTTGAAGCGAAGATCTTGCAGAAAACAGCAGCTAAGGCCTTAAAAAATGAAAAAATCTGTTTCTCAGGCCCTCCCGCATGGTCCTTTTGGCTGCCGCATGCTCTCTTTTTATAATCAATTTAAACTTAAAAAAAAATTAAAATTAAATGGTTTATGTCTGATATTTTACCCAAGTTAAAAAATTTGATGAATTTGTCCCTTGAGTGCAAGAAGGCTTTGCAATGCTTTAGCATTGCAAAGCCTTCTTGCACTCAAGGGATGAAATACACCACCACCTGTGCTATTCTGTAGGTTATGAGGCCTAAAACTTGAACCAAGAACATGAACTTTTGATGGCAAAGAAGTAATTACTGAAATAAAAAATAAAATAAAAAAAAACGCTCGCCCGCATGCAATTTTACAAATAATGGCCTGAGAAACAGAATATCTACTTTGTGTGGCCTAATTTCTTAAAAAATGCAAACAAATCACATATTTGGACACAATTTTCATTTATATTTTTCTGTTTATGTATCAACCTGTCACACGTGTTTGCCAGTCACACCTGAGTTTTGTTTTTGTTTTTTATTTCAAGCAGATGTCAGAACTGCGAAATTCTACAAATAAGACTAAATTTTTCATGAATTTAGAAAATGATAATTATCATAGAGGCATTTAATAAACATAGAACTCCACAATGTGTGAATGTATTTGTCAATATGACACTCATGTCATTGTGCAAGGATAGAACCAGAGGGTGTGCGCCTCTCGTTCTATCCTTCAATGCTGGCACTTGTGCCATCTTGATGAATGCATTCACACATTGTGACATTTTTTCCTGAACTCAATACATTCCCAATGCATTGCTAGCCTATTCAGACATCAAAGCAATTCAGAAATAAGGTTGCCGTAGGAAAAACATGCCCTGAATACATGCCCAATGTATTGCTACCCTATTCAGAGATATGCTTATTTTATTATTTATTTACTGGTGTTTAAGGTCACATATGGGTGACCATTTCAGCGACTGATTCGTGTTCCCGCATTGTGTCCTTGGGCAAGGCACTTAACCCCAATTGCCTGTTGGGGAGCTGGCAGCTGCTCGTTGTTGCTCGGTGGTGCTCTCTGGGTTCTCCGGCTTCTTCGAACCATAAAACTGTTACCGACATGATATGACCCTGGCTGTTAATGTGTCATTAAACCCTAATAAAACAAGAGGCCCCACGGGGCCTGAAGCGCTCATCTTGAACAGAACACAATATAAACAGAGTCCAAGAATGAATCTACATTAAGCAATCCATCTCCATAGGCTACACTGTCAATCCTTGAGTCCCTCAGGAGTGACAAAAATAATCCGGGCATCATGCCTTTTCTTCAGTTGATCATAATGTAAAATGTAGAGCTTCCCTATGAAGCCACTTGATACAACCTATGTGAATTAATCTTAGTTAAACACCTCTAGAGGGTACTGAATACAAATTTTTTAAATCTTCAGCAAAATGGCCAATTCCAGCAACCCATATAGAGCCCAAATATTAACCCAGGTTCTCGATATGAACACAGTTGAATCTGACCTCCCTAGAGATGCTGTGTACCAAATATGAAAGCATTCTGACTTGGATCTGAAGAAGAGAAATTTTGAAGAAATTTCTTCGTATTACACTAAGTTAAAATTTGGGCTACCATAGCAAACCCAAATATTACCCTATGGATCTGATATGAACAAACTTGAATCTGACCCCCCCCCTACCCCCCCCCCCCCCCCCCCCCCCCCCCAGAGATGTTGTATACCAAATATGAGAGCATTCTGACTAGTGGATCTGAAGAAGAGGATTTTTGAAGAAATTCCCTCATATTGTACTATGTTAAATTTCAGGTTCCCATATGGAGCCCAAATATTAACCCAGGCTCTTGAATTGAACAATCTGGAATCTGACCCCACCCCCCCCCCCCCCCCCCCCCCTCCCCCCTAGAGATGTTGTATACCAAATATGAAAGCAATCCGACTGGTGGATCTGAAGAAGAAGATTTTTAAAGACATTTCCTCATATCGCACTACGTAAACATTTGTCTATCATAGCGAGCCCAAATATATACCTAGGGATCTGATTTGAACAAACTGGAATATGACCCCCCCTAGAGATGTTGCATACCAACTATGAAAGCATTCTGCCTGGTGGATCTGAAGAAGATTTTTAAAAATTATCCCCCATATTGAACAAAGTTAAAATTTGGGCTTCCGTAGGAAGACCAAATATTAACCCAGGGACTTGGTTTGAACAATCTTGAATCTGACCCTCATACCAATGATGTATATCAAACATTAAAAGATTCTGACTGGTGGTTCTGAAGAAGAAGATTTTTAAAGGATATTCCCGATATTACACTATGTAAAAAATTTGGGCTACTATATTGGGCCCAAATATGAACCAATGGGCTTTATTTTAACAAACTTGTATCTGACACCCCTATGAATACTGTATACTGAATATCAATAGATTCTGATGATTGGTTCTGGAGAAAAGATTTTTTTAAAGTTTTGCAAATATGCTAAGCATTTTTTTCGATGCCCATTACAGAACACCTTAACATAATCGCTGGCAATTTTTTTTTACCATTCAATTCGACTGGTCCTAAGGATACTGCATACCAAATAACAGCTCTGTTCTGTGTGGTTTTGGAAATATGGGCGTTTGAAAATATTTCTATTTTTAGCTCCCAGGGTTCCCATGGGGATGTGGGAATTTTTTTTTTTTGCATGTGTCAAGTACTTATGACCCAATAATACCCCATACCAAATTTGGTTCAAACCGGACCATCGGTTCAAAAAGTTAAAAAATTTATAGTAATTTATATATTTTTTATACTTACCAATGACCCAGACTTAGCTGGTGCTAACTCTAACAAAACCAGGGCCAAACACAAATTTTGCCCCCCAATCCCCAAAATTTGCATCCAAAACAAAAAGAAATCATGTCCTAAAGGACCTCCATACTACGCCTCTACTGCACATGCGCAGTGACGCAGACGTCCCGAAATTGGCGCCAATTATCATTCTTACTGGCAGTGCCTGGTCAGCGCTATGTACTCAGCGGGGAGGCAAGAGTTCCCAACTCCAGGGAGGGCCATCCCGTCTGGGTCATTGGTAAGTATAAAAAATATATAAATTACTATAAATTTTTTAACATTTTTATACTGTACCAATGACCCAGACTTAGCTGAATAGTAAACAGGCTGGAGGGCCTAGGACATAGAGGAAAATCCAATAAGCTCAACTATATAGTAAAGAGGTAACCCCTTAAGGAGAAAAGGAGTATTAGGCTTTACATGTATCTTTCTTATTTAATATTAAATTAGAAAGATACACTACCCTTAATAATTGAGCACAATAACATTCATGTTCTCTATTAACATCCAGTATATCCCTTATACTAATTATTTTTAAAGTAAGCCAATAAATAAAGTAGTCCAGAGAATTGAGACTCTTTATAGTCATTTAAAAGTGTCCGAGTATTGTATATTAAAGCCCGTTTGACACTTGACATATACAAATGCTTCACACCGAGCTACACTTTAAAAATAAGACATGAATGAATTTAAACATTAATATTACACTTTAAAACCATCCCGGAAGCGACTCAGAAATACTGACTTGGAGGAGGCATTCCCTTGCTTTTCACTATAAAGCAGGTGACCTAAGGGAACTATAGTTGCAACTGTTTAGTGGACGACGTTCTGAGCAACAGATAACGGACCTAAACAATGCAGGTCTCCAGAAATGGACTCAATATTTCTGAGATAAAAATTTGTAAATGTGGATGGCTGAGACCAATACGCAGCCTTCATTAAATCTGTAATAGCAACGACTGGAATATGACCCCCCCCCCTAGAGATGTTGCATACCAACTATGAAAGCATTCTGCCTGGTGGATCTGAAGAAGATTTTTAAAAATTATCCCCCATATTGAACAAAGTTAAAATTTGGGCTTCCGTAGGAAGACCAAATATTAACCCAGGGACTTGGTTTGAACAATCTTGAATCTGACCCTCATACCAATGATGTATATCAAACATTAAAAGATTCTGACTGGTGGTTCTGAAGAAGAAGATTTTTAAAGGATATTCCCGATATTACACTATGTACAAAATTTGGGCTACTATATTGGGCCCAAATATGAACCAATGGGCTTTATTTTAACAAACTTGTATCTGACACCCCTATGAATACTGTATACCGAATATCAATAGATTCTGATGATTGGTTCTGGAGAAAAGATTTTTTTAAAGTTTTGCAAATATGCTAAGCATTTTTTTCGATGTCCATTACAGAACACCTTAACATAATCGCTGGCAATTTTTTTTTTACCATTCAATTCGACTGGTCCTAAGGATACTGCATACCAAATAACAGCTCTGTTCTGTGTGGTTTTGGAAATATGGGCGTTTGAAAATATTTCTATTTTTAGCTCCCAGGGTTCCCATGGGGATGTGGGAATTTTTTTTTTTTTGCATGTGTCAAGTACTTATGACCCAATAATACCCCATACCAAATTTGGTTCAAACCGGACCATCGGTTCAAAAAGTTAAAAAATTTATAGTAATTTATATATTTTTTATACTTACCAATGACCCAGACTTACCTGGTGCTAACTCTAACAAAACCAGGGCCAAACACAAATTTTGCCCCCCAATCCCCAAAATTTGCATCCAAAACCAAAAGAAATCATGTCCTAAAGGACCTCCATACTACGCCTCTACTGCGCATGCGCAGTGACGCAGACGTCCCAAAATTGGCGCCAATTATCATTCTTACTGGCAGTGCCTGGTCAGCGCTATGTACTCAGCGGGGAGGCAAGAGTTCCCAACTCCAGGGAGGGCCATCCCCGTCTGGGTCATTGGTAAGTATAAAAAATATATAAATTACTATAAATTTTTTAACATTTTTATACTGTACCAATGACCCAGACTTAGCTGAATAGTAAACAGGCTGGAGGGCCTAGGACATAGAGGAAAATCCAATAAGCTCAACTATATAGTAAAGAGGTAACCCCTTAAGGAGAAAAGGAGTATTAGGCTTTACATGTATCTTTCTTATTTAATATTAAATTAGAAAGATACACTACCCTTAATAATTGAGCACAATAACATTCATGTTCTCTATTAACATCCAGTATATCCCTTATACTAATTATTTTTAAAGTAAGCCAATAAATAAAGTAGTCCAGAGAATTGAGACTCTTTATAGTCATTTAAAAGTGTCCGAGTATTGTATATTAAAGCCCGTTTGACACTTGACATATACAAATGCTTCACACCGAGCTACACTTTAAAAATAAGACATGAATGAATTTAAACATTAATATTACACTTTAAAACCACCCCGGAAGCGACTCAGAAATACTGACTTGGAGGAGGCATTCCCTTGCTTTTCGCTATAAAGCAGGTGACCTAAGGGAACTATAGTTGCAACTGTTTAGTGGACGACATTCTGAGCAACAGATGACGGACCTAAACAATGCAGGTCTCCAGAAATGGACTCAATATTTCTGAGATAAAAATTTGTAAATGTGGATGGCTGAGACCAATAAGCAGCCTTCATTAAATCTGTAATAGCAACACTATTAGCATAAGCCCAGGAAGTAGAAAGAGCTCTTACTTCATGAGCCGAAATCTTAAGCACAGACTGCTGAGAAGAAGATAAATTTTCATAAGCAGTACGGATAGTTAATTGAATCCATCTAGCAATAGAATGGACTGAAATGTCCTTTCTATTAGGCATCAAAGACAGAAAGAAACGTTTCCGTCCCTTTCTGATAAACTGAGATCTCTGTTTATAGATACGTAACGCTCTAACAGGACAGAGTAAAGGCCTACGCCCGTCTGAAGACGGAAGAGCCTTAATAACAATAGGTTCCGGATATTTATTAGGAGCCTGATTCTTAGCTAAAAAACCCACATTAGTAGTGAAGGTGATAGTGTTCCCAACACTACGATAGTGAGAATCATCCACCGACAGTGCATGAAGCTCACTGACTCTTCTAGCAGAAGAGAAAGCTAAGAGAAAAGCTGTCTTATAAGATAAGAATTTGAAATCTACTGTCCCAAGAGGTTCAAATGGCTTTTCCTTCAATTTAAGAAGAACCCAAGCTAAATTCCACTTAGGAATTAATCTAAGAGTTCTGGGTCTATTTATCGAAAAGTTTCTAACCAACTTAGATAAAGAGACATTAGATCCAATTTGTAAACTATCATGATGTGCATAGGTATCAGATAACATAGATCTATAACCCTTTATAGTAACAGGCTGCAGTTTGATTTCGTCAAACAAGTATACTAGAAAGTTTGCAATGTCTGGTATAGAGGGATCGAATATATCTACAGAATGATCCCTACACCAACGACGAAAAACCTTCCACTTAGCCGCATAGTTTAGCGAAGAGGAGGTCCTCCTACAGTTAGAAATCGCGTCCACTGCTCGTCCTGTAAAGTGTTTGCCATGCAAGAAGGACCGCACAATGGAAAAACGTGAAGGTTGAGACCTTGCGGGTTGTGATGGAGTTGGCGCGATTTCCCCTGCGAAAGAAGATCCTCCCATGGAGGAAGCTTTCGCGGTAGGTCCCACAACAGACACCTGAGTAGATTTATCCACGGTCTCTGTGGCGACAGAGATGCTACCAACAGAATCTTGCATTGAGATTGTTTTATCTTTAGCAATACTTGTTGAATTAACGGCGCTGGAGGATACGCATATCCTATCATTCCGTCCCAAGGGATCGACAGAGCGTCTACTGCAAATGTTCTTGGATCCGGACACGGAGACACATACGTCTGCAACTGATTGTTGAGATGTGTCGCAAATAAGTCTATCATTGGCCGTTCCCATTGGTAGCAAATCTGATTGAATACTTGTTTGTGAGAGTCCACTCCGACGGCAAGAAGCGACCCTTTCGTGAAAGGGAGTCTGCTAGCACATTCAGACGACCCGGTATGTGACGGACCAAAAGAAGAACGTGATGTTCTAGCGCAAACAGAAGGATTCTTTCCGTTAGATTGAACAACGGAACTGAATGAGTGCCTCCCTGATTCCGAATATACGCCACTACTGTCGTATTGTCGGACAAGATTTGGACATGAGCATTGTGAATAATGTCCATCCAATGACGTAACGCAAGCCAAATTGACATCATTTCCTTGATGTTTATGTGCTTGCACAGGAATTGCGGATCCCAAAGACCCTGGCATCTCGAATCCGTTGGGATTAATGATGCACCCCAACCTGTTTGACTGGCATCCGTCATAATGGTAAAACTCGGATCCGGCAACTGCAGCGGAACTCCCTGAGTTAACCACTGAATGTTTGCCCAAGTCTGAATCTCTTGTTTCACTTGATCTGACAAGAGAACGTCTACATCGAGCGAATGAATTTTCACACTCCAATTCTGAGTCAAGAAAATTTGAAGAGGACGTGTGTGTAACCGCCCCATCGGAATGAGATCCGCAGCGGCTCCGCACAGACCTATCAGTCTCATAAATTCTCTCGCTGTGACTTTGTCTGCGTGCAGACAATAGCGAGCGTAACAACTGACTAATTTTGCTCTGGTTAACGGCAGACGAACGAGATTGTTGTGCGTCTCGAAGCTCATTCCCAGATGAGTGAATGACTTGGACGGCACCAGATCCGACTTCTCCTCGTTTACTATAAAACCGAGATGTCGGAGCAATAGAAGAAGATTCTGAACATCGTTCTGAAGCGTTAACTCGTTGCCGTACCTCTGAAGAATGTCGTCCAGGTAGGCCGACGTTACCGCAGACGAATGAGCTCGGAAATAGATCATTACCGAGTTCATTACCCGAGTGAAAGCCCAGGGTGCTAGATTCAATCCGAAGCACATCGCCCGGAATTGATATACCACTCCTAGGACTGCGAAGCGTAGGTACTTTCGGAATGTCAGATGTACCATGACGTGAAAGTACGCATCTTTGAGATCTATGCTTGTTGCATAATCGTTCACCCGAATACTCGCTCTGACCGACCGAATCGTCTCCATATAAAACTTCGGAGCGAAGATCAGCTTGTTTATCCAGCTCAAATCTATGACTGGACGGAACGAGCCATCTGGTTTCGGAACCAGAAACAGATGGCTGTAGAATCCCGGAGATTCCTGGTTTTCTACGACCTCTACCGCGTTCTTCATTAAAAGAGACTGCACCTCTGATAGCAGAGCGTCTCTTTTCTGCGGATTTGACGGAAGATGAGTCCACTTTGGACTTCGAGTTAATGGAGGCTTTCGTTTGAAGGATATCTTTAGACCTTCCGAAGTCACTCCTCTCACCCAAGGGTCATCCGTAATCGACGCCCATTCTTGTGAAAAGCTCGACAACCTTCCGCCAACCGGTACGCGATAGAGGTTTAAGCCATCACCTCCTGGACCTGCGAGGCCTGCGGTAGGAGAAACCACATCCTCCACGACCTGCACCTCGCCCCGTCGACCTCGGGGCGTCCGACCGATGGACGTCCCGAACGACGTCCCGAACGAGAGTCGCTACCCTGACGGTCTCTCGAATAAGACCAAGAGGACGCACCGGAACCTCTATAGGAACCTCTCTTGGGCGCATTAGACCCAGAAGTGCCTGTCTTATTCTTGTCTGCTGTATCCGACTTCTTAGAAGCAGATTTGAACAACAGAGAATCCGAAGCTTTCTTTGTAATTTTATCATAAATAGCAGAAAGCTTGCCGTCAAAGAGAAGTTCTCCTGAGACCGAAGCGACTCTAAGAGAGTTCTTCACCTTAGTATCCACTAGTGTGGATGTAGCTAGGGCTGCGTCACGTCTAACCAACTCCAGATTTGCCACTGAAAGGGCGGAGTTACACGTGGAATAAGCTACTGCCCTTGAAAGAAGTCTTAAAGAGGATTGTATATCCTGAAACTCTTTCCCTTGAAGGCGCAGTGATAACGCCTTAGTAAGGTGATCTGCGTAAGATAAGGCATCTAAATTGGCTCTGTTAGACGCAATAGCTGTTTCCAACACCGCGGTTGGAATAGAAGCCAACGACGGTAATGATAGCTCTAAGTCTTCCGCCTCGTCGTCCATACGCAGAGGAACTCTCGGGATACCCTGTCCTGCCGTATCGAATTTATTCCTTGCATTAATGAAAGGCAGGTTGAGAGTATTTGCGGACAAGAAACCTGCTTTCCCCGTCTTGGAAGCAAGTTTAAATATAGCGTTGTTCAATAATTCAAATGTTCTTGCAACATTATTGGACTGCGACGGAAACTCGGGAGCGATGTCCCTGAACCGCTCAAAAAATTCAGAGTCCAATGATGCTATAATCCTCTTGTCCGGAACCGCAGCAGTCTGGCCCGATGGAACAACTTGAGGGAGAAAGTGCCGGATGAAGTCCATGGCAGCTTTATGTTGTTCCGAAAGGGATAGCTCCAAGTCATCCGTATCCCTTTCACCATCCGGTCGGACCTCATGATGTTCCCGGTCGTCCGCCCCCGATGCTTCGGCGGAGCGTACCGACCCAGCGCTGTCGGATAATTCTCGATCCGACACCGTTTCTGTCGGCTGCTGGGATGCTGCGATAAGCTGTGCTATCTGCACAAGAATGTCCGGCGTCGAGACCTGCGGAGGCGCAGTCTTTCGCTGCTTCGCCGAGGGCAGCTCCGCATCAGATGGCTCCCGCATACTTTTCCTATGCGAACGTCCAGAGTCCATCGGTCTCGAATCCCTGGCTGCCGGATGGTGTGACCTGGTCGCCGAAGAATCCTTGATCGGCGAAGCTGGCAAAATATCGGCGGTCACGCAGCCAAGGTGCGGTCGTGTGCGCTGACGAGAAGAGGAAGCCTTAACAGTCTCCGCGGACTGCTTATACAACGGAGCGTCCCGAGCGACGGACGTATGCTCCGCTAAAGACACATTTTGTACCACAACATCTGGTCCCAGATGTTGTTGACGAGAGAGGGGCCTCTCTCGCTCGCGGCCCGGCTGAACCTGGACGACCTAGGAACCGGACTCAAAGGCTTCCTCCGTTCTCGCTTACTATCCGCCGTCACTGGGTGTGCATCTATTATGTTTATAGTGCTCGCATCACCCAAAATTTCCTCCTGGACCGCATCGGACGAACCCGGCTGCCGAACCATTCGGTGAATGGACGCTACACCGGGCGAGCTAGCGGACAACATTTGTCTAATCTCCATGAGCACTTTTGCCGCTAGCTCTGTATTCATTTGTGACGATGGACGCACACTTGTAGAAGATAACATGGAAACATCACCCTGTTCTTGTTCCTCTGAAATAGAAACTGAGAGAGTAGAGTGACCTTGCGGAGAAAGAGCCGGCATAGCCCTTTCTCCAGAAACAACATATCGTGACACACGTTTCCAATGTTTCTCATCCCAATATTCACATATAGGACAGGGATTAATGCGAGAACACTGACTACAATTAATACAATGATCATGAAAGTCAGAGGAAGATTTCTTCCTATTACAATTTGAACAATGTCCCTTCATTGTGAAAGAACAACAACAAGTCCTAGTTACTCGCAAAAACCCCAGACACAAAGATACATAATAACATGATCCATTAATAAATGAAAAAACAATTGCAAATCAAAATAATTTTGAAAAAATATTTTTTCAGCGAAGCCCAAGTTGCTGAAAAGTAACATTGAGCCCCAATGGATCCCAAGGGTAAGTGTGGTCAAAAATTTTAAAATTATTTTAAATAACTAATGCAACACTTACGGATAATAATAATGTATCTTGTAATGAGTAAACTACTCCAAAGGCAAAAAGACCCCCTCAAAAGAGACTGTTGTTGCCAATGTAAACAAGAAGTGTATAAATACCAGAAAACATGACTCCAGGCACTGACAATACTGGCCCGAAATCAGTTATCAACAATACACACTATCTGATGCAAAACAGAGACTTCCAGAGAAGAATCTGCAGAACATCAGATGGTAGATGCAGAACACAACATCTAAACACCCATGGGTGAGAACGTAAACATGGGGAAAATAACAGAATTCATTCTGTAACCAAGCTAATTCTCCCAAGAAATTTTAGTAGTAATCTTACTCAAAAATATGCCAAAAGCATGGGAGAATAGCAAGGGGGGACTTACAGGATAAGGAGAGAGGAAACACTGAATAAGCAGTGCAACTTCATAGCAAGAATGGCAACAACAGGCCTATGCCTCGAAAATAGGCAACTTAACATAATTTCATTACAAAATTTTAAGTTACAGCCCTGAATATTTTCTGTCACTCCTTTTTCCTTGCCTCCTTCTCTATCCTCCTTAGAATCACCATTTCTCCAATATTTATGTGTCTGGCATCATTTAAACTGAGATTTACAAGCACAAAGATCAGTGAGATGTTAACTGATGAAGGGCCAAACAAAGAATGATAATTGGCGCCAATTTCGGAACGTCCTTGACACTGCGCATGCAGTAAGGGCAAAGTATGGAGGTCCTTCAGGACATGATTTCTTTTGGTTTTAGATGCAAATTTTGGGGATTGGGGGGCAAAATTTGTGTTTGGCCCTAGATTTTTAAGAGTTAGCACCAGCTATGTCTGGGTCATTGGTACAGTATAAAAATATAGGTAACATGAATAATTTCGTAAAATAATTAAAAGTTACAGCCCTGAACATTTGTTTCCACTCTTCTATTTCCAACATATATCCACCATTTCTCTCATAATTATGCATCTGGCATCCTTAAAACTGAGATTTACAAGCACAAATATCAGTGAAGTGCAACTCTATTGAGGGCCAAACAAAGAATGACTTTTTGCGGCAGTTTCGAGACCTCCTTGACACTGCACATGTGCAGTGGAGTAAAAATATGGAGGACCATATAGGACATGTATTTTTCGGTTTTAGATGCAAATTTTGGGGATTGGGGGGTAAAATTTGCGTTTGGCCCTAAATATTTTAGAGTTAGCACCAGCTAAGTCTGGGTCATTGGTACAGTATAAAAATATGGGCAATATAAGTATAAACAATTAGCTGGACTTGAATTTATTTATATCCATGCTGCAGTCATGATAAGCCATTGTGTAGAAACATGTCATCTTAATCCTTTGATACTTTTGTTCGTCTTATGACGTACAAAATCAGACTGCGTGTTGATACTTTGGTGCATCTTTTCCTATACTTTCTATGTTCACTGTGTCAGCTGTTGTCTGTTCGATGATTTAACATGTCTAAGGATCCTCAACTGCAGTTATAAGCTGGCTTTTGAATATTTTTTATATAAAATACCGATGGAAAAAGTATAATTTCATTCTATGTGAACAAAAAAGTGCGAAAGTTAAAAAATTTATAGTAATTTATATATTTTTTATACTTACCAATGACCCAGACATAGCTGGTGCTAACTCTTAAAATATAGGGCCAAACACAAATTTTGCCCCCCAATCCCCAAAATTTGCATCTAAAACTAAAGAAAACATGTCCTGAAAGGCCCTCCACACCTCGCCCCCACTGCGCATGCGCAGTGTCAAGGACGTTCCGAAATTGGCGCCATTTATCATTCTAATAACCAGTGCCTGGTAAGCGCTATGTACTCAGCGGGGAGGCAAGAGTTCCCAACTCCTGGGAGGGCCATCCCCGTCTGGGTCATTGGTAAGTATAAAAAATATATAAATTACTATAAATTTTTTAACATTTTTATACTGTACCAATGACCCAGACATAGCTGAATAGTAAAAAGGCTGGAGGGCCAAGGACATAGAGCAAAATGGAATACGCTCAATAAAATAAAATAGAGTCATCCCCTGTAGGGAAAAGAAGTAATAGGCCTTACATGTATCTTTCTTATTTATGATAAATTAGAAAGATACAACACCTTCCAAAAATTGAGCTTCATACATCCATGTACTCTATTAATATCCAATAATCCTTATACTAATAATTTTTAAAGTAAGCCAATAATAAAGTAAGTCTAGAGAATAGAGACTCTTATACTCCTAAAAGTGTGTGAGAATTGCATAATCATGTCCGTTGACATATGCAATATTCAAAAGCTATACTTTAAAAACTAAGACTAGAATGAATTTTATAAACTTAAACTTCTCACTAAACAACCATCCCAATAACAGCTCAGAATTACTAACTCCGGAGGAGGTATCCCCTTGTTTTCATAGTAAAAACAGGTGACCCAAGGGAACACCCTCTCCCCCCCCCTTTTTCTTGCCCTGGGTCAAATAGCCCAGAGCGAAGAGGGCAGCCGAACGGAGACACTGCCGAAACAGACAGCCTACCTAGCTATAGTAGCAACTGTTAAGTGAATGACATTCTGAGCAGTAGATAATAGACCTAACAATAGAGGCCTCCAGAAATGGACTCGATATTTCTGAGATAAAATTCATGAATGGATGGCTGAGCGCAATGAGCAGTCTTCAAAAATCTATAATAGCAACACTATTAATGTAAGCCCAAGAAGTAGAAGAACTCTTACTTCATGAGCCGAAATCTTAAGCACAACTGCTAAGCCAATGATATACCATAAGCAGTACGCTAGTTAATAGAATCCATTAACAATAAAATGGAGCGTAACGTCCTTCTACTAGACATCAAAGACAGAAGAAGCTTACGCCCTTGTAATAAACAGATATCTGTTTATAAATACATAAACTGTACCCGGAAAGAGTAAAGGCCTATGCCCATACGAAGACGGAAGGACCTTAAAATAATAGGTTCCGGATAATAGGAGCCTAACTCTTATGCAACAATCCAACCTAAATAGTAACGGAAGTATTGATTCCGAAACTATGAAAGTGAAAATCATCCATCGATAGTGCATGAAACTCACTGACTCTACAGTAAAAGAGAAACCAACAGAATTACTGTCTAAAAGGTCAGAATTTGAAAACTACTGTTTCCAGAGGCTCAAATGATTACTTAGCTAAATAAGAACCGAAGTTAAAATCCGTATAGGAATTTAATCTAAAGACTCTAAGTCTATTTATCAAAAAGTTACTAACTAACTTAGATAAAGAGACAAAAGACTCAATTGTAAACTATCGTAGAGTGCATAGGTATGAGGTAACATAAACCTATAACCTAAAAAACAACAGGCTGCAGTAGATCTTGTGAAACAAGTATACTAAAAACTAGCAATGCGTAGTATGGAGGGATCAACCATATGAACATAATGATCCCTACAACACGACGGAAGAGCCTCCACTTTAGTCGCATAGAATAGCGAAGAAGAGGATCTCCTATAGTAAGAAATCGCGTCCAAAGCTCGTCCAGTACAGTGCTTACAATGCAATACGGACCACACAACGGAATACATGAAGGTTGCGACCTTGCTGGTTGTGATAAAGATGACACGATTTACCCAGTGAAAAAAGATCCTCACATAGAGGAAGATTTCACGTTAAGATCCACAGTAGACAAGAGAGTAAATTACTCATGATCTCTGTGAAGATAGAGATGCTATCAACAGAAATGTATTGTGGTTGTTTATCTTAGCAATACCTGCTAAAACAACAGCGCCGGAGGATACGCGTATCCTATCATACCGTCCTATAGATCAATAGAGCGTTAACAGTATTAGCTCAGAGATCTGGACAAGCCAACACATACGTCTGCAATTGATTAGCAAGCTGTGTCATAAATAAAACATCATTGGGCGCTCCCATAGATAGCAAATCTGATTAAATACTTGTTTGTTGAGAGTCCATTCTGACAGCAACAAGCGACCCGTAAGAGAACGGGAGTGCGATAAAACAATCAGACGACCCAGAATATGACGGACCAAAACTGAACTTGGTGTACTATAACCAACAGACGGATTCTTTCCATTAAATTGAATAACGGAAACGAAAGAGTGCCTCCCTGGTTCCGGAGATACGCCACTACTGTCGAATTAAAGGACAGGAATTTGGGCATGCGTTTCTGAATAATGTTCATGCAATGACATAAAGCAAGCCTAAAAAAACATTATTCCGCGGAAGTTAAACTGATAGCTAAAAGACTGCGGAACCCAAAGACCCTGGCACTTCAAATCCGTAGGGATCAGAATATATCCCAATCTGTTTGACTGGCAACCGTCATAACAGCCACACTAGGGTCCGGCAACTGCGGCGGCACTCTCTGAGTCAACCACCGAATGTTTGCCCCAGTCTGAATCTCTTGTAACACTAGATAGACAAGAGAATGTATAAATCAAGCAATTCATGGATTGCCGGAAAGTTGCCGTCGAAGAGAAGCTCCTCCGAGAACGAAGCGACTCTGAGAGAGTTCTTAACCTACTATCCACGCGTGGATGTAGCTAGGGCTGCATCACGTCTAACCAACTCCAATCAGCCACTGAAGGGCGGAGTTATACATGAACAAACTATTGCCCTCAAAAGAAATTACATTGAGAATAATATCCCGTAAATCTTTTCTTGAAGACGTAATGATAACGCCTCAGTAAGGCGGATTACGTATAATAAAGCGTCTAAGTTAAGTCTACTATACATAATGTCGTTCCCAACATTGAAATTGGAAAAGACATAAACGGCGAAAAAGAATATATGCAGTCTTTAATCACACCGTCTAGACGCATATGAACTCTCGGTATGCCCTGCTCTGCCAAAATAAACTATATGTAAAAAAGATAAAATGGCAGAAATGAGCCACGCGGACAAGAAACTAAACTATCATGCTTAGTAGCAGGCTTGTATATATATATATAATATATAGCGTCGAAAAATAAAACACATGTTGTAATGACAATATTGGACTGCGTCGGTAAGTCAGGGACAAAGTCCCTGTACCGATCGAAAAATCCGAGTCCAATGACGCTATAAGTCTCTTATCCAAGATCGCAGCAATGAAGTCCGAAAAATAATCACTGGAAGAAATGCCAGAAGATAAGAAAGGCATCTTCCGATACTACTAAAGGGAAAACTCGAAATCTTTCGAATCCCTTTCGCCATCCTGTCGGACCCTATAAAGCGTTCGGTCGTCCGTAGCTTGATGCAACCGCGGACCGCACCGACCCAGCGCCGTCGGATAATTCCTGATTCGACCGAGAAACCGTCAATTGCTGGGATGCTGCGAAACAACTGTGCTAACTCGGATAGCACGTCCGTCACTGAGGCCTGAGGAGCAGCGGTCTTACGATGCATTGCCGCAGGAAGCTCCGAGATCGTTACCCCGTGCATACTTCCAATATGCGAGCGAACGGAGTGTATAGGCCTCGTGTCCCTTGGCTACCGGATGGCGCGACCTATTCGCTGTGGAATCACTGAATGCCGAAACTGATCGGATACTCGAGGTCACGTAGCCAATGTGCGGTCGTGTGCCCTGCTGTGAGGATGAGGAAGCATTAAAGACAGTCTCTCGGACTGTCAATATAACGGAGCGTCCCGAGCAACGGACATATGCTCCGAATGTAAAATATCTGAACCACAACATGCGGTCCCCTATGTTGCTGGCTTCCTCCGATCTGTCCTCAATCTGCCGTCACTGGGTGAGTACTAAAGTAATTAAAGTGCTCGCATCACCCAAATCTCCTTCCTAGACCGCAACGGACGAACCCGGCAGCCGAACCATTCGATGAATGTACGCTACACCGGGTGAGCTAGCGAATGTCACTCCGTAAGCGATAGACATATTCCATGAGCACTTATTGCCGCTAACTCTTCATTAACTATGACGACAGAGGCACACTTTTGAAAGACATCTCCATAACTCTTCGAACAAGAAACCAGAAATGCTTGGATAGCAAGCATAAAATAATAATATATATAGCGTCGTTCAATAATTCGAAAGTTTGTGTGACATTATTGGACTATGTCGGAACTGAGGGATGATGTCCCTGAACCGAACCAAAAATTTCTAAGTCCACCGACGCTATCAGTTTCTTATCCGGCATCGCAGCATATGTTGTTCCGAAAGGGAAAGCTTGAAATCCACCGAATCCCTTTCGGTATCCCGTCGGACCGGATGAAACTTTCGGACGTCCGTACCCGCTTACGCGGAGCGTCCCGACCCAGCATCGTCGGATAAAATATATGCGACAGATTCAGTTGATGCTGGGATGCTGCGATAAACTGTGCTATTAAGGAAAGCACGTCCGTTCCCGAGGCCTGTGCAGTAGCGGACTTACGATGCATTGCCGCTGGAAGCTCCGTGTACGTTGACACCCGCACACTTCCTATGTGAACGTCCGGAGTCTGCAGGCCTCGAGTCCCCGGCTACCGACCCAGCGCTGTCGGATAATTCTCGATCCGACACCGTTTCTGTCGGCTGCTGGGATGCTGCGATAAGCTGTGCTATGTGCACAAGAATGTCCGGCGTCGAGACCTGCGGAGGCGCAGTCTATCGGTGCTTCGCCGAGGGCAGCTCCGCATCAGATGGCTCCCGCATACTTCCTATGCGAACGTCCGGAGTCCATCGGTCTCGAATCCCTGGCTGCCGGATGGTGTGACCTGGTCGCCGAAGAATCCTTGATCGGCGAAGCTGGTAATATATCGGCGGTCACGCAGCCAAGGTGCGGTCGTGTGCGCTGACGAGAAGAGGAAGCCTTAGCAGTCTCAGCGGACTGCCTATACAACGGAGCGTCCCGAGCGACGGACGTATGCTCCGCTAACGACACATTTGTACCACAACATCTGGGGCCAGATGTTGTTGAACGAGAGAGGGGCCTCTCTCGCTTGCTGTCCGGATGGACCGGAACGAGCTATGAACCGGACTAAAGGCTTCCTCCGTTCTCCCTCCGATCCGCCGTCACTGGGTGTGCATTAAGTTAATTTTATAGTGCTCGCATCACCCCAAAATTCCTTCTAGACCGCAACGGACGAACCCGGCTGCCGAACCATTCGGTGAATGGACGCTACACCGGGCGAGCTAGCGGACGTCAAAGGCCGTCGAACCTACTAGGGTCCTCTTAGGCAATTGGCGTATTACATGAGCACTTTTCCGCTAGCCCTTCATTAATTGTGACGACGGAGGCACACTGTTGGAAGACATCACAGATACATCACCCTAATCTTGATCGTCTGAAATAGAAATTGATAAAGTAGAGTGACCCTGCGGGGAAAGGACCGGAGTGTCCAAATCCCCAACAACATACCGTGACATACGCTTCCCATATTGTCATCGAAATCATACGATACAGAACAGGAGTTAATGCGAGTACACTGACCACATATAGAATGATAATAAGGTCAGAGGAAGACTTCCTCTTAAAACAATTGATCAATATCCTTTCAATGTGAAAAGAAAACAAGTCCTGGTACTCGCACTAACCCCTGGCAATCAAAATACATAATAATAATATGATCCATTAATATAGAAAAAATAATTGAAATCAAAATATTTTGAAAAAATATTTTTTCAGAACAGCCCAAGTTTCTGAAAAGTAACGTTGAGCCCCAATGGATCCCAAGCCTAAGTGTGGACAAAAATTTTAAAAATATTTTAAACAATTTATTCAACACTTACGAACAATAATAATGTATCTAGTTATGATTAAAATAACATCAAGATATTATTATTTAGAAATCCCCCCCTCACACAGAGGGCTGTTGTAAATGTAAACAATGAGTGTAAAAACACTAAAATAAGACTCCAGGCACCCAGGCCCGAAATCAGTTACCAAAAATACACCATCTGATGCAAAACAGAGACTTCCAGGGAAGAAACTGCAGAACATCAGATGGTAGATGCAGAACACAACGCCTAACCACCCCTAGGTGAAGACGTAAACATGGGGAAAGAACAGAATTCATTCTGTTATTAAGCTAAAACTCCCAAGAAATTTTAGTAATAATTATTTCAGAAACTATGCCAAAAGCATGGGAGAATAGCAAGGGGGAACTTAAAGGACAGGGAGAGAGGAAAAACACTTGAAAAAACAGTGTAACAAATAATCAGAATGACAACAAAATGGCTGCTGCCTTGAAAATAGGTAACTTAACATAATTTCATTAAAAAATTTTAAGTTACAGCCCTGATAATATTCTGTCACACATTCTTTTCCTCTCCTCCTTTTCTATCCTCCTTAGAATCACCATTTCACTAATATTTATGTGTCTGGCATCATTTAAACTGAGATTTAAAAGCACAAAGATCAGTCAGATGTTAACTGATGAAGGGCCAAACTTAGAATGATAAATGGCGCCAATTTCAGAACGTCCTTGACACTGCGCATGCGCAGTGGGGGCGAGGTGTGGAGGGCCTTTCAGGACATGTTTTCTTTAGTTTTAGATGCAAATTTTGGGGATTGGGGGGCAAAATTTGTGTTTGGCCCTATATTTTAAGAGTTAGCACCAGCTATGTCTGGGTCATTGGTACAGTAAAAAAATATACACCAATATTTACACCAGTTTGGGACAGCATTCAGTTGATTGTGAAAGTGAAGTTATTTTGAGATATGTAAACAATGAGTTTCTCTGGCGATTGTATAAACAATGAAAGTTCCGACAGCAGTGATTGTGATAACATTCCAATCAGTCGTATGCGTATAAGAGCTAGTGGGGGTGGTGAACATTCTTAGTCTTCTGATGATGAGAGCCTATTTGAGAGCGATGATGATAAACCTTTGTGTTTTTACAGTGCCAGTAACAAGGAAGTAAATTCCGATTCTGATGATTTGGATGAAACCATACCACTGAGTTCATGTATCGACCAGAGAAATAATAATAATAATAGCCATGTCGAATCCAAAACTAGTACGATAGTTTGTGAAAAAATAAACAATAAAGTTACCAAAAATAAAAAAGAATCACAACAAAGAGTGGTGTTATAAGATTACCCCCCAAATGGAATAGTGCTCAGTGAAACCCACTGAGCCAAATGTTATCACAGCTTAAAATATTAATATAATCCTGCTGTCCAGACTTTTTAATCACTAATGTGAAAACTATCTTGTTATTTGTACTTTCTGACGTTTGATGTCACATTTTAAAAAACGTTGAGAAAACTGAATTCCCAGTGACATTTGAACGTCTGGATAATTTAATGTCTCAAAGGGTTAAACACCAATAAAGAAATATTTGTTTTGTTTGCCAATCTTTTGGCCTAAAAATAGAGCAACCAATTGTTTGATCGCCTACTAGAGGTTTAGAAAATAACATAAAAGTTTTCTGAAATTCCTCTTGGCATTCATCTGCTAAAGCAGTCTTAAAAAAAAACACATCTTGTTTCCTAGGCAACTCCCTTGTCATTAACCTTCTGCAAAAAAATTATTTTACCTGTTTTATTTTAACCAGTTAAAAGGATACATTGACTAAAGCCAATTGTTTTCAAACACTGATGCGCAATAAAGATGATGGAAACTCTGACATGTGAAACATTTGTTGTTGATTCCCAGAAGAGTAAACATTTCACATTTCTAAGGAATTTAGATCTGTTTACAGGGATTAAAGAAAAGATAAAAAAAAAAAACTCCCTCCTATATTCCTATAATTAGTGTGTGGAATCAAATATTATTCGTGCGTGGAAATATTGCCCACCCATGGAAAGTAACCAAAGAAAAGTTCAAGGAGAGTCTGCTTACAAAACTATTTTGTGTCCATCCTGAAATATTCTGCATTTTTGATTTAGTTGCCCAAAAAAGTCAGGAAAAATTGCCTGAGAAACAAATATGTTTTTAATGGCCATCTTGCTGGAAGCATGATATACTTTGAACCATGATAAGACACACAGTTTTCTTGAATTATGGCCAAAACATTCTGTGATATAACACTGTTGGAAATGGCATGCCACCCTTAAAACTGTCTGATACACTATGACCCTGACTGTTGAAAGTGTCATTAACTCTTTACCCAACGCAGACGATATCAAAATTTATTATTTTAAATATCATTTTTTTAAATTTTTCAAAAAATTTCAACACAACCATATCATGTGACCCCTATTTGGAACGAGCTTGATGAGCTTGTTCCAACGAGGGGTCACATGATATGGTTTTGTTGAAATTTTTGGAAAAGTTAAAAAATTTATAGTAAGTTATATATTTTTTATACTTACCAATGACCCAGACTTAGCTGGTGCTAACTCTAAAAAATCCAGGGCCAAACACAAATTTTGCCCCCCCAATCCCCAAAATTTGCATCTAAAACCAAAAGAAATCATGTCCTAAAGGACCTCCATACTTTGACCTTACTGCGCATGCGCAGTGTCAAGGACGTTCCGAAATTGGCGCCAATTATCATTCTTACTGGCAGTGCCTGGTCAGCGCTATGTACTCAGCAGGGAGGTAAGAGTTCCCAACTCCTGGGAGGGCCATCCCCGTCTGGGTCATTGGTAAGTATAAAAAATATATAAATTACTATAAATTTTTTAACATTTTTATACTGTACCAATGACCCAGACTTAGCTGAATAGTAAAAAGGCTGGAGGGCCTAGGACATAGAGGAAAATCCAATAAGCTCAACTATATAATATAGAGGCAACCCCTCAAGGAGAAAAGGAGTATTAGGCTTTACATGTATCTTTCTTATTTTATGTTAAATTAGAAAGATACAATACCCTTCATAATTGAGCACAATAACATTCATGTTCTCTATTAACATCCAGTATAACCCTTTATACTAATTATTTTTAAAGTAAGCCAATAAATAAAGTTAGTCCAGAGAATTGAGACTCTTTATATTCTTTAAAAGTGTCCGAGGATTGTATATTAACGCCCGTTTGACACTTGACACATACAAATGTTTCACACCGAGCTACACTTTAAAAATATGACATGAATGAATTTTAACATTAATATTACACTTTAAAACCATCCCAGAAACGACTCTGAAATACTGACTTCGGAGGAGGCATTCCCTCGCTTTTCACTATAAAGCAGGTGACCTAAGGGAACACCCTCCCCCCCCCCCCCCCCCCCCCCCTTCCCCTTGCCCTGGGTCAAATAGCCCAGAGCGAAGAGGGCAGCCGGACGGAGTAACTGCCGGAACAGAAAGCCTGCATAACTATAGTTGCAACTGTTTAGTGGACGACATTCTGAGCAACAGATAACGGACCTAAACAATGCAGGTCTCCAGAAAAGGACTCAATATTTCTGAGATAAAAATTTGTGAATATGGATGGCTGAGACCAATAAGCAGCTTTCATTAAATCTGTAATAGCAATACTATTAGCGTAAGCCCAAGAAGTAGCAAGAGCTCTTACTTCATGAGCCGAAATCTTAAGCACAGACTGCTGAGAAGAAGATAAATTTTCATAAGCAGTACGGATAGTTAATTGAATCCATCTAGCAATAGAATGGACCAAAATGTCCTTTCTATTAGGCATCAGAGACAGAAAGAAACGTTTTCGTCCCTTTCTGATAAACTGAGATCTCTGTTTATAGATACGTAATGCTCTAACAGGACAGAGTAAAGGCCTACGCCCGTCTGAAGACGGAAGAGCCTTAATAACAATAGGTTCCGGATATTTATTAGGAGCCTGATTCTTAGCTAAAAATCCCACATTAGTAGTGAAGGTGATAGTGTTCCCGACACTACGATAGTGAGAATCATCCACCGACAGTGCATGAAGCTCACTGACTCTTCTAGCAGAAGAGAAAGCTAAGAGAAAAGCTGTCTTATAAGACAAGAATTTGAAATCTACTGTCCCAAGAGGTTCAAATGGCTTTTCCTTTAGTTTAAGAAGAACCCAAGCTAAATTCCACTTAGGAATTGACCTAAGAGTTCTGGGTCTATTTATCGAGAAGTTTCTAACTAACTTAGATAAAGAGACATTAGATCCAATTTGTAAACTATCATGATGTGCATAGGTATCAGATAACATAGACCTATAACCCTTAATAGTAACAGGCTGCAGTTTGATCTCGTCAAACAAGTATACTAGAAAGTTTGCAATGTCTGGTATAGAGGGATCAAAAATATCAACAGAATGATCCCTACACCAACGACGAAAAACCTTCCACTTAGCCGCATAGTTTAGCGAAGAGGAGGTCCTCCTACAGTTAGAAATCGCGTCCACTGCTCGTCCTGTAAAGTGCTTGCCATGCAAGAAGGACCGCACAACGGAAAAATGTGAAGGTTGAGACCTTGCGGGTTGTGATGGAGTTGACGCGATTTCCCCTGCGAAAGAAGATCCTCCCGTGGAGGAAGCTTTTGCGGTAGGTCCCACAACAGACACCTGAGTAGATTTATCCACGGTCTCTGTGGAGACAGAGATGCTACCAACAGAATCTTGCATTGAGATTGTTTTATCTTTAGCAGTACTTGCTGAATTAACGGCGCTGGAGGATACGCATATCCTATCATTCCATCCCAAGGGATCGACAGAGCGTCTACTGCAAATGCTCTTGGATCCGGACACGGAGACACATACGTCTGCAACTGATTGTTCAGATGTGTCGCAAATAAGTCTATCATTGGCCGTTCCCATTGGTAGCAAATCTGATTGAATACTTGTTTGTTGAGAGTCCACTCCGACGGCAACAAGCGACCCTTTCGTGAAAGGGAGTCTGCTAGTACGTTCAGACGACCCGGTACATGACGGACCGAAAGAAGAACCTGATGTTCTAGAGCAAACAGAAGGATTCTTTCCGTTAGATTGAACAACGGAATTGAATGAGTGCCTCCCTGATTCCGTATATACGCCACTACTGTCGTATTGTCGGATAGGATTTGGACATGAGCATTGTGAATAATGTCCATCCAATGACGTAACGCAAGCCAAATTGACATCATTTCCTTGATGTTTATGTGCTTGCCCAGGAATTGCGGATCCCAAAGACCCTGGCATCTCGAATCCGTTGGAATCAATGATGCACCCCAACCTGTTCGACTGGCATCCGTCATAATGGTAAAACTCGGATCCGGCAACTGCAGCGGAACTCCCTGAGTTAACCACTGAATGTTTGCCCAAGTCTGAATCTCTCGTTTCACTTGATCTGACAAGAGAACGTCTATGTCGAGCAAATGAATTTTCACACTCCAATTCTGAGTCAAGAAAATTTGGAGAGGACGTGTGAGTAACCGCCCCATCGGAATGAGATCCGCAGCGGCTCCACACAGACCTATCAGTCTCATAAACTTTCTCGCTGTGACTTTGTCTGCGTGCAGACAATAGCGAGCGTAACAACTGACTAATTTCGCTCTGGTTAACGGCAGACGAACGAGATTGTTGTGCGTCTCGAAGCTCATTCCCAGATGTGTGAATGACTTGGACGGCACCAGATCTGACTTCTCCTCGTTTATTATAAAACCGAGACTTCGGAGCAATAGAAGTAGATTCTGCACATCGTTCTGAAGCGTTAATCGTTGCCATACCTCTGAAGAATGTCGTCCAGGTAGGCCGACGTTACCGCAGACGAATGAGCTCGGAAATACATCATTACCGAGTTCATTACCCGCGTGAAAGCCCAGGGTGCTAGATTCAATCCGAAGCACATCGCCCGGAATTGATACACCACCCCTAGGACTGCGAAGCGTAGATACTTTCTGAATGTCCGATGTACCATGACGTGAAAGTACGCATCTTTGAGATCTATGCTTGTTGCATAATCGTTCACCCGAATACTCGCTCTGACCGATCGAATCGTCTCCATATAAAACTTCGGAGTGACGATCAGCTTGTTTATCCAGCTCAAATCTATGACTGGACGGAACGAGCCATCTGGTTTCGGAACCAGAAACAGATGGCTGTAGAATCCCGGTGTGTCCTGGTTTTCTACGACCTCTACCGCGTTCTTCATTAAAAGAGACTGCACCTCTGATAACAGAGCGTCTCTTTTCTGCGGATTTGACGGAAGTTGAGTCCATTTTGGACTTCAAGTTAATGGAGGCTTTCGTTTGAAGGATATCTTTAGACCTTCCAAAATCACCCCTCTCACCCAAGGGTCGTCCGTAATCGACGCCCACTCTTGTGAAAAACTCGACAACCTTCTGCCAACCGGTACGCGATAGACGTTGAAGCCTGCGGTAGGAGAAACCACGTCCTCCACGACCCGCACCTCGTCCCGTCGACCTCGGGGTGTCTGACCGGTTGTCCCGGCCCGAAGGACGTCCCGAACGTGAGTCGCTACCTTGACGGTCTCTTGAATAAGACCAAGAGGACGCACCGGAACCTCTATAGGAACCTCTCTTGGGCGCATTAGACCCAGAAGTGCCTGTCTTACTCTTATCTGCCGTGTCCGACTTCTTAGAAGCAGATTTGAACAGCAGAGAATCCGAAGCTTTCTTTGTAATTTTATCGTAAATTGCAGAAAGCTTGCCGTCGAAGAGAAGTTCTCCGGAGACCGAAGCGACTCTGAGAGAGTTCTTCACCTTACTATCCACGAGTGTGGATGTAGCTAGGGCTGCGTCACGTCTAACCAACTCCAGGTTTGCCACTGAAAGGGCAGAGTTACACGTGGAATAAGCTACTGCCCTTGAAAGAAGTCTTAAAGAGGATTGAATATCCTGGAATTCTTTCCCTTGAAGATGCAGTGATAACGCCTTAGTAAGATGATCTGCATAAGATAAGGCATCTAAACTGGCTCTGTTAGACAAAATAGTTGTTTCCAACACCGCGGTTGGAATAGATGCCGACGACGGTAATGATAATTCTAAGTCTTCCGCCTCGTCGTCCATATGCAGAGGAACTCTCGGGATACCCTGTCCTGCCGTATCGAATTTATTCCTTGCATTAATGAAAGGCAGGTTGAGAGTATTGGCGGACAAGAAACCTGCTTTTCCCGTTTTGGAAGCAAGTTTGAATATAGCGTCGTTCAATAATTCAAATGTTCTTGCAACATTATTGGACTGAGATGGAAACTCGGGAGCGATGTCCCTGAACCGCTCAAAGAAATCAGAGTCCAATGACGCTATAATTCTCTTGTCCGGAACCGCAGCAGTCTGGCCCGACAGAACAACTTGAGGGAGAAAGTGCCGGATGAAGTCCATGGCAGCTTTATGTTGTTCCGAAAGGGATAGCTCCAAGTCATCCGTATCCCTTTCACCATCCGGTCGGACCTCATGATGCTCCCGGTCGTCCGCCCCCGATGCTTCGGCGGAGCGTACCGACCCAGCGCCGTCGGATAATTCCCGACCCGACACCGTTTCTGTCGGTTGCTGGGATGCTGCGATAAGTTGTGCTATTTGCACAAGCACGTCCGACATCGAGGTCTGTGGAGGCGCAGTCTTTCGCTGCTTCGCCGAGGGCAGCTCCGCATCTGATGACTCCCGCATACTCTTCCTATGCGAACGTCCAGAGTCCATCGGCCTCGTGTCCCTGGCTACCAGATGGTGTGACCTGGTCACCGAAGAATCCCTGATCGCCGAAGCTGGTAAAATATCGGCGGTCACGTAGCCAAGGTGCGGTCGTGTGCGCTGATGAGAGGAAGAAGCCTGAGCAGTCTCCGCGGACTGCCTATACAACGGAGCGTCCCGAGCGACGGACGTGTGCTCCGCTTGCGACACATTTTGTACCACAACATCTGGTCCCAGATGTTGTTGTACGAGAGAGGGGCCTCTCTCGCTCGCGGCCTGGCTGGACCTGGACGAGCTAGGAACCGGACTCGAAGGCTTCCTCCGATCTCTCCTACTATCCGCCGTCACTGGGTGTGCACGTTGAATGTTTATAGTGCTCGCATCACCCAACATTTCCTCCTGGACCGCATCGGACAAACCCGGCTGCCGAACCATTCGGTGAATGGACGCTACACCGGGCGAGCTAGCGAACGAGATTTGTTTAATCTCCATGAGCACTTTTGCCGCTAGCTCTGTATTCATTTGTGACGACAGAAGCGCACTTGCGGAAGATAACATGGAAACATCACCCTGTTCTTGTTCCTCTGAAATAGAAACTGATAGAGTAGAGTGACCCTGCGGAGAAAGAGCCGGCATAGCCCTTTCTCCACTAACAACATAACGTGACACACGTTTCCAATGTTTGTCATCCCAATATTGACATATAGAACAGGGATTAGTGCGAGAACACTGACTACAATTAATACAATGATCATGAAAGTCAGAGGAAGATTTCTTCCTATTACAATTTGAACAATATCCTTTCATTGTGAAAAGTCAACAACAAGTCCTAGTTACTCGCACAAACCCCTAACACAAAGATACATAATAACATGATCCATTAATAATGAAAAAACAATTGAAAATCAAAATAATTTTTGAAAAATATTTTTTCAGCGAAGCCCAAGTTTCTGAAAAGTAACGTTGAGCCCCAATGGATCCGAAGGCCAAGTGTGGTCAAAAATTTTAAATTTATATCAAATAATTAATGCAACACTTACGGATAATAATAATGTATCTTATAGTGAGATAAACTACTCCAAAGGCAAACAGCCCTCCTCAAAAGAGACTGTTGCCAATGTAAACAAACAGTGTAAAAACACCAGAAAACATGACTCCAGGCAATGACAAAACTGGCCCGAAATCAGTCATCAAAATTACACTCTATCTGATGCAAGACAGAGACTCCCAGGGGAGAATCTGCAGAACATCAGATGGAAGATGCAGAACACAAAGTTTATACACCCATGGGTGAAAACGTAACTATGGGGAAAATAACAGAAAACATTCTGTAACCAAGCCAACTCTCCCAAGAGAATTTAGAAATGATCTTTCTCAAAAATATGCCAAAAGCATGGGAGAATTGCAAGGGGGGACTTAGAAGACCAGGGGAGAGGAAACACTGAATAAGCAGTGCAACTTTATAGCAAGAATGAGAACAAGAGGCCCATGCCTCGAAAATAGGCAACTTAACATAATTTCATAAAAAATTTTAAGTACAGCCCTGATTATTTTTTGTCACTCCTTTTTCCTCTCCTCCTTCTATATCCTCCTTAGAATCACCATTTCTCCAATAATTACGTGTCTGGCATCCTTTAAACTGAGATTTACAAGCACAAAGATCAGTGAGATGTTGACTGATGAAGGGCCAAACAGAGAATGATAATTGGCGCCAATTTTGGAACGTCCTTGACACTGCACATGCGCAGTAAGGGCAAAGTATGGAGGTCCTTTAGGACATGATTTCTTTTGGTTTTAGATGCAAATTTTGGGGATTGGGGGGCAAAATTTGTGTTTGGCCCTGGATTTTTTCAAGTTAGCACCAGCTAACTCTGGGTCATTGGTACAGTATAAAAATATAATATTTTTTCAACTGCTGAATTTGCATATTATGCGGGCGGATATGGGCGATTCGTTGGGTAAAGGGTTAAACCTCATTAAACAAATAAACACCTAATACCTGCCACTGAGTCTTCTAAAGTGGGAAACATGGGTAAAAGTTATTGGCTAAACTTGACTGACTTCATAATTGTATTGTGGTCATGATAGAGCTATAGAGTTTGAAAGTGACCATAACTCTTAACCCGCTGAGTATTTTCAAGATATTTTTTCATCAAATCTAGTCATGGCTATTTTTAAAGCAGCCATGACTAGATTCGATAAAAAATTCATCCATAACTAGATTTGATAAAAACTTCATCCAAATTTTTCATTACTGAAAGAATTCATTCAATTTATCGGAATAAAATTTGATTAAATGTGCCAAAATTATACTTATTAAGTGACAAGAGAAATTTTGTCCAGGGCAGGAATATCTGCCAGCAGCAAGCAAGAGGTTAATCAATCATATCAGCCTTATAAAGCTTGCAGTGTTCACAAAAATAACTATTCAATTATTTTTGTTTCTGAAATCTTTGCCACTGAAACAAAGCTTATTACCCTTCATCATAGAGCTTGTGCCACTTAGCGGGCCTTAAGATAAGTTTTGGAGGAAAAAATGAAATTTTTTAGTTATTCATGAGAAAAAATAATAAGTGTAGTCTGATACCTGTGTTTACGAAAGGGTTAAACAAACACCAATAAATAAATTAACCCTTTGAACCCTAGTGGTATCTTCCATATTAGTTGAATGACAGCACTGGAGGAGTCCATGTTCATTATTCAGGGATAGACCAATTAATATTTTCAACGTGCAGCCTTGGGGTTGAATGTTGAAAATACTGATTGGTCTACCACACACATGAACTTAGCATCCATCCTATTTAATGAAATTATGACGTATGATGTTCCTGGTTTGGAAAAACGGCTGCTAGGGTTCAAAGGGTTGAAGACATTTAATTTTTAAAAAGTAAGGATACTGTTTGTCATTCACAACTTGCATTAGGTTAACTGGTAGAGTGCTGGAAGCCCATATTTGGGCTTTATTCTGAAGCGCAGGTACCACAACTTGAAGGCTCATATTCAGTGGATGTGCTTTGTATTATCTTTGAAGTGACATTATTTAGTCTGTACGGGTTTGCCTTGTTACATTTTATGGGACAGTGCCAGCTGGCACTCTCCCATAAAATGTAACAAGGCAACGACATGTGTACAAGATTTGAAGGCCAAAAATAATTCAGCACTCTACCAGTTAAGGATTCAGGAAAACGTGAAGTAATTTCTTACCTTATATCTCCCAGCTGCTCTTGAATATCGGCCACATAACTCAATTTTAACTTTTTGGAAAATTTTCTGATTTCCTCTAAGAATGGGCCTGTTTTGCCATCATCCTCCTGAAAAATGGAAAGTGTTAAAAAAGAGTTATTTAAAATGCTTAGGACTTACATTTAACCCTTACAACATCTTATGAAAAATTTTTTTGCGAAGAAAAATGATGGCATTCAATGACAAAAAGATGACACGATACACAATAAGTCAGTAATGAGGAACAACAGTAATTTAATCCTACAGTCCTATAGGCCTGCAGGATTAAATTATTACTGATCCTCCCTATCAATGGAAAACAGATTTGCCCAATTTGCTGTAAATTATATTCTTCAGTAGGCCCCTGTAAGGGAGCGCAGTTGCTGAGTAGGTAGAGATGCAGGCTGCAAGCCGAGAGGTCCTCGGTTCAAATCGCATCTGTGGCAACCGTGTTGTGTCCTTGGGTAAGACACTTAATCCTATTTGCCCACTTGGGGGCATGGTGGCGTTGTGTACTAAGGCATACTGCACGTCGATGGTGCACTTGTCTTCAACCAATACTAACCCTGCTTGTGTGAAGTTAGTACGTTGGGGAGTCTGACAGTTGCTTGCCATTACTCAGTGGTTCTCTCTGGGTACTCCAGCTTCCTCCACCTGTAAAACTGTCCGACATGAGGTGACCCTGCCAAAAGTGTTGTTAAACCCCAATAAATAAATAAATAGGCCCCTGCCAAGCTTCAAAATTTGATTTGAGTCAAAATTCAAAATCATCCCAATGCTTCGATTTGATTCATTTCAAATCATGCAAATTCAGAAATTTTTGAATTGTCAAGATTAGTGTTCAACCGATGATCGGAACCGGCCACCACAATCGGCCGATTATGGGCAATCTGATAACAACGGCAACGGCTCCTGGAACATCGGTTCAACTGATTGTTGCCAAGCAATTTGTGATTTTTCTGAATCGCATTTTATTATCTTCTGCAATTGTTCAATTGTTAATGTAAAATGATGTCGATGATACCATTCAATAAAGTTAAGAAACAACCACAATGTGTATTCCTAATCTCTCTACAAGCCCCTTTACGGGATATACGTGTTAAACGAATGTAAAGCTTACAACTGAGCACACTTGCAGCAATCGCCAGTTCATACCGGAAAAGTGAAGGATGCACTCCAATGACTCAGGTCGCAGTAAAATTACCAGTCGCGCGAACTTGGGCGGTAAACGTGACTCTGAGAGCCACGTTTACCGCCCAAGTGTGCGCGACTGGTAATTTTACTGGGACCCCAGTCAACGAAGTTTAACACTTCGAAAAGTGTTCAGTTTAATGCAGTTCTTTCGAGCCTCGACTTGTCTTGTAGTGCACGGTATTGCAATCGGAATCGGCATCAGAATCGGCCGATTGTGGGCTCAAATAACCGGTAATCGGTCAGCGACAATTTTTGGTAATCGTCTGGACACTAGTCAAGATGTTCTGAAAATCCTATGAAGTTTCTCTTCTTGAACTCTCCTTCTATCATCAGGTCTCCTGTGTACAGGAGACCAGATGATACAGTACAGTCGCCATGGACTGATCGTAATCTATGCAATGTCCATGCATGTGTTTACCAGGTAATAAAAATCATCATCAGCAAAATTTTAATTAATGAAGCACCAGGTTGTACCAGGTACTTCATTAATTAAATTTTTGATGAATATTTCTATCACTAGTGTGTGGAATCTAATATTATTCGTGCGTGGAAATATTGCCCACCCATGGAAAGTGGCCAGTCCATGGCGGCCGTACTGGAGAAGAAAAGTTCGAGGACAGTCTGCTTACAAAACTATTTTGTGTCCATCCTGGAATATTCTGCATTTTTGATTTAGTTGCCCAAACAGACCAGTTGTCATTGACTACAATACTTGAGTGGAGACTCCCTATATTTACAACTGCAAGAAGACACAATATTAAGAATTTGCTTAGTGCTGAAAGGGTTTAAAGTTCATAAATACTTTCTAAAAAAAAACTCTCCAAAATGTGGAACACAAAACACTTGTCACATCATACTGGAATGCCGACAAGAAAACAAAAACTGCATATTGGAGATACAAGCAAGTTCCTGAAATTTGTTATACAGTAGAATCCTCTTAATTGAATATCCATTTTGCCAGTGAAAATTATTCAATTAACAGGACTATACAATTAACAGGGATTTGGTCAGTTTCCTGTGTTCTGGAGGTAAACTGAGCATTTATTCTATTATATCTTGTTTGACAGAGCTCATAGAGCTCTGTCAAACAAGATATAATAGAATAAATGTCTGTATTGGATGTAGTGAGGCCAAAAAGGTTGATAAATAAGGGGAATTTGTTGCATGTCATGGTAATTTTTTCGACATATTACAAAAAGTTATATACAATTAACAGGAGTTTACTCTACAACCCATATGTAATTAACAGATCAAATTTGGACTGAAGGTATGGTAAATGGTTTTGTGTTTGAAAATTATATTCAATTAACAGGGATATACAATTAAGAGATATCCAATTAAGTGGGCTCCACTGTACCACCACTTTGAAGTTTCATATTCTGTGCATGTTGTTCACATTATCTTTGATGTGAATGTATCTCATCTGCATGAATTTGCTTTGTTATAATTTATGGGAGGGTGCTTATTGGCACCTCCCATAAATCATAACAAGGCAAAGACATGAACAAACTTTGGTAACCAACAAAAATTCAGCATGCTACCAGTTACAATTTACTTTGATTTTCAAACCTAAATTAAAACATCTGTTGATTGCAAGCAACTGGCTGTTTCCAAAACATAACTCTTATTTGCCTGAACCCAGTTGGCATGGAGCCTAATCACAACAAAGGCTTAATAGTTCACTAGCCTCATTTGAGAGGGTGGGATATGGTTTTGGAAAACCACATTCATGTTTCCTGCCAGTTTGGATTGAAGAGTTCCAGAATAGTGGTATCGAATTGATTTACATGTTAGGTATATAAGGAAGTGGAATATTGTTAACCCTTTACCCAATGTAATTGCCAAAACTCATTTTTTTCTCTCAAAAACATAGCTTATGACCCTCATTTGGACAAACGTATTGAGATCATTCCAATGAGGGGTCATGAGCTATGTTTTAAGCACAAAAAATAAAAAAGGTTAGTTATTCAAGAATTTTGTTTGCAGGTGTCGTCTGCCTTTTGTATTAGGTTAAGGGTTAATAATACTTCAACTTCAAGTTTGCTAGTGAAAAATTTGCAGTTAATCAATTTGATCATATTATTATATTCCTGCGGCGAAAAACTGAGTATTTATTCTATTATATCTTGTCTGTGGAGATATAATATATTAAATTCTACTATGCACCGATGCAAATGAGTCTCCAAAGTGGAGAATTCAGTGTGTGTTGAGTATTCCTTTGAGAGATTACAATCACAATTGACAGATCAAGATTTTTCATCTAAATTAACCCTTTAATTACACAAATGCAGATAACACTTGCAAAAAAAAATTCTTGAATAAATAATTTTTTTTCATTTTTGCATCAAAACACATAGCTTATGACCTCTCATTGGAATGAGCTTGTTGAGCTCATTCCAATGAGAGGCCATAAGCTATTTTTTAGGACAAAAATGAAAAAAATAATGAAAATGGAGTGGTAATTTTTGTGAATAGCGCTGGTCGGTTTTGCCCATTACACTGGGTAAAGGATTAACAGAAGTTTACTCTATAATCTATATGCAAGCAACCATTCAAATTTCTACTTTAGGTATGGTAAGTGGTTTGGTATTTGGAAGTCAATTAACCCTTTACCCAACGTAACGGCCAAAACCGGCCAGCGCTATTCACAAAAATCGCCAAATAATTTTCAATATATTTTCATTTTTTGTCTCAAAAACATAGGTTATGACCCCTCGTTGGAACGAGCTCGTCGAGCTCGTTCCAACAAGGGGTCATAACCTATGTTTTTGAGACAAAAAATGACAAAAAATTAGTTATTCAAGAATATTTTTTGCACGTGTCGTCTGCTTTTCATGTTACGTAAAGGGTTAACAGGGTTATTCAATTTAGAAATATATAATTGAGTGGGCTCCTATATACTTACCTCCATGAAGAGATTTTGATATTCCAGCTCTTCTGCACCTTTTGCGTCAAGTTCTGTTTCAGCAGCTTGAACCATTATCATTAAACTTTCATCATCAATCTCACCAAAATATTCTGACAGGACTGTTTTGAAATCTTCTTTAGACAAAGACTCTGTGGATCCTTTCTCTGTGTCCACCTTCATAAAACTATTCAATAAGGTAGTGATCACTACAAGGTTATTATGGTAAACTTCTTCATCAATCTAAAATTCAAAAAATGCCGCTCAGGATCACAGATCCAATGTCGAGTTGTGACCTTGACCTTTGACCTGGCGAGTCCAAGGTCAATAGGGTTCTTCCTCGCACCAAGGCCAACACACCTATGAAGTTTCATGACTCTAGGTTGAACCACTATCAAGTTCTCATCCGGAAACCAATTGTTGCGATATACTATGTTCAAGGTCACTGTGACCTTGACCTTTGACCTGGTGAGTCCAACATCAATAGGGTTCTTCCTCGCACCAAGGCCAACACGCCTGTAAAGTTTCATGGCTCTAGGTTGAACCACTATCAAGCCAACACACCTATGAAGTTTCATGACTCTAGGTTGAACCGCTATCAAGTTCTCATCCGGAAACCAATTGTTGCGATATACTATGTTCAAGGTCACTGTGACCTTGACCTTTGACCTGGTGAGTCCAACATCAATAGGGTTCTTCCTCACACCAAGGCCAACACGCCTGTAAAGTTTCATGGCTCTAGGTTGAACCACTATCAAGTTATCATCCGGAAACCAATTGTTGCGATATACTATGTTCAAGGTCACTGTGACCTTGACCTTTGACCTGGTGAGTCCAAGATCAATAGGGTTCTTCCTCGCACCAAGGCCAACATACCTATGAAGTTTCATGACTCTAGGTTTAACCTCTATCAAGTTATCATCCGGAAACCAATTGTTGCGATATACTATGTTCAAGGTCACTGTGACCTTGACCTTTGACCTGGTGAGTCCAAGATCAATAGGGTTCTTCCTCGCACCAAGGCCAACACACCTATAAAGTTTCAGGACTCTAGGTTGAACCACTATCAAGTTATCATCCGGAAACCAATTGTTGCGATATACTATGTTCAAGGTCACTGTGACCTTGACCTTTGACCTGGTGAGTCCAAGATCAATAGGGTTCTTCCTCGCACCAAGGCCAACACACCTATGAAGTTTCATGACTCTAGGTTGAACCACTATCAAGTTATCATCCGGAAACCAATTGTTGCGATATACTATGTTAAAGGTCACTGTGACCTTGACCTTTGACGTAGCGAGTCCAAAATCAATAGGGTTCTTCCCCTCACCAAGGCCAATCTACCTATGAAGTTTCATGAATGTGAGTTGAACCATTATCAAGTTATCATCCGGAAACCAATTGTTTAAGATTTACTATGTTCAAGGTCACTGTGACCTTGACCTTCGACGTAGCATGTCCAAAATCAATAGGGTTCTTCCTCCCACCAAGACCAACCTACGTATGAAGTTTAATGAATGTGAGTTGAACCACTATCAAGTTATCATCCGGAAACCAATTGTTTACGCCCGCCCGCCCGCCCGCCCGCCCGCCCACCCGCCCGCCCGCCATTCACCAAACTATAAGTCGAGTTTGACTTCGTCACAACTCGACTAATAAAACTAGAATGGATTGACTGAAAGAGTGAAATCGTACATAGAGAGTAATCGCTTGAATCGACTGGTTACATGAAATAATTCATGAGAGGTGAGGGACTATATTGTAAAACACTCGTGCGACAATATAGTCCCTCGCCTTGAATGAGTGATTTCATGTAACCAGTCCAGTTAAGCGATTACTCTGTTTATTACTTTTCATTATTACCGATAATTATATTATTTAACCCTTCACCTAACGTAATGGCCAAAAACGGCCAGCGCTATTCTCAAAACTCGCCAATTAATTTTCATTATTTTTTCATTTTTTGTCTCTAAAACATAGGTTATGACCCCTCACTGGAACAAGCTCATTGAGACAAAAAATGAAAAAAATAGTTATTCAAGAATTTTTTTTGCAAGTGTCGTCTGCTTTTTATGTTAGGTAAAGGGTTAAAAAAAAGCAAAAAAACCCAATGAAGTCTGCAATACACCCATGGCAAAGCATCTTCATTTGCGTGCTCGTATACATGACACAATTGTTGATTGCATAATTCACTTGTGAAGTTATCATTTATAATCAAACTCGGAAATCCCAGTAAATCACACCTTGGAAAGTAATAGACATGAATGAGATACACTTGCATATCAAATATGAAGTCATTCCACCAGGTAGTTTTAAAGTTATTCTTTTAGAAACTCGTTAGTCACAAAATTCTGAGTTCATCAAGGGCCATAACTCCAAGAAAAATATTTGGAACAACACATGCATTGAACATGCATTGAACAGTGGCTAGACATCAATAAGATACACTTACATGCCAAATATAAAGTCATTCCATCAAGTATTTCAAAAGTTATTGAGTTTTGAAACTCGTTGGTCACAGACAGACCGACAGACAGATCGACAGACAGACCGACATTGCCACTTATAGAGCTGCTAGTTGCAGCTAAAAATTATCATGTTTCAAATCACCTTTGAAAAGTAATTTAGCGCTCTACCAGTTTAAACTTACTTACATTGCAATCATAGTTTATTGGGGAGAGAGAAAATAGTACTTACATCTCCCTTAAGGATACCCCAGAACAGTCCTATATTTTCATCATGGGCATATCTCTGACAGGCATCATGCAGATTGTAAGCCCACTCAACAACCATAGTCTCCACTGCAAATCTTTTGTTCAGATATGAATGTAAGAGGTCTGCCATGGATTCCCTTGTACCATCTGTTCTCTGAAAAAGACAAAGCACTCTTTAAAAAGTCAAAGCACTCAAAATTTATTTATTTATTTATTTATTTATTTATTTATTTATTTATTTATTCGAGTTTAAGGTCACATATTTCTGCACAATGGCTAATCATGACCACAAACTGTAAATAAAGTCAAATTCAGTCAATATTTATTGGAAAAAATTATGTTTTGTGTATACAAAATGGAAGAGGCTAACTTTACACACAACAGAATATGATACAATAATATGCAGTATAACAACAAACAGAAATACAGAGATTTGACACAAAGCTTAGAGCTTATTTGTGTTGTGCCCCTAGCTTGTGAATAAGTTTAAAACAAGATGGTTAGGATCAGCAGCTAAGCACATGTAATGCCACACTGGGAAAACAAAAAAAAAAACCATAAAAAAACCAAAAAAACATAAAAAACAAAATGAAACCTTGTGTGCAACCCATCAACTGAGCTCAATCACCAGTTGCCTCCAACATTCACTAAGCCAAAATGCCACACCCTACACAGACACAGCCAAACGGAGAGGTGGCGATGTGAACATCAGGCAGACATATAAATACCATTTTCACACAATCCCTAATACAGTAGAACCTGTCTTGAGAGACCGCCCTTTGGGCCACACAAAAGTGGTCTCTCAAGACAGGTGGTCTCTCATAACAGGTTTCAGGTTTTCTCAAGTCAGTGAATAACCCAACCACAAAATTCAGAAATGGAGAAGAATGGATTTTTGTAATTTCTTTGTAGTTGTTCTTTTGTTTGAAGTTTTTGTAACAAATTGAAATGACTGTTATAAAAATTATAAAAATAAATTAGTGTTGAAAATCTTCATTGAAGATTTTCAACACTAATTTATTTTTATAATTTTTATAACAGTCCATTTCAATTTGTAACAAAAAGATTTTCAACACAAATTTATATTTCTTCCTATCTGTCACATTTCAGGTATGTATGAAATAGTTTATTCAGCAATAATCCTAATCTTTTCACAGGGGTCTTATAAGAACATCTCAATCTTTAATGAGTTAGCAATTGAAACCCAATTAAGAGCTTTTAATACTTTTAATTATGTTAGTATAACCACAATGGATTTTCCAATTCCAGAACAGGTAAAAAGCTTTTGTCATGGTTTAAGTCTTCAAAGGGGCGGTCTCTCAAGACAGGTCAATTATGGCATAAAAATACAAGTTGGTACCAGGTCACAGTGGTCTCTCAAGACAGGTGGTCTCTCAAGACAGTGGTCTCTCAAGACAGGTTTTATTGTACCATGGGACCCCAGAAAGTGGATTGGTCAGAGTAGATACATAATTGAACAGTTTATAAGTTGTTTCCATTAACCCTTTACCCAACGTAACGGCCAAAACCGGCCAGCGCGATTCTCAAAAATCGCCAATTAATTTTCATTATTTTTTTCATTTTTTGTCTCAAAAACATAGGTTATGACCCCTCATTGGAACGAGCTCGTCAAACTCGTTCCAATAAGGGGTTATAACCTATGTTTTTGAGACAAAAAATGAAAAAAAGTAGTTATTCAAGAATTTGTTTTGCACGTGTCGTCTGCTTTTCATGTTAGGTAAAGGGTTAACCCTTTTACTTTACGAAATCTGTTAGTAATATATAAATTGATCGAGAGCACAGTGGCTCAGTGGTTATGGCATTGAATTTCAAACCGAATGGTCCAGGGTTCGATCCCTGCCAGGGGTAACTGCATTGTGTCCTTCGGCAAGGCACTCAATCCCAATTGCCCATCTGGGGGCACGGTGGCACTGTGTACTAAGGCAGAATGCACATCGATGGTGAACTTGTCTTCAACCAATGCTAACCCTGTTTGTGTGGAGTTAGTATGTATGAGAGTCTGCCAGTTACTCACCATTGCTTGGTGGTTCTCTCCAGGTGCTCAGGTTTCCTCCACCCATAAAACTGTCCAACATGAGGTGACCCTGGTTGTCAAAAGTGTTGTTAATCCCCAATAAGGAAATAAACAAATTGATCAGTTGGAAAAAAAACAATATATCAACAAAACCATAACATATCATCCCTTAATGGAATGAGCTCATTCCAATGAGGGATCACATGATGTGGCTTTGTTGACATATTTTGAAAAATTTGTAAAATAATATTTAAAATAATAAATTTTGATATAGGGTAAAGGCCTATAGTACAGTGATTACAAAAGCAGACAAGAGAATTTTGACAGAATCGTGACTGGTTAGTGATCTGGTCAAAATTCTCCGCACAATTAGAGATGGGCAATATACCAAAAAACCAAACCAATACTGATATCATGGGGATACTGGAAAACCGAACTGAACGAATCCTTGAATACCAAAACTGTCTGCTAAAGCACTGCAAAGCCTTCTTGCTCTCAAGGGACAAATTTATCAATTTTTTTAACTTGGGTAAAATATCAGACATAATCCATTTAATTTTTATTTTTTTTAAGTTTACATTGATTATAAAAAGAGAGCATGCGGCAGCCAAAAGGACCATGTGGGAGGGCCTGAGAAACAGATTTTTAATTTTTTTAGGCCTAAAATAATAAATTTTGATATCCTGTGCATTGGGTAAAGAGTTCAGGATAAAGTTGAACGTAAATGATTTATAATTAGAAAACACCTACCGAATCCACCCTCATTATAAATTAAATTCAACAAAACAAAAACAGAACAGCAGCAAATTTTTAAATAAACCTCTGGGCTTGGTTTAAAAATTACATTTTATATAGATTTTTGTTACAATTTATTGGATAGCTCCCACAATTAAGTTCAGTTTCACTGTACCAGTTGATTATCACTACAAGAAACAAGAAAAAGATCCCTTGCACAAACAAGTCAGCCATTGGTGAAATAAATACCTCTGCATCACTTGTTAACTTTTCTTTCCATATATCTTTGATTAATAATGAACAATCTCTTTTTCCAACTTTCCTGTTCTTCACTGACCCTTCATATTGGAGATATTTTGGAACATCTGGTCCAGTACCCTATTAAATACAAAAAAGAATAAAAATGCTAAATGTAATTTGACCTCTTAACTGGTTGGGTGTTAAATTATTTTTGGTCATCAAAGTTTGTTCAAATGTCTTTGTCTTGTTACAGTTTTTGGGAGAGTGTATCATCCCTCCCCCATAAATCTTAATAGGTAAATCTTTACAGACTAAATAACTTCAATTCGAAGATAATATAAAGCACATCAACTGAACCTGAAGCCTTTTATTTGCGATAATTGCACTTCAGATTTGTACCCAAATATGGGCATCCTGTACATGACCAGTTAACTGAGATTGGTGGCCGAGTGGATACATATGCTGGTCTCTCATGGCAAAGGTCCTGGGATCGATCCTTGGTCGGGAAATTTCTCGAGGTGTCTGAACACTCTCTGTCAGCATCAATTGTGGGGTTGGTGCTGTCATAGCGTACCGTCCTATCGGGTGGGAACGTAAAATGGCTGTCCTCTATGTGGAGAGAGACACACTCCATGCAAGTTAAAGATCCTTTCGTAGTATTCAAGAAGAGCGAAGCCATGATGTTGCTGCTACGAAGGTCATCCCACACACCTGCGCCATTGGGCCAAGGAGAGGCGTTAACATAAGTTGCATAACTTGTTCGCCAATCCTTGTAAAAAAAAAGATTAATGAGTTAACTGGTAGAGTGCTGGAAGCCCATATTTGGGCATTATTCTGAAGTGCCGGTACCACAATTTAGAGGCTTCATATTCTGTGGATTTGCTTCATATTATCTATGAAGGGATAGTATTTTATCTGTTAGGATTTGCTTTATTAAATTTATGGGAGAGTGCCTATTGGCACTCTCCCATAAACTGTAACAAGGCAAAGATGCACTAAGAAATTTTAAGAACCAAAAATATTTTAGCACTCTACCAGTTAAAACAGAGAGGTTGGAAGCCACACTATCTTTCAGCTTATCTGAATAACCACAAGACATGGCCAACCAATACCCATTGCAAATGAACATTTCAGTGATGTTTAGAAAGATGAACCAGGATGGGAGGCTGGTTCCTTATTATAAATTTTCAAGAGGGGTGCCGGTAAAAATAATATTGTATGTTGAATAGCAAAACTGCTTGAAATCAAAATACACATTGCCAACATATGTTGAAGACCTTTTATGAGAGTATCCCACTGCTTCATGTTTTAATCTTTATCAATAAACACTATTAAACTTGTCACTCCTGAACTGAATGAAAGAATTTGAAAACACAGTTTTGTAGTGCCAGTTTAGGCCCCACAAAGAAAACCTTCTGTTTCTCAGGCCATTTTTTGTAAAATTGGATGTAGGTGGGCGTTTTTTATTTTCTTTTTTATTTTAGTAATTACTTCTTCACGTTCAAAAGTTGATGTTCTTGGTTTGTTTTATGTTTTACGCCTCATAATCCACAGAATAGCATGGGTGGTGGTGTATTTTGTTCCTTGAGTGCTAGAAGGCTTTGCAGTGCTTTAGCATTGCAAAGCCTTGTTGCAATCAAGGGACAAATTTATCAATTTTGTTAACTTGTGTAAAATATCAGACATAAGGCCACACAAAGTATATCTTCTGTTTCTCAGGCCATTATTTGTAAAATTGAATGCGGGCGAGCAGTTTTTTATTTTATTTTTTATTTCAGTAATTACTTCTTTGCCATCAAAAGTTCATGTTCTTGGTTCAAGTTTTAGGCCTCATAATCTACAGAATAGCATGGGTGGTGGTGCATTTCATCCCTTGAGTGCAAGAAGGCTTTGCAATGCTAAAGCATTGCAAAGCCTTCTTGCACTCAAGGGACAAATTCATCAATTTTTTTAACTTGGGTAAAATATCAGACATAAACCATTTTAATTTTTTTAAAGTTTAAATTGGTTATAAAAAGAGAGCATGCGGCAGCCAAAAGGACCATGCGGGAGGGCCTGAGAAACAAATTATTTATTTTTTTAGGCCTAAACCAGTTAATTTTTATTTTTTTTAAGTTTGCATTGGTTATAAACAGAGAGCATGTGGCAGCCAAAAGGACCATGTGGGGGGGGGGGGGGCTGAGAAACTGATTGATAACTTTTTTAGGCCTTATCTGATAATTTTTCAATTTCATTCTTCATTTTAGTGGTAAGAAGTTGCAGTATTGAACTTTCTTTTTCAATTAAAATTGTTTCTTCACATGTTTCACCTTTTCAGAAAAAGTTTTTTCAGCTCAGTGCCCATCATTGTCCAATATATCAGTAAGCACATTATATTTGGTGTGTAATAAATACTTTATTAATCCTATTTGCCAGAGGGGTGATGGTATCAGTAATATTCCTCCACTAGAGCTGTAGGTTTTTAAATTTCTTGTTCGGTTTCGGTTTTAGTTTTTCAGGTGGAGTAAAACCTCGGTTCGGTTCGGTTTTCGGTTTGTTCATGAGGCCAAGTAAAATTCAATGGTAGTGAAATTGAGTGAAACTCAATAAATGCCCGAAATAAGCTATAATACATGAAGAATCAGGAAGGCCAATATAATAATTACCTAAATATACAGAACTTTTATTGTGCTTGGCCATTTTTCGAGGTCTGACACCTACACGCAACTTGAGGAAAGCTGCAAACACAACTAAACTGAAATGTCGGAAATTCACAGAATGTAGCCTTCCCAGAGTAGTGAGAGTACCCAGACACTGCCATTGGCAGTGTCTGGGTACTCTCATTACTCTGGGATGGCTACATTCTGTGAATTTCTGCTGCAAGAGAGTATTTAATAAAAAACAAAAAACCTTAGATTACGGGATGTCGACGGTTTCGGTTTCGTTTTTTTTTTTAAAAACTAAAAACCTCGGTTCGGTTTCGGTTAACCTACAGCTCTATCCTCCACAACTTTCCAGTTCACGAATACATCTGTGAAGCTAGTTTACTTTGCAAGCTCAAAGTGACTGGGTTTGGGGTACAGGATGGGGGAGTTGGAGACACATGAGATCAGACCACTTATTATAAATTAGCCGAGAATATATTTTTAAACAAATCAGTATGATGATTCCATGATAGAAAAAAATAGTGTTGAAAAGAACATTCTGTTCTTTACCCAACGCAGACAATATCCAAATTTATTATTTAATATATTATTTTTTCAAATTAAAATTTTTTTTTTAATAAAATCATATGGCGTGACCTCTCATTGGAACGAGCTTGATGAGATCATTCGGTTGAGGGGTCACACAATATGGTTTTGTAGAAATTTTTTGAAAAAAAAGTTTTTTGGCTGATGAATTTGTAAAATACACAGGTGGATGCAGCCATTTGTTAAGTAAAGAGCTAACAGTTATGAATCCTTTACCCCACAAAACATGCCAGTGCAATTCACAAACACATTATTCAATTTTTATGATTTTTTTTTTTCAACTGTCATCTCCTGTTCTTGTTTATTTGGCAATGTTTTCTCATTTTACAAAACAATGCAAAATAGGCACAGAATATTGAACCATGTATTGCTAGGCCTTATTAGAAGCAATGTTTGTTTTACAGATTCATTTTGGCCTATTTGATTGGGTTTTGGAGTGGGAAAAAGTATCTTCAACTTCTTCCCAATTTTCAGTGCAATTTCTGAAACTCGAACAGTAAATTAGGACAGAACCTCACCAAAGGCTCAGTTCTGACCCTCTTTTACTGAAATTGTTTCATACATTTAACTGTAGACTCATTAAAACTCATCTAATTATATAAGGAGTTCTAGCACTGCCCTCTAAAAGAAAATGATAAATTTAAAGTAATTTGTATACTTTTTATACTTACCAATGGCCCAGACTCAGCTGGTGCAAACTCAATATTATCAAGGGCCAAACACAAATTTTGAGCCCCCCAATCTTCAAAATTTGCATACAATACCGAAACTTAAAAAGTAATAACTCAGCGCGGAGGTATGAATGACCACTCATGGGAGGGCCATCCCCATCTGGACCATTGGTAAGTATAAAAAAATATACAAATTACTTTAAATTTATCTTATTTTTATACTAATGACCAATGGCCCAGACTTAGCTGAATCGTAAAAAGGCAGAGGGTATAGGACTTAAGAACTAGCAGACCAAATACAGCTCCTAAGCCGGCATTCCAAGGTGAAAAGGAGATTAAATTTAAAAGAAATTACATGCATGTCTCTCTATACAATAATAGAGAAGACATATCATAAATAAGGAGCCATATCCAAGTAATTCCGTATTCTTAGCATGAAAGATTATGCTAATTGGGTGTAACAAGCTCCCAATTTTAAGGCTAGTCCGGACTAAGCCCCTTAAATTAGGATGGCATATTTGAGAGTGAGAGACTAACCCCCACAAACACATGCCATATATAAATAATAAACAAGCTGTATCTAGATCAGTAATAATCTACAGACAAAATAGCTTCACTCATAGTTACACACTTATCAAGCTAGAAGAGATGAAGAAAAATCACCCCACCCCCTTTTTTTCAAGGAATATTCTTCAAAACAAAGAGGGAAGCACTCTGAAATCAGTGAAAAGCAGTACCAAATAACCAATATATATTCACCCAACAGGCACCCAGTTATTAATGATTGGTGCTTAATGCCACTTCAGAAGCTAAGGCTATCGTGGCGATCCCGGTTATTACCAGAGCATGCTTCTAACATATACTGGAGTCGGAATATGTAGATAGGTTGAAAGCCAGTGATATAATGTGTACAACCATACACTTGTCCAATTGAATCCCAATGTAAAGTATCTGTTAGAGCAAACAGGTGTTCGACAAATAATTCCTACTGAACACCCCTAATCTGCATTACTTGAATTGCTCTTGTGTTAGTTATCAAACAGTATAGGAACCGCAGGGTTCACTCACGTCTAACTGACTCCATAATGCCACTAAGGATGGAGAGGGACGTGATGAACAAATAATACACCATATAGACATAATATCCAATCTCTTGGGTGGAAATATAATCCACAACAATAGATTGGATAGAAATGAAGAGGGAGACGAAAACAATGTTCCGACACCCGATCATAAAAACCTAGATGAACTCTTTACGTTTGATCTGATATCAGGAAATATATTCCTTAGAAGGAGTTTAATATAGGCGTTTGAAGACTAGGTAAATATGGCTTCATCAATAGGGCTTCTCGCCTCATATAACTAACACAAAACCATACCAGTAGGAAGAGAATAACCTCCTCTAACATAGTGGTATCATGTCCGATAGGACAATGAACTCAGCCTCGCTGAAGCAGCTAAAGGTCTTCCTATTCGTGAAGACAATAAAAAGGCTGATAACTGCGGCCTTAGAAGCTCACTAACGAGACTTACAATGCCAGCTGTAGCTTAGAAGACAGATATATCGGTGTAAGCTGCGACCTTGAAAGCTCACTGATCGGAGACTTACAATTATCGACACGCAAGGTAGGGAATGAAGAGCTGCTATTTTGACAGCCCTAAATTCCCAAAGAGACAGTAGTCTCAAGAGATAATTATTTCAGTTATGTCATTGCCTAATTACTGAAAAACATCGCTCATGATTCTAGCTAGGCTACTATGGTGTAAACAATAAGACTCAAGTCTATGACACCTTGGAAAACAAACCGAAAAGCATTATTCCTTTAGCTCTTTTATTCCAACAAGACAGTAACATAGCTTAGAGGTCTTCATCTCCTTGAAGACAGATATCTCAGTGAAACTTACGACCTTGAAAGCTCACTAAACGGAGACTTACAACCATCGCCGTGCAAGGTGGGGAATGACAAGCCGTTATTCTAACAGCCATAATTCCCAAAGAGACAGTAGTCTCAAGGTAGCTACGCAGTTATGAGTCTTGGTCTGCGTGAAGACATATCTGTGTCACTTGCGACCTTTGAAAGCTCACTAAATTGAGACTTACAACACTAGCCGTTAATGTGTAAGAAAAGACCACTGTAACAGTACATAAGGCTACTATGGCATCCACAATGGCATTAAATGTCCTGATGCCAAGGAATACAACACCGAGAAGGAAAAGACGTACTTATTCCCTCTAATGGCACTATTCCAAACAAGACAGCTGTCTCAGCCTAACTATGCATTATGGAACCTCTATTCGTAAAGAATAGGGCATTTCTTATACTATTGCTAAGGCAAGGAAGGCATCATTAATCAGGACAAAGCCCTCGACACCTGAGCCAAAAGATCCAGTGATGAAAGATCTTCGTCTTTCCATTGCCCGGTATGATAAGCTGTTTTGACTAGCAAATGCAGACTTATAATCAGATGGAACAAGATTCTAAGAGCTTATGACTCACACTCCATAACCCTCTCACCATCCAAATGTTCCATCTGAATATATGGTCAACTCCATCCGATTGAACGGATGACTGGACCAATGCAGCCCCGTCCGACAGCTCATCATCAGAGCGTGCTAAATGGTAGAACCAGCGACTACTGGAATGCGGTGATATGCAGAGCAATCTGCGGCAGCCGGTTCATGACCGAGGCTAGTAGAGCAATGAAAATCCACTTGTTACCATAAGCTGCTCACAGGATGGAGATCCGGCCCCAGATCCTCGACACATGTCCCGTATAAAAATGCCTTGAACGACTAGCTATCGACCCGAACATGTGAAGTTGGATAGCTTGTCTACAATCAACGTGTTTCATTAATGAAGCAGGGGAAGATGCCATAGCTGCAACTGGATCTGGCTGCAGTGTGGAAGGAGTGTCCCGAACCACAAGCGTGAACGGGCGTCCTAACCCATTGAAGTTTCTTACAACACAAAACAGTCATCCCCGACTGTTAACTGGAAGAAAAATGCCCTGCACTCGCGATCTGTCCCCAGATCTCGCCGAGTATCTCGCTTAGAAACTTCTAGGCTAATTCCCCTTTCATGTGCTTTCATGTAAGCAGAAGAAGCCATAACTGCTGCCAGCCCCGGCTGCAGTGTGGAAGGAACATTCCGATGCGTGTTCCGACTCAGTATGGTTTCTTACAAGGGACACAGTTGACCCCTTCTGTTAATGGGATGGAGAGAGTTCTGCAATAGGTGATCTGACCCCAGATCTAGCTGAGCGTCCCAAGAGAAACTTCTGGCTTCTTCTACATGCACAAATGACCGGACCAACCCAGCACCGTCCGACAGCTCATTACCGTAATCTGCTGACAGGTGCCCCTTGCTGAGTTTTTAAGCTGTGCAAATTGCGACAGCAAGTCAGTTTTGGAGCAGCGGCTTAGAAAATATGGTCAACTCCATCCTTCTCCACTGCTTGTTATTCCCGGGACGGAGATCTGGCCGCCGCTCTCTTCATCGAACGTCCCAATGAATCAAGCCTTGAATCATTAGCTACTGGATGGACCGACTTTCTTTTCCTTCTTTCTTTATCTTCATTCTTCAAGGGTAAAGACTGGAGCATCTTCGCTCGGCTGCATGAACATCTATAGTTGGGTAGCTAGTGTGCGGTCGCGTGTGTTTTGAAAAGCAGAGGAAGAAGCCATAACTGCAGACGAACTGAAAATGCCTAAGTTCCCTAAAGGAACCACACAAGCCCAAGGGCATCCTGATAGAGCCTAAGTGTGGACAACACCAAAATATTAAAGCTACACTACCAGAATATTAATAAATGTATCCTAATATAATTGTGATGAAATAAAACCCTGAATATTACCTGTTACGGACGTTGATAAAAGTAAACAACATCAGGATAGAAAAACCGGAAACTAGACAAAAGGCACACCAAACGCCCAAGTCAGTAAATAATTAACTGATACCTGATGCAAAGCTAGAATTTCATGTGAAGAAAAAACAATGCATCCAGTAGGAGATGCAAGACAAAAATGGCCCAACACCCCTAGGGTGAGGACGTAATAGTGGGGATACATAGAATAAACATTCTGTACAACACGTTAAACTCCCAAAAAATTTAATAAAAACTTTCAATAAAAAAACAGCAAAAAAGCTCAGGAGTTTAACCGGAGGGTTCATGGAAGGATAGGGAAGGAACACATAATCAACAGTAGGTAAATCATTAGAAAACCTAATGATGCAAAACCGTATATCCCGAAATTGGCTAACATGAAATAATTTTCATATTATTTAAAAGTTACAGCCCTGAACATCTCAAACCACCATTGTTCACTTCCATCATCTGCCTTGAATTAGGGATTTTCCATGAAAATTCCATAATGCTTTTTTTGTGATAAAACTGATTGGAAAATATTCCTCATATGGTGAGAAAAAGAAATCTTTTTACAGAATCTAAATATTCCATGTAGTTTTCGAGTTATGGTCATTAGAAGTTTCAAAATTTGTCGAAAATTTAGTCACTGGGCCATAGTGCTTTCAGTATAAATCCCAGAACCCAAAACGCCCCCAAAAGTGGTGATTTTAGCACATTTTTTTCATGTAAATAAAGACATTAACACTCATAAAAATGAAAGCAGTAATCACAGAGCCTTGAGATTTCACACAGTCATGGGCCATACGTTGGCCCAGAAGTTAACTTTAAAATTTTTTAACATGACTGAACCGTCTTCAAGTTAATTTGCATATAATTTGCATAAAAATGTTAATTTTTCCCTTTATTTAGAGAATATTCCCACATTTTTCCTACTAGACCTGAAATTACATCACAGGAGTATTGCAGCAACTTGCCTAACACGGACAGTTTGTTTTGTAACCATATCTGATTTTAAAGAACAGGTAAAATTTCTTAATTTGCATATTTAAGCCCCGCCCACTTTTTAAAATTCCACTATTAAGGAATGAACTGAACACTGACAAGCACAACTGACCACAAAATGACATAAGTAATGAATCCACAACATTTTGAAGCCCTGAAACATGTCGGCATGCCACCAGCTAGATATAACTATAAATAGCACAATTAAAATATTTAGGCCACGCCCACTTCTTTGGAAAAATAAGAAAATGTATGTAACTGTTTGAATATACAACCAAACTAAAGCTAACTAAGAAAACATGTGTCTACTAACAAACTGATTCCAATATTACCTTGAAGACAAAGTTCATAGAAGCCCAATTCAGGTTCTAATAAAATTTAAAACTAATTAAATATGCAAATTTATTCAGTGATGTTATGTATTTCAAAATATTCATTCTTATCTCAATCCATCATTTTGTCTCGCTTCTCGATCAATGTCAGTCAGCATTGTGAGAATAAAATCTAAACCCTCTTGTATTGAACTAATGGTCTCCAACTTCATGAGGTGATAAAATATAATTAACTTATTTTAATTATTTAATAATTTATATAAATATGCATATTTATTCATTTCAGTTTGATTTTTTACTATTATTCACTGCTAAAACCAACAACTATTTTTTCTTCTAATTTCCCGTGTAACTCAAGCAGCACGGTGGGGAAAAGAATGTTGAATGCTTTCGACTAAGACTACCAAAAGGCCACTCTGAAAGCTAGCCAGCTTTCATTCAGCTAGCTGGACAGACCATGTGTACAAGAGTAGTGTGCTGCTTGAAATGTGTAACACTCATTGTATAAGAAAAGTTTTACAGCTTTGATCAGCAGTGCAAAATCCAAGAGGCCACTGGCTGGGATTGACAATAAATCTTTGAGTGAAAAAGACAACTGAAGAATGAAATGTAGCATCAGTCAGGAAAAAAGTATTTGATTCCTGCACTTGTGTTCCACATAATCCTACCTGTAATATTCATATATTTTTTTTATATTTTCTACTTCATATTATTCAAATTTGAGCCCCTATTTTTATTCATTTTCACTAGGTTGGACTGTGAGCTAATCATTAGGATACACTATTTTGGAGTTTGGACTAAATTCTTAAAATGTTTCCATAGCTGTTGAAAGTTGAGAGTTATTTTAGAATTTTGAGGTTATTTATCCAAGATGTGGCACTTTGAAGTATTATAAACTCAGTTTGAAACTTCAGTATTAGGCAAAAATATTCCACCCTGTACTATTATTCCAACCCATAGTATCATTTCATTTTACCAAATTTTCCACCCTTTACTATGAATCCTCACCATACTATTATTTAGATGACAGGAGTATACCTCCTCTCACATAATTCACAGTAAAGAAACATGAGGACAATGGTCAGTGAATGAAAATACATAGAGAATTAGAATATGGGATGAAGATCATCCTCACCAGTCACCAACTTTATCAGCACCCCCCCCCCCCCAAACTGTAACCTACCGAGAGATCCTGACAAGCTGAAGGCTTGTTCATATTCAAGTTTTGAGACTAACCAGTAAGGAATTAGAGAAGCATGTAGTTGGAGAAGAGATACAGCCTGGAGAGAGTGGATCACCATTAAACCACAAAACGCTTACGACAATTATGCACCTTTTGAGAACAGAAAACAAAAAAAAGTTACAGCGCAAAACAGCTGGGGTGCAAGAGGTCTATGAGCTGAAAAATTTACATTTATTATACTTCCTTGAAAAACGGTACCCGCAATAATTGAATAAACTCAAGACTGCTGTTCTTTGATTTCACTCAGGGACCTGGTTAGGAGGATTTAGACAGAAGCCACAGGAAATATCCAGCCCCACCACAGCCCTAGAATTTTCTACTTATGACACTAATAATTACAATTTGGTGAAAGTCCTGTTGCCCACCCTCATAACATTCTTTTCACTTATATTTGTTATGGTCCTGCAAAATTTCAGCACCCCCCCCCCCCCCCCCCCCCCCCCCCACACACACACACAGCCAATATTTTTCCAGTTAGTGTTCACAGTAATTACTATTCACCCAAAATCTAGTTACCTGCCACTACCCCTTATATTTTTTATGGCCTTGTGTAATTTCAGTTTATTCCTTATTAGCCCCCCCCCCCCCCCCCCCCACCGAGATTTTCTAACAGTGCTCTCAGTATTTACAATTAACAATTGGAAAGCAAGGTGAATGCTATTACCCCTTTCCAATATTTCTCATGGTCTTGGAAGTGTGAATTTCTGACTGCATTTCTTCTTGTTGTGTTTGACTATTTCCAAATCATGTTGAATTGTTATCAGTGAGAAAAGATTGTTTTCCAATTTTTATAGTGAGAGAAGATTGTTTTCCAATTTTTCAGAGTTAGTAAAAATTTCTGACTTTTTTACCACTTTTAAGCTTCAGAACTTTCATACTCAGGAATCTGTGATGGGATTTGGGTGGGGCATCAGATACCCACACACCACCTCCAAAATAACCATACCACTGGTTGTATTTGCAAGAAGGCCTACAAATGCTCCATATGGTTGATTTTTTTTTTAGGGGGGGGGAGCACAACAACTATACTCATTCAACCCCCCCCCACCCCAGTTCCATGTGGGTTGGAAAAGGTTTGGGGTGCATCCCCAACTTCCCTATGAACCCAAATCTATGGTTGTATTTTTAAGTACATTAGAATGTTAAAAAGTTTTTGCTTAATTTTATGTGGTCTTTTCTGCAATTTTTAATAGTGCGGCATTTTGATTCCATCACAAGTTTTCCAGATACCGACTATTTGTTAAACTTTATGTAAAAACGTGTGGGACCAGATTAAAGATGAATTCAGTATCGGTGGATGTAAAACTGCCTGGTATCAAATTTATGCAATTAATAACTTTTGTTGCGTCGTTATAATTTGCTGGCCTGTTTACCTGGTCGCCTGAAAACTGAAATTGAGTCTGAGAAAGCACTTGGAAGACTGCGTGTTGTTTGATCGGACTCGGAGACTGATCAAAAACGACACGAGTTTCACCTTCTAGTCTGTCTCATTTTTTCCTTAAAATATATCTTTAAAATGAATTAAAGTCATGAACTATTTACTGATTTAATTTTATATTCAAAGAAAAACGTGTATCCAAACTGCGTGCATGTTGATAATTTTATCTTGCAATCATAACCCGAAGACGTCAAACGGTCTTTCCCTGATGAAATTTGTACACAAGAACCTCCGCGTGACGTAAAAGTGGGTCAATCCGAAAGTAGCAACAATTTTTGGCGGAGTTTCCGCTGGAGGTGCTTGGGTGTATCACTTTAAAACCTTCATAAATGAAAAGAACGTATTCGAAATATCATTACCAGGTACCGTACTTTTTGATAAATATTTTTTTTGACGTGGAAAAATCGTTCCAAAAACTTTATTGCGTCCGAAAAATGGTAAAAAATTGACGATTCGAAAAGTACGGTAGCCTGTGATAAAGAGCAAAGTCTCAGGAATCCCATTGTGTGCCTCATTTAATTCTATATGACGTATCCTCCAGCGGAAATCGTCATAAGCACGAGAGGGGTAAATCCGTTGTTCACAAAAAACGCGGGTCAGAAATGCGAAATGCGAGAAAATGTCGACTCGTCGAGTTTAAACGTCTCGCAAAACGAAAATACTTACAATTATAGAATTTCTTGTAGACCCACTTGTTCATGGATATTTTATTATCAAATGTGTTGCTTTGTGACCATCAACAATTTTTATTTATTTTTTTACAAGCAATTGAAGTTGAAAAATTGGAAATTTTCACAGTGACTACGCGATGACGTCACACGACTGAACACTCTACTTGAATCCACCATATGCTTCATTGATTTGTGTCTGGCATCCACCAAAAGAGAGATTTGAAGCATAGATGTCAGTTGAGATGTTTACTGACTTTGGGCCAAACAAAGAATAATGTTTGCACCAATTCCAGTCTCTTCCTGAGTACTGCACATTTGCAGATAGTAAAAGTATGGAGGGCCAGATAGGACTTTTAATTTTCGGTATTGTATGCAAATTTTGGGGATTGGGGAGGTTCAAAATTTGTGGTTGACCCTTGATAATATAGAGTTTGCACCAGCTAAGTCTGGTCCATTGGTTAATAGTATAAAAATATGAATGATTTTGGTGCTGGTTATAGAAAAATCAAACTCTGAACAATATCACATAAAAAATCATTCAACTAAGACCCAAAAAAGTGTTTAGATTCTCAGGCAAACCCTCATTGAATTTGAATCCCCTCATTGAACATTTTTATTGCCTTTCATTGTCTTCCAATATTAGTACAAACTCAGGGGGACCAGAAATTTTTTACATTTTTTGATTACTACATATTATTTAGTTGCATCTCCAATATGTTTGCCTTGTTACAATTTATGGGAGATAGATTAAATACTTTTACTTCAAAGATAATATGAAGAGCATCGAAAGAATCTGAAGCCTTTTTGAATTGCAATACCTACAGTTTGTTTTTAGAAGAATGTTTTATTTTTCAAATTAAAAATGATTTTATTTGTATAAATATGCACTTTCTATATTTCTGTGTGTAAAAAGACCGCTGAAATCCTTTCCATGTTTACTCACTTTGTGCAAAAAATAAAAATAAAAATTAAAAATTAAACTGTCCTCCCTCACTGATTTGAAAAAAAAATTGTCTGAGAATCAATTAATTTATTTTGTGTGGCCTTACCTGTCCTTCTATATATTCGGCTCCATCGAAATCAACAATTTCTCCACTAGCCATTTCACCCAGCAACACATCAAGCAGCTCATTGCTAGTTTTGCCATCAGATATTTGCTGCCACCGTTCCATGCCTCCACCAATGTGATCAGAACACTTATTCCAATCTGGCCTGAAGTAGAAAAAAATATTGTCAATGTTTACTGGGTTTTCAATAAGTTTGTGTGTCTTTAACTATTGTTTGGGAAATTTGTTTTACAATCATTTCATTTTGAAAATTTCAAACTTTTCACTTTTTTAGATAACCTGACTGAAAGTTAGGGGGAGCTTAAGTGATCACTTTCTGTCCATGCATCCATTCATCTGTCAGTCCAAAATGAACTTTATATTATCAACTTCTCCTAATAAACCACTGGACCAAATTGAACCAAATTTGATATGCACATTCCTTATCATATGTCAATTCAAGTTTGTTCAAATAAAGTTGCCACGCCCACAGCGGGCACCACAGCAGGCATTACTCTGATAGCACCCATAAATTGTTTTCCAAAATTAAAAAATCTTCTCCAGAACCATCAATTAGAATCTTCAGATATTTGGTATATAATATCTCTGGGAGGGGGTCAGATTCAAGTTTGTCCAAATCAAGTCCCTGGGTTAATATTTGAACTCTTTGTGTGCAATATGAGGAAAGTTCTTTCAAAATGTTCTTCTTTAGATCCACCAATCAGAATGCTTTCATATTTGGTTTATGACATCTCTAATAGGGTCAGATTCAAGTTTGTTCAAATTGGGTCCCTGGGTTAATATTTGGGCTCTCTATTACAGCCCAAAGTTTAACTTACTGCAATATGAGGAAATTTCTTTAAAAATATTCTTCTTCAGATCCACCAGTCAGAATCCTTTCATATTTGGTATACAGCGTCTCTGGGGGTAGGGTCAGATTCAAGTTTGTTCAAATCAGGTCCCTGGGTTAATATTTTGGCCCTCTATTGGAGCCCAAAGTTTAACTTAGTGCAATGTGAGGACATTTCTTCAAAAACCTTCTTCTTCAGATCCACCAGTCAGAACTGTTTCATATTTCAAGGGGGATCAGATTCATGTTTGTTCAATTTGAGTCCCTGGCTTAATATTTGGGCTCCTAAGGGGGAGGGGGAGGAAGGGGGAGGGTAGCAGGTTAGGTTCAAGTTTGCTCAAATCCATTACTTAGTGTTTTTCCATAAAATTGGACTTTCAAGACTTCATTCCTTTGTAGTGTTGATGAACTATGTCAAAAACAAAAAAACAAACTTTAAACCCATTGATTATCATTGAGGAAGCTCTGAGCCATACATTTACTGAGTTGTCACTATTGATTGAGACCAAAAATAAAATGTGTTAACAAGCATCCAAGAATTTTAACCCTTTACCCAATTTAGACAGTATCATTATTTTAAAAATATTATTTTTCAAAGTTGTAAAAAAAGTTTCAACAAAACTATATTATGTGGTTTTGTTGAAATTTTTTTGAAAAGTTAAAAAATTTATAGTAATTTATATATTTTTTATACTTACCAATGACCCAGACTTAGCTGGTGCTAACTCTAACAAAACCAGGGCCAAACACAAATTTTGCCCCCCAATCCCCAAAATTTGCATCCAAAACAAAAAGAAATCATGTCCTAAAGGACCTCCATACTACGCCTCTACTGCGCATGCGCAGTGACGCAGACGTCCCGAAATTGGCGCCAATTATCATTCTTACTGGCAGTGCCTGGTCAGCGCTATGTACTCAGCGGGGAGGCAAGAGTTCCCAACTCCAGGGAGGGCCATCCCCGTCTGGGTCATTGGTAAGTATAAAAAATATATAAATTACTATAAATTTTTTAACATTTTTATACTGTACCAATGACCCAGACTTAGCTGAATAGTAAACAGGCTGGAGGGCCTAGGACATAGAGGAAAATCCAATAAGCTCAACTATATAGTAAAGAGGTAACCCCTTAAGGAGAAAAGGAGTATTAGGCTTTACATGTATCTTTCTTATTTAATCTTAAATTAGAAAGATACACTACCCTTAATAATTGAGCACAATAACATTCATGTTCTCTATTAACATCCAGTATAACCCTTATACTAATTATTTTTAAAGCAAGCCAATAAATAAAGTAGTCCAGAGAATTGAGACTCTTTATAGTCATTTAAAAGTGTCCGAGTATTGTATATTAAAGCCCGTTTGACACTTGACATATACAAATGCTTCACACCGAGCTACACTTTAAAAATAAGACATGAATGAATTTAAACATTAATATTACACTTTAAAACCATCCCGGAAGCGACTCAGAAATACTGACTTGGAGGAGGCATTCCCTTGCTTTTCACTATAAAGCAGGTGACCTAAGGGAACACCCGCCCCCCCCCCCCCCCCCCCCCCCCCCTTCCCCTTGCCCTGGGTCAAATAGCCCAGAGCGAAGAGGGCAGCCGGACGGAGTCACTGCCGGAACAGAAAGCCTGCATAACTATAGTTGCAACTGTTTAGTGGACGACATTCTGAGCAACAGATAACGGACCTAAACAATGCAGGTCTCCAGAAATGGACTCAATATTTCTGAGATAAAAATTCGTAAATGTGGATGGCTGAGACCAATAAGCAGCCTTCATTAAATCTGTAATAGCAACACTATTAGCATAAGCCCAGGAAGTAGAAAGAGCTCTTACTTCATGAGCAGAAATCTTAAGCACAGACTGCTGAGAAGAAGATAAATCTTCATAAGCAGTACGGATAGTTAACCGAATCCATCTAGCAATAGAATGGACTGAAATATCCTTTCTATTAGGCATCAAAGACAGAAAGAAACGTTTCCGTCCCTTTCTGATAAACTGAGATCTCTGTTTATAGATACGTAATGCTCTAACAGGACAGAGTCAAGGCCTACGCCCGTCTGAAGACGGAAGAGCCTTAATAACAATAGGTTCCGGATATTTATTAGGAGCCTGATTCTTAGCTAAAAAACCCACATTAGTAGTGAAGGTGATAGTATTCCCAACACTACGATAATGAGAATCATCCACCGAAAGTGCATGAAGCTCACTGACTCTTCTAGCAGAAGAGAAAGCTAAGAGAAAAGCTGTCTTATAAGATAAGAATTTGAAATCTACTGTCCCAAGAGGTTCAAATGGCTTTTCCTTCAATTTAAGAAGAACCCAAGCTAAATTCCACTTAGGAATTAATCTAAGAGTTCTGGGCCTATTTATCGAAAAGTTTCTAACCAACTTTGATAAAGAGACATCAGATCCAATTTGTAAACTATCATGATGTGCATAGGTATCAGATAACATAGATCTATAACCCTTTATAGTAACAGGCTGCAGTTTGATTTCGTCAAACAAGTATACTAGAAAGTTTGCAATGTCTGGTATAGAGGGATCGAATATATCTACAGAATGATCCCTACACCAACAACGAAAAACCTTCCACTTAGCCGCATAGTTTAGCGAAGAGGAGGTCCTCCTACAGTTAGAAATCGCGTCCACTGCTCGTCCTGTAAAGTGCTTGCCATGCAAGAAGGACCGCACAACGGAAAAACGTGAAGGTTGAGACCTTGCGGGTTGTGATGGAGTTGGCGCGATTTCCCCTGCGAAAGAAGATCCTCCCGTGGAGGAAGCTTCCGCGGTAGGTCCCACAACAGACACCTGAGTAGATTTATCCATGGTCTCTGTGGCGACAGAGATGCTACCAACAGAATCTTGCATTGAGATTGTTTTATCTTTAGCAATACTTGTTGAATTAACGGCGCTGGAGGATACGCATATCCTATCATTCCGTCCCAAGGGATCGACAGAGCGTCTACTGCAAATGCTCTTGGATCCGGACACGGAGACACATACGTCTGCAACTGATTGTTGAGATGTGTCGCAAATAAGTCTATCATTGGCCGTTCCCATTGGTAGCAAATCTGATTGAATACTTGTTTGTTGAGAGTCCACTCCGACGGCAACAAGCGACCCTTTCGTGAAAGGGAGTCTGCTAGCACATTCAGACGACCCGGTATGTGACGGACCGAAAGAAGAACGTGATGTTCTAACGCAAACAGAAGGATTCTTTCCGTTAGATTGAACAACGGAACTGAATGAGTGCCTCCCTGATTCAGTATATACGCCACTACTGTCGTATTGTCGGATAGGATTTGGACATGAGCATTGTGAATAATGTCCATCCAGTGACGTAATGCAAGCCAAATTGACATCATTTCCTTGATGTTTATGTGCTTGCACAGGAATTGCGGATCCCAAAGACCCTGGCATCTCGAATCCATTGGGATTAATGATGCACCCCAACCTGTTTGACTGGCATCCGTCATAACGGTAAAACTCGGATCCGGCAACTGCAGCGGAACTCCTTGAGTTAACCACTGAATGTTTGCCCAAGTCTGAATCTCTTGTTTCACTTGATCTGACAAGAGAACGTCCACATCGAGCGAATGAATTTTCACACTCCAATTCTGAGTCAGGAAAATTTGAAGAGGACGTGTGCGTAACCGCCCCATCGGAATGAGATCCGCGGCGGCTCCGCACAGACCTATCAGTCTCATAAATTCTCTCGCCGTGACTTTGTCTGCGTGCAGACAATAGCGAGCGTAACAACTGACTAATTTCACTCTGGTTAACGGCAGACGAACGAGATTGTTGTGCGTCTCGAAGCTCATTCCCAGATGAGTGAATGACTTGGACGGCACCAGATCCGACTTCTCCTCGTTTACTATAAAACCGAGACGTCGGAGCAATAGAAGAAGATTCTGAACATCGTTCTGAAGCGTTAACTCGTTGCCGTACCTCTGAAGAATGTCGTCCAGGTAGGCCGACGTTACCGCAGACGAATGAGCTCGGAAGTAGATCATTACCGAGTTCATTACCCGAGTGAAAGCCTAGGGTGCTAGATTCAATCCGAAGCACATCGCCCGGAATTGATACACCACTCCTAGGACTGCGAAGCGTAGATACTTTCGGAATGTCGGATGTACCATGACGTGAAAGTACGCATCTTTGAGATCTATGCTCGTTGCATAATCGTTCACCCGAATACTCGCTCTGACCGATCGAATCGTCTCCATATAAAACTTCGGAGCGACGATCAGCTTGTTTATCCAGCTCAAATCTATGACTGGACGGAACGAGCCGTCTGGTTTTGGAACCAGAAACAGATGGCTGTAGAATCCCGGAGATTCCTGGTTTTCTACGACCTCTACCGCGTTCTTCATTAAAAGAGACTGCACCTCTGATAACAGAGCGTCTCTTTTCTGCGGATTTGACGGAAGATGAGTCCACTTTGGACTTCGAGTTAATGGAGGCTTTCGTTTGAAGGATATCTTTAGACCTTCCGAAGTCACTCCTCTCACCCAAGGGTCGTCCGTAATCGACGCCCATTCTTGTGAAAAGCTCGACAACCTTCCGCCAACCGGAACGCGATAGAGGTTTAAGCCATCACCTCCTGGACCTGCGAGGCCTGCGGTAGGAGAAACCACGTCTTCCACGACCCGCACCACGCCCCGTCGCCCTCGGGGCGTCCGACCGATTGTCCCGGCCTGAAGGACGTCCCGAACGAGAGTCGATATCATGACGGTCTCTCGAATAAGACCAAGAGGACGCACCGGAACCTCTATAGGAACCTCTCTTGGGCGCATTAGACCCAGAAGTGCCTGTCTTATTCGTGTCTGCTGTATCTGACTTCTTAGGAGCAGATTTGAACAACAGAGAATCCTTAGCTTTCTTTGTAATTTTATCATAAATAGCGGAAAGCTTGCCGTCAAAGAGAAGTTCTCCTGAGACCGAAGCGACTCTAAGAGAGTTCTTCACCTTAGAATCCACTAGTGTGGATGTAGCTAGGGCTGCGTCACGTCTAACCCACTCCAGATTTGCCACTGAAAGGGCGGAGTTACACGTGGAATAAGCTACTGCCCTTGAAAGAAGTCTTAAAGAGGATTGTATATCCTGAAACTCTTTCCCCTGAAGGCGCAGTGATAACGCCTTAGTAAGGTGATCTGCGTAAGATAAGGCATCTAAATTGGCTCTGTTAGACGCAAAAGCTGTTTCCAACACCGCGGTTGGAATAGAAGCTGACGAAGGTAATTATAGCTCTAAGTCTTCCGCCTCGTCGTCCATACGCAGAGGAACTCTCGGTATACCCTGTCCTGCCGTATCGAATTTATTCCTTGCATTAATGAAAGGCAGGTTGAGAGTATTAGCGGACAAGAAACCTGCTTTCCCCGTCCTGGAAGCAAGTTTAAATATAGCGTCGTTCAATAATTCAAATGTTCTTGCAACATTATTGGACTGCGACGGAAACTCGGGAGCGATGTCCCTGAACCGCTCAAAAAATTCAGAGTCCAATGACGCTATAATTCTCTTGTCCGGAAGCGCAGCAGTCTGGCCCAACTTGAGGGAGAAAGTGCCGGATGAAGTCCACGGCAGCTTTATGTTGTTCCGAAAGGGATAACTCCAAGTCATCCGTATCCCTTTCACCATCCGGTCGGACCTCATGATGTTCCCGGTCGTCCGCCCCCGATGCTTCGGCGGAGCGTACCGACCCAGCGCCGTCGGATAATTCTCGATCCGACACCGTTTCTGTCGGTTGCTGGGATGCTGCGATAAGCTGTGCTATCTGCACAAGAATGTCCGGCGTCAAGACCTGCGGAGGCGCAGTCTTTCGCTGCTTCGCCGAGGGCAGCTCCGCATCAGATGGCTCCTGCATACTTTTCCTATGCGAACGTCCGGAGTCCATCGGTCTCGAATCCCTGGCTGCCGGATGGTGTGACCTGGTCGCCGAAGAATCCTTGATCGGCGAAGCTGGTAATATATCGGCGGTCATGCAGCCAAGGTGCAGTCGTGTGCGCTGACGATAAGAGGAAGCCTTAACAGTCTCTGCGGACTGCTTATACAACGGAGCGTCCCGAGCGACGGACGTATGCTCCGCTAAAGACACATTTTGTACCACAACATCTGGTCCCAGATGTTGTTGTACGAGAGAGGGGCCTCTCTCGCTCGCGGCCCGGCTGGACCTGGACGAGCTAGGAACCGGACTCAAAGGCTTCCTCCGTTCTCGCTTACTATCCGCCGTCACTGGGTGTGCATCTATTATGTTTATAGTGCTCGCATCACCCACAATTTCCTCTTGGACCGCATCGGATGAACCCGGCTGCCGAACCATTCGGTGAATGGACGCTACACCGGGCGAGCTAGCGGACGACATTTGTCTAATCTCCATGAGCACTTTTGCCGCTAGCTCTGAATTCATTTGTGACGACGGACGCACACTTGAAGAAGATAACATGGAAACATCACCCGGTTCTGGTTCCTCTGAAATAGAAACTGAGAGAGTAGAGTGACCTTGCGGAGAAAGAGCCGGAATCGCTCTTTCTCCAGAAACAACATATCGTGACACACGTTTCCAATGTTTCTCATCCCAATATTCACATATAGGACAGGGATTAATGCGAGAACACTGACTACAATTAATACAATGATCATGAAAGTCAGAGGAAGATTTCTTCCTATTACAATTTGAACAATGTCCCTTCATTGTGAAAGAACAACAATAAGTCCTAGTTACTCGCAAAAACCCCTGACACAAAGATACATAATAACATGATCCATTAATAAATGAAAAAACAATTGCAAAACAAAATAATTTTGAAAAAATATTTTTTCAGCGAAGCCCAAGTTGCTGAAAAGTAACGTTGAGCCCCGATGGATCCGATGGCAAAGTGTGGTCAAAAATTTTAAAATTATATTAAATAATTAATGAGACACTTTCGGATAATATAAATGTATCTTATAGTGAGATATACTGCAGCAAAGGCAAACAGCCCCCCTCAAAAAAAGGCTGTTGCCAATGAAAACAAACAGTGTAAAAACACCAGAAAACATGACTCCAGGCACTGAAAAAACTGGCCCGGAATCAGTCATCAATTACACTCTATCTGATGCAAAACAGAGACTCCCATGGGAGAATCTGTAGAACATCAGATGGAAGATGCAGAACACAAACGTTATACACCCATGGGTGAAAACGTAACTATGGGGAAAATAACAGAAAACATTCTGTAACCAAGCAACTCTCCCAGGAAATTTTAGAAATGAAATTTCTCAAAAATATGCCAAAAGCATGGGAGAATTGCAAGGGGGGACTTTAGAAGACTAGGGGAGAGGAAACACTGAATAAGCAGTGCAACAATTAGCAAGAATGACAACAAGAGGCCCATGCCTCGAAAATAGGCAACTTAACATAATTTCATCAAAAAATTTTAAGTACAGCCCTGATTATTTTTTGTCACTTCTTTTCCTCTCCTCCTTCTATCCTCCTTAGAATCACATTTTCTCCAAGAATTACGTATCTGGCATCCTTTAAACAGAGATTTACAAGCACAAAGATCAGTGAGATGTTGACTGATGAAGGGCCAAACAGAGAATGATAATTGGTGCCAATTTCGGGACGTCTGCGTCACTGCGCATGCGCAGTAGAGGCGTAGTATGGAGGTCCTTTAGGACATGATTTCTTTTTGTTTTGGATGCAAATTTTGGGGATTGGGGGGCAAAATTTGTGTTTGGCCCTGGTTTTGTTAGCGTTAGCACCAGCTAAGTCTGGGTCATTGGTACAGTATAAAAATATAAGTTTTGTCAACTACTAAATTTGTATATTATGCGGGCAGAAGCAGCTGATTTGTTATTTATTATTTATTTATTTATTTATTGGTGTTTAATGTCACATACATATGCACAATGGCTAATCATGACCATGAAGCCAGAGTACCCGGAGAGAACCACCGAGCAACGACAAGCAGCTGCCAGCTCCCTAACATCGTAACTCCGCACTGCAGCACAGGCAGGGTTAGATTGGTTAAATACATCCATACCATCGACATGCAGTATGCCTTAGTACACAGCGTCATCGTGCCCCCATGTGGACAATCGGGGTTAAGTGCCTTGCCCAAGGACAAAACGCAGGAGTCTGAATCGATCACTCAGACGGTCACCCATCCGAGGACTAATTAGGTTCGATGTTGCTTAACTTCGGTGATCTGACGAGAACCGGTTATTGCAATGCCACCGCACCCCCAGCTGATTTGTTAGGTAAACGGCTAACAGGATTATCTTCACTGTGATTACAGGTGATAGAAATGGATGGTCGTTCACGTTAAGTTTATGACACTTGCAGGAAAAAGAATGGTCCTTCAAAAAATACAAACTCCCTTGGCGATGGGCTTGAAACCTTTAAACAGTTTATCCTTTTTCTTTCCCCAAATATAACTTATTGCTTTTTGACTGTTTTAGTCCCAAGATCAAGCTGATAGTGGGGCTTGGAGAAAAGTTTTCAATTCATTACCCTGTTCTGGTCCTAAAATATCTGGAATCATGCCTGGAAGTTCTTCCATTTATCTAATGATTTGTTCTTATGTAAGTTTGAATTGTTAAAAGGGGGCGTGGCCGTAGTTTCCAACAATGTAGAAACTAGCAGCAGTACATAGCAAAAACAAAACTGCATGGAGATGTTAGTCTCATTCCAGAAAAGACAACTGCACTGAAACAATTAACAAAATAATCTCATGAAGGTTTTTTCAAGTTAATAAGGAATCATATTACCCCTACCCTGAAAAAAAATGGAGTTACATCATTTATAAAAAGGGTTGGGAGTTCTTGGGCAACTTTCCCCTAACTTTTTACAATGTAAGGAGACCTTTTGCCTTCACCAACCCAAAATGTTTTAAATTGTGTCAAAAATTTCAAATTTTTACTTCCTGGAAAATCACTGACATTATTAACACACTTAAAACAGTATGCACAAGTAAATATTGAAAATTCGACAAAAAACATATAATTAACAATAAATTGACAGTGAGGATCAATGATAATTTAATCCAACTAGAGCTGTGGGATTAAATTATTATGACCACTCCCATAAAGTGGAGATTCACAGTTGTTTAGGAAATTATAAATTTAAAGTAATTTGTATATTTTTTATACTTACCAATGGCCCAGACTTAGCTGGTGTAAACTCAAAGTTATCAAGGGCCAAACACAAATTTTGAACCCCCCCAATCCCCAAAATGTGCTTGCAAACCCGAAAAATAAAAGTCCTATCTAGTCCTCCATACTTTTGCCCTCCGTGCATGTGCAGTCATCAGGAAGTGACCGAAATTAGTGCCAACATCATTCTTTGTAGAAAAGAGTACTACATAATAACTCAGCGGGGAGGTATGAGTACCCACTCATGGGAGGGCCATACGCATCTGGGCCATTGGTTAGTATAAAAAATATACAAATTACTTTAAATTTATAATATTTTTATACTATAACTCAATGGCCCAGACTTAGCTGAATCGTAAAAAAGGTGGAGGGCCTAGGACTTCAGAATTAGTAGTTCCAAGCCTGTAATCCAAGGTGAAAGGAAATTAAATTTAAAAGGAATTACATGTATGTCTCTCTATACAGTAATAGAGAAGACATATCATAAAAAAGGAGCCCAGTTCAAGTAATTCTGTATACTTAGCATGAAGACTATGCTAATTTGGATGTAACAAGTTCCCAATTTTTAAAGCTAGCCCGGACTAAGGCCCAAAAATTAGTATGGCGTATTTGAGAATGAGAAAATATCCCTCACAAACATATGCCATATACAATAAAACTCCAGCTGTATGCAGGATATAATTACAGACAAAACAGCTTCACTCACTTTTTGATGGAATCTTCAAAAAGAAAGAGGGGAGCGCTCTAGAATCAGTAAAAGTGGTACCAAAAAACAATATAAATATTCGTCGAACAGGCACTCAGGTATTAATTATTATTAATAAATGGTGCTTAATGCCACTTCAGAAGCTAAGGCTATTGTGATGATCCCGGTAATTAATATTGCCTGCTAATAACGTATACCAGAGTCGGCATACACGAATAGGTAAAAAAACGGTGAAATAATATATAACATACACATGTCCAATAGAACCACAATGAACCATCTCTGGAGAGTAAACACACTTCCGAGGTAACCCACAGGCGACCCCATTCAGGCATACAATAAATTCCAGTAACAACACTCCCCGACGTGTACTATTCGATATCTATGAATCTATAAACGAGCGAATATACGAGAGTGTAAAACAAGGTGTATTTGATTGGGTACCGACATTAATAGAAACCTGGATCAAGAAATGGAAGTAGGTATGATTAACAGGCTTGACATGGACCGCCCCGAAATAATTCATAATTTCTAAGGTCCATAACATACAATAATGCGTCTGCCAAATAAATCATTATTTTGAAATCCCGCATGTAATCATCTGAATACCAGTTAACTGGCTAGACAGCCTCCGAGTACCCAAAGACTAGCAATTTATTTATGATGAATTATGTGCTCGTATATGACATATAGACGAACAACCACTAGAAACCAACCAACTAAAAAGTGGATATGCTCATGAGGTCGCCATAGAACATGACCCAGCTGCTAATCGAGAAGTCATGAAATGCATGTATGTAATTAAACTCATACGAGGCTTACGGGAAGAAAACTATGTCTTGCCCGGTAATTGCCTCTTAACATATTGGTGGTGGGGAGGGGGGATTCAAAATCATTTCGAACCCCCCCCACCCACATTACTCTAATCATTCTTGTGTTAGTCATAAAATAATATAGGAACCGCAAAGGTTCCCTCACATCTAACCAACTCCATTATGCCACTATGGGTGGAGAAGGACGTGAAGAACAAAACCTTCCCCTGATAAAGAAGGTCCTCTCGTGGAGGAAGCTTCCGGGGAATGTCCCATAATAGACACCTGAAAAGACTGATCCAAGGTTTCTGTGAGGACAGAGGTGCTACTAGCAGGATTTCACAACAAGACTGTTCTATCTTAAACATAATCTACTGAATCAACGGAATTGGAGGATACGCATATCCTATCATTTATCCCCATGAGATCGACAGAGCGTACGCTCGATGGTCTGGGCTTGGCAACATGAACGATGGTAACTGATTGTTCCGGTGCGTTGCAAACAGATCTATCATGGGGCAATCCCATTGGTAGCAAATCTGCCCAAATACTCGCTTGTTGATCGTCCACTCCAATTGCAATAGGCGACCTTAGTGAGAGCGATTCTGCTAGTACGTTCAGACGACCTGGTATACGATGGATAGAAAGTTGAACATGATGATTCGTGACGCATAGGAAAATCTTTTCCATTAGTTGGCATAACGGAAATGAATGGGTGCCGCCCTGGTTTCCGACCAAGTCTGTCTGAACATGGACGTCCGTTATTATGTGAATCCAATGTTGTAGCGCAAGCCATATTGACATCATTTCTTTGATGTTTATGTGTTTCTCTTGGAACCGAGGGTCCCAAAGACCCTGACACTTCAAGTCTGTGGGACCTTGGGTCGCACTCCAACCTGTCTGACTCGCATCTGTCATAATCGTGAAAGCCGGATCCAGCAGTTGCAGCAGAACTCCCTGAGTTAACCACTGAATATCTGCCCAAAGCTGAACCCTTGTTTTACTAGGTCTGTTAAAACAATATTGGTTCAAGCGAAAGCGTCTTCACACTCCATTTCTGAGTAAAAAATATCTGGAGGGAATGTGCGCGCAGGCAGCCCATCGGAATGAGATCCACTGCCGCTCTGCACAGCTCCACAGTCACATGAATTCCCTCACTGTTAATGCGTCTGAGTGTAGACAAAAGCGAGCATAACAACTGACTAATTTCGCTCTGGGTAACGGCAGACGAACCAGATTGTTGTGAGTCTCAAAGCTCATTCCCAAGTGAAAAGACGACTTGTACAGAGCTAGATCCGACTTTTTCTTGTTTACGATGAAACTGAGATGTCGGAGTAATAGAAGTAGACTCTGAACATCATTCTGAAGAATAATTCTGTTGCTGTATCCCTGTAGAAGGTCGTCCAAGTAAGCCAACGATACCACAGACGAATGAGCTCAGAAGTATGACATTACCGAGTTCATTATTCGAGTGAACGCCCAGGGAGCCAGGTTCAGACCAAAGCATGTAGCTCTGAACTGATACACCTTCCCTTGTACGGCGAACGCAGGTACTTATAGAATGCTGGATGTACCAGGACATGAAAGTATGCACCCTTAGATCTATGCTTGCCGCATAGTCGATCACTCAAAAGCTAGCTTTTACCAACCTATATAAATTTTTGGAGCCAAGATAAGCTTAAGCTTGTTGTCTAGCTCAAGTCTATTACCAGTCGGAACAAGACGTCTGGCTTCGGTACGAGTTACAGGTGACTGTAAAAATCTTGAGAATCCTGATTCTCAATGACCTGTATTGCTTCCTCTGATAAGACAGCCTTACCTCTGGTAGGAAAAACTCTCTTATGCAAGGATTTGATGGAAGAATTGTCCAACATGGACAACTTGTTAGTGGGGTTTTTGCTCGGAATGAAAGCCGTAAGCTGTGCGAGACTACACTTCTCACCCACTGATCTTCCGTGACTGTTATCCATTTTTTTGCGGAGCTTGATAACTTTCTGCCAACTGGCCAGCAATAGAGGTCTTAACCATCACCTGTATGACCTGCTAGGCTTACTGGAGGAGAAACCACGTCCTCCCCATGAAGAACCTCGTCTCGTCGGCCTAGGGGTGTCTGATCGATAGTCCCGATCAGACCTATGCCCCTTTCCCGAGTCGCTATACTGACGACCTCCAGAGAAATTATAGGAGGGTGTCTTGTACCCTCGTGAGGAGTTTCCTTTTGATGATTTTTGTCTGGAACGCCCTCCTTTACTCGTCTGCTGAAGCAGGTCATTGATACACCTACTTCAAAAGCAGAACACTAGACGCTTTCTTAGTAGCTGTTCATAGACTAACGAAAGCTAGTCGTTGAAAATAAAATGTCCAGAAACCACAGCGACTCGGAGAGAGCTTTTCACCTTGTCATCTTATCAGTGATGATGACGCAAGGGCAGCATCATGTCTGATTAACTCCAGCTTAGCCACCGTTAGGGCGGAGTTATACGTGGTATACATAATTGCCCTGGAAAGAACTCTAAGAGAGGTACGAACGTCCTCAAATTCCTTTCCCTTGAGACATTGCACCATAGGTCTTGTAAGGTGATCTGTGTAAGACATAACATCCAAATTCGCTCTATTTGAAAAAATTGCTGTCTCAATAGTGTCGGAGCGAATAGTGAATGATACAGGTAAGGATACCTCTAGATCTCCCGGCCTGCTCATCCAAATGCAGAGGAAGTCTCTGAACATCTTCCCGACCGTTTTTAAATGAACGTGGTCCAAAAAACGGTATGTATATGGAAGATGAAGATAAGAAACCGCCTTCTTCCTTACACTCAAGAAGATAAATATGGCATTGTCTACATGGCCGAAGGCCTGCGACACCTGCATAAACTGAACCGGAAAAGAAAGGACTTCCACATTTGTCCGGATAAAGTCTGTGTCCAATGACGCCAGCGGTTTCTCTCTTGTCGTCGCAGCATTCTGATTCGGCGGAACAAAATCAGGGTAGTATTGATGGAAGAAAACCATCGCAACCATGTACTGTTCCAAAAGGGAAGGGTAATCCTCTTCCTTATCCCTTTCACCATCTGAAAGAATCATTTGTGAATCTCGGTCCATTGGATCTGCGTGAACAGACGGCTGGACCGACCCAGCACTGTTCAACAGCTCAGATTCTGAGTCTGAGGGAGGCTGCATCTGCACTTGCTGGGATGCTGCGATCAGCTGCACAATCTGCGACAGCAAGTCCGGCATCGAGGCCTGAGGAGCAGCGGTCTTCCATTCATTAGCTGCATGCTGCTCCTGGGATGGTGTGTCGGAAATGGATCCTTTCTCCGAACGTCCCGATGATCGAGGCCTTGTCTCCTTAGCTACCGGATGGTCCGACTTCACGGGCAAAGAGTGGTTCCTTCTTTGTGCAACAGGCTGGATATCCGAAGTCGGGTAGCTAGGATGCAGTCATGTGTGCTTAAATAACGTAGTGGTGGAAGCCGTGACTGAGGCCCGACCCCGGCTGTAGACTAGACAGAGCATCCCGAGCGGCGGGCGGACATATGCTCCGTCTCGTGCAAGTTTCCAACCAGAAAACTTCATTTCGACCTTGTGAAACGTAGCGGAGGAAGCCTTGACTGAAGCTGACCCCGGCTGCAGACTAAACAGAGTGTCCCGAGTGGAGGGCGGACATATGCTCCAGCTTGTGCAAGTTTCTCAAAACAACATCTGACTCCAGACATTGCTAGATTAGAGAGGGGGGCCTCTCCCACTCGCAGTCTATCAGACCTCGCCAAGTACAAGAACTTGTTGACTTCCTTCCTATTTCCTCCATATTTCCATCATCGCTGGGTGAGCTATTTATATTAAAGTGCTCGCTCTACCCACATCCACTTCCTATGACCGCAACAGACTTACCCGGCATCACGGCACCCACAGACAGGGTACCGCTTCACCAGTCGAGCTAGCTGCTTGCAAGAGATTAAAACCTTTAACAAAAAGCCCTAACTCTTGCAATAGTGAGTGCAGCTAGCGCTATATGCTCCACAGAGTGTGATGACAGTAGCATACTTGGATGGGTGTCAGAATATCATCACCATGTTCATGTTCCTCTGAAAAAGAAACTGACAGAAATGAATTAAAACGCAGTGAGAGTCCTGATCCTCAGAACCTCACCGCCAACAACGCACCGTGACACCCGACTCCAACATCAGTTATCCCAGTGAACACATGAGTCTGCAGGAGTGCATCAACTAAAGTCGATATCAGTCCTGTGACAACAATATACATATATATAACTGAGATGCATGAATAATAGCAATCATAAGGGAACATTGAGAGCCCAAGGGCATCCCGATAGAGCCAAAGTGTGAACAAAATCCAAATTTTTTGAGCTACACTACAGGAATAATGATCCATGTATCCTACCGTATACTACAGTAATAGAATATAAAAAATTACCTATATATGAGGGCGTTGACAATGTAAACAATGTCAATGTAAACAAGACATCAGGCACACAAAAAGGCCCAAAGTCAGAACAAATTAAAATGCTATCAGATGCAAAGCTAGATCTTCATATGAAGAAAAAACGATACATCGGATAGAAGATGCAAGACTAAACGATCTAACACCCCTAGGGTGAGGACGTTACCATGGGGAAAAACAGAATAATATTCTGTAATATATGTTAAACTCCCATGAAATTTAATAAAAAATTTCAATAAAAAATAGCCAAAAAAGCTTAAGTGTTTAACAGGAATGGTTCATGGAAGGATAGGGAAGGAATACTTAACACACTGTGGAATAATCATTATCAAAAATGATGACGTCAGGCATATGTCCCGAAATTGGGAAACATAAAATAATTTTATAAATGTTAAAAAATTTATAGTAATTTATATATTTTTTATACTTACCAATGACCCAGACTTAGCTGGTGCTAACTCTAAAAAATCCAGGGCCAAACACAAATTTTGCCCCCCAATCCCCAAAATTTGCATCTAAAACCAAAAGAAATCATGTCCTAAAGGACCTCCATACTTTGCCCTTACTGTGCATGCGCAGTGTCAAGGACGTTCCGAAACTGGCGCCAATTATCATTCTTACTGGCAGTGCCTGGTCAGCGCTATGTACTCAGCGGGGAGGTAAGAGTTCCCAACTCCTGGGAGGGCCATCCCCGTCTGGGTCATTGGTAAGTATAAAAAATATATAAATTACTATAAATTTTTTAACATTTTTATACTGTACCAATGACCCAGACTTAGCTGAATAGTAAAAAGGCTGGAGGGCCTAGGACATAAGGGAAAATCCAATAAGCTCAACTATATAATATAGTGGCAACCCCTCAAGGAGAAAAGGAGTATTAGGCTTTACATGTATCTTTCTTATTTTATGTTAAATTAGAAAGATACAATACCCTTCATAATTGAGCACAATAACATTCATGTTCTCTATTAACATCCAGTATAACCCTTTATACTAATTATTTTTAAAGTAAGCCAATAAATAAAGTTAGTCCAGAGAATTGAGACTCTTTATATTCTTTAAAAGTGTCCGAGGATTGTATATTAACGCCCGTTTGACACTTGACATATACAAATGCTTCACACCGAGCTACACTTTAAAAATAAGACATGAATGAATTTTTAACATTAATATTACACTTTAAAACCATCCTGGAAACGACTCAGAAATACTGACTTCGGAGGAGGCATTCCCTTGCTTTTCACTATAAAGCAGGTGACCTAAGGGAACACCCTCCCCCCCCCCTTCCCCTTGCCCTGGGTCAAATAGCCCAGAGCGAAGAGGGCAGCTGGACAGAGTCACTGCCGGAACAGAAAGCCTGCATAACTATAGTTGCAACTGTTTAGTGGACGACATTCTGAGCAACAGATAACAGACCTAAACAATGCAGGTCTCCAGAAATGGACTCAATATTTCTGAGATAAAAATTTGTGAATGTGGATGGCTGAGACCAATAAGCAGCCTTCATTAAATCTGTAATAGCAATACTATTAGCGTAAGCCCAAGAAGTAGCAAGAGCTCTTACTTCATGAGCCGAAATCTTAAGCACAGACTGCTGAGAAGAAGATAAACTTTCATAAGCAGTACGGATAGTTAATTGAATCCATCTAGCAATAGAATGGACCGAAATGTCCTTTCTATTAGGCATCAGAGACAGAAAGAAACGTTTTCGTCCCTTTCTGATAAACTGAGATCTCTGTTTATAGATACGTAACGCTCTAACAGGACAGAGTAAAGGCCTACGCCCGTCTGAAGATGGAAGAGCCTTAATAACAATAGGTTCCGGATATTTATTAGGAGCCTGATTCTTAGCTAAAAATCCCACATTAGTAGTGAAGGTGATAGTGTTCCCGACACTACGATAGTGAGAATCATCCACCGACAGTGCATGAAGCTCACTGACTCTTCTAGCAGAAGAGAAAGCTAAGAGAAAAGCTGTCTTATAAGACAAGAATTTGAAATCTACTGTCCCAAGAGGTTCAAATGGCTTTTCCTTCAGTTTAAGAAGAACCCAAGCTAAATTCCACTTAGGAATTAACCTAAGAGTTCTGGGTCTATTTATCGAGAAGTTTCTTACTAACTTAGATAAAGAGACATTAGATCCAATTTGTAAACTATCATGATGTGCATAGGTATCAGATAACATAGACCTATAACCCTTAATAGTAACAGGCTGCAGTTTGATTTCGTCAAACAAGTATACTAGAAAGTTTGCAATGTCTGGTATGGAGGGATTAAAAATATCAACAGAATGATCCCTACACCAACGACGAAAAACCTTCCACTTAGCCGCATAGTTTAGCAAAGAGGAGGTCCTCCTACAGTTAGAAATCGCATCCACTGCTCGTCCTGTAAAGTGCTTGCCATGCAAGAAGGACCGCACAACGGAAAAACGTGAAGGTTGAGACCTTGCGGGTTGTGATGGAGTTGACGCGATTTCCCCTGCGAAAGAAGATCCTCCAGTGGAGGAAGCTTTCGCGGTAGGTCCCACAACAGACACCTGAGTAGATTTATCCACGGTCTCTGTGGAGACAGAGATGCTACCAACAGAATCTTGCATTGAGATTGTTTTATCTTTAGCAATACTTGCTGAATTAACGGCGCTGGAGGATACACATATCCTATCATTCCGTCCCAAGGGATCGACAGAGCGTCTACTGCAAATGCTCTTGGATCCGGACACGGAGACACATACGTCTGCAACTGATTGTTGAGATGTGTCGCAAATAAGTCTATCATTGGCCGTTCCCATTGGTAGCAAATCTGATTGAATACTTGTTTGTTGAGAGTCCACTCCGACGGCAACAAGCGACCCTTTTGTGAAAGGGAGTCTGCTAGTACGTTCAGACGACCCGGTATATGACGGACCGAAAGAAGAACCTGATGTTCTAGAGCAAACAGAAGGATTCTTTCCGTTAGATTGAACAACAGAATTGAATGAGTGCCTCCCTGATTCCGTATATACACCACTACTGTCGTATTGTCGGATAGGATTTGGACATGAGCATTGTGAATAATGTCCATCCAATGACGTAACGCAAGCCAAATTGACATCATTTCCTTGATGTTTATGTGCTTGCCCAGGAATTGCGGATCCCAAAGACCCTGGCATCTCGAATCCGTTGGGATCAATGATGCACCCCAACCTGTTTGACTGGCATCCGTCATAATGGTAAAACTCGGATCCGGCAACTGCAGCGGAACTCCCTGAGTTAACCACTGAATGTTTGCCCAAGTCTGAATCTCTCGTTTCACTTGATCTGACAAGAGAACGTCTATGTCGAGCGAATGAATTTTCACACTCCAATTCTGAGTCAAGAAAATTTGGAGAGGACGCGTGCGTAACCGCCCCATCGGAATGAGATCCGCAGCGGCTCCGCACAGACCTATCAGTCTCATGAACTCCCTCGCTGTGACTTTGTCTGCGTGCAGACAATAGCGAGCGTAACAACTGACTAATTTCGCTCTGGTTAACGGCAGACGAACGAGATTGTGCGTCTCGAAGCTCATTCCCAGATGTGTGAATGACTTGGACGGCACCAGATCCGACTTCTCCTCGTTTATTATAAAACCGAGACGTCGGAGCAACAGAAGCAGATTCTGCACATCATTCTGAAGCGTTAACTCGTTGCCGTACCTCTGAAGAATGTCGTCCAGGTAGGCCGACGTTACCGCAGACGAATGAGCTCGGAAATACATCATTACCGAGTTCATTACCCGAGTGAAAGCCCAGGGTGCTAGATTCAATCCGAAGCACATCGCCCGGAATTGATACACCACCCCTAGGACTGCGAAGCGTAGATACTTTCTGAATGTCGGAAGTACCATGACGTGAAAGTACGCATCTTTGAGATCTATGCTTGTTGCATAATCGTTCACCCGAATACTCGCTCTGACCGATCGAATCGTCTCCATATAAAACTTCGGAGCGACGATCAGCTTGTTTATCCAGCTCAAATCTATGACTGGACGGAACGAGCCGTCTGGTTTCGGAACCAGAAACAGATGGCTGTAGAATCCCGGTGTCTCCTGGTTTTCTACGACTTCTACCGCGTTCTTCATTAAAAGAGACTGCACCTCTGATAACAGAGCGTCTCTTTTCTGCGGATTTGACGGAAGTTGAGTCCATTTTGGACTTCGAGTTAATGGAGGCTTTCGTTTGAAGGATATCTTTAGACTTTCCGAAATCACCCCTCTCACCCAAGGGTCGTCTGTAATCGACACCCACTCTTGTAAAAAACTCGACAACCTTCCGCCAACCGGCACGCGATAGAGGTTGAAGCCATCACCTCCTGGACCTGCGAGGCCTGCGGTAGGAGAAACCACGTCCTCCATGACCCGCACCTCGTCCCGTCGACCTCGGGGCGTCTGACCGGTTGTCCCGGCCCGAAGGACGTCCCGAACGTGAGTCGCTGCCTTGACGGTCTCTTGAATAAGACCAAGAGGACGCACCGGAACCTCTATAGGAACCTCTCTTGGGCGCATTAGACCCAGAAGTGCCTGTCTTACTCTTATCTGCCGTGTCCGACTTCTTAGAAGCAGATTTGAACAGCAGAGAATCCGAAGCTTTCTTAGTAATTTTATCGTAAATTGCAGAAAGCTTGCCGTCGAAGAGAAGTTCTCCGGAGACCGAAGCGACTCTGAGAGAGTTCTTCACCTTACTATCCACGAGTGTGGATGTAGCTAGGGCTGCGTCATGTCTAACCAACTACAGATTTGCCACTGAAAGGGTGGAGTTACACGTGGAATAAGCTACTGCCCTTGAAAGAAGTCTTAAAGAGGATTGTATATCCTGGAATTCTTTCCCTTGAAGACGCAGTGATAACGCCTTAGTAAGGTGGTCTGCGTAAGATAAAGCATCTAAACTGGCTCTGTTAGTCGAAATAGTTGTCTCCAACACCGCGGTTGGAATAGACGCCGACAACGGTAATGATAATTCTAAGTCTTCCGCCTCGTCGTCCATATGCAGAGGAACTCTCGGGATACCCTGTCCTGCCGTATCGAATTTATTCCTTGCATTAATGAAAGGCAGGTTGAGAGTATTGGCGGACAAGAAACCTGCTTTTCCTGTTTTGGAAGCAAGTTTGAATATAGCGTCGTTCAATAATTCAAATGTTCTTGCAACATTTTTGGACTGAGACGGAAACTCGGGAGCGATGTCCCTGAACCGCTCAAAGAAATCAGAGTCCAATGACGCTATAATTCTCTTGTCCGGAACCGCAGCAGTCTGGCCCGACGGAACAATTTGAGGAAGAAAGTGCCGGATGAAGTCCACGGCAACTTTATGTTGTTCCGAAAGGGATAGCTCCAAGTCATCCGTATCCCTTTCACCATCTGGTCGGACCTCATGATGCTCCCGGTCGTCCGCCCCCGATGCTTCGGCAGAGCGTACCGACCCAGCGCCGTCGGATAATTTCCGATCCGACACCGTTTCTGTCGGTTGCTGGGATGCTGCGATAAGTTGTGCTATTTGCACAAGCACGTCCGACATCGAGGCCTGCGGAGGCGCAGTCTTTCGCTGCTTCACCGAGGGCAGCTCCGCATCTGGTGACTCCCGCATACTCTTTCTATGCGAACATCCGGAGTCCACCGGCCTCGTGTCCCTGGCTACCGGATGGCATGACCTGGTCGCCGAATAATCCCTGATCGGCGAAGCTGGTAAAATATCGGCGGTCACGTAGCCAAGGTGCGGTCGTGTGCACTGATGAGAGGAAGAAGCCTGAGCAGTCTCCGCGGACTGCCTATACAACAAAGCGTCCCGAGCGACGGACGTGTGCTCCGCTTGCGACACATTTTGTACCACAACGTCTGGTCCCAGATGTTGTTGTACGAGAGAGGGGCCTCTCTCGCTCGCGGCCCGGCTGGACCTGGACGAGCTAGGAAACAGACTTGAAGGCTTCCTCCGATCTCTCCTACTATCCGCCGTCACTGGGTGTGCAGGTTGAATGTTTATAGTGCTCGCATCACCCAACATTTCCTCCTGGACCGCATCGGACGAACCCGGCTGCCGAACCATTCGGTGAATGGACGCTACACCGGGCGAGCTAGCGGACGACATTTGTCTTATCTCCATGAGCACTTTTGCCGCTAGCTCTGTATTCATTTGTGATGACGGAAGCGCACTTGCGGAAGATAACATGGAAACATCACCCTGTTCTTGTTCCTCTGAAATAGAAACTGAGAGAGTAGAGTGACCTTGCGGAGAAAGAGCCGGCATAGCCCTTTCTCCAGTAACAACATACCGTGACACACGTTTCCAATGTTTGTCATCCCAATATTGACATATAGAACAGGGATTAGTGCGAGAACACTGACTACAATTAATACAATGATCATGAAAGTCAGAGGAAGATTTCTTCCTATTACAATTTGAACAATATCCTTTCATTGTGAAAAGTCAACAACAAGTCCTAGTTACTCGCACAAACCCCTAACACAAAGATACATAATAACATCATCCATTAATAATGAAAAAACAATTGAAAATCAAAATAATTTTTGAAAAATATTTTTTCAGCGAAGCCCAAGTTTCTGAAAAGTAACGTTGAGCCCCAATGGATCCCAAGGCTAAGTGTGGTCAAAAATTTTAAAATTATATTAAATAATTAATGCAACACTTACGGATAATAATAATGTATCTTATAGTGAGATAAACTACTCCAAAGGCAAACAGCCCCCCTCAAAAGAGACTGTTGCCAATGTAAACAAACAGTGTAAAAACACCAGAAAACATGACTCCAGGCACTGACAAAACTGGCCCGAAATCAGTCATCAAAATTACACTCTATCTGATGCAAGACAGAGACTCCCAGGGGAGAATCTGCAGAACATCAGATGGAAGATGCAGAACGCAACGTTTATACACCCATGGGTGAAAACGTAACTATGGGGAAAATAACAGAATACATTCTGTAACCAAGCTAACTCTCCCAAGAGAATTTAGAAATGATCTTTCTCAAAAATATGCCAAAAGCATGGGAGAATAGCAAGGGGGGACTTAGAAGACCAGGGGAGAGGAAACACTGAATAAGCAGTGCAACTTTATAGCAAGAATGATAACAAGAGGCCCATGCCTCGAAAATAGGCAACTTAACATAATTTCATAAAAAATTTTAAGTTCAGCCCTGATTATTTTTTGTCACTCCTTTTTCCTCTCCTCCTTCTATATCCTCCTTAGAATCACCATTTCTCCAATAATTACGTGTCTGGCATCCTTTAAACTGAGATTTACAAGCACAAAGATCAGTGAGATGGTGACTGATGAAGGGCCAAACAGAGAATGATAATTGGCGCCAATTTCGGAACGTCCTTGACACTGCGCATGTGCAGTAAGGGCAAAGTATGGAGGTCCTTTAGGACATGATTTCTTTTGGTTTTAGATGCAAATTTTGGGGATTGGGGGGCAAAATAAATTTGTGTTTGGCCCTGGATTTTTTAGAGTTAGCACCAGCTAAGTCTGGGTCATTGGTACAGTATAAAAATATTATAAAGTTACAGCCCTGAGCATCTAAAACCACTGTTGAACACTTCCTACACAGCCTTGTATCCACCAATTCTTGCATTGATTTGTGTCTGGCATCCTCAAAAAAGGAGATTTTAAAGCACAGATGTCAGTTCATTGTTTCTGACTTTAGGGCCAAACAAAGAATGATGTTTGCGCCAATTCCGGTCACTTCCTGGCGTCTGCGCATGCGTGGAGAGTAAATGTAGGACTTTGAATTTTCGGTTTTGCAAGCAAATTTGGGAGATTGGGGGTTCAAAATTTGTGTTTGGCCCTTGATAACTTGGAGTTAGCACCAGCTAGTCTGGGCCACTGGGTTATGGTGTAAAAATATAGTTTGTCCGGAGACCGGAGCGACCTAGAGAGAGCTTTTCACCTTGTCATCTATAAGTGATGACGATGCAAGGGCAGCATCATGTCTGATTAACTCCAGATTAGCCACTGTAAGGGCAGAGTTATACGTGGTATACAAATGGCCCCTGGAAAGAACTCTAAGAGAGGTACAAACGTCCTCAAATTCCTTCTCGTTGAAACGTTGTGCCATAGCTCTAGTAAGGTAATCTGCGTAAGACATTGCTTCCAAATTTGCTCTACTTGATGAAATTGCCATTGAAAGTGTGTCTGAAGGAATAGTGAATGATGCAGGCAAGGATACATCTAGATTCCCGGGCTGCTCATCTCACTCGGCTGACACCTCGGTTGAATATAAATTTCATGCAGGGAACGTGAGACCATGACCCTGTCAACAAACAGAATAACTTATAATGTTGCAGCAGGATAATGCAAGGCCTCATGTTGCCAGGGTTTGTCATGACTTCCTCAACCAAAACAATGTCCCAGTTCTTGATTGACCACTCTATGGTGCAGATTCATCCCCATTGGAGCATTTGAGCTGGACAGGAGGGTCAGGAGTGCATCAACATCCCAAACAATGTCGCTCAGCTCACACAGGCCCTTCTTCAGGAGTGGAATAACATCCCACAAAGGACCACAAACAGCCTGAGGGGGTCAATGGTAAGGAGAGTTAGAGCAGTGACTGAAGCCTGGGGTGGGTACACCTGCTATTGATTTAGATCAGGAAATAGCATAGGGTACCCACATTTGAACATTTTCAATACAAATGCCGTCTGTGTTAAGACAACAAAACCCGTCAAAATTTAATCAGTAATAAAGAAATAACATCAAAATCCAAACAATGAAATAATCATCCATAACACATTTGAAATATTTTCCACAGAAAAAACTAGTGTTTCTTTTTTCCACTAGTATATATTGGCAGTATCATCCTATTGTTGAATTGAATGAAGAGTTAACCCTTTACCTAACATAATGTCCATATCTGGCCAGTGCTATTCACAAAATTTGCAATTCACATATTTATTAATCTTTTAATTTTTGCTTCTAAACATAGCTTATGACCTTTCATTGGAACAAGCTCATTGGGCCTGTTCCATTGAAAGGTAATAAGCTGTTTGGAAAATAAAATTAAAATTGATAATTATTCATGAAATTGTTTGATATGCATTATCTCTAGTTGTGTTAGGTGAAGGAGTAATTCTTTAAATTTCTAAAAGGCTCCACAAAGTATATCTTCTGTTTCTCAGGCCATTTTTGAAAAATTGTATGTGGGTGGGCACTTTTAATTTTATTTTTTATTTTTGTTATTATATCTTTGCCAACAAAAGTTCATGTTCTCGGTTTGTTTTATGTTTTAGGCCTCATAATCTACAGAATAGCATGGGTGGTAGTGTATTTCATGTCTCGAGTGCAAGAAGGCTTTGCAATCCTAAAGCATTGCAAAGCTTTATTGCACTCAAGGGACAAATTCATTAATTTAATTAACTTGGGTAAAATATCAGACATAAACCATTAAGGCCACACAAAGTAGATCTTCTGTTTCTCAGGCCATTATTTGTGAAATTGCATGCGGGTGAGCGTTTTTTTATTTTATTTTTTATTTCAGTAATTACTTTTTTGCCTCAAAAGTTCATGTTCTTGGTTCAAGTTTTAGGCCTCATAATCTACAGAATAGCATGGGTGGTGGTGTATTTCATCCCTTGAGTCCCTTGAGTGCAAGAAGACTTTGCAATGCTAAAGCATTGCAAAGCCTTCTTGCACTCAAGGGACGAATTCATAAATTTTTTTAACTTGGGTAAAATATCAGACATAAACCATTTAATTTTTATTTTTTTCAAGTTTAAATTGGTTATAAAAAGAGAGCATGCGGCAGCCAAAAGGACCATGCAGGAGGGCCTGAGAAACAGATTTTTTATTTTTTTAGGCCTAAATTTTTATTTTTTTAAGTTTTGCATTGCAATTGGTCATAAAAAGAGAGCATGTGGCAGACAAAGAATCATGCAGGAGGGCCCAAGAAACAGATTTTTAACTTTTTTAGGCCTAATCAATATTGTTTTTATGAAATTGTCCTAAATCTTGTACAATAGTCCTGATAAGTATAAACCAGTGAAAAATACTAACAATCTAAATTGTTTTTATGAGACACAAACCTTGGAGTTGCTGTTCTTCTTAAAGTTTCACATTCCAGATAGTACTCATCTCTTTGCTGAGTTATTTGTTTCTGTAAGTCTAACAATGCACTAAAAAAGAACACAAAACAACATTTCAATCATAGCCTGGTGCTTATAGCATAAATGTTGACTTTGCTCAACCCATTACTAACATAATGGCACAGACTGTCCAGCAATATTCATAAATTAGTCACCATTCAAATTTTATTATTTTTTCAATATATCTTTCTCTACAAAATATAGCTTGTGATCATTCACTGCAACAAGCTCAATGAGCTCATCCCAATGAAAGGTTAAATACACCTATGTTTTTTAAGCAAAACCTTAAAATTTTCAGTTGCTCAAGAAGTGTTTTCACAAGAGTAGTCTGCTATTCCCGTTAGGTAAGAAGGTTATTTATTTATACATTGGGGTTTAATGACTTTTGACAGCCAGGATCACCTCGTGTCGGACAGTTTCATGGGTGGAGGAAGCTGGAGTACAGGAAGAGAACCACTGAGCAATGGTAAGAAACTGCAAGACTCCACACAAGCAGGATTGAAGACAAGTGCACAATCAATGTGCAGTATGACTTAGTACACAGTGCCACAGTGCCCCATGAGGACAATCAGGATAAAGTGCCTTACCCAAGGACACAATGCAGTTACTCCTGCCAGGAATCAAACCGTAGATCTTTTGAAGTCCAATTCAATGGCACTCCCAGGTAAAAGGTTAAACTAAATTCAATCAAGCAAGATAGTCTGATGACTTCCATTTCCTCTGCTGATTTTTCTATCAACATCCATATGACAAGCACATCTGACAATGTGAAATTTTGTAACATGTAAGTAAGTAAGTAAGTTTGTTTGTTTGTTTGTTTGTTGGTGGTTAACGTCACATATTTATGCACCATGGCTAATCGTGACACAACATGGAGATGAAGTCAAGTTTAGTCAATCGTTGATCAACATGTTGCCCATTTTAGAGGACTTTCACCACAAGCATTGGTGACTGGGTCCTATTTTACTAGTAAAGCGGAACTGGTTTACCACAGTAAACAAGTGCTGCTTACTTCCCGGGGTTCCCACGGGGAAAGTAAGTAAGTAAGTAAGTTTATTTGCAGCATGTGAGTACAAAATTAACAAATATAAATTTTACCATCAATACATACAATCATCACACTGCAAGGAAGTGGCATAGCCCAAGAGGCTGTCTTCCTGCCACTCCCTGAATTGGTCTCTCGACAGCAGAGGTTCATATAATAATGTCTATTCATCTCAAATTGATACCACATATAAGATATGTACCAAAAGGTAAGTAATATTATTAAGTGAATGAATGAATGGTGACAAAAATGGTGACAAAGTGAAGAATAAAAGAAAAGAGAAAAGAAAAGAAAATCCTGCGCGTGTTGGTATTTAGTAATTTAGTGTTTAGTAAAGCATTCTGGCAGCCGGGGGCAAATGCAAGCTGGTGAAAAGGCACATGATTTAAATTTAAATTTATATTTATGATACGGGCAAGGCTGCGGGAGTATCTATATATATATAACCAAATCCCTGGTACGACATTCACATTACTTGCAATCGGGACATTCGGTATTGTTGCATGTGACGTGAAGAGAATAAGATTCTAGAAAAATATCTGTCATGGAACGTTTAAACTGGGGTCTGGTGTAGTTCTGTACCACTGGGTCGATATCATTCCATAACCTTGGGAAAGTGTGTAGGGGAAGGTTGGCCGAAAAGTTGGTCCTCGGCTTAAAAGTTAGTACACTTCCAGATTGCCTAGTATCCATGCCAGTAGGATGTGTGTATATCTGGAAAGTATTGTTAAAGGACATCGGAAGTTTGCTATTACGCCAATCATGCATAAAGAGGAAAACCTGCAGCTTGTAAATATCGTTAAGTTTCACAATACGAAGCGTTCTAAAAAGGGGGTCTGTATGAGAATTTCGTTTTTTCTTACTAATGATACGGAGTGCCTTTTTCTGTAAAGTGAATATCTTTGAAGTTGATGGTACGTGACCCCACACATGTATACCGTACACAAGATGACTATGTATTAAAGAAAAATACAGCGTTTTCAGAGCATTTAATGGTAATATATTTTTTGCTCTGTTAATAGCATAGATAGCCCTTGCCATTCTGGAACAAATTATCGAGACATGCTGTTTGAAGTTTAGATTTTCGTCCATGAATATACCCAGAAATCTAACTGATGTTTCTTTTCCTTCTTTTCCAATGAGGTCAAGTGTTGTATCTCCAAGGAATAACTGTCTTTCTCCCGAATTATAGGAATCATTATTAGGGTGGAGTAACATAAATTTTGTTTTCTGAGCATTCAAGACTAGTTTATTTGCTGCACACCATTCTTCCACGTGTTTTAGTTCTGTGTTAGTTATTGAAAATAGCTCGTCTAGGTTGTTATTAGATTCATGGGCCGTCGTATCATCGGCAAACGAAAGAACGTTTAAGCTGGTGCAATAAGATATGTCATTAATGTATAACAGGAATAATATAGGGCCAAGGATAGATCCCTGTGGGACACCCGTGGTGATGGCTTTGGAGTCAGATGTTGTAGTCGAGTACTGCACACGTTGGAATCTGTTTGAAAGATAGTCCTTAAACCAGGAATTGGCCACGCCTCTGATCCCATAATGCTCTAGCTTGCTTAACAAAATAGAGTGATCAATTGTGTCAAAAGCTTTTGAGAAATCAAGAAATAAGGACAGTGTGCAATCTTTTGTCGATTTATCATTTGTACTCACTACATTATTTATAAGATGGAGAATGGGGTGAATTGTTGAGTGTCCTTTCCTGAAGCCAAACTGATACTGATACAGAGTATTGTGGTTATCCAAGTAACTAGATAATCTCACATACATTATTCTCTCAATAATTTTAGAAAAGGCTGGCAAGATACTTATGGGTCTATAATTATTAAAGATATGTTCATCGCCTGACTTAAATATCGGGATGACTTTGGCGATCTTCATGTTAAGAGGCACCACCCCGGAGGAAAAAAGAGAGATTTATTATGTGGGTTATAGGTTTTGCTATCTCATACACAACGTCCTTCAGCAACCGAGTTGAAACATTATTGAGGTCTTTACTTGTTTTGGATGTAAGGTTATTCACACAAAGTATCACTTCTTGTTGGTTTGTGGGCGAGATGAAAAACGACTCAATGTTGTTTTGATTTCTCAGATATTCTGAGAAATGTTTTGGAGTAGTTGGAACTTGGTTGTTTAAGGTTTTGCCAATCTCGACAAAATATGAGTTGAATCGGTCGGCAATTTCTTTTGGGTCATTTAGTGTAGTATTACCGTCAGTGAACGATGTAGGTAAGGTGTGACCCCCGTTTGGATTTATTGATCGCTTTGGAGAGCACTTCCCAGGTTTTCTTTACGTTGTATTTGTAGTCAGATAGAATATTGTTGTAATAGTCGGCTTTACAGACACGCTTTAGTCTATTAAAGATGCCACAGTAGTCTTTGTATCTTTGTATGTTGTGGTCTGATGGTGATTTCAGCTTAGTTCTGTGAAGTTTTTGTTTAGTCAGAGAGGATTGCAAAAGTCCCGTGGTCATCCATGGTTCTCGTTTGATATATTTGTTGGAGATCGATACTGTTTTTAAGGGGAAAGCTTTGTCAAAAGCTTCCAGAAAGATATTTAGGAAACTATTATAGGCATTATTAGGACAGTTACTACTAAAGGTATCAATAAAGTCACACTGATGAAGAAGGCTTTTAAAGTAATTCACGTTTTCTTGGCTGAATGATCGCTTTTTGACTGTTTGGACTGGAATCTCTCGATATGCGATAGATTCTTCCATTGGCAAAATGATCGCTGATGTCAGTTGTAATTATACCCGAGGTATACGTGTTGCCATTTTTGTTATTACATAGAATATGGTCAATTAGAGTCGCAGAATTTTCGGTAACTCTGGTAGACCTAGTAATGACCGGCAAGAAACCTGCACTGAATATTACATCAATATAATGACTAGTTTTTTGGTGGTTGCCAAAATTTAACAAATTTATATTAAAGTCGCCCATGAGATAAACGTTCCTAGATTCGGAATTAATTTTTTCGAGCAATCCGGAAAGTGTGGATAAAAAGAGGTCCAAGTCTGCTTTGGGTGCTGTGTTAAGCCTATAGATTATTCCAACAATACATTTAGTTTTGTCCAAGGTTTCTACAAACAATGATTCGAAGACATGAGGGATGAATACCGATATATCGTCACGTAATCTAAAGGGTATATTTTCATTTACAAACAATCCGACTCCCCCTCTGCCATCATCTTCGGCAGATCGACAACGAAAAGCAGGGCTATGATATCCATCGAGTTGTAGGCAATGTTGTCCCGAGTATTGTATGTTTCCGTAAGACCAATAAAATCAAAAATGTTCCTATTTGGCTGCAGATCACACAGAAGATTTTTGAAGTTATCCCAATTGGCATTTAAGCTTCGACAGTTTAAGTTTAAGAGTGAGAGTTTTGTTTGGTTTCTGGTGATATTTTCTCTTTAAAAGTCTTTGTTGAGAAGTAATCACAACTGTGTCGGTCAATAATGAAAGGAGTGTCTGAGGGATCATTTGGATTATTACTGATTGCATCATTGAATTTTGCAATGAAATCATACGTTTCTTCACTTTGAATATCACCGAGTTTAATTGTATTAGCCATTATTGTAAGGATAAAAGAAAGGCATAAGTGGACCTGGCATATATATCTGTATGTGGAACATTGTGAGTGTGGATATATAAACAACTTTGAGAGAATACGAAAAAAATAAATGAGATAAAACTCTGCTGTCGGAAGAAATCATATAGAGTGAATAAAACATACTATTTGAGTTTGAGGGAAGTTTTCTTCATATTTTGCGTTAGGAAAGTGATTAACAATAGTTAATTGTTAGGCTGATCATTTAGATTTTTTACGCACGCTCAACGTAATAAGTTCAGTAATCATTTTCCTGATCCGAATCTCCGTTTGCATTCCAGAAGTTACAGAGGAGTTGCCCTGTCCCCTTGGTTAACTTCACAGCAAAACTGGTCATGACTATGCACAAACATAACCTCCTAGGTTTTGTCATTGTTTACTCCCAAACACAGCCCTCGATCTCTCACTGGAGCGAGCTCATCGAGATCATTCCAATGAGCGACCTCAAGCCGTAGTTGCGAAAAAGAAGAACACCCCCTACTTAAGAAGTGGGCAATTGCTCGTACACGCGTCGTACGCGCAGATTTTTTTTTTTTTTTTAAGGCTCGTGCACTCTCACCTAGATGAGAGAATGTTTCCCCTTTTTCGGCCTAGAATCGGTGCGACCACAGTGACTCGAGATGCACTTATGTCCAGTGATAGTGCAGATCTGTGCCCGAAGTCCATAATACAGCTTTCTGCCCCCCTATGTCCAGTGGATGTACCAAACCAAAAAACTATACTCCCGACATCGGACACAGGCCTGAACAGATCTAGCAGTATACCAGGTATTGGGATAATTGTGCAGTATGAGTCAAAACAATTAACAGGTTATGTGAGTGGAATCCTGATTCAATTGTGCAGACACTTATTAGAGGTTTACAAGATCTCATGAGACTTTTGTGATATCGTTAGATTTGACCTTAAATCTGTCAGCAGTGGATATTTTGACCTGTGCGTGCGTGCGTGCGTGCATGCAACACTGGTGATGGTCCAAGCAATATGTCAAATTAGCAGTGGAAGAAGGCGAAACATTATATTTCGTTGTTGACAGTCGCCTCTACTCTGAACAAATGAAAATGAAGGAGATGTACAATAGTTCGGATTTATTGGTTTTGTGACGATTACTGGACAAGGGATGCAGAAGTGCCAAAAGTATATTCTGGAAGCATCGGAGATTTGGGGGGGGGGGGGGGAAACTTCAATAGATAGCTAATTGTGATGAAACCTTAAGTACACAGTTTCCATGTGCAGTATGCTAATAAATAAATACACCCATTAAGTGCTGTTTTGTTCAACACTTTTACAGGTGCGGAGGCAGTTACAATTGTGATGGAGAGTTAGAGGCACCTTCCAATAATAGGGTGTTTACCTTGACACGTGTACCACTATTGTGAAGGTGGGAGTACAATGTTCCAGTGATCCAAGGATAGGGTATTATATAACACACTAAATAATTGCAGAAGTACTGGGGCAAATAAGCCCATAACTAGCGAGATGGTATCTGTGGATGTAATATAAATTAACAGATTAAGTAATTGCATTTGATTATTGGGGGTCAATAAGGGAATGAGGGGGGGGGGGGAGGGGTATGTGGTTATTGCAATGAATTCTCTGCCTATACAAATTTATCTCCAATACTCTTAGATGTCTTCACAGAGATAAACTGGGCGATCATTCTATTATATCCTGTACTCCAGAGCCACAACAGCTCTCTTGTGTGAGATATAACCCGATAAATAATTGTGTTGGAAGTACAGAGGCCAAAAAAGTCCATAATAAACAAGGGAATTTCTGTGTGTATACTAAGTCCAAGTTGATATAACAGATTAAATGATTGTATTTAATTACTGAGGCTCAATAGGTTTGTAAAGTGAGGGGGGGGGGGGGTCTGGGGGAGTTATGTGGTTATTAGAGTAATTTCTTAACATATACAAACTTGTCTTTAATATTCATAAAGCCTTCCCAGAGATAAATTGGGAATTCATTATATCATCTCCTGCCCTCCAGGGCCACAAGAGCTCTCTTGGGCAAGATACAACAAACTAAATGATTGCACACAAAGTACTAGGGCCAAATAAGTCCATAAAAAACAAGGGCATTTCTGTGGATGTACTAAGTTCAGTTATATATAACACAGATTGCATGGGTGTAATTGATCACTGATGCTCAGTAGGTTTGTAAAAGGATGGGGGGTCTGGGGGATTATGTGGTTAGGAGTAATTTCCCTGCATATACAAATATTACTTTAATACTCTTAGCAGCCTTCCCATTGATAAACTGGGCAGTCATTCTATTATATCTATTATATCCTGTCCTCCAGACAGGGGTCAGCCTGGCAGCTGATTTTAGGGAGAAGTGACTTTTCCGTCCAGAGACTTTAGGGAGAAGTCAGGGGCCAGGAGGGAGAAGTCAGTGAACATGAGGGAGAAGTCAGAAAAAAACATAAAATGTATATGACAATGTGACAAAATAAATGTACATGGAGGACACAATTGTGGAGAAAAAAATAAATAAAAGTTATACAAACATACATACACACACAAAACTAAGTCATGTAGGTTAAAATCCCCCCCCCCCCCCCCCCCCCCTTACTTCCCCTACAAAAAATTGTGTTGTTCATGGATTCTGAATATTCTTACTCTTTCCCTAACAGTGTTGACCAGGGTTACCATGCAGTTGATTTTGTATTTGCCTCAATGCAGTGGATTTAAAATTTAGCATTACCCATGGTGAGAGTGTTGTCTGGAAATAAGTTATATACTTTAAAAAAAAAATTATTTAAAGTATTTAAAATAAATTTCAAGTTCACATAAGAAGGTGTGTCATTATGGTTTCTGAATGTCCTAACTGAATTGAAAAGCGTAGTTAAAATTTTTTTTTGATATTCTTTGTAAATTAAGCGTCATTAACAATTTGAGTTAATTTATTTCTAAGGTAAATGACAAAATATTTCAGTTGTCTCCCTTCCCTGCTGCACTGGGTGATAAAACACTGTTCAGAAAAATGACAATTTCTGCCAACCATCGTACATTGACACGCACGACTGGTGCTATAAGGTCTGTCATTCTTATCCATCCTGATATGTGTGATTTCTGTCATAGCCTTATTACATTTAACCCCCTTCCAACACAAGTTTTCAAAGAAAAACTTTCAATGCAAATTGCAGGGCGAATTTCAATGCAACCACTTTTCAGTGGAACAGAGCGTAACCGTAACCAATTGCAACGTTTTTATGGATGAAACTGTCTCCTTCACATTTTTTTGGTTTTGAAATGGTGGTTAACTTTAATAAATTCTAATTTACTCGATGTGTGTCTTGTGTGCTTTGTTGTTTTTGCTGGCACTTTTGTTTTTAAATAGCATTTTGTGCCGATTGCTATCAGTTGGGGCATATTGTTTGAATAACTACGCCATTACAACTCTTTTCAGAAATATAAAATTGGGCTAGTTTAGGCTATCTTCAGAGCCGTATGACGGATTTTAACAGCAACCCTCTTTACTTTTTTTTGTGAATGCGGAAGCGTTTTTTTTTGGAAATAAAACATAAGAAAATACAGTAAACTTCCATGTCTCCCAAGGAAGTTTTGGAGGGCGACTTGAATTTCGCCCCCAATGTAAGCCAAGGCGACTTGAGGAATGATAAGGCGACTTCTTCGCCCTAGTCGCCCACTCGGCTGACCCCTGCCTCCAGATCTCCAAGAGGTCCATTAGGCATAGCCCCAGAGGCTCTCTCAGGCAAGATATAACACACTAAATGATTGCAATAGAAGTACTGAGGCCAAATAAATCCATAATGAATATAATACATATGTACTAAATTTTCGTTAATACCCTTGACAACCTTTCCAGAGATAAACTGGACATTCAGTCTATTGAATTCTGTCCTACGGAGCCCCACCAGCTCTATTGGGCAAGATACAACACATTAAATGATTGAACTGGAAGTACGGAGGCAAAATAAGTCCATAATAAACAAGAGCATTTCTGCGGATGTACTAAGTCCAAGTAGATGTAACAGATCAAATGAATGTATTTGATTACTGAGGCTCTGTAGGTTCATAAAGACTGTACTGAGGCCAATTAAGTCCACAATAAACATATACATATATACAAACTTTTCTTGAATACTCTTAACAGCCTTCCCAGAGATAAACTGGGCATTCATTCTATTATGTCCTGTTCTCCAGAGCTCCAAGAACTCGTTTGGGCAAGATATAGCACACTAAATGATTGCATTGTGCTGGGGCCAAGTAAGTCCACAATAAAGAAAAAAGGGGTTTCTGTGGATGTACGAAGTCCAAGTAGATATAACAGATTAAATGATAGTGTTTGATTACTGAGGCTCAATAGGTTCCAAAAAAGGGAGAGGGGGTCTGGGGGATTGTGTTGTTATTGGAGTAATTTCACCACATATACAAACTTATCTTTAATACTCTTAACAGCCTTCCAGGAGATAGACTGGACATTCATTCTATTATATCCTGTTCCCCAGAGGCCGAGTAGGTCTCTTGGGCAGGATATAAGACACTAAATGACTGCATTAAAAGTACTGAGGCCAAATAAGTCCACAATAAACAAGTGGATTTTTGTGGATGTACTAAGTTCAAGTAGATGTAACAGATTAAATGACTGTATTTGATTACTGACTGTATTTGATTACTGAGGCTATTGTCCATATTAAACAAGGGGATTTTCGTTGATGTAACAAGTCCAAGTGGATATAACAGTTTAAATGATTGTATTTAATTACTGAGGCTCAGTAGGTTCAAAAATGGGGGGGGGGGGGGGGGGATCTGGGGGATTGTGTTGTTGTTGGTGTAATTTCTCTACATATACAAACTTATCTTTAATACTCTTAACAGCCTTCACAGAGATAAACTGGGCATTCATTCTATTATAGTCTGTCCTCCAGAGCCCCAGGAGGTCTCTTGGGCAAGATATAACACACTAAATGATTGCACTAAAAGTACTGAGGCCAAATAAGTCCATAATAAACAGGGGGATTTTTGTGGATGTACTAAGTTCAAGTAGATATAACAGATTAAATGATTGTATTTGATTACTGAGGCTCAATAGGTTCGAAAAAAAAGGGGGGGGGGGGGTGCGGGATCTGGGGGATTGTGATGTTAATGGAATAATTTCTCTACATATACAAACTTATCTATAAAACTCTTAACAGACTTCCCATAGGTAAACTGGGCATTCATTCTATTATATTCTGTCCCCCGGAGCCCCAGAAGATCTCTTGGGCAGGATATAAAACACTAGATGATTGCATTAAAAGTACTGAGGCCAAGGAAGTCCATAATAAACAAGGGGATTTTTGTGGATGTACTAAGTTCAAGTAGATATAACGGATTAAATGATTGTATTTGATTACTGAGCCTCGATGGGTTAAAAAAAAGAAAAAAAGTATGTGTGTGGGGTGGGGGGGGGGGGGGGCACTGGGGATTATGTCCCCCGGAGCCCCAGAAGATCTCTTGGGCAGGATATAAAACACTAAATGACTGCATTAAAAGTACTGAGGCCAAGGAAGTCCATAATAAACAAGGGGATTTTTGTGGATGTACTAAGTTCAAGTATATATAACGGATTAAATGATTGTATTTGATCACTGAGGCCCGATGGGTTAAAAAACAAAGTATGTGTGTGGGGCGGAGGGGGGGGGGGGATTATGTGGTTAATGCAATAATTTCTCTACATATACAAACTTATCTTTAATACTCTAAACAACCTTCCCAGAGATAACCTGGCCATTCATTCTATTATATTCAGTCCTCCACAGCTCCAAGAACTCTCTTGGGCAAGATATAATACAATAAATGATTGCATTAGAAGTACTGAGGCCAAATAATTCCATACTAAACAAAGGGATTTCTGTGGGTGTACCAAGTCCAAGTGTATATTAAATGATTAAATGATTGTATTTGATTACTAAGGGTCAGTAGGCTCCTCGAGGGAGGATCTGTGGGATTATGTGTGTTACCAGTATTGTTAGTGTTACCTGCATTGAGTTCATCCGTTTCTGATTCCGTATTTTAAGATACTTGGAAACACAGGAAACATAAAACAGGAAGTCATTGTACATGTGCTTTGGAGGAGCAAAACAGTTGAAAGTCGTCTTGAGTATAAACATATGTGAGTATTTAACAGTGGTAGCAGAGCCGGTTGAACTATGGCACATCAAAATTATAAGATACCACCACATTTCTCCGAGGATATATCGTATGACATGTGGAAAAATGAAGTGAAAATATGGAAACTTGTAACTGATTTGCCGGCACAGAAATTGGGACCCGCAGTGGCGCTTTCGTTGAAAGGGAAGGCGAGAGAAGTGGGCCTTGGAATTGATGAAAAGGATCTCAGCGCAGAGGACGGACTTGATAAACTTTTGCGTGCCTTGGATGGAATATACAAAAAAGATGCTATTGATAGCGCCTATGAGGCCTATAGTAACTTTGAAAGATTTCGAAAGACAGATAAAATGTCAATGATAGAATACATCACAGAGTTTGAAATGCGGTATCGGAAATCGAACAAGTATGATATGGTTTTGTCTGACGCAGTACAGGCCTTCAAATTACTAGATAACGCTGACCTAGGAACCAAAGACCGACAGTTAATTTTAACCGCATGTACAACAATCACTTTTGACTCGATGAAATCAGCTTTGAAGCGGATTTTTGGAGATGCCCATTCGTCCAGTTCAGCTTCAAACACTGCTGTGGGAATAAAATATGAGGACCAACAGAGTGTCTGTATTGTAGAAAGAAACCTAAATTATACGAAACAAAAAAGTATTAATGCTCCAAGAGGGACTAATCCCCTGAATAAGTTTGGTAAAAGAACCAAATGTGCCATTTGTGAATCAGTTTTTCACTGGGCTAGAGATTGCCCACACAAAGAGAAAAAACATTTAGTTAATATAAATAATAATACAGAGACAGTTGTAACTGAATCTGCCAACATAACATTATTTAATAATGACATAAACAGAAATGAAATATTTATGATGGAATCTTTCGGAACTGCGGTAATCGACACAGCTTGCACAAAAACTGTCTGTGGTAAAGCGTGGCTAGACAATTATACATCCAGTTTGAATACAGATAAAAAATGTCAAGTCATAAGATCACTAAGTAATCAAGAGTTCCGGTTTGGAGACGGTGTCCAGGTATCTTCAAGAGAAAATGTTGTTATACCAGCAGTCATTGGAAATACAAAATGTAACATATCAACAGAGGTTGTTGACTGCAACATTCCATTACTTTTAAGCAAACAATCATTAAAACGGGCTAATGCAGTTTTAGATATAAACAATGACACTGCAAAACTGTTTGGCAAAAATATTAATCTTGAGTTTACATCAAGCGGTCATTATTGTGTTGATCTCAAAAGCAGAGATCCTGATGTACATGTACAAACTGGTCTTGAATCAGCTGACAATGTACTTGCAGTCATCAATGCACACAAATGTGACAAGAAGATGATTCTTAAACTTCACAAACAATTTGGGCATGTTTCAGCTGACAGATTAATTTCACTTTTAAAAAGTGCTGGAACTGTTGAACAAAATATTTGTAAACTAATACATGAAGTTATAAAAGACTGTGAAGTTTGTTTGCAGTACAAACGTGCGCCACCTAAACCTGCAGTTGGCTTGCCTTTGGCACACAACTTTAATGATGTCGTTGCTATGGACCTGCATGAAGTAAAACCAAGTATATGGATACTACATATAATTGATATGTTCACACGATTCAGTGCTGGTTGTATTATAAGAAGTAAACAAGCAGGTGTTATTGCCAAGAAATTTCTTTTAATATGGATTACTGTTCATGGTCCCCCCACAAAATGTTTAACTGATAACGGGAAAGAGTTTGACAATTTTGAATTTCAAGACTTGGCAGAAAACTTCAATATCATCGTCAAAACAACTGCAGCAGAAAGCCCGTGGAGTAATGGGATAGTAGAACGACATAATGGGATTTTATCAGAAATTTTTGTGAAAGTTTTGCATGATACATCCAGTGATATGGAGACTGCATTAGCTTGGGCCCTCAATGCAAAGAATTGCCTTAGTAATGTACATGGATATAGCCCACATCAATTAGTTTATGGTGAACTTCCCAAATTGCCTTCTGTGCTGACTGATGACTTACCAGCTTTAGAAGGTACAACTATGAGCTCACATGTTGCAAATCATTTGTCATCATTGCATGTAGCAAGGAAAAGCTTCATTGAAGCCGAGTCATCTGATAGAATCCGAAGAGCAATTAGAAAGCAGACCAGAATTTACGACAATTACACTACAGGAGATATAGTATATTATAAAAGACTGAATTCTAACAAATGGAAGGGGCCTGGAACTGTAATTGGCCAAGATGGAGTAATAGTCTTTGTCAGACATGGAGGAACGTATGTTCGCGTTCATAAATGTCGTCTTACAAAAGCTCCAATCATCTCTCCTTTACATGAAATGGAAGGAGTAGTAGAAAAAACAAAACAATCATTTATTGAAAAAGACACTAGTATGGAAAGTAATTTGACAGAGGTGAATGATGAAATGGAAATTTTCACTGACGAAGATGCAGGTACTTCTGAAAATGAGACTTCTGTAGAAATTCAGAACACACCTGGATTGAGCGAAACAACAATGCAAAGAACAGAAGAGCAGATTGAAGAACAAATACATCAAAGTCCATGTAAAAAAATCACCCCGCAGGTTGGTCAAATAGTAAAATTTGAGGACACTGATGGAGAAGTCAATGTTTTGAAGATACTTTCACGTGCTGGCAAAGCTACAGGAAAAAATAAACATTGGTTTAATGTTGAATATCTTAGACCACAGAACTTAAATGGTTTTAAACAGTCTGTGAACTTTGACACCGTAAACAACCTAGAACCTGTTGATTTACAGGATGATATTGAAACAACAGTTACCAGTGGGGAAGAAACAGTCTTGGTTATGGACAACTTAAGCTTTGATGAAGCCAAAGCACGTGAATTACAAAATTGGAAAGAATATGATGTATATGAGGAGGTTACTGATGAAGGGCAGAATTGCATATCAACCAGATGGATTTGCAACATTAAAGATACCCCAAATGGACAGATAAAAAAGGCTAGACTGGTTGCTCGGGGATTCGAAGACACAGAACGCCAGAATGTTGAAAAGAATTCACCTACATGTTCCAAGGAGTCTTTAAGAGTTGCACTTGCTATTATTGCTCAAAAAGGATGGAAACCAGAGTCTATGGATGTGAAGACTGCATTTTTACAAGGATCAGCCTTATCAAGAAATGTTTATTTACGACCTCCGAGTGAATCACTTACAGACGGCATCATCTGGCACCTGAAAAAATGTGTATATGGCTTAACTGATGCGTCTCTGTGCTGGTATAATAAAGTTAAACAAGTTATGATTGATTGTGAGGCAAGAATATCTTCTATTGACCCTGCATTATTTTACTGGTTCGATGATGTCAGTGGATTACAAGGATTATTGGCAAGCCATGTGGATGATTTTATTTGGGCAGGTGATAGTGGCTTTGAACAAAATGTTATCTTCAAAATTAGAAAGTTATTAAATATCAGCAGAGAAGAATCGGACACATTTAAATATATAGGGCTCCAACTTTCATCCAACATTAACTGCATATCTCTGGATCAGTTTGAATACATGAAATGTCTCCAGCAAATCACCATAGCTAAAGAAAGAACTCAACAAAAAGAATCCAATTTGAACAAAAGAGAAATTGACAATATGAGAACTAAAATTGGTCAGATTCTTTGGGTAGCAACTCAAACAAGACCAGATGTAATGTTTGATGCCTCCCTGCTAGCTTCTTGCATAAATAATGCCAAAGTAAAAGATATGTTAGAAATCAACAAAGTAATTAAAAAAATAAAATCAGAATCAGTGAGCTTAAAATTTCACAGATTGGGAAGGGAAGATTCTTTAAAAATAGTGGTATACAGTGATGCATCCTTTGGAAATCTTCCAGATGGAAATAGCCAAGGTGGACATATTGTTTTATTAATGGGCAACAGTGGCTTTGTTTCACCATTAACGTGGCAGTCTAAGAAAATACGGAGGGTTGTGCGCAGTACTCTTGCTGCAGAAACTTTAGCACTATCAGATGCAGTGGATACTAGTGTTTATCTCGCACAACTCTACACAGAACTTACTTATGGTACAGCAAGACCTGAAATGTTGCCAATTGAATGTATTATTGACAACCATTCGTTATATGATACCATTCATACCAGCAACCAAGTTTGTGAAAAACGGTTAAGAGTTGAGATAGCAAGCATAAAAGAACTGCTAAAGTCCAGACAAATAAAGACACTAAGATGGAGTAACACCAAAGCTCAACTCGCAGACTGTCTTACCAAGAAGGGATCATCGTCCCTACTTCTTCTGAAATTGTTAGAGGAAGGAAAATTTGATTTGAACTAAATACCTTAATCTAGTTTTTGAAAATAACTGTAAATAGACCTCATGAACGAAGATTTTTGATCAGGTAGATCAAAACTTGATATTTAGTTTCAAAAGGAAAATTTAAGTTGCTGTTTTCAAACCATTCATCTGTATGAATCCAAATTTAAGTTGCTGTGAATATTTGTGGATGTACATTTAATTTTCATCTTAGAAGAGAGAGGAGTTGTTACCAGTATTGTTAGTGTTACCTGCATTGAGTTCATCCGTTTCTGATTCCGTATTTTAAGATACTTGGAAACACAGGAAATATAAAACAGGAAGTCATTGTACATGTGCTTTGGAGGAGCAAAACAGTTGAATGTCGTCTTGAGTATAAACATATGTGAGTATTTAACAATGTGGTTGATTGAGGTAATGTCTGTATATATACAAACTATTCCTTAATACTCATAACAGCCTTCCCAGAGATAAACTAGGCATCATTCTATTATATTCTGACCTCTAGAGCCCCAAGAGTGTATATTACAGATTAAATGATTGTATTTGATTACTGAGGGTCAGTAGGTTCATCGAGGGGGGGATCTGTGGGATTATGTGGTTGATTGAGGTAATGTCTGTATACATACAAACTATTCTTTAATACTCATAACAGCCTTCCCAGAGATAAACTAGGCATCGTTCTATTATATTCTGACCTCTAGAGCCCCAAGAGCTCTCTTGGGCAAGCTTTAATACAATAAATGATGCACTGGAAGTACTGGGGACAAATAATTCCATAATAAACAAAGGGATTTCGTGGATGTACCAAGTCCAAATATATATTATGGGTTAAATGATTGTATTTGATTACTGGGGGTCAGTGGGTTCATCAAGGGGGGGATCTGGGAAATTATGTGGTTGATTGAGGTAATCCCTGTCCACATACAAACTTTTCTTTAATACTCATAACAGGCTTCCTGGAGATAAACTAGGCGTCATTCTATTATATTCTGATCTCTAGAGCCCCAAAAGCTCTCTTGTGCAAGATATAATACAATAAATGATGCACTGGAAGTACTGGGGCCAAATAATTCCATAATGAACCAAGGGATTTCTGTGGATGTACCAAGTCCAAGTATATATTATAGATTAAATGATTGTATTTGATTACTGGGAGTCAGTAGGCTCATCAAGGGGGGATCTGTGGGATTATGTGGTTGATTGAGGTAATCCCTGTACATATACAAACTTTTCTTTAATACTCATAACAGCCTTCCTAGAGATAAACTAGGCGTCATTGTACTATATTCTGTCCTCTGGTGCCCCGAGAGCTCTCTTGGGCAAGATTTAATACAATAAATGATTGCATTGGAAGTACTGATGCCACATAATTCCAATATAAACTGGAGGATTTCTGTCGATTTACTAAGGCCAAGTTGATATAACAGATTGAATAATTGTTATTGTTTACTGAGATTCAATAGGTTGATAAAGGGGGGGGGGGGGGGGGGGGCTGTGGGATTATGTGGTTATTGGAGTTATTTAACTACATATACAAATGTTTCTTTAATACTCCTAACAGCCTTCCCAGGAATAAACTGGACATTCATTCTATTATATCCTGTGCTCCAGAGCCCCAAGGATTCTTTTGGCAAGATACAACACACTAAATAATTGCATTAGATGTACTGGGGCCAAATAGGTCCACAATAAACATATACATATGTACAAACTGTTCTTTAATACTCTTAACCGTCTTCCCAGAGATAAACTGGGCATTCATTTTATTATATCCTGTTCTCCAGAGCTCCAAGAACTCTCTTGGACAGGATATAACACACTAAATGGTTGCTTTGGAGGTACTGAGGCCAAGTAAGTCTTTAATACTTTCTTTCTTAATACTCATAATAGCCTCCCCAGGGATAAATTGGCTATTCATTCTATTATATTCAGGTCTCCACAACCCCAAGAGCTCTTTTGGACAAGATACAATACAATAGTTGATTGCATTGGAAGTACTGAGGCCAAATAATTCCATAATAAACAAGGGGATTTCTGTGGATGTACTAAGGCCGGTGGATATAATGGATTAAATAACTGAAATTGTTTATTGAGGCTCAATAGGTTCATGAGGGAGGGGGGGGGGGGGTCTGGGGGATTATGTGGTTATTGGGGTGATTACTCTACATATACAAACTTTTCTTTAGTACTCTTAACAGACTTCCCAGAGATAAACTGGGCATTCAGGCCCAGGAAGTCCATAATAAACAAGGGGATTTTTTGTGGATGTACTAAGTTCAAGTATTTATAACGGATTAAATGATTGTATTTGATTACTGAGGCTCGATGGGTTAAAAAACAAAAGTATGTGTGTGGGCCGTAGTTGATTGAGGTAATGTCTGTATATATACAAACTATTCTTTAATACTCATAACAGCCTTCCCAGAGATAAACTAGGCATCATTCTATTATATTCTGACCTCTAGAGCCCCAAGAGCTCTCTTGGGCAAGATATAATACAATAAATGATGCACTGGAAGTACTGGGGCCAAATAATTCCATAATAAACAAAGGGATTTCGTGGATGTACCAAGTCCAAATATATATTATAGGTTAAATGATTGTATTTGATCACTGGGGGTCAGTGGGTTCATCAAGGGGGGATCTGGGAAATTATGTGGTTGATTGAGGTAATCCCTGTCCACATACAAACTTTTCTTTAATACTCATAACAGGCTTCCTAGAGATAAACTAGGCGTCATTCTATTATATTCTGATCTCTAGAGCCCCAAAAGCTCTCTTGAGCAAGATATAATACAATAAATGATGCACTGGAAGGACTGGGGCCAAATAATTCCATAATAAACAAAGGGATTTCATGGACGTACCAAGTCCAAATATATATTATAGGTTAAATGATTGTATTTGATTACTGGGGATAAGTGGGTTCATCAAGGGGGGGGGGGGGGGGGATCTGGGAAATTATGTGGTTGATTGAGAGAATCCCTGTCCACATACAAACGTTTCTTTAATACTCATAACAGGCTTCCTAGAGATAAATTAGGCGTCATTCTATTATATTCTGACCTCTAGAGCCCCAAAAGCTCTCTTGAGCAAGATATAATACAATAAATGATGCACTGGAAGGACTGGGGCCAAATAATTCCATAATAAACAAAGGGATTTCATGGACGTACCAAGTCCAAATATATATTATAGGTTAAATGATAGTATTTGATTACTGGGGATAAGTGGGTTCATCAAGGGGGGGGGGATCTGGGAAATTATGTGGTTGATTGAGAGAATCCCTGTCCACATACAAACGTTTCTTTAATACTCATAACAGGCTTCCTAGAGATAAATTAGGCATCATTCTATTATATTCTGACCTCTAGAGCCCCAAAAGCTCTCTTGTGCAAGATATAATACAATAAATAATGCACTCCATAATAAAACAAAGGGATTTCGTGGATGTACCAAGTCCAAATATATATTATAGGTTAAATGATTGTATTTGATTACTGGGGGTCAGTGGGTTCATCAAGGGGGGATCTGGGAAATTATGTGGTTGATTGAGGTAATCCCTGTCCACATACAAACTTTTCTTTAATACTCATAACAGGCTTCCTGGAGATAAACTAGGCGTCATTCTATTATATTCTGATCTCTAGAGCCCCAAAAGCTCTCTTGTGCAAGATATAATACAATAAATGATGCACTGGAAGTACTGGGGCCAAATAATTCCATAATGAACCAAGGGATTTCTGTGGATGTACCAAGTCCAAGTATATATTATAGATTAAATGATTGTATTTGATTACTGGGGGTCAGTAGGCTCATCAAGGGGGTATCTGTGGGATTATGTGGTTGATTGAGGTAATCCCTGTACATATACAAACTTTTCTTTAATACTCATAACAGCCTTCCTAGAGATAAACTAGGCGTCATTGTACTATATTCTGTCCTCTGGTGCCCCGAGAGCTCTCTTGGGCAAGATTTAATACAATAAATGATTGCATTGGAAGTACTGATGCTGCATAATTCCAATATAAACTGGAGGATTTCTGTCGATGTACTAAGGCCAAGTTGATATAACAGATTGAATAATTGTTATTGTTTACTGAGGTTCAATAGGTTGATAAAGTGATAAAGGGGGGGGGGGGGGGGAGGTCTGTGGGATTATGTGGTTATTGGAGTTATTTAACTACATATACAAATGTTTCTTTAATACTCCTAACAGCCTTCCCAGGAATAAACTGGACATTCATTCTATTATATCCTGTGCTCCAGAGCCCCAAGGGTTCTTCTGGCAAGATATAACACACTAAATAATTGCATTAGACGTACTGGGGCCAAATAGGTCCACAATAAACATATACATATGTACAAACTTTTCTTTAATACTCTTAACCGTCTTCCCAGAGATAAACTGGGCATTCATTTTATTATATCCTGTTCTCCAGAGCTCCAAGGACTCTCTTGCACAGGATATAACACACTAAATAGTTGCTTTGGAGGTACTGAGGCCAAGTAAGTCTTTAATACTTTCTTTCTTAATACTCATAATAGCCTCTCCAGGGATAAATTGGCTATTCATGCTATTATATTCAGGTCTCCACAACCCCAAGAGCTCTTTTGGACAAGATAAAATACAATAGTTGATTGCATTGGAAGTACTGAGGCCAAATAATTCCATAATAAACAAGGGGATTTCTGTGGATGTACTAAGGCCAGTGGATATAACAGATTAAATAATTGAAATTGTTTATTGAGGCTCAATAGGTTCATGAAGGGGGGGGGGGGGGGTGGTCTGGGGGATTATGTGGTTATTGGGGTGATTACTCTGCATATACAAACTTTTCTTTAGTACTCTTAACAGACTTCCCAGAGATAAACTGGGCATTCAGTCTATTATATCCTGTCCTCCAGAGCTCCATGAGCTCTTATGAGCAGGATACAACACTATAAATGATTGCATTAGAAGTACTGAGGCCAAATGAGTCCATAATGAACAAGAAGATTTCTGTGGATGTACTAAGATGGACTAGGTCCAAGTTGATTTAACAGATTAAATGATTGTGCTTGATTGTATTTGATTACTGTGGCTCAATAGGTTCATAAATGGAGGATCTATGGGAATATGTGGTAGTTGAAGTAATTTCTCTACATATACAAACTTTTCTTTGGTACACTATAACACACTAAATGATTTCACTAGATGTACTGGGGTGAAATAGATATGACTGGTTAATTGATTGCAAATAAATACTGTGACTCAACAGGTTCATAAATATGGGGGGGGGGGGGGGGGATTATGGGGGATTAGTCGAATAATTTCTCCCTGGAGATAAACTGGGCATTCATTCTGTTGCATCATGTTGCAACATGCCATTTTTCTTTTGTACTATTAACAGGAACCTACATGGACCTACATGGACCCTAAATGTTAATAGCAGATCAAGTTTGTACTGGACCTATGGTGAATAGTTTGGTCCTTGGGAAGTTATTTTCAGTTAGCATGGATATTCAGATAAGTTGATAAGTTGATTAAAAGATAAAAGACAAAAGACTGCATACCAGACTGTATACCAGTGATCTGGACATGTGGACATGTGGACACTATGTGCAAACTATGTGGCTAAGTGAACAATATGCGACTCATCATCTCCGGGTCTATATCTCCACATATTTACTCTGTGTACTCTTTCCATGCTGCTGTCGTGGATTCTTTCACCTCAAGTATCACTCTCACACCCGACACACGAATCCTTGTCTTGTAGCCCTTGTCTGTCCTCAATCTATAGGCTATGCTAGAAAGCCTTCCTCTCTCCCTTTTTAGAGCTGGTGGTAGGTCAGTTCTAACGCTCATCCTTGTCCCTCTCAGGTTGGGTGCTGCCTTTAGAACCTGTTGTTTATCCCTGTCATTGCCCATTCTTATAATGATAGGCTTGGGCGGTGGGTTAGTGTTGGAGTTAGAACCACCAAACCTTGATTGTGGAAGTCTAAACATGTTTTTTATTAGATAAGATTTTCTTTCCCAGAATTGCCCATTATCAAGCGTGGCTAATATGACTTAAAACTCAGTTGATATGAACCAAGTTAGAGTTGTCCCCCAAGAGAAATTACTGCGTACAACCATTTTGTTCACAATGAAATCATTCATCATTATTCGTCGAAGCAATCAATTAGTAAAATTGACATAATATGGTATAGTGTTAATGATGGTAATAAGGAAGGAGGAAGGATTAGGTGGATGAAGAGAAGAAAGAGAGTTGTGAGAAAATTCATTGCAAACTAAAATTCAGTGTCGTAAGCAGAAATTCACCAAAGTGGGACAAGAGGTAATTTACGCCAAACAAAGTAGATCATCTGTTTCTCAGGCCAGGCAAACAAATGAGCTGTTTTTTTTTTCTATTTTTTATTTCTGTAATTATTTCTTTGCCTTCAAAAGTTCATGTTCCTGGTTTATGTTTCAGGTCTCATACTCTACGGAATAGCATGGGTGGTGGTGTATTTTGTTCCTTGAGAGCAAGAAGGCTTTGCAATGCCAAAGCACGGCAAAGCCTTCTTGCATTCAAGGGACAAATGTATCAATTTTTTTAACTTGGGTAAAATATCAGACATAAACCATTTAATTTTAATTTTTTTTTAAGTTTACATTGATTATAAAAAGAGAGCATGCGGCAGCCAAAAGGACCATGGGGGAGGGCCTGAGAAACAGATTTTTATTTTTTTTAGGATTTGTGAAATTTTATCACATAATACAACATCTTCACTATATACTCATAGTTGCATAAAAAGCTGCTTTAACCCCATAAAAAAGTTCAGAATCTTTACAGAAGTTTCCAAAAGAAAAGATTTTGAATGCTTACCAACATGCAAAAGTAGTCCAATACACTAACTGCTAATCTTTTAGTTAGGGCCCTGCAAAACCACAAATTCTCAAATCGAATCAGGCATCAGATTTCAAATCAAATTGAATCTCAAATCGAATCTCACTGCTTTTCAATTTGTGGATACTGAACCTTCTTACAACCGTAATATTGTCAGTCTTCACTCAAGTATTGTGTGCAAAGGCGACTTGTGTAAATCAAGCCAATAAGTGGAATATTCCAGAATGGAATCAATGGAATTTATTTATTATTTATTTATTGGTGTTTAAGGTCACATACTTATGCACAATGGCTAATCATGACCGCGACAGTTTTACGGGTGGAGGAAACCAGAGTACCCGGAGAGAACCACCGAGCAACGACGAGCAGCTGTCAGCTCCCCAGCATCTAACTCTGCACTGCAGCATAGGCAGAGTTAGATTGGTTGAAGACATGCACACCATCGAGGTGCAGCGAGTACACCTTAGTACATGGCGTCATTGTGCCCCCATGTGGACAATCGGGGTTAAGTGCCTTGCCCAAGGACACAACGTGGGAGTCCAAATTGATTACTCAGATGGTCACCCATCCGAAGACTAACCGGGCTCGACGTTGCTTAACTTCGGTGATCTGACGAGAACCGGTTACTGCAACGCCACCGCACCCCCCAATCAATGTAATTAACACTGATTCATAAAGTAGAGATCAGCCAACTATATATACAATTGAATATTATTGTCAATCCCCTCTGATGTGTTGTCATGAGAGAATTTATGTTTTTTTTATATTTTATTCCTTTTCAAACTTCTTACAATAACAAGACATGTTTTTTGAGCTTCAGCAATGAAACTCAATACCAGCAGCCAAAATTTAGAATCCCCCCTGAACCTGCAAAGGAAATTTCTCATTGGTCAATATAGGCATATGGGCTGGATGGTGTAGCAATGCAATTTTTCCTCTAAAAATGGTCGGACTCGATAGCTTGCATCTAACTGTCATCCTGAACGAGCATATACAAATTCAAAAGTTAACGCCAACATATAGTCCAGGCACATTAGACATAAAAATGAGAAAGTAAGGAAAAAAATCGGAGAAAGCTGATTTTTTTATATGTTTCCGGGACACACATTGTGGATAAAGTGTGAAAAGTCCCCGCAAATCCGATTTGAGCTTTTTTAGTTATAGCGTTTTTTTGATGAAAAAAAAAAATTAAAAAAAAATTCGACCCAGCTCCATATTTCTCATTCTTATTCGCCTTAGTAGGGTGAGAATCATAAATATCGTGCTGAATTATATTGAGAATACATATCCCCAACAGAAAATGCCAACTTTGTACCAATCCTCACACTCAATGGTGAAATATTCACGAAAATGTACAAAATTACGAAAAAAAATTTATTGTTTTCATACACACAACGGTACACAACGTCCATTAAATCAAATCTACGACTACTTTGGGAATTAAATTATATATCAAAAATTGCAGAAAAGCAGTGGCTTTATAATGATATATAACAATAGTCATTTATTCCATAATGAACTGGTGAAACGTGTGAAATATTAACCATACCCTTAAACTCAAATTCAAACGGCATCGACTTTTCTCATTCAAATACCGTATTATAGCATCATTGTTTCAATTTCCATGTTCGATTAAATCACATAATGTGGTGTTCGCCTACACTCAAGATGCATTGGCATGTAATGTGTGCACGCCCTTGATGTGTATATATCAAAGCAGTGGAGATTGTGTCTTCGTCAGATAAGTTGACAAAAGTTTTCGTTAGACTCTGCGGCTTCCATATGATTATGTCATATTTAGGGGCAATTGGTTCGATCATGGCTGGTAGCGGCTTGGATGAACTTTGGGGGACTGTTTATGCTGGTGGGTCAATCCATCATTTGATCAGTGGTCATGCATATTCAAGAGCAGTTCGTGCCCATTTGCTAACACAAATTGCCATTACAAAACTTGTGTTTGAAGAAAGCCGAACACTAGATAACATAGACTGCACAGAAGTCAATGAAATATTCTGTGGACTTGCCAGAGGTGACTGTACAACAGCTGATGCTGTCAATCAAGAAAGTGTCAACCATCTAGTGTCAAAATTACACGAACTGCTCCAGAATGCGTCCGTGGGATGCACAGGAAAGCTTTGGGTATAATACTACGAGCAAATAGGTCTTCTCCAGTTGTTCTTGAGAGCAGAGCGCACAGGCGACTGGGAACTCCACACATATTGTGTTCGCAATATGATTCCAGTATTTCACGCAGGTGGTCATTTTGCATACGCAAAAAGTTCTCATCTCTATTTGCAGCAGATGAATGAGCTAACAGAAATAATGCAACAGGATGATTTGAAGTTGTTCACTGAGAAAGGTTACTTTACCATAAGGCGCTCAGATAAATTCTGGGACGGGATATATTCTGATCAGACCATAGAGCAGTGTTTAATGAGAATGTTCAAGCTCCCTGGTGGTCTCACACATGGCAGGGGAATAACCGATAGCACTGTTGCGAAATGGGTACCTCTTTGCCTTCCGATATGTAATGCTCTCGAAAATTTTGTTTATGTTCACACTGGTCATGGCGAACAACATCGGGATCTCCATCAAAGTTCACAATTGACTGATGCCAATGATATCACCAAATTACTGAACTGGCTCAGAGTGCATTCCCCCTTTCAGAATAGAGATCCACTACAATTAGTCTCTATAGCGACCGGGCTTGTGGCCGACGAAACTGTGAACTGTGACCAAGTTCGCAAAATTGGTGAGTGTTGCGTATCGAATGTTGTAAGCAAAACGTTCAACAGCATCAAACTACGACGTGTTGACACTGTGAAGTCTTTCGCATCGATGGCAAATAGCATCAAAGTCCGTGGAAGTAAGGTAGTGATTGACCCCACAATTCTGTTCAACCGCATCACATGTGTTATTCAGTCACAAGCAGAGATGGAAGAGTATCTCAAATATGAACTCGCCCCGAAACCACCAGCATTGTTTGATTCTGCTGGAATGAGGAAGACACAGAAAAGCACGCTCGGTAAGATCCTCAAAACATACGGTTCCGAGCAAACTAAAATCCCAGAACATTCTCTGTTTGTTGTAGATGGTGGATTTTTATTGAGGGCAGTTGTATGGCCTAAACAGTCGTCATATAAGGACATATGTACATCATATTCCAATTATCTAGTGAGACATTTTGGGGCGAACGTCGTGGTTGTTTTTGATGGTTATGCTTGTACAATGTCGACAAAGGGCATGGAACAAGCCCGTAGATCTAAAGACAGGTATTCAATTGATATCAATATCTCACCCGAGTTACCAGCCACCACACCCCAATCCGATTTCCTTGCAAATGCCAAGAACAAAACCCAACTGATCGATCTTCTAATGCAGGAGCTATCTGCTATCAATATTCAGTCCAAGCAGGCCGTGGCTGATGCTGATGTACTGATAGCCGAAACTGCACTTGACATCGCTCAAGATGACAACAATGTTGTCGTTGTGGGAACAGACACAGACTTGTTAGTCATTCTTACCTCTCGAGTTCAACCGGGATGTAATATTCACATGATGTATTCCATTACCCCAAACTTACTAGTTTCAGTTAGTGAAATAGCAACCAAAATGGGTCACCATAGAAGCAACCTCCTTGTAGCACATTCTATAAGTGGTTGTGACAGTACTTCTGCACTCTTTCGAGTTGGTAAGAAGAAAGTTAAAAAATTTATAGTAATTTATATATTTTTTATACTTACCAATGACCCAGACTTAGCTGGTGCTAACTCTAACAAAACCAGGGCCAAACACAAATTTTGCCCCCCAATCCCCAAAATTTGCATCCAAAACAAAAAGAAATCATGTCCTAAAGGACCTCCATACTACGCCTCTACTGCGCATGCGCAGTGACGCAGACGTCCCGAAATTGGCGCCAATTATCATTCTTACTGGCAGTACCTGGTCAGCGCTATGTACTCAGCGGGGAGGAAAGAGTTCCCAACTCCAGGGAGGGCCATCCCCATCTGGGTCATTGGTAAGTATAAAAAATATATAAATTACTATAAATTTTTTAACATTTTTATACTGTACCAATAACCCAGACTTAGCTGAATAGTAATCAGGCTGGAGGGCCTAGGACATAGAGGAAAATCCAATAAGCTCAACTATATAGTAAAGAGGTAACCCCTTAAGGAGAAAAGGAGTATTAGGCTTTACATGTATCTTTCTTATTTAATATTAAATTAGAAAGATACACTACCCTTAATAATTGAGCACAATAACATTCATGTTCTCTATTAACATCCAGTATATCCCTTATACTAATTATTTTTAAAGCAAGCCAATAAATAAAGTAGTCCAGAGAATTGAGACTCTTTATAGTCATTTAAAAGTGTCCGAGTATTGTATATTAAAGCCCGTTTGACACTTGACATATACAAATGCTTCACACCGAGCTACACTTTAAAAATAAGACATGAATGAATTTTAACATTAATATTACACTTTAAAACCATCCCGGAAGCGACTCAGAAATACTGACTTGGAGGAGGCATTCCCTTGCTTTTCACTATAAAGCAGGTGACCTAAGGGAACACCCGCCCCCCCCCCCCCCCCCCCCCCCCCTTCCCCTTGCCCTGGGTCAAATAGCCCAGAGCGAAGAGGGCGGCCAGACGGAGTCACTGCCGGAACAGAAAGCCTGCATAACTATAGTTGCAACTGTTTAGTGGACGACATTCTGAGCAACAGATAACGGACCTAAACAATGCAGGTCTCCAGAAATGGACTCAATATTTCTGAGATAAAAATTTGTAAATGTGGATGGCTGAGACCAATAAGCAGCCTTCATTAAATCTGTAATAGCAACACTATTAGCATAAGCCCAGGAAGTAGAAAGAGCTCTTACTTCATGAGCAGAAATCTTAAGCACAGACTGCTGAGAAGAAGATAAATTTTCATAAGCAGTACGGATAGTTAATTGAATCCATCTAGCAATAGAATGGACCAAAATGTCCTTTCTATTAGGCATCAAAGACAGAAAGAAACGTTTCCGTCCCTTTCTGATAAACTGAGATCTCTGTTTATAGATACGTAATGCTCTAACAGGACAGAGTAAAGGCCTACGCCCGTCTGAAGACGGAAGAGCCTTAATAACAATAGGTTCCGGATATTTATTAGGAGCCTGATTCTTAGCTAAAAAACCCACATTAGTAGTGAAGGTGATAGTGTTCCCAACACTACGATAATGAGAATCATCCACCGACAGTGCATGAAGCTCACTGACTCTTCTGGCAGAAGAGAAAGCTAAGAGAAAAGCTGTCTTATAAGATAAGAATTTGAAATCTACTGTCCCAAGAGGTTCAAATGGCTTTTCCTTCAATTTAAGAAGAACCCAAGCTAAATTCCACTTAGGAATTAATCTAAGAGTTCTGGGTCTATTTATCGAAAAGTTTCTAACCAACTTAGATAAAGAGACATTAGATCCAATTTGTAAACTATCATGATGTGCATAGGTATCAGATAACATAGATCTATAACCCTTTATAGTAACAGGCTGCAGTTTGATTTCGTCAAACAAGTATACTAGAAAGTTTGCAATGTCTGGTATAGAGGGATCGAATATATCTACAGAATGATCCCTACACCAACGACGAAAAACCTTCCACTTAGCCGCATAGTTTAGCGAAGAGGAGGTCCTCCTACAGTTAGAAATCGTGTCCACTGCTCGTCCTGTAAAGTGTTTGCCATGCAAGAAGGACCGCACAACGGAAAAACGTGAAGGTTGAGACCTTGCGGGTTGTGATGGAGTTGGCGCGATTTCCCCTGCGAAAGAAGATCCTCTCGTGGAGGAAGCTTTCGCGGTAGGTCCCACAACAGACACCTGAGTAGATTTATCCACGGTCTCTGTGGCGACAGAGATGCTACCAACAGAATCTTGCATTGAGATTGTTTTATCTTTAGCAATACTTGTTGAATTAACGGCGCTGGAGGATACGCATATCCTATCATTCCGTCCCAAGGGATCGACAGAGCGTCTACTGCAAATGCTCTTGGATCTGGACACGGAGACACATACGTCTGCAACTGATTGTTGAGATGTGTCGCAAATAAGTCTATCATTGGCCGTTCCCATTGGTAGCAAATCTGATTGAATACTTGTTTGTTGAGAGTCCACTCCGACGGCAACAAGCGACCCTTTCGTGAAAGGGAGTCTGCTAGCACATTCAGATGACCCGGTATGTGACGGACCGAAAGAAGAACGTGATGTTCTAGCGCAAACAGAAGGATTCTTTCCGTTAGATTGAACAACGGAACTGAATGAGTGCCTCCCTGATTCCGTATATACGCCACTACTGTCGTATTGTCGGATAGGATTTGGACATGAGCATTGTGAATAATGTCCATCCAGTGACGTAACGCAAGCCAAATTGACATCACTTCCTTGATGTTTATGTGCTTGCACAGGAATTGCGGATCCCAAAGACCCTGGCATCTCGAATCCGTTGGGATTAATGATGCACCCCAACCTGTTTGACTGGCATCCGTCATAATGGTAAAACTCGGATCCGGCAACTGCAGCGGAACTCCCTGAGTTAACCACTGAATGTTTGCCCAAGTCTGAATCTCTTGTTTCACTTGATCTGACAAGAGAACGTCTACATCGAGCGAATGGATTTTCACACTCCAATTCTGAGTCAAGAAAATTTGAAGAGGACGTGTGCGTAACCGCCCCATCGAAATGAGATCCGCGGCGGCTCCGCACAGACCTATCAGTCTCATAAATTCTCTCGCCGTGACTTTGTCTGCGTGCAGACAATAGCGAGCGTAACAACTGACTAATTTCGCTCTGGTTAACGGCAGACGAACAAGATTGTTGTGCATCTCGAAGCTCATTCCCAGATGAGTGAATGACTTGGACGGCACCAGATCCGACTTCTCCTCGTTCACTATAAAACCGAGACGTCGGAGCAATAGAAGAAGATTCTGAACATCGTTTTGAAGCGTTAACTCATTGCCGTACCTCTGAAGAATGTCGTCCAGGTAGGCCGACGTCACCGCAGACGAATGAGCTCGGAAATAGATCATTACCGAGTTCATTACCCGAGTGAAAGCCCAGGGTGCTAGATTCAATCCGAAGCACATCGCCCGGAATTGATACACCACTCCTAGGACTGCGAAGTGTAGGTACTTTCGGAATGTCGGATGTACCATGACGTGAACGTACGCATCTTTGAGATCTATGCTTGTTGCATAATCGTTCACCCGAATACTCGCTCTGACCGACCGAATCGTCTCCATATAAAACTTCGGAGCGACGATCAGCTTGTTTATCCAGCTCAAATCTATGACTGGACGGAACGAGCCGTCTGGTTTCGGAACCAGAAACAGATGGCTGTAGAATCCCGGAGATTCCTGGTTTTCTACGACCTCTACCGCGTTCTTCATTAAAAGAGACTGCACCTCTGATAACACAGCGTCTCTTTTCTGCGGATTTGACGGAAGATGAGTCCACTTTGGACTTCGAGTTAATGGAGGCTTTCGTTTGAAGGATATCTTTAGACCTTCCGAAGTCACTCCTCTCACCCAAGGGTCGTCCGTAATCGACGCCCATTCTTGTGAAAAGCTTGACAATCTTCCGCCAACCGGTAAGCGATAGAGGTTTAAGCCATCACCTCCTGGACCTGCGAGGCCTGCGGTAGGAGAAACCACGTCCTCCACGACCCGCACCTCGCCCTGTCGACCTCGGGGTGTCCGACCGATTGTCCCGGCCTGAAGGACGTCCCGAACAAGAGTCGCTACCCTGACGGTCTCTCGAATAAGACCAAGAGGACGCACCGGAACCTCTATAGGAACCTCTCTTGGGCGCATTAGACCCAGAAGTGCCTGTCTTATTCTTGTCTGCTGTATCCGACTTCTTAGGAGCAGATTTGAACAACAGAGAATCCGAAGCTTTCTTTGTAATTTTATCATAAATAGCAGAAAGCTTGTCGTCAAAGAGAAGTTCTCCTGAGACCGAAGCGACTCTAAGAGAGTTCTTCACCTTAGTATCCACTAGTGTGGATGTAGCTAGGGCTGCGTCACGTCTAACCAACTGCAGATTTGCCACTGAAAGGGCGGAGTTACACGTGGAATAAGCTACTGCCCTTGAAAGAAGTCTTAAAGAGGATTGTATATCCTGAAACTCTTTCCCTTGAAGGCGCAGTGATAACGCCTTAGTAAGGTGATCTGCGTAAGATAAGGCATCTAAATTGGCTCTGTTAGACGCCATAGCTGTTTCCAACACCGCGGTTGGAATAGAAGCCGACGACGGTAATGATAGCTCTAAGTCTTCCGCCTCGTCGTCCATACGCAGAGGAACTCTCGGGATATCCTGTCCTGCCGTATCGAATTTATTCCTTGCATTAATGAAAGGCAGGTTGAGAGTATTAGCGGACAAGAAACCTGCTTTCCCCGTCTTGGAAGCAAGTTTAAATATAGCGTCGTTCAATAATTCAAATGTTCTTGCAACATTATTGGACTGCGACGGAAACTCGGGAGCGATGTCCCTGAACCGCTCAAAAAATTCAGAGTCCAATGACGCTATAATCCTCTTGTCCGGAACCGCAGCAGTCTGGCCCGACGGAACAACTTGAGGGAGAAAGTGCCGGATGAAGTCCACGGCAGCTTTATGTTGTTCCGAAAGGGATAGCTCCAAGTCATCCATATCCCTTTCACCATCCGGTCGGACCTCAGGATGTTCCCGGTCGTCCGCCCCCGATGCTTCGGCGGAGCGTACCGACCCAGCGCCGTTGGATAATTCTCGATCCGACACCGTTTCTGTTGGCTGCTGGGATGCTGCGATAAGCTGTGCTATCTGCACAAGAATGTCCGGCGTCGAGACCTGCGGAGGCGCAGTCTTTCGCTGCTTCGCCGAGGGCAGCTCCGCATCAGATGGCTCCCGCATACTTTTCCTATGCGAACGTCCGGAGTCCATCGGTCTCGAATCCCTGGCTGCCGGATGGTGTGACCTGGTCGCCGAAGAATCCTTGATCGGCGAAGCTGGTAATATATCGGCGGTCACGCAGCCAAGGTGCGGTCATGTGCACTGACGAGAAGAGGAAGCCTTAACAGTCTCCGCGGACTGCTTATACAACGGAGCGTCCCGAGCGACGAACGTATGCTCCGCTAAAGACACATTTTGTACCACAACATCTGGTCCCAGATGTTGTTGTACGAGAGAGGGGCCTCTCTCGCTCGCGGCCCGGCTGGACCTGGACGAGCTAGGAACCGGACTCAAAGGCTTCCTCCGTTCCCGCTTACTATCCGCCGTCACTGGGTGTGCATCTATTATGTTTATAGTGCCCGCATCACCCAAAATTTCCTCCTGGACCGCATCGGACAAACCCGGCTGCCGAACCATTCGGTGAATGGACGCTACACTGGGCGAGCTAGCGGACGACATTTGTCTAATCTCCATGAGCACTTTTGCCGCTAGCTCTGAATTCATTTGTGACGACGGACGCACACTTGTAGAAGATAACATGGAAACATCACCCTGTTCTGGTTCCTCTGAAATAGAAACTGAGAGAGTAGAGTGACCTTGCGGAGAAAGAGCCGGCATAGCCCTTTCTCCAGAAACAACATATATTGTGACACACGTTTCCAATGTTTCTCATCCCAATATTCACATATAGGACAGGGATTAATGCGAGAACACTGACTACAATTAATACAATGATCATGAAAGTCAGAGGAAGATTTCTTCCTATTACAATTTGAACAATGACCCTTCATTGTGAAAGGACAACAACAAGTCCTAGTTACTCGCAAAAACCCCTGACACGAAGATACATAATAACATGATCCATTAATAAATGAAAAAACAATTGCAAATCAAAATAATTTTGAAAAAATATTTTTTCAGCGAAGCCCAAGTTGCTGAAAAGTAACGTTGAGCCCCGATGGATCCGATGGCAAAGTGTGGTCAAAAATTTTAAATTTATATTAAATAATTAATGAGACACTTACGGATAATATAAATGTATCTTATAGTGAGATAAACTACAGCAAAGGCAAACAGCCCCCCCCCCCCCCCCCCCCCTCAAAAAAGGCTGTGGCCAATGTAAACAAACAGTGTAAAACACCAGAAAACATGACTCCAGGCACTGAAAAAACTGGCCCGGAATCAGTCATCAAATTACACTCTATCTGATGCAAAACAGAGACTCCCAGGGGAGAATCTGCAGAACATCAGATGGAAGATGCAGAACACAAACGTTATACACCCATGGGTGAAAACGTAACTATGGGGAAAATAACAGAAAACATTCTGTAACCAAGCAACTCTCCCAGGAAATTTTAGAAATGAACTTTCTCAAAAATATGCCAAAAGCATGGGAGAATTGCAAGGGAGGACTTTAGAAGGCTAGGGGAGAGGAAACACTGAATAAGCAGTGCAACATTTAGCAAGAATGACAACAAGAGGCCCATGCCTCGAAAGTTAAAAAATTTATAGTAATTTATATATTTTTTATACTTACCAATGACCCAGACATAGCTGGTGCTAACTCTTAAAATATAGGGCCAAACACAAATTTTGCCCCCCAATCCCCAAAATTTGCATCTAAAACTAAAGAAAACATGTCCTGAAAGGCCCTCCACACTTCGCCCCTACTGCGCATGCGCAGTGTCAAGGACGTTCCGAAATTGGCGCCATTCATCATTCTAATAACCAGTGCCTGGTAAGCGCTATGTACTCAGCGGGGAGGCAAGAGTTCCCAACTCCTGGGAGGGCCATCCCCGTCTGGGTCATTGGTAAGTATAAAAAATATATAAATTACTATAAATTTTTTAACATTTTTATACTGTACCAATGACCCAGACATAGCTGAATAGTAAAAAGGCTGGAGGGCCAAGGACATAGAGCAAAATGGAATACGCTCAATAAAATAAAATAGAGTCATCCCCTGTAGGGAAAAGAAGTAATAGGCCTTACATGTATCTTTCTTATTTATGATAAATTAGAAAGATACAACACCTTTCAAAAATTGAGCTTCATACATCCATGTACTCTATTAATATCCAATAATCCTTATACTAATAATTTTTAAAGTAAGCCAATAATAAAGTAAGTCTAGAGAATAGAGACTCTTATACTCCTAAAAGTGTGTGAGAATTGCATAATCATGTCCGTTGACATATGCAATATTCAAAAGCTATACTTTAAAAACTAAGACTTGAATGAATTTTATAAACTTAAACTTCTCACTAAACAACCATCCCAATAACAGCTCAGAATTACTAACTCCGGAGGAGGTATCCCCTTGTTTTCATAGTAAAAACAGGTGACCCAAGGGAACACCCTCCCCCCCCCCCCCTTTTTCTTGCCCTGGGTCAAATAGCCCAGAGCGAAGAGGGCAGCCGAACGGAGACACTGCCGAAACAGACAGCCTACCTAGCTATAGTAGCAACTGTTAAGTGAATGACATTCTGAGCAGTAGATAATAGACCTAACAATAGAGGCCTCCAGAAATGGACTCGATATTTCTGAGATAAAATTCATGAATGGATGGCTGAGCGCAATGAGCAGCCTTCAAAAATCTATAATAGCAACACTATTAATGTAAGCCCAAGAAGTAGAAGAACTCTTACTTCATGAGCCGAAATCTTAAGCACAACTGCTAAGCCAATGATATACCATAAGCAGTACGCTAGTTAATAGAATCCATTAACAATAAAATGGAGCGTAACGTCCTTCTACTAGACATCAAAGACAGAAGAAGCTTACGCCCTTGTAATAAACAGATATCTGTTTATAAATACATAAACTGTACCCGGAAAGAGTAAAGGCCTATGCCCATACTAAGACGGAAGGACCTTAAAATAATAGGTTCCGGATAATAGGAGCCTAACTCTTATGCAACAATCCAACCTAAATAGTAACGGAAGTATTGATTCCGAAACTATGAAAGTGAAAATCATCCATCGATAGTGCATGAAACTCACTGACTCTACAGTAAAAGAGAAATCAACAGAATTACTGTCTAAAAGGTCAGAATTTGAAAACTACTGTTTCCAGAGGCTCAAATGATTACTTAGCTAAATAAGAACCTGAAGTTAAAATCTGTATAGGAATTTAATCTAAAGATTCTAAGTCTATTTATCAAAAAGTTACTAACTGACTTAGATAAAGAGACAAAAGACTCAATTGTAAACTATCGTAGAGTGCATAGGTATGAGGTAACATAAACCTATAACCTAAATAACAACAGGCTGCAGTAGATCTTGTGAAACAAGTATACTAAAAAATAGCAATGAGTAGTATGGAGGGATCAACCATATGAACATAATGATCTCTACACCACGACGGAAGAGCCTCCACTTTAGTCGCATAGAAAAGCGAAGAAGAGGATCTCCTATAGTAAGAAATCGCGTCCAAAGCTCGTCCAGTACAGTGCTTACAATGCAATACGGACCACACAACGGAATACATGAAGGTTGCGACCTTGCTGGTTGTGATAAAGATGACACGATTTACCCAGTGAAAAAAGATCCTCACATAGAGGAAGATTTCACGTTAAGATCCACAGTAGACAAGAGAGTAAATTACTCATGATCTCTGTGAAGATAGAGATGCTATCAACAGAAATGTATTGTGGTGGTTTATCTTAGCAATACCTGCTAAAACAACAGCGCCGGAGGATACGCGTATCCTATCATTCCGTCCTATAGATCAATAGAGCGTTAACAGTATTAGCTCAGAGATCTGGACAAGCCAACACATACGTCTGCAAATGATTAGCAAGCTGTGTCATAAAATAAAACATCATTGGGCGCTCCCATAGATAGCAAATCTGATTGAATACTTGTTTGTTGAGAGTCCATTCTGACAGCAACAAGCGACCCGTAAGAGAACGGGAGTGCGTTAAAACAATCAGACGACCCAGAATATGACGGATCAAAACTGAACTTGGTGTACTATAACCAACAGACGGATTCTTTCCATTAAATTGAATAACGGAAATGAAAGAGTGCCTCCCTGGTTCCGGAGATACGCCACTACTGTCGAATTAAAGGACAGGAATTTGGGCATGCGTTTCTGAATAATGTTCATGCAATGACATAAAGCAAGCCTAAAAAACATTATTCCGCGGAAGTTAAACTGATAGCTAAAAGACTGCGGAACCCAAAGACCCTGGCACTTCGAATCCGTAGGGATCAGTATATATCCCAATCTGTTTGACTGGCAACTGTCATAACAGCCACACTCGGGTCCGGCAACTGCGGCGGCACTCTCTGAGTCAACCACCGAATGTTTGCCCAGTCTGAATCTCTTGTAACACTAGATAGACAAGAGAATGTATAAATCAAGCAATTCATGGATTGCCGGAAAGTTGCCGTCGAAGAGAAGCTCCTCCGAGAACGAAGCGACTCTGAGAGAGTTCTTAACCTACTATCCACGCGTGGATGTAGCTAGGGCTGCATCACGTCTAACCAACTCCAATCAGCCACTGAAGGGCGGAGTTATACGTGAACAAACTACTGCCCTCAAAAGAAATTACATTGAGAATAATATCCCGTAAATCTTTTCTTGAAGACGTAATGATAACGCCTCAGTAAGGCGGATTACGTATAATAAAGCGTCTAAGTTAAGTCTACTATACATAATGTCGTTCCCAACACTGAAATTGGAAAAGACATAAACGGCGAAAAAGAATATATGCAGTCTTTAATCACACCGTCTAGACGCATATGAACTCTCGGTATGCCCTGCTCTGCCAAAATAAACTATATGTAAAAAAGATAAAATGGCAGAAATGAGCCACGCGGACAAGAAACTAAACTATCATGCTTAGTAGCAGGCTTGTATATATATAAATATATAGCGTCGAAAAATAAAACACATGTTGTAATGACAATATTGGACTGCGTCGGTAAGTCAGGGACAAAGTCCCTGTACCGATCGAAAAATCCGAGTCCAATGACGCTATAAGTCTCTTATCCAAGATCGCAGCAATGAAGTCCGAAAAATAATCACTGGAAGAAATGCCAGAAGATATGAAAGGCATCTTCCGATACTACTAAAGGGAAAACTCGAAATCTTTCGAATCCCTTTCGCCATCCTGTCGGACCCTATAAAGCGTTCGGTCGTCCGTAGCTTGATGCAACCACGGACCGCACCGACCCAGCGCCGTCGGATAATTCCTGATTCGACCGAGAAACCGTCAATTGCTGGGATTCTGCGAAACAACTGTGCTAACTCGGATAGCACGTCCGTCACTGAGGCCTGAGGAGCAGCGGTCTTACGATGCATTGCCGCAGGAAGCTCCGAGATCGTTACCCCGTGCATACTTCCAATATGCGAGCGAACGGAGTGTATAGGCCTCGTGTCCCTTGGCTACCGGATGGCGCGACCTATTCGCTGTGGAATCACTGAATGCCGAAACTGATCGGATACTCGAGGTCACGTAGCCAATGTGCGGTCGTGTGCCCTGCTGTGAGGATGAGGAAGCATTAAAGACAGTCTCTCGGACTGTCAATATAACGGAGCGTCCCGAGCAACGGACATATGCTCCGAATGTAAAATATCTGAACCACAACATGCGGTCCCCTATGTTGTTGGCTTCCTCCGATCTGTCCTCAATCTGCCATCACTGGGTGAGTACTAAAGTAATTAAAGTGCTCGCATCACCCAAATCTCCTTCCTAGACCGCAACGGACGAACCCGGCAGCCGAACCATTCGATGAATGTACGCTACACCGGGTGAGCTAGCGAATGTCACTCCGTAAGCGATAGACATAGTCCATGAGCACTTATTGCCGCTAACTCCTCATTAACTAAGACGACAGAGGCACACTTTTGAAAGACATCTCCATAACTCTTCGAACAAGAAACCAGAAATGCTTGGATAGCAAGCATAAAATAATAATATATATAGCGTCGTTCAATAATTTGAAAGTTTGTGTGACATTATTGGACTATGTCGGAACTGAGGGACGATGTCCCTGAACCGAACCAAAAAAATTTCTAAGTCCACCGACGCTATCAGTTTCTTATCCGGCATCGCAGCATATGTTGTTCCGAAAGGGAAAGCCTGAAATCCACCGAATCCCTTTCGGTATCCCGTCGGACCGGATGAAACTTTCGGACGTCCGTACCCGCTTCCGCGGAGCGTCCCGACCCAGCATCGTCGGATAAAATATATGCGACAGATTCAGTTGATGCTGGGATGCTGCGATAAACTGTGCTATTAAGGAAAGCACGTCCGTTCCCGAGGCCTGTGCAGTAGCGGACTTACGATGCATTGCCGCTGGAAGCTCCGTGTACGTTGACTCCCGCACACTTCCTATGCGAACGTCCGGAGTCTGCAGGCCTCGAGTCCCCGGCTACCGACCCAGCGCTGTCGGATAATTCTCGATCCGACACCGTTTCTGTCGGCTGCTGGGATGCTGTGATAAGCTGTGCTATGTGCACAAGAATGTCCGGCGTCGAGACCTGCGGAGGCGCAGTCTATCGCTGCTTCGCCGAGGGCAGCTCCGCATCAGATGGCTCCCGCATACTTTTCCTATGCGAACGTCCGGAGTCCATCGGTCTCGAATCCCTGGCTGCCGGATGGTGTGACCTGGTCGCCGAAGAATCCTTGATCGGCGAAGCTGGTAATATATCGGCGGTCACGCAGCCAAGGTGAGGTCGTGTGCGCTGACGAGAAGAGGAAGCCTTAGCAGTCTCAGCGGACTGCCTATACAACGGAGCGTCCCGAGCGACGGACGTATGCTCCGCTAACGACACATTTGTACCACAACATCTGGGGCCAGATGTTGTTGAACGAGAGAGGGGCCTCTCTCGCTTGCCGTCCGGATGGACCGGAACGAGCTATGAACCGGACTAAAAGGCTTCCTCCGTTCTCCCTCCGATCCGCCGTCACTGGGTGTGCATTAAGTTAATTTTATAGTGCTCGCATCACCCCAAAATTCCTTCTAGACCGCAACGGACGAACCCGGCTGCCGAACCATTCGGTGAATGGACGCTACACCGGGCGAGCTAGCGGACGTCAAAGGCCGTCGAACCTACTAGGGTCCTCTTAGGCAATTGGCGTATTACATGAGCACTTTTCCGCTAGCCCTTCATTAATTGTGACGACGGAGGCACACTGTTGGAAGACATCACAGATACATCACCCTAATCTTGATCGTCTGAAATAGAAATTGATAAAGTAGAGTGACCCTGCGGGGAAAGGACCGGAGTGTCCAAATCCCCAACAACATACCGTGACATACGCTTCCCATATTGTCATCGAAATCATACGATACAGAACAGGAGTTAATGCGAGTACACTGACCACATATGGAATGATAATAAGGTCAGAGGAAGACTTCCTCTTAAAACAATTGATCAATATCCTTTCAATGTGAAAAGAAAACATGTCCTGGTACTCGCACTAACCCCTGGCAATCAAAATACATAATAATAATATGATCCATTAATATAGAAAAAATAATTGAAATCAAAATATTTTGAAAAAATATTTTTTCAGAACAGCCCAAGTTTCTGAAAAGTAAAGTTGAGCCCCAATGGATCCCAAGCCTAAGTGTGGACAAAAATTTTAAAAATATTTTAAACAATTTATTCAACACTTACGAACAATAATAATGTATCTAGTTATGATTAAAATAACATAAAGATATTATTATTTAGAAATCCCCCCCTCACACAGAGGGCTGTTGTAAATGTAAACAATGAGTGTAAAAACACTAAAATAAGACTCCAGGCACCCAGGCCCGAAATCAGTTACCAAAAATACACCATCTGATGCAAAACAGAGACTTCCAGGGAAGAAACTGCAGAACATCAGATGGTAGATGCAGAACACAACGCCTAACCACCCGTAGGTGAAGACGTAAACATGGGGAAGAACAGAATTCATTCTGTTATTCAGCTAAAACTCCCAAGAAATTTTAGTAATAATAATTACAGAAATTATGCCAAAAGCATGGGAGAATAGCAAGGGGGAACTTAAAGGACAGGGAGAGAGGAAAAACACTTGAAAAAACAGTGTAACTAAATAATCAGAATGACAACAAAATGGCTGCTGCCTTGAAAATAGGTAACTTAACATAATTTCATTAAAAAATTTTAAGTTACAGCCCTGATAATATTCTGTCACACATTCTTTTCCTCTCCTCCTTTTCTATCCTCCTTAGAATCACCATTTCACTAATATTTATGTGTCTGGCATCATTTAAACTGAGATTTAAAAGCACAAAGATCAGTCAGATGTTAACTGATGAAGGGCCAAACTTAGAATGATAAATGGCGCCAATTTCGGAACGTCCTTAACACTGCGCATGCGCAGTAGGGGCGAAGTGTGGAGGGCCTTTCAGGACATGTTTTCTTTAGTTTTAGATGCAAATTTTGGGGATTGGGGGGCAAAATTTGTGTTTGGCCCTATATTTTAAGAGTTAGCACCAGCTATGTCTGGGTCATTGGTACAGTATAAAAATATAGGCAACTTAACATAATTTCATCAAAAAATTTTAAGTACAGCCCTGATTATTTTTTGTCACTTCTTTTTCCTCTCCTCCTTCTATCCTCCTTAGAATCACATTTTCTCCAAAAATTACGTGTCTGGCATCCTTTAAACTGAGATTTACAAGCACAAAGATCAGTGAGATGTTGACTGATGAAGGGCCAAACAGAGAATGATAATTGGCGCCAATTTCGGGACGTCTGCGTCACTGCGCATGCGCAGTAGAGGCGTAGTATGGAGGTCCTTTAGGACATGATTTCTTTTTGTTTTGGATGCAAATTTTGGGGATTGGGGGGCAAAATTTGTGTTTGGCCCTGGTTTTGTTAGAGTTAGCACCAGCTAAGTCTGGGTCATTGGTACAGTATAAAAATGTATTCAGTACAATTGTCTCCGATGTTACTAGCGACTCACAACAGTATGTCAACACAATTTTGGCGGATGACAGTACACCAAGTGTAGTAGCCGCTGCCGGGGAACAATTTTTCCTGATCTTATACGGGAGTAAAACTGTTTCCTCTCTCGACCAATATAGATATGTCACTTACAAGCGTTATGTAGCAAAATCTAAACTGAATAAACCCATCGACCTAGCCTCACTCCCACCAAGCAGCGATGCTGCACAACAACATGTCTACAGATGTTATCTCCAGGTCCAACAATGGCTGGGCACTTCGCTTCCTCCGACGGATTGGGGGTGGTCGCTAGACAATGGACTTCTTGTACCGACTGCAGCCACAAAGCCATGTGCCCCCGATAACCTACTGAATCTGATCAGTTGTGGTTGCAAGAGTGCTTGTACAAAAAGGTGTGGGTGTAAGAAGGCAGGACTCTCTTGCTCAGGTTTGTGTAATTGCAGTTCGGATTCTTGTAACAACCACAGAAACACTGTCCTGTCGGAAATTTCTGAGTTCGATGAATAATATGTATATAGGTCATGTCATTTCTGTATAGAGCGTTGATAATAGTCAATGTAACTTAATCCATGTTGATTGATTTGTACATTCTGTAAATATTATTTATTGATTTTTGTACATTCTGTAAATATTATTTATTGATCTAATGCTGCCAGACACAGACGTGTCTGTTCGGTCCCAAGCCCGAAAATAGTTGAGTTCTCATGCTGACGAATTTTATGCCAAAAGGGGAACTCGGCCAGAAGCAGAGGGGGTCTTCCATAATGTCTATTTTGTAAGCAATGATAAAAGTCTTCAAATGGTGGTGGATTTTTTATCGTCTGTCCAACTAACATCCCGTTCTGTACTACGACCCTTTGGGCAAATCCATTAGGAAAATCGTCATTTTTTGCGTAAATCCGATACTTTTTTGTGAATTTTCAATAATTTTTCGCAGAAATTGTCACAGAATGCACATTTTCCTCTAGGTAAATGTATATTAGACATTATGTAGCTCGAAATACGCATAAACAAAAAATACAGTTGGATCAATTCGAGGTTACAAAGTTCGAGCGATTTTTTTTAATTTTTTTCAAACGCGTTTTCGAAAAAAGGCTGAAAAAAAAAAAGCTCAACTGGGATTTTAAGGGACTTTTGTCTAATCGTTCAGTGACATGTACTCGACATTCCCTGAAAAAATCAGCTTTCTCCGATTTTTTTCCCTAGTGAAACCTAATGTTCTTGGGCTAATAGCCACTGACAACTGTATTTTTCACGCCCCACTGCCAACACTCAATAACTCACTTCTAGAGGTCACTAAAAACCAGCATACAGAATTAAGCAATTTTATCAAAACATGGCAAAAGTCACGGTTCACATCTTAATGTCATCCCAAATATGTATGTCAAATTTCAATTTTATTCTGGGTGTACCAAAGGAATTAACACCAAAATGAAAGATGATCTCTGGTAGCTATGTTTTTCAAGCACTGAAAATGAAACTCATTAGCTTACATTTAGGTGACATGTGCACTGGGCTGTAGGGCATGCCAAAAACGTTTTTCAAGAGTTTTGCCCCAAATGGGTGAGGCAACTTGAAATAAACAAGCCAACATCATTCCTCATAACTAATATACACACAAACTTGGGTGAGAATCAACATATTGTTGGGTTTCTTTTTGAGAAAAAGTCAATAAGACTCATGAAGGATGATGATGCTGAATGAGAGACAACAATTGATTAGTTAAGCTCCCCTTGGGTAAATGGCTAAAGTTATATATTTCTCACTTACTCATGCTCTGCTTTCAGTTTCTTGAAGTCATTTACTGATGTTTGCATTGACTGTTCTAATGCCTACAAAATATAAAAGAATTAATGCAGAGGTGAAACATTAACATATTGGGTCACAGTGACCAACTGGTTAGTTTGTAAAACTTTCTGATTGAGAGTTCAAGAATTTGAATCTAGCCAGGTGTCCCCTTCCTCTGGAAACCCTGGAAGTAGTGCAGTGTCTTTTTATTGCAGGGAAAAGTTCTGGGGTGGAAATTCCCAAAAGTGGGCAGCATAGGTATAAATGGTAGGTTAACCCTTTACCCAACACAGGATATCAAAATTTATTGTTTTTATTATTTTTTTTTAAATTTTCAAAAAATTTCAATAAAACCATATCATGTGACCCCTCAATAAGCTCGTTCCAATGAGGAGTCACATGATATTGTTTTGTTGAAAAAATAAGAACACACTTAACTAGACTTGCTCACAAGTACAGCGTGCTGATGTATATGCCTTGGTGATGGAACAAATGCTTTCAATCAATGTGAGTTGTGATCCAGCTAAATTGCTTGTTTATTGTTAGTAATTTGGGAAGTTTGACAGTTACTTGACACACTTTACTGACACTTTCTCAAAAACTTTGGCTTCCTTCACTTGTAAAACTGTCAAAATCAATATGATCAATACAGTTTAGTGAGAACTAAAACATAGGAAAAATGTGAAGAAAATGGTACATTCCTGTGTAATAATATGATATGCTTAACATGTCCCACAATCAAAAACTATTCATCAACTCAATGGGACGTCTATGGTAACTGGAGAACATTTCAACTGTGAGTCCAAGCCAGTGTCATATGCCATTAAGTATAAAAATGTCCAGGGATGATCTGTATGGATGAGACCAGACAAACATTTTGAGAGCTCATGAACAGCTGCAGGCACAGATTCTCCATTACATCTGGGAATACGACCTTGATTATGGGAGAATATTTCAATTCTTCTGAACAGCTATTGGCTTATTTCAAGAAAGAAAAAAGAAGAAAAACTGTTGAATTGAAAATCATACCGATATATCAGCTGAATACTATAAAGGTCAGGAAGAACAAAGATCAGGGCTTCTTGGGGCACTACCCGCCTTTCGTCACAGTTTCCCATGACTAACATCAAACACTCTACACTCTAATGTTTGTCTTTACACTTGTAATAATATTTTTGGCTATTGCACTTGGAAATGGCTTCTCAAAAAGTCAAAATATTGTGTTAATCATATTTAATGAGTCTATAAATGTGTTACCTATCAATTCTTTTCATCTTCTATCTGATGGGGAGTGTGGTGGCACAGCGGTTCAGGTATTGATCTTCAACCCAAACTTCCATGGTTTGATCATGACCTGCAATAACTGTGTTGTGTGCTTGGGCATTCCACTTGATCCCGATTACCAACATGGAGGCATGGTGACACTGTATACTAAAGCATAATGCACATTGATGGTGCACTTGCCTTCAACCAATGTTGACACTACTTGAGCAGAGTTAGTTGGGGTGGCTTACATTTTCCCACCACTTATTTGGTGTCCTCTTCGGGTGCTTCAGCTTCCTCCCCCACCCCATCAGACTGTCTGGCACAAGATGATCATGGCTGTTAAAGGTGTTGTTAAATCCCAATAACAAACTTAGATGTGAGTCTTCCATGGAAGACAGGTGTCGCCTGCACTATATTTTAATATTTCAGACAGAATTTTAAGTGGAAAAGGGGCATAACTCTGGAAAAAATACAGCAGATCAAAAAATAAAATAGGAGGTGCACAATGCCATTATGTGATAAAGAATCACTGAAAGTTTCATCAAAATCCATTCATAGGTTAAAGAGGAGTGGCGGATAAGAGAAAGTGTGACGCGGACGACGTGGACGATGACACAGACGACGCAAGACGACAAAAGTAATCCCTATATGTCGCTCCCCAAATAAATAAATTCTATCTGAAGATTCACACAGCTGAGCTGATAGTTTGAAAAATTTCTTGCATAACTCCAAAATTTTCATTTTTTCTTCCAAAACACAGCTTATTATTATTACCGCTCAACTGAACTAGCACAATGACTTGTTCCAATGATGGGCCATGAGCTATGTTTCAGGGGCAGAAATTGAAAAAACATAATAAATTTTGAATGAAGATTCTTGTGAATTAGAGCTGGCCATTCATGGTCAATGAATTAGGTAATGGGTTAAAGTACAAAAACTAATCTGATCATGAAGTTTCGTAAATCTGTCACACCTAGTTTGAATGTTCTGTCTTAACTTGTAGAGTTCTAAATTATTTTTGGTCAGTAAAATTTGTTCTCATGTCTTTGCCTTGTTACAATTTGTGGGAGAGTGCCTTTGGGCACTCTCCCATAAATTGCAACAAGGCAAATCCTTACAGACTAAATAATCTCACTTCAAAGATAATTTGAAGGACATCCACAGGCTATGAAGCTTTTAACTTGTGGTACCCACATGTCTGAGTAAAGCCCAAATTTGGGCTTCCAGCACTCAACCGGTTAAGACAGATCTGCAGACTGATGAACAGAGAGACCCAATGAAGGACAAATGTAGTCATATCAAACTTTTGGTCACATCACAACTAGACACACCTTATACTTTGACTCCAAAGATTCAAAGTCTCTTCTTGGTATGACATCACCATAATTAGCAATCATCTCATTAAGTTTCTCAGTAGCCTCCTTTTCATCCTCTCTTGCCTTCCTACAAAGTATTAAAAAGCAGTGATCATAATATAAAACAAGAGGCCCACAAACAAAAGGCACTTAAGGCCACACAAAGTATATCTTCTGTTTCTCAGGCCATTATTTGTGAAATTCCATGCGGGCGAGCGGTTTTTTATTTTATTTTTTATTTCAGTAATTACTTCTTAACCATCAAAAGTTCATGTTCTTGGTTCAAGTTTTAGGCCTCATAATCTACAGAATAGCATGGGTGGTGGTGTATTTCATCCCTTGAGTGCAAGAAGGCTTTGCAATGCTAAAGCATTGCAAAGCCTTCTTGCACTCAAGGGACAAGATCATCAGTTGTTTTAACTTGGGTAAAATATCAGACATAAACCATTTAATTTTGATTTTTTTTTAGTTTAAATTGGTTATAAAAAGAGAGCATGCGGCAGCCAAAAGGACCATGCGGGAGGGCCTGAGAAACAGATTTTTTATTTTTTTAGGCCTAATCTATTATAATATGTTTGAAAGATTGCAATGTACTCTATTAACATATAATACAAGAAATATCAGTGGAACAGAAGAAAGTAACCCACTAACAACTTTTCTGGTGAGGAAAAGATTTGAAATAAAACAATTCTGAAACAAGCCATCAGGAATGAAACTTTACATAACAAAGTATTTTTAAAAATTAAAATAAAATTTATATTTTTTAAAAACTAATTTCACAATTTTTCAATAAAACCATACAAATATGAATATCATTAGAACCAGCTCAATGAGCCGGCTCTAATGATATCCATGTTTGTATCGTTTCATTGAGAAACTTTCAAGATATTTTAGGCTGTGGTAGGCTTAATCTGGTTAATTTTCTGGTTGCTATTGGCCTCTATGTTAGGTACAGGGTTAATTCATCTGACCAACAAAAGTCAAGACCGAATGAACAGTTGTTTTTAAGCTTATTTGTTTTACAAGAATTGGCGAGCAAGTTATGCAACTTATATTAATGCCCCTCCTTGACCCAATGGCACAGATGAATGGGATGACCTTCCTAGTGGCAACTTCAGGGCCTCGCTCTTCTCGAATACTATGAAGGGATCTTTAGCCTGCAGAGAGAGTGTCTCTTTCTGCACAGGGGACAGCCATATTGCATCCCCACCTGATAGGACTTATGCTGTGACAGCATCAATCCCACAAATGATGCTGATAGAGAGTGTTCGGACACCTCAAGAACAATTGGTCAGTTTCAAGTATTAACTGGTAGAATGCTGGAAGCCCATATTTGGGCTTTATTCTCAAGCGTAGGTACTGCAACTTAAACGCCTCAAATTCAATTCCTGTGCTTAATATTATCTTTGAGGTGATATTATTTAGTCTGTTATGATTTGCCTTGTTACAATTTATAGGAGAGTGCCTGTGGGCACTCTCCTATAAATTGTAACAAGGCAAACACATGTGAACAAATTTTGATGGCCAAAAATAATTTAGCACTTTACCAGTTAATAACTCATGGGTTGAAGAGAGATTGGCCGATTTGACCAGGGTCACTGTCTACATTTCCCTACAGATTTTAAACGAATATGTTGCTTTTGACACAAGAAAATGTTGAATAACCACAGTTTAGAAAATCACACATTCAACAAAGATGTCTCAGCAAAATGCTGAGGGTTGCTTTGACCAATTTTGTTTTTAGACATTTTGTAAGTAACGGCTTGTGTCTGGAACCTTTTTCTGATCCTTCTGAAAAAACGAGTCCTGTTAGAACTGGTTAACTGGTTGAGTGCTAGAAGCCACTATCATGGCTCTACTGAAAAGTGCTAGAAGCCACTTTAGTGGCTTTACACTGGATACATTAGCTGATTGTTTGCTCAGCAGTAGAAATTTTTTTATATATAAAATTGTTTGATAACAATTTATTGGAGAGTGCCTGTTGGAACGCTCCAATAAATTATAACAAAACAATTATTTATAAACAAAATCTTGCTAAACTAAGCCTGGTATCTTTGAAAAAAAATACCCATGGTTCGGATCACATTTGAAAAATGATTTAGCACTCCTCCCGTTAAAGTGACAGTCTATTGCTGTTTTCATTGACAGGGAGACAGTTTATGCAGATGGGATATTCTACTGTATCCAATTTTTCTACAACAAAACCACAGTTGATGATAAAGGTAACAAAAATTTCAATAAAACTGTGGCTCTATGGAAAGCAACTAAGCTCATTAACCCTTTACCTAATGAATCAACCGCGTAATTTACAAATTAAGTAGTTAAAAAATAATATATATTTCAAAAAATTTCAACGGAACCATATCATGTGACCCCTCATTGGAACAAGCTCGACGAGCTCATTCCAATGAGGGGGTCACATGATATGGTTCCATTGAAATCTTTTTAAAATTTGAAAAAACAAATATTAAAATAATAAATTTTGATATCGTCTGCATTGGGTAAAGGGTTAACACACTGTCAAGATGGAAAGAATAGCAGGAAAACTGTCTTGTATAGCAACCCAACTTATCGTATCATATCTCATCATCTTGTGGCTGCGGTCTTTCCTACATTCAGAAAACATCTCATGGGTAGTCCACATAAGTGGGAGCCCATATGTATTTGGAAAAAAAAACTTTCAATAATCCAAAACATTAATACTTTACCAAATGATACCCACTTCAACCCAAAAGACCTAAACCTTGACTTTATTACGATAAAGGTTAAGCATCTGGTGATTGCCATGATGAAAAGATATGCCAGTTACAGCCAGTTATGGAAAAAATTCTTTGAACATTTTATTTATTGGGGTTTAATGACACTTTCAACAACCAGGGTCACCTCATATCAGAGAGTGGAGGAAGCCAGAGTAACTGGAGAGAACCACCAAGAAGTGGCGAGCTGAACATTTGATGATTAGGCCTAAAAAAATAAAAATCTGTTTCTCAGGCCCTCCCGCATGGTCCTTTTGGCTGCCACATGCTATCTTTTTATAACCAATTTAAACTTTAAAAAAATAAAAATTAAATGGTTTATGTCTGATATTTTACCCAAGTTGAAAAAATTTATGAATTTGTCCCTTGAGTGTAAGAAAGCTTTGCAATGCTTTAGCATTGCAAAGCCTTCTTGCACTCAAGGGATGAAATACACCACCACCCATGCTATTCTGTAGATTATGAGGCCTAAAACTTGAACCAAGAACATGAACATTTGATGGCAAAGAAGTAATTACTGAAATAAAAAATGAAAGAGTCAATGACTCTGTAGCTCAACTTGGATATGACAGGAATTAGTACTTGCTGTGACCAAGACAACTGAATAAAGAATATGACAGGAATTAGTATTTGTTTTGGCCCAGTCAACAATAATAAAAGAATTACAAGGTGACTGTAATGGACTACAGATTAAGACCAATCATTGTAGATTATTATTTTTGTGTGGAAATTTTCAGTCCCAAACAATATATTTTCAGACTAAAATTTTTTCTTCTTCTTCTTAAAATTGACCAAAATGCATCAAAACACAAAAAACTAATTTCCGGATTTTGGTCCAAAATTTTCTAAGTCCCACCCGGACCCCTAATTTGCATAATTTATTCACGAGAAAAACTCTGTATTATATGTAATGTATCCCATGGTACTAAACATTCATACAAAAATTTATTCAAATCAGATCTTTCATTTGGAAGTTCTGCGCAAAAATCTGATTGCACTTAATTTTGAACAAAATGGCTGCTAGCGGCCATCTTGAATTTCAGACTGGACCCAAAAACACTCCTTCTCGTCCCACAGTGATAACAAAGGTACCCAAGAAGTTTCGTGAAGATCGGTTCATAAATACGGCCTCTAGCCCGAGCCGTATTGGGATTTGCACTCACAGTGCTGAAAGTAACACTAAATAAATCAAAGTTAGCCTAATTTGCATAATTTACGCACAAGAAAAAAACCTGTAATATATGTAATGTATCCCATGGTACTAAACATTCATACAAAAAATTATTCAAATCAGAGCTTTCATATGGAAGTTCTGTACAAAAAACAGATTTCGGCATCGTCGGTACAAAATGGCTGCTGGCAGCCATCTGGAATTTGGGACTGCACCCAAAAACACCCGTTCTCGTCCCACGGTCATAACAAAGGTACCCAAGAAGTTTCGTAAAGATTGGTTCATAAATACGGCCTCTAGCCCGAGCCATAGCAGCTTGGCACTTACAGCTCTGAAAGTAACACTCAATGAATCAAAGTTAGTCTAATTTGCATAATTTATGCACGAGAAAAAAACCTGTATTATATGTGATGTATCCCATTGTACTATACATTTATACAAAGCTTTATTCAAATCAGAACTTTCATACAGAAGTTCTGTACAAAAAACTGATTTTTGCATCATCGGTACAAAATGGCCACTGGCAGCCATCTTGAATTTTGGACCACACCCAAAAACACTCGTTCCCGTCCCAGGGTCATAACAAAGGTACCCAAGAAGTTTCGTAAAGATTGGTTCATAAATACGGCCTCTAGCCCGAGCCATAGCAGCTTGGCACTTACAGCTCTGAAAGTAACACTAAATAAATCAAAGTCAGTCTAATTTGCGTAATTTACGCACGAGAAAAAAACCCGTATTATATGTGATGTATCCAATGGTACTAAACATTTATACAAAACTTTATTCAAATCAGAACATTCATACAGAAGTTCTGTACAAAAAACTCATTTTTGCATCATCGGTACAAAATGGCCGCTGGCAGCCATCTTGAATTTTGGACCACACCTAAAAACACTCGTTCCCGTCCCAGGGTCATAACAAAGGTACACAAGAAGTTTCGTAAAGATCGGTTCATAAATACGACCTCTAGCCCGAGCCATAGCCAATTGTTGACGTACGCACAGACGGACAGACGCCTAGACAGACAGACGGACGGACGGACGGACAGACGGACGGACGGACAGATGGACGACGGACGACGGGCCATGACAATAGCTCAAATTTGACTTCGTCAAAGTTGAGCTAATAAAATAAAAAACCGCTTGCCCGCATGCAATTTTACAAATAATGGCCTGAGAAACAGAAGATCTACTTTGTGTGGCCTGAAGTTAAAAAGTTCAACAAATGGCACTGATTTTGCCTTTGTAAGATATGGATGTTTTGGGTGGGTAACCTTCTGAAGGTTGATATCAAATAGGAAAACAATCCTTTGTTAACACAATAATATAAATCTAGTTTACAAAAAGAAATGCTGAGGGGAATATTGTTACTGCCATCAGAATAAGTAAAACCTATGTCTTGCCTCATCTAAAGTCGTAGAGATAAAAATTTATTGACAGAGGCATTTTTAACCCTTTACCTAAGGCCTAAAAAAGTTAAAAATCTGTTTCTCAGGCCCTCCCGCATGGACCTTTTGGCTGCCGCATGCTCTGAAAATTAAATGGTTTAAATGTCTAATATTTTACCCAAGTTAATTAAACTGATAAATTTGTCCCTTGAGTGCAACAAGGGATGAAATAAATCACCACCCATGCTATTCTGTAGATTAAAAGGCCTAAAACATAAAACAAACCAAGAACATGAACCTTTCTTTGAAGGCAAAGAAATAATTACAAAAAAAAATAAAATAAAATAAAAAACCACCCGCCCACATGCAGTTTTATAAAAAAAAGTCACCTGAGAAACAGAAAATCTACTTTGTAGGACCTAACACTTGCCAAATCATTTGGGGAATAACTAAAAAAAAAAAATGTTTTGCCTCAAAAACATAGCTTATGATCCTTCATTGGAACAAGCTTGATGAGCATTTTCCAATGTGAAATCAAAGACTATGTTTTGGGGCAAAATCTGCAAAATATAAAAAAAAAAAAAGATGAATGCCAATTTTTGTGAGTAGCTCTGGCCATACATGACCAGTGGCAGACACAGAATTCTGTGTTTGAAGGGGGGCCACATTTCAATCGTGGACCATGATGCAAAGCATCACTCAACAATCGTAACAGTGAGTTAGGGACAAACACGAGAGGTGGAATCCCACTCTTGACAGCAGGGTCTAGGGGATCTCTTGGGTAAATGTTGGCACATGGAAAATCAGTATGGCCCTGCACTGGCTTCTTTGCACATGACAGCAATGTTTTCTAAATCTGTATTCATGGGGTACGGTATTATCGGCAATAGCACATGGACATCCACTACCTTTGGTAGTGGGTGTCCATGTGTTATTGCCGATACCATGTTCCTTGGTATTGGTGCTTGTAAAAAAAAATGAATTACAAAAAATAGTAGAGGTGCACACAGGGTACATATCCACTAAATCCACCAATGATGGCTTACATTGAGTAAAAAGTTTAAAATCAGTTAGTTACAATTTGTAAAAATGAGTGCAAAAAATGAAAGCTGTGTGAGCATAAGTTTGAAAACTACAAATTTTCCAAATTAACTCTACCTTAGTGCTATTTTTAGTGTCACTGGATCTTCTTGCACCTCTTCTGCTTCCTGCATGTTTTGTTTTGACATCAAGTTATCTTCTTGTTGATAACGTAAGTCATTGATATCCGACAGAAGCAGCTTTCTAGCATCACATTCATCTCTATATTTGTGATACTCTACTTGTAACTCCTCATGCAACTTGGATACCTGAGATTCTAAGTCAATTTGAGCATTTCTCATTTCTTCAATTTTAAATCGGAGCCTTTGATTCTCTTGCTTCAATTCCACCATATCTATTAGAAGGATAACAACTCTCACTAGACATATACAGTACAGTCGCCATGGAGTGGTCACTTTCCAAGGGTGGGCAATAATTCCACTGATGCAATAATATTAGATTCCAAACACTAATTATAGGAATAATCATCAAAAATTTAATTAATGAAGCAATGGGTACAACCCAGTGCTTCATTAATTAAAGTTTTGCTAATGATGATTTTTATTACCTGGAAAAAGCATGTGGGTACATCACTGCCCACGTGGATTATGACCAGTCTACAGCGAGTGAACTGTAATACATCTCTCATTAGACATGTAATAACTTGGGTGAAGTAAACTGATGTCAGACCAGCAAAATGATGACTGTCACAATGAAGACATGCATATACAGTGGCACCCAATGAAAAATATTTAATCAACAGGATTATTCAATAAACTAGAACTTGGTCATTTTTCTTATATTCAGCATATAAATTGGGTTTTTATTCCATTATATTTTGTTTGACAGAGCCAATGGAGCTCTGACAAACAAAATACAATACATGAAATGCTTATATTAAAATTTTAAAGGTCCATAAAGCTGAGAAATGTGGGGATTGTCAATCTAATGTTGCGATTAATCAGTATTTTTATGCAATTAAAGGGGATTATACTTTAATCCATATGCAATTAACAGGTGAAATTTGTACTAATGGTATGGTAAATGGTTTGGTGTTTCCATATCATGTGACCCCTCTTTGAAACGAACGAGCTCGTCGATCTCGTTCCAGTGAGGGGTCACATGATATGGCTTTGTTGAATTTTTTGAAAAATTTTAAAAAGTGATATTTAACAGAATAAATTTTGATATCGTCTGTGTTGGGTAAAGGGTTAACAAGGTTGTTTTATTGTGCAATTTCTAGTAAAACAGGCCCCACTCTATGTACAGTGAAACACTATTAATAGCCACTTTGGCAAAGAAAAATATTCAAATAACAGGAGTATAAAATTGATAGGAATTGGGTCATTTTCCTATCTTATAGTTACAAACTGGGCATTTATTCCATTATATCATGTTGGACAGAAGTCATTGAGATTTTTCAAACATGATATAATAGATTACAGTGGAGCCCACTTAATTGGATATCTCTTAATTGTACATCCCTGTTAACAGAATATAATTTTTAAACACAAAACCATTTACCATACCTTCAGTACAAATTTGATCTGTTAATTGCATATGGGTTGTAGAGTAAACTCCTGTTAATTGTATATAAATTTTTGTAATATGTCGAAAAAGTTAAAAAATTTATAGTAATTTATATATTTTTTATACTTACCAATGACCCAGACATAGCTGGTGCTAAACTCTTAAAATCCTAGGGCCAAACACAAATTTTGCCCCCCAATCCCCAAAATTTGCATCTAAAACCAAAGAAATCATGTCCTGAAGGTCCTCCATACTTTGCCCTTACTGCGCATGCGCAGTGTCAAGGACGTTCCGAAATTGGCGCCAATTATCATTCTTACAAGCAGTGCCTGGTCAGCGCTATGTACTCAGTGGGGAGGTATGAGTTCCCAACTCCTGGGAGGGCCATCCCCATCTGGGTCATTGGTAAGTATAAAAAATATATAAATTACTATAAATTTTTTAACATTTTTATACTGTACCAATGACCCAGACATAGCTGAATAGTAAAAAGGCTGGAGGGCCTAGGACATAGAGGAAAATCCAATAAGCTCAACTATATAACATAGAGTCAACCCCTCAAGGAGAAAAGGGGGTATTAGGCTTTACATGTATCTTTCTTATTTTATGATAAATTAGAAAGATACAATACCCTTCATAATTGAGCACAATAACATTCATGTTCTCTATTAACATCCAGTATAACCCTTTATACTAATTATTTTTAAAGTAAGCCAATAAATAAAGTTAGTCCAGAGAATTGAGACTCTTTATATTCTTTAAAAGTGTCCGAGGATTGTATATTAACGCCCGTTTGACACTTGACATATACAAATGCTTCACACCGAGCTACACTTTAAAAATATGACATGAATGAATTTTTAACATTAATATTACACTTTAAAACCATCCCGGAAACGACTCAGAATTACTGACTCCGGAGGAGGAATTCCCTTGCTTTTCACTATAAAGCAGGTGACCTAAGGGAACACCCTCCCCCCCCCCCCTTCCCCTTGCCCTGGGTCAAATAGCCCAGAGCGAAGAGGGCAGCAGGACAGAGTCACTGCCGGAACAGAAAGCCTGCATAACTATAGTTGCAACTGTTTAGCGGACGACATTCTGAGCAACAGATAATGGACCTAAACAATGCAGGTCTCCAGAAATGGACTCAATATTTTTGAGATAAAAATTCGTGAATGTGGATGGCTGAGACCAATAAGCAGCCTTCATTGAATCTGTAATAGCAACACTATTTGCGTAAGCCCAAGATGTAGAAAGAGCTCTTACTTCATGAACCGAAATCTTAAGCACAGACTGCTGAGTAGAAGATAAATTTTCATAAGCAGTACGGATAGTTAATTGAATCCATCTAGCAATAGAATGGACCGAAATGTCCTTTCTATTAGGCATCAGAGACAGAAAGAAGCGTTTTCGTCACTTTCTGATAAACTGAGATCTTTGTTTATAAATACGTAAAGCTCTAACAGGACAGAGTAAAGGCCTACACCCGTCTGAAGACGGCAGAGCCTTAATAACAATAGGTTCCGGATATTTATTAGGAGCCTGATTCTTAGCTAAAAATCCAACATTACAGTAGAACCTGCCATGGGCGACCACCCTTGGGACTTACCAAAAGTGGTCGTTAATGACAGGTGGTCGTTGACGAGAAGTTTGCTGATAGGGGCCCATTTAACCTATTTTCGTTTGTATCATTTTGTTTTGATCACAGATGTACTTGTACCACGTGTAAATGTACTATTAAAACATATATGTCAACAAAGTTTGTTGTTGTTTTCTAAAACGTTGAGGTGGGTATTTAGTTCTTCATTGAATCATTTATATTAAAACTATTAAAACATATATGTCAATAAAATTTGTTGTTGTTTTCTAAAACGTTGAGGTGGGTATTTAGTTCTTTATTGAATCGTTCATATTAAACTATTAAAACATATATGTCAACAAAATTTGTTGTTGTTTTCTAAAACGTTGAGGTGGGTATTTAGTTCTTTATTGAATTGTTTATATTAAATGATAATTATTTCATGTCATACCACATTATGGGAAGCATAATCGAACCCCAGAATCCAAGGTAAGTCCGTAATGAGAAAGTAAACATCAGAGAAAAGTAGGCTGTGCGTGAATTGCACGTGCTAACAGTCGATCACGAGGTCGGGAGATTCCGTTTCAATCTCTCGCTTAGTGGAGAGAAGGCAACGGAATATACCGACACGGTGAAAGCTGATGGATTTGGTACAAAGGCACAGCTTGAAAAAGGGCCTCTGGCATCACAATTGACAGAATGTATGCGCGTGTGTGTGGGGGGGGGGGGGGGGGGGGGTCGTTTTTTTCAACATCTTTTGGGTTTGTGTTAAAATACAGAAACAACAATTTTGTTCATTTTAATTTATTTATCGCAGTACGAGAATACATGTATAAAAATGAAAGCTGATCTTCTACATTAAAATGCAACATATTTATAAAAGCACATAACCACACATTAGAAGAATGGACAACGACCATTTTGGGAAGACGTTCGGTGGGAGTTGGCATGAAGAATTTTGATAAGGAAATTAGTACATGGGAATTAGTACATGGTCTCTGAAAAGGGATGCGTGGTTTGGTATCCGAGATGTTTCGTACCCTGGTTGTTTCGTTCTGGTATGAAATGACCAAGACTTTCGGAAAAAAAGATTGTTTCTGATCTGAAAAATCTAGTTTATCACGCCTCATAGAGGAGTCATAAAATATATTTTTGAGACAAAAAACATTCCGAATTTACAGATTTATACGTGGTGGGGGTGGGGGGGGGGAGGGGACAACAAGAAACAACATGTCTGAGATGTTTCTGATCTGAAAAATCTAGTTTATCACGCCTCATAGAGGAGTCATAAAATATATTTTTGAGACAAAAAACATTCCGAATTTGCAGATTTATATGTGGTGGGGGGGGGGGGGGGGGGGGGGACAACAAGAAACAACATGTCTGAGATGTTTCTGATCTGAAAAATCTAGTTTATCACGCCTCATAGAGGAGTCATAAAATATATTTTTGAGACAAAAAACATTCCGAATTTACAGATTTATACGTGGTGGGGGGGGGGGGGGGGGAGGGGACAACAAGAAACAACATGTCTGAGATGTTTCTGATCTGAAAAATCTAGTTTATCACGCCTCATAGAGGAGTCATAAAATATATTTTTGAGGCAAAAAACATTCCGAATTTACAGATTTATATGTGGTGGGGGGGGGGGGGGGGGGGGGACAACAAGAAACAACATGTCTGAGATGTTTCTGATCTGAAAAAGTTTCCCGGTTACTGGAATATTTTTGCTTCTAGCTAGACAAAACCAGTTCCAAACAGCCTCATTTAGATCGCTATACTGAGATTTCCTTGCATGTAGATATTTTCGTTCTATTTGCTGACCATTTTTCCAATCGCTCTTCACATTTTCTTTATCTTTAATTATTGACTGCACCTGTGTTTTACCAACAGCCATTAAACCAGCAATTTTTCTTGCACTCTCACCTCGCTCAGACATATCTATTACTTTAATTCTTTCTTCTAAAGTCAACACTTTCCTCTTTTTCGATGCAGGTTCAGCCATTTTGAAAATTAATTTGTTTATGATCATCATTTGCAAAAATCCTGCTATTTATCTGTACTGGTAGATACAGGTAGCTTACGTTCGAAGCCATCATTGTCTTTTCTTGTCTGTCGGTATGCGTCGGTATGCGTACAATCAAAGAAGGCCGACAAGCTATTCTGTACCAAACATCTGTTATAGTTCTTTCAGTAATTAAAATTTTTGTGAGCTTGTTTGGGTTAATGACACAAGCTGTGTTTTTACAGCGTTGTAATGAAAATTAGCAGAACTTTGCCCTTTAGTGTTGAAAAAACAAAATCAAGATGACTCAGTTTTTTCAATTGCGGTCAGCTTGTTAGTGCCCTGTTGTGACAGCACTGTCATTGTTGGGTGAATTTTACCCTGCATACAGATTACTTGTCAAAAACAGCTGTTATTCTAAAAGTACGAGCGACACCTACCGGCGAATCAATGTTTACTGCTGTTTTTTTTCCAAACACATCGACCCAATTCGTCCAGTGAAATTGTGATTTATTCACTGTGCTCTGCCCCGAGCACATCGAAATGTGGATTAAACATTTAGCTTATAGGTAAGGAAAGCATGTTTTATTGAGGGCATTTATAAATAAATAAATTTGACAGTAAATTTCGCCACGTGCAAAGGGAATTAGGATGAAACCGGGAACTGGGAAATGACAAAAAATAAACAAACACAACATAATTAAATAATTCTTTAATTTTTATTCTTTATACCAGTATATGTATAAATATCATAGCATAAATACAAAACAGTCAGATGGGACAGATTTGAAACGTATTTGATAACACAACGATTGGTGACGATCTTCAAGCTGAAAATGGTCGCAAAATACAGGTAAAAATCGACAAACTGGACACAAAAAAGCGGTCGGTGGTCGCGTCCGGCAGGTGTCGCTGACGACAGTGACAATATAACGTGAAACCAATCCGTGCATTGCAAATGCGGTCGTAAATAGCAGGCGGTCGCTTACGTCAGGTGGTCGCTCAGGCAGGTTCTACTGTAGTAGTGAAGGTGATAGTGTTCCCGACACTACGATAGTGAGAATCATCCACCGATGGTGCATGAAGCTCACTGACTCTTCTAGCAGAAGAGAAAGCTAAGAGAAAAGCTGTCTTATAAGACAAGAATTTGAAATCTACTGTCCCAAGAGGCTCAAATGGCTTTTCCTTCAGTTTAAGAAGAACCCAAGCTAAATTCCACTTAGGAATTAATCTAAGAGTTCTGGGTCTATTTATCGAGAAGTTTCTAACTAACTTAGATAAAGAGACATTAGATCCAATTTGTAAACTATCGTGGTGTGCATAGGTATCAGATAACATAGACCTATAACCCTTAATAGTAACAGGCTGCAGTTTGATCTCGTCAAACAAGTATACTAGAAAGTTTGCAATGTCTGGTATGGAGGGATCAAAAATATCAACAGAATGATCCCTACACCAACGACGAAAAACCTTCCACTTAGCCGCATAGTTTAGCAAAGAGGAGGTCCTCCTACAGTTAGAAATCGCGTCCACTGCTCGTCCTGTAAAGTGCTTGCCATGCAAAAAGGACCGCACAACGGAAAAACGTGAAGGTTGAGACCTTGCGGGTTGTGATGAAGTTGACGCGGTTTCCCCTGCGAAAGATCCTCCCGTGGAGGAAGCTTTCGCGGTAGGTCCCACAGCAGACACCTGAGTAGATTTATCCATGGTCTCTGTGGAGACAGAGATGCTACCAACAGAATCTTGCATTGAGATTGTTTTATCTTTAGCAATACTTGCTGAATTAACGGCGCTGGAGGATACGCATATCCTATCATTCCGCCCATGAGATCGATAGAGCGTCTACTGCAAATGCTCTTGGATCCGGACATGGTGACACATACGTCTGCAACTGATTGTTGAGATGTGTCGCAAATAAGTCTATCATTGGCCGTTCCCATTGGTAGCAAATCTGATTGAATACCTGTTTGTTGAGAGTCCACTCCGATGGCAACAAGTGACCCTTCCGTGAAAGGGAGTCTGATGGTACTTTCAGACGACCCGGTATATGACGGACCGAAAGTAGAACTTGATGTTCTAGAGCAAACAGAAGGATTCTTTCCATTAAATTGAATAACGGAACGGAACGAGTGCCTCCCTGGTTCCGGATATACGCCACTATTGTCGTATTGTCGGACAGGATTTGGACATGAGCTTTCTGAATAATGTCCATCCAATGACGTAATGCAAGCCAAATTGACATCATTTCCTTGATGTTTATGTGCTTGCTTAGAAACTGTGGATCCCAAAGACCCTGGCACCTCGAATCCATTGGGATCAATGATGCACCCCAACCTGTTTGACTGGCATCCGTCATAATCGTGAAACTCGGATCCGGCAACTGCAGTGGAACTCCCTGAGTCAACCACTGAATGTTTGCCCAAGTCTGAATCTCTTGTTTCACTTGATCTGACAAGAGAACGTCTATGTCGAGTGAATGAATCTTCACACTCCAATTCTGAGTCAAGAAAATTTGGAGAGGACGAGTGCGTAACCGCCCCATCGGAATGAGATCCGCAGCGGCTCCGCACAGACCTATCAGTCTCATGAACTCCCTCGCTGTGACTTTGTCTGCATGAAGACAATAGCGAGCGTAACAACTGACTAATTTTGCTCTGGTTAACGGGAGACGAACGAGACTGTTGTGCGTCTCGAAGCTCATTCCCAGATGAGTGAATGACTTGGATGGCACCAGATCCGACTTCTCCTCGTTTATAACAAAACCAAGACGTCAGAGCAATAGAAGCAGATTCTGCACATCGTTCTGAAGTGTTAACTCGTTGCCGTACCTCTGAAGAATGTCGTCCAGGTAGGCCGACGTTACCGCAGACGAATGAGCTCGGAAATATATCATTACCAAGTTCATTACCCGAGTGAAAGCCCAGGGTGCTAGGTTCAATCCGAAGCATATCGCTCGGAATTGATACACCACTCCTACGACTGCGAAGCGTAGATACTTTCTGAATGTAGGATGGACCATGACATGAAAGTACGCATCTTTGAGATCTATGCTTGTAGCATAATCGTTCACCCGAATACTCGCTCTGACCAATCAAATCGTCTCCATATAGAACTTCAGAGCGATGATCAGCTTGTTTATCCAGCTCAAATCTATGACTGGACGGAACGAGCCGTCTGGTTTTGGAACCAGAAACAGATGGCTGTAGAATCCCGGTGTTTCCTGGTCTTCTACGACCTCTACCGCATTCTTCATTAAAAGAGACTGCACCTCCGATAACAGAGCGTCTCTTTTCTGCGGATTTGACGGAAGTTGAGTCCATTTTGGACTTCGAGTTAAAGGAGGCTTTCGTTTGAAGGATATTCTTAGACCTTCCGAAATCACCCCTCTCACCCAAGGGTCGTCCGTAATCGACGCCCACTCTTCTGAAAAACTCGACAACCTTCCGCCAACCGGAACACGCAAGAGGTTGAAACCATCACCTCCTGGACCTGCGAGGCCTGCGGGAGGAGAAACCACGTCCTCCATGACCCGCACCTCGTCCCGTCGACCTCGGGGTGTCCGACCGTTGTCCCGGCCCGAAGGACGTCCCGCACGTGAGTTGCTGCCTTGACGGTCTCTTGAATAAGACCAAGAGGACGCACCAGAACCTCTATAGGAACCTCTCTTGGGCGCATTAGTCCCACAAGTGCCTGTCTTATTCTTTTCTGCCGTATCCGACTTTTTGGAAGCGGATTTAAATAGCAGAGAATCCGAAGCTTTCTTCTAATTTTATCGTAGATTGCAGAAAGCTTGCCGTCAAAGAGAAGCTCTCCGGAGACCGAAGCGACTCTGAGAGAGTTCTTCACCTTACTATCCACGCGTGTGGATGTAGCTAGGGCTGCGTCACGTCTAACCAACTCCAGGTTTGCCACTGAAAGGGCGGAGTTATACGTGGAATAAGCTACTGCCCTTGAAAGAAGTCTTAAAGAGGATTGAATATCCTGGAATTCTTTCTCTTGAAGACGTAGTGATAATGCCTTAGTAAGGTGGTCTGCGTAAGATAAAGCATCTAAACTGGCCCTGTTAGACGTAATTGTCGTATCCAACACCGCGGTTGGAATGGACATAGACGACGGTAATGACAATTCTAAGTCTTCCGCCTCGTCGTCAAGACGCAGAGGAACTCTCGGAACACCCTGTCCTGCCGTATCAAATTTATTCCTTGAATTAATGAAAGGCAGGTTAAGAGCATTGGCGGACAAGAAACCAGCTTTGCCTGTTTTGGAAGCAAGCTTGAAGATAGCATCGTTCAATAATTCAAATGTTCTTGTGACATTATTGGACTGAGACGGAAACTCAGGGATGATGTCTCTGAACCGCTCGAAGAATTCAGTGTCCAATGACGCTATCAGTCTCTTATCCGGTACCGCAGCAGTCTGGCCCGACGGAACAACTTGAGAAAGGAAGTGCCGGATGAAATCCACGGCAGCTTTATGTTGTTCCGAAAGGGATAGCTCCAAGTCATCAGTATCCCTTTCGTCATCCGGTCGGGCCTCACGATGCTCCCGGTCGTCCGCACCCGATGCTTCGGCGAAGCATACCGACCCAGTGCCGTCGGATAATTCCCGACCCGACACCGATTCTGTCGATTGCTGGGATGCTGTGATAATTAGCACGTCCGTCATCGAGGCCTGCAGAGTAGCGGTCTTTCGCTGCTTAGCCACGGGAAGCTCCGCATCAACTGACTCCCGCATACTCTTCCTATGCGAACGTCCAGAGTCTACCGGCCTCGGGTCCCTGGCTATCGGATGGCGTGACGCGGTCGCCGATGAATCCCTAATCGGCAAAGCTGGTAGAATATCCGCAGTCACGTAGCCAAGGTGCGGTCGTGTGTGCTGCTGAGAGGATGAGGAAGCCTGAGCAGTCTCAGCGGACTGCCTATACAACGGAGTGTCCCGAGCGACGGACGTGTGCTCCGCTTGCGACACATTTTGTACCACAACATCTGGTCCCAGATGTTGTTGTACGAGAGAGGGGCCTCTCTCACTGGCGGCCCGGCTGGACCTGGACGAGCTAGGAACCGAACTAGAAGGCTTCCTCCGATCTCTCCTTTTATCCGCCGTCACTGGGTGTGCACCTTGTATGTTTATAGTGCTCGCATCACCCAACATTTCTTCCTGGACCGCAACGGACGAACCAGGCTGCCGAACCATTCGGTGAATGGACGCTACACCGGGCGAGCTAGCGGACGACAGACCCGTCGATCCTACTAGGGACCTCTTAGGCAACTGTCGTATCTCCATGAGCACTTTTGCCGCTAGCTCTGCATTCAATTGTGACGATGGAAGCGCACTTTTGGAGGATAACATGGAAACATCACCCTGTTCTTGTTCCTCTGAAATAGAAACTGATAGACTAGAGTGACCCTGTGGAGAAAGGACCGGCATGGCCCTTTCCCCGCTAACAACACACCGTGACACACGTTTCCAATGTTTATCATCCCAAAATTCACATATTGAACAGGAGTTAGTGCGAGTACACTGACTACAATTAATACAATGATCATGAAAGTCAGAGGAAGATTTCTTCCTATTACAATTTGAACAATATCTTTTCATTGTGAAAAGACAACAACAAGTCCTAGTACTCGCACAAGCCCCTAAAAACAAAGATACATAATAACATGATCCATTAACATTGAAGAAACAATTGAAATCAAAAATAATTTTTGAAAAATATTTTTTCAGCGAAGCCCAAGTTTCTGAAAAGTAACGTTGAGCCCCAATGGATCCCAAGGCTAAGTGTGGACAAAAATTTTAAAATTATTTTAAATAATTAATGCAACACTTACGGATAATAATAATGTATCTTATAATGAGATAAACTACTCCAAAGGCAAAAAGCCCCCCTCAAAAGAGACTGTTGCCAATGTAAACAAGAAGTGTATAAACACTAGAAAACATGACTCCAGGCACTGACAATCCTGGTCCAAAATCAGTTATCAAAATACACACTATCTGATGCAAAACAGAGACTTCCAGGGAAGAATCTGCAGAACATCAGATGGTAGATGCAGAACACAACGTCTAAACACCCATGGGTGAAAACGTAAACATGGGGAAAATAACAGAATTCATTCTGTTACCAAGCTAATTCTCCCAAGAAATTTTAGTAGTAATCTTACTCAAAAATATGCCAAAAGCATGGGAGAATAGCAAGGGGGTACTTACAGGACAAGGGAAGAGAAAACACTGAATAAGCAGTGCAACTTCATAGCAAGAATGACAACAACAGGCCCATGCCTCGAAAATAGGCAACTTAACATAATTTCATTACAAAATTTTAAGTTACAGCCCTGAATATTTTCTGTCACTCCTTTTTCCTCTCCTCCTTCTATATCCTCCTTAGAATCACCATTTCTCCAATATTTATGTGTCTGGCATCATTTAAACCGAGATTTACAAGCACAAAGATCAGTGAGATGTTAACTGATGAAGGGCCAAACAAAGAATGATAATTGGCGCCAATTTCAGAACGTCCTTGACACTGCGAATGCGCAGTAAGGGCAAAGTATGGAGGACCTTCAGGACATGATTTCTTTGGTTTTAGATGCAAATTTTAGGGATTGGGGGGCAAAATTTGTGTTTGGCCCTAGTATTTTAAGAGTTAGCACCAGCTATGTCTGGGTCATTGGTACAGTATAAAAATATTACTGTGACACACACCAAATTCCCCTTATTTATCAACATTTTTGGCCTCACTACATCTAATACAGGCATTTATTCCATTAAATCTTGTTTGACAGAGCTCTATGAGCTCTGTCACACAAGATATAATAGAATAAATGCTCAGTTTACCTCCAGAACGCAGGAAACTGACCAAATCCCTGTTAATTGTATACTCCTGTTAACTGAATAATTTTCACTGGCAAAATAGATATTCAATTAACCCTTTACCCAACGCAGACGATTTCAAAATTTATTATTTTAAATATCATTTTTTAAAATTTTTCAACAAAACCATATCATGTGACCCCTCGTTGGAACGAGCTCATTGAGCTCTTTCCAACGAGAGGTCACGTGATATGGTTTTGTTGAAATTTTTTGAAAAATATTTTTTCAACTGCAGAATTTGCATATTACGTGGGCGGATGCGGGCGATTCGCTGGGTAAAGGGTTAAGAGGATTCTACTGTATTGACACCAAAAATGTCTATAACTGTGGATAATTCAGTGGATGTCAGAGTAATTTTTGCCAGTAAAATTCCAAGTTTATACTGACTTGACTAAAAGCCACTGCAAAGGCACAGGATACAACAAGGAGACAATTCTGGAAAATTGTCCAGGAATTTAACCACTTACCTGAAATGACTTGGAGACAAGATTTGCCGAAAATATCCTTGAATAACTAAGCACTTTCATCTTTTGCCTAAAAAACACATGGCTACTTACACTTCAATGGAACAAGTTTAATGAACTTGTTCCAACGAGGGGGTCATAACCTAAGTTTTGGAGGCAAAAACTGAAAAACTTCATAAAATTTTAATAGCAAGTTTAATAAATACATGATGCTGGTGGGATATAACTGTTATGTTAGCTATCTAACGAATCAGCTGCATATGTGCGCATAATTCACCTTTGGAAAAAAGTTAAAAAATTTATAGTAATTTATATATTTTTTATACTTACCAATGACCCAGACTTAGCTAGTGCTAACTCTAACAAAACCAGGGCCAAACACAAATTTTGCCCCCCAATCCCCAAAATTTGCATCCAAGACCAAAAGAAATAATGTCCTATAGGACCTCCATACCTCGCCCCCACTGCGCATGCGCAGTGTCAAGGACGTCCCGAAATTGGCGCCAATTATCATTCTTACTGGCAGTGCCTGGTCAGCGCTATGTACTCAGCGGGGAGGCAAGAGTTCCCAACTCCTGGGAGGGCCATCCCCGTCTGGGTCATTGGTAAGTATAAAAAATATATAAATTACTATAAATTTTTTAACATTTTTATACTGTACCAATGACCCAGACTTAGCTGAATAGTAAAAAGGCTGGAGGGCCTAGGACATAGAGGAAAATCCAATAAGCTCAACTATATAATATAGAGGTAACCCCTTAAGGAGAAAAGGAGTATTAGGCTTTACATGTATCTTTCTTATTTAATATTAAATTAGAAAGATACAATACCCTTTATAATTGAGCACAATAACATTCATGTTCTCTATTAACATCCAGTATAACCCTTATACTAATTATTTTTAAAGTAAGCCAATAAATAAAGTTAGTCCAGAGAATTGAGACTCTTTATAATCTTTTAAAAGTGTCCGAGTATTGTATATTAAAGCCCGTTTGACACTTGACATATACAAATGCTTCACACCGAGCTACACTTTAAAAATATGACATGAATGAATTTTAACATTAATATTACACTTTAAAACCATCCCGGAAGCGACTCAGAAATACTGACTTTGGAGGAGGCATTCCCTTGCTTTTCACTATAAAGCAGGTGACCTAAGGGAACACCCTCCCCCCCCCCCTTCCCCTTGCCCTGGGTCAAATAGCCCAGAGCGAAGAGGGCAGCCGGACGGAGTCACTGCTGGAACAGAAAGCCTGCATAACTATAGTTGCAACTGTTTAGTGGACGACCTTCTGAGCAACAGATAACGGACCTAAACAATGCAGGTCTCCAGAAATGGACTCAATATTTCTGAGACAAAAATTCGTGAATGTGGATGGCTGAGACCAATAAGCAGCCTTCATTAAATCTGTAATAGCAATACTATTAGCATAAGCCCAAGAAGTAGCAAGAGCTCTTACTTCATGAGCGGAAATCTTAAGCACAGACTGCTGAGAAGAAGATAAACTCTCATAAGCAGTACGGATAGTTAATTGAATCCATCTAGCAATAGAATGGACCGAAATGTCCCTTCTATTAGGCATCAAAGACAGAAAGAACCGTTTCCGTCCCTTTCTGATAAACTGAGATCTCTGTTATAGATACGTAACGCTCTAACAGGACAGAGTAAAGGCCTACGCCCATCTGAAGATGGAAGAGCCTTAATAACAATAGGTTACGGATATTTATTAGGAGCCTGATTCTTAGCTAAAAAACCCACATTAGTAGTGAAGGTGATAGTGTTCCCGACACTACGATAGTGAGAATCATCCACCGAAGCTCACTGACTCTTCTAGCAGAAGAGAAAGCTAAGAGAAAAGCTGTCTTATAAGATAAGAATTTGAAATCTACTGTCCCAAGAGGTTCAAATGGCTTTTCCTTCAATTTAAGAAGAACCTAAGCTAAATTCCATTTAGGAATTAACCTAAGAGTTCTGGGTCTATTTATCGAGAAGTTTCTAACCAACTTAGATAAAGAGACATTAGATCCAATTTGCAAACTATCATGATGTGCATACGTATCAGATAACATAGACCTATAACCCTTAATAGTAACAGGCTGCAGTTTGATTTCATCAAACAAGTATACTAGAAAGTTTGCAATGTCTGGTATAGAGGGATCGAAAATATCTACAGAATGATCCCTACACCAACGACGAAAAACCTTCCACTTAGCCGCATAGTTTAGCGAAGAGGAGGTCCTCCTACAGTTAGAAATCGCGTCCACTGCTCGTCCTGTAAAGTGCTTGCCATGCAAGAAGGACCGCACAACGGAAAAACGTGAAGGTTGAGACCTTGCGGGTTGTGATGGAGTTGACGCGATTTCCCCTGCGAAAGAAGATCCTCCCGTGGAGGAAGCTTTCGCGGTAGGTCCCACAACAGACACCTGAGTAGATTTATCCACGGTCTCTGTGGAGACAGAGATGCTACCAACAGAATCTTGCATTGAGATTGTTTTATCTTTAGCAATACTTGCTGAATTAACGACGCTGGAGGATACGCATATCCTATCATTCCGTCCCAAGGGATCGACAGAGCGTCTACTGCAAATGCTCTTGGATCCGGACACGGAGACACATACGTCTGCAACTGATTGTTGAGATGTGTCGCAAATAAGTCTATCATTGGCCGTTCCCATTGGTAGCAAATCTGATTGAATACTTGTTTGTTGAGAGTCCACTCCGACGGCAACAAGCGACCCTTTCGTGAAAGGGAGTCCGCTAGCACATTCAGACGACCCGGTATGTGACGGACCGAAAGAAGAACCTGATGTTCTAGCGCAAACAGAAGGATTCTTTCCGTTAGATTGAACAACGGAACTGAATGAGTGCCTCCCTGATTCCGTATATACGCCACTACTGTCGTATTGTCGGATAGGATTTGGACATGAGCATTGTGAATAATGTCCATCCAATGACGTAACGCAAGCCAAATTGACATCATTTCCTTGATGTTTATGTGCTTGCCCAGAAATTGCGGATCCCAAAGACCCTGGCATCTCGAATCCGTTGGGATCAATGATGCACCCCAACCTGTTTGACTGGCATCCGTCATAATGGTAAAACTCGGATCCGGCAACTGCAGCGGAACTCCCTGAGTTAACCACTGAATGTTTGCCCAAGCCTGAATCTCTTGTTTCACTTGATCTGACAAGAGAACGTCTATGTCGAGCGAATGAATTTTCACACTCCAATTCTGAGTCAAGAAAATTTGGAGAGGACGCGTGCGTAACCGCCCCATCGGAATGAGATCCGCAGCGGCTCCGCACAGACCTATCAGTCTCATAAATTCTCTCGCTGTGACTTTGTCTGCGTGCAGACAATAGCGAGCGTAACAACTGACTAATTTCGCTCTGGTTAACGGCAGACGAACGAGATTGTTGTGCGTCTTTAAGCTCATTCCCAGATGTGTGAATGACTTGGACGGCACCAGATCCGACTTCTCCTCGTTTACTATAAAACCGAGACGTCGGAGCAATAGAAGTAGATTCTGAACATCGTTCTGAAGCGTTAACTCGTTGCCGTACCTCTGAAGAATGTCGTCCAGGTAGGCCGACGTTACCGCAGACGAATGAGCTCGGAAATAGATCATTACCGAGTTCATTACCCGAGTGAAAGTCCAGGGTGCTAGATTCAGTCCGAAGCACATCGCCCGGAATTGATACACCACTCCTAGGACTGCGAAGCGTAGATACTTTCTGAATGTCGGATGTACCAAGACGTGAAAGTACGCATCTTTGAGATCTATGCTTGTTGCATAATCGTTCACCCGAATACTCGCTCTGACCGACCGAATCGTCTCCATATAAAACTTCGGAGCGACGATCAGCTTGTTTATCCAGCTCAAATCTATGACTGGACAGAACGAGCCGTCTGGTTTCGGAACCAGAAACAGATGGCTGTAGAATCCCGGAGTCTTCTGGTTTTCTACGACCTCTACCGCGTTCTTCATTAAAAGAGACTGCACCTCTGATAATAGAGCGTCTCTTTTCTGCGGATTTGACGGAAGTTGAGTCCACTTTGGACTTCGAGTTAATGGAGGCTTTCGTTTGAAGGATATCTTTAGACCTTCCGAAGTCACTCCTCTCACCCAAGGGTCGTCCGTAATCGACGCCCATTCTTGTGAAAAGCTCGACAACCTTCCGCCAACCGGTACGCGATAGAGGTTTAAGCCATCACCTCCTGGACCTGCGAGGCCTGCGGTAGGAGAAACCACGTCCTCCACGACCTGCACCTCGTCCCGTCGACCTCGGGGCGTCCGACCGGTTGTCCCGGCCCGAAGGACGTCCCGAACATGAGTCGCTACCTTGACGGTCTCTCGAATAAGACCAAGAGGACGCACCGGAACCTCTATAGGAACCTCTCTTGGGCGCATTAGACCCAGAAGTGCCTGTCTTATTCTTGTCTGCCGTATCCGAGTTCTTAGAAGCAGATTTGAACAACAGAGAATCTGAAGCTTTCTTTGTAATTTTATCATAAATAGCAGAAAGCTTGCCGTCAAAGAGAAGTTCTCCGGAGACCGAAGCGACTCTGAGAGAGTTCTTCACCTTAGTATCCACGAGTGTGGATGTAGCTAGGGCAGCGTCACGTCTAACCAACTCCAGGTTTGCCACTGAAAGGGCGGAGTTACACGTGGAATAAGCTACTGCCCTTGAAAGAAGTCTTAAAGAGGATTGTATATCCTGAAACTCTTTCCCTTAAAGGTGCAATGATAACGCCTTAGTAAGGTGATCTGCGTAAGATAAGGCATCTAAACTGGCTCTGTTAGACGAAATAGCTGTTTCCAACACCGCGGTTGGAATAGAAGCCGACGACGGTAATGATAGCTCTAAGTCTTCCGCCTCGTCGTCCATACGCAGAGGAACTCTCGGAATACCCTGTCCTGCCGTGTCGAATTTATTCCTTGCATTAATGAAAGGCAGGTTGAGAGTATTGGCGGACAAGAAACCTGCTTTCCCCGTTTTGGAAGCAAGTTTAAATATAGCGTCGTTCAATAATTCAAATGTTCTTGCAACATTATTGGACTGCGACGGAAACTCGGGAGCGATGTCCCTGAACCGCTCAAAAAATTCAGAGTCCAATGACGCTATAATCCTCTTGTCCGGAACCGCAGCAGTCTGGCCCGACGGAACAACTTGAGGGAGAAAGTGCCGGATGAAGTCCACGGCAGCTTTATGTTGTTCCGAAAGGGATAGCTCCAAATCATCCGTATCCCTTTCACCATCCGGTCGGACCTCATGATGCTCCCGGTCGTCCGCCCCCGATGCTTCGGCGGAGCGTACCGACCCAGCGCCGTCGGATAATTCCCGATCCGACACCGTTTCTGTCGGCTGCTGGGATGCTGCGATAAGTTGTGCTATCTGCACAAGTACGTCCGGCATCGAGACCTGCGGAGGCGCAGTCTTTCGCTGCTTCGCCGAGGGCAGCTCCGCATCTGATGGCTCCCGCATACTTTTTCTATGCGAACGTCCGGAGTCCATCGGCCTCGTGTCCCTGGCTGCCGGATGGTGTGACCTGGTCGCCGAAGAATCCCTGATCGGCGAAGCTGGTAAGATATCGGTGGTCACGCAGCCAAGGTGCGGTCGTGTGCGCTGACGAGAAGAAGAAGCCTGTGCAGTCTCCACGGACTGCCTATACAACGGAGCGTCCCGAGCGACGGACGTATGCTCTGCTTGCGACACATTTTTTACCACAACATCTGGTCCCAGATGTTGTTGTACGAGAGAGGGGCCTCTCTCGCTCGCGGCCCGGCTGGACCTGGACGAGCTAGGAACCGGACTCAAAGGCTTCCTCCGATCTCGCCTACTATCCGCCGTCACTGGGTGTGCACATTGAATGTTTATAGTGCTCGCATCACCCAACATTTCCTCCTGGACCGCATCGGATGAACCCGGCTGCCGAACCATTCGGTGAATGGACGCTACACCGGGCGAGCTAGCGGACGACATTTGTTTAATCTCCATGAGCACTTTTGCCGTTAGCTCTGTATTCATTTGTGACGACGGAAGCGCACTTGCAGAAGATAACATGGAAACATCACCCTGTTCTTGTTCCTCTGAAATAGAAACTGAGAGAGTAGAGTGACCTTGCGGAGAAAGAGCCGGCATAGCCCTTTCTCCAGTAACAACATACCGTGACACACGTTTCCAATGTTTGTCATCCCAATATTGACATATAGAACAGGGATTAGTGCGAGAACACTGACTACAATTAATACAATGATCATGAAAGTCAGAGGAAGATTTCTTCCTATTACAATTTGAACAATATCCTTTCATTGTGAAAAGTCAACAAGTCCTAGTTACTCGCACAAACCCCTGACACCAAGATACATAATAACATGATCCATTAATAATGAAAAAACAATTGCAAATTAAAATAATTTTTTAAAAAATATTTTTTCAGCGAAGCCCAAGTTTCTGAAAAGTAACGTTGAGCCCCGATGGATCTGATGGCTAAGTGTGGTCAAAAATTTTAAATTTATATTAAATAATTAATGCGACACTTACGGATAATAGAAATGTATCTTATAGTGAGATAAACTACACCAAAGGCAAACAGCCCCCTCAAAAAAGGCTGTTGCCAATGTAAACAAACAGTGTAAAACACCAGAAAACATGACTCCAGGCACTGAAAAAACTGGCCCGAAATCAGTCATCAAAATTACACTCTATCTGATGCAAGACAGAGACTCCCAGGGGAGAATCTGCAGAACATCAGATGGAAGATGCAGAACACAACGTTTATACACCCATGGGTGAAAACGTAACTATGGGGAAAATAACAGAAAACATTCTGTAACCAAGCAACCAAGCAACTCTCCCAAGAGAATTTTAGAAATGAACTTTTCTCAAAAATATGCCAAAAGCATGGGAGAATTGCAATGGGGGACTTAGAAGGCCAGGGGAGAGGAAACACTGAATAAGCAGTGCAACTTTTTAGCAAGAATGACAACAAGAGGCCCATGCCTCGAAAATAGGCAACTTAACATAATTTCATAAAAAATTTTAAGTACAGCCCTGATTATTTTTTGTCACTCCTTTTTCCTCTCCACCTTCTATATCCTCCTTAGAATCACCATTTCTCCAATAATTACGTGTCTGGCATCCTTTAAACTGAGATTTACAAGCACAAAGATCAGTGAGATGTTGACTGATGAAGGGCCAAACAGAGAATGATAATTGGCGCCAATTTCGGGACGTCCTTGACACTGCGCATGCGCAGTGGGGGCGAGGTATGGAGGTCCTATAGGACATTATTTCTCTTGGTTTTGGATGCAAATTTTGGGGATTGGGGGGCAAAATTTGTGTTCGGCCCTGGTTTTGTTAGAGTTAGCACCAGCTAAGTCTGGGTCATTGGTACAGTATAAAAATATTATATTTCAACAGAATTTCAACAATGCCATATCATGTGACCCCTCATTGGAATTAGCTTGTCAAAATTAATTTACTGAATCAGAACAAGGGATTTCCAATGAATAAAAGTGTACAGAATTTTTAAAATTTAAATTTATTGGGTTTTTGTGAAAATTCATGATGTATTGTTCCTTCAACAAACAATTAAAACAGCTAACCCTTTACCCAACGCAGTCGATACCAAAATTTATTATTTTAAATAATAAAATCGTTCCAACAAGGGGTCACATGATATGGTTTTGTTGAAATTTATTGAAAAATAATATTTTTTCAACTGCTGAATTTGGATATTATGCGGGCGGATGCGGCCGCTTCATTGGGTAAAGGGCTAAGGTTTTTGAAAACATTGTTTACCTTTCTTTTCCTCTTCTCTGATGGCCATAACTTTATGATCACACTGTTCTGACACTGTCACCAGCATTTGCTGTAGATACAAAAAAAATTATACCAAATTATTTGTAAAAATTATTCTTGCTGTTGTTATTTTGGTCTCTTTCAGTTGTATTTGCAGGTACTGACCACATGAAAAGGTAATTACAGACACATTAGGGTTATGGAAATTTGGGCAAACAATTGCTTCTATCACCTATCAACGGGCCTTCTCGGTTGCGGCACCATTTTTATGGAACCGTCTCCCTGATCACCTAAAGGCACCCCAATCTCTTACAAAATTTAAATCGTCACTAAAGACCCACCTCTTTACGCGATCTCCTGTATATAACTAATCGACAGCTTACACAACACATTTGTTTATTTATCAGTGTAAAGCCTGAGAGCACCTAGGTGGATTCACGGCTATCAACTATATTATTATTATTATTATTATTATAATTAAATAATTTCATGGAACTGGCTTTAGTATTCAAGGTTGTTCATCATAGCCTCTTTCACTAACACTGATTTTTACTATAATTATTTCATGTTTTTATTCAATCCTTTTAACTTCATTATTGATGTTTCCATGTACTTTTTAATGTATTCTCGGCACAATAAAGCCTTAGGTGCTGATGTGGCATTAAGCAGCAATAAATAAAATAACTAACACTAATTTTGGTATTATTTAGCCTTTCTGTTGCCAAAACTTCAGATTACCTGAATAAAAAGATAACTCCTTTTTGGGTCATCTCTTATATAATTAAGCCGGCAAATATTTTTTGCGGGGGGGAGGAGGGGGGATACCTGTCATGGTTACAGGTAACCAGTCTTTCAATTTTGAGGCAAGTTATCTTGCGCACCATCACATCTGCAATTTTTACTTTTTATGAGTAGACAACAGCATGCCACGATTTCACCTAGTGAGCAATTAGCACTTACCTAATGAATAAGCTGTATCCATCAAGTAATATACGAATTGTTCAGTAGAATCGAAAAAGAGCTTGTTTCAATCAGGTCATATATGGTTTTCTTTTTAATTTTTTTTACGAAATGGGGAAAACAGTAAAATAACAAATTTTGATATCAGGCCTAAAAAAATAAAAAAAATTGTTTCTCAGGCCCTCCTGCAAGGTCCTTTTGGCTGCCGCATGCTATCTTTTTATAACCAATTTAAACTTAAAAAAAAAAAAAAATTTAATGGTTCATGTCTGATATTTTACCTAAGTCAAAAAAATTGATGAATTTGTCCCTTGAGTGCAAGAAGGCTTTGGAATGCTTTAGCATTGCAAAGCCTTCTTGCACTCAAGGGATGAAATACACCATCACCCATGCTATTCTGTAGATTATGAGGCCAAAAACATAAACCAAGAACATGAACTTTTGGTGGCAAAGAAGTAATTACTGAAATAAAAAATAAAATAAATAACCGCTCGCCCGCATACAATTTTACAAATAATGGCCCGAGAAACAGAAGATCTACTTTGTGTGGCCTCATGTGTTTTCTGTAAAGAGTTAAGATCTGTTCATGGAAAAATGGGTACAAAGTGCAGTGTGTGCATAAAAATGTGATATACACCATGAATTATTGGCGGTCGCTTTCCAAGACTTCAAACTCATCAAACTTCACTTACTAAGAATAGGTACGTATTGACTTACATTTGCTCCACTGAAGTATTAATGTATTATACCAAACTCAAATAAATGTGAATATTGTTGCGTGAAGCTTATTTGAAAAATTGGGTAATATTTTAGGAATCCCTACTAACTCTGCACCAGTGAAGTGAAGGGTGTGCAGATGTTCATTTATGTTTTTCTTCGGAAACATTTTGCTGATGCCAGAACTGAACAATAGCATGCTCCACTTCAAATGGTAGCAAGCAGTAAACAGTGGAACTCCCATTTTCAAAATCGAAAGACTGGGTACAGTAAAACCTGTCTTGAGAGACCACTGTCTTGAGAGACCACCTGCCTTGAGAGACCACATCTGCCAGGCACTGATTGGTTTTACTCTATAATGGACCTGCTATGGGAGACCACCTGTCTTGAGAGACCACTGTGACCTGGTACCAACTTGTATTTTTATGCCATAATGGACCTGTCTTGAGAGACCGCCCCTTTGAAGACTGAAACCATTACTAAAACTTTTTACCTGTTCTGGAATTGGAAAATCCACTGTGGTTATACTAACATAATTAAAAGTATTAAAAGCTCTTAATTGGGTTTCAATTGCTATTCAGTTACATAACTCATTAAAGATTGAGATGTTTTTATAAGACCCCTGTGAAAAGATTAGGATTATTGCTGAAGATTTTCAACACGAATTTATTTTTATAATTTTTATAACAGTCCATTTCAATTTGTTACAAACACTTCATAAAAAAAGAACAACTACAAAGTAATTACAAAAATCTATTCTTCTCCATTTCTGAATTGTGTGGTTAGTTATTCACTAACTTGAGAAAACCTGAAACCTGTTATGAGAGACCACCTGTCTTGAGAGACCACTTTTGTGTGACCAAAAGGGCAGTCTCCCAAGACAGGTTTTACTGTACCAACCAATTTGTGACTATCATCCAGTACTCTACACCTGACACAGGATCACAGCAACATTACGTGTACAGTCCCTGTAAAAGCTGTCTTCCAAATTACCCCAGTTGTTACATATGATTACATATTGCAGTCACTGTTAATCCAGTTCAATTAAGACCTCTGTGTCTATTTATAGAGGAACTTTTTATGAGTGGGCAGAGCTAATTGATGGGGTTTTTCAGCACTGGTCTGATAAAGCATGACACTTTTGAGATGTTGTTTAAAACCTTTCTGACAACTTTTATTTATCAAATGTTATTAAATATCTTTTTTAAATTTATTCTGTATTTTGTTATATTTTATTGGGGATGTATATATATCAATATATTCAATTAATTGTAGTTTGTAGCAAAATCACATTAAAATAATCTTGGCATATAAAGTTCAAATGGAGAAATATTCAACTCTAATTACTGTGCAATATTCATTTTTTTCATTGCGATCAGAGGCTGTTTCAGAAACAGTCAGTAGCTATTGTCGGCTCTTGTTTTACATCTTTTGAAGTGTAATTAAAGGATTAGTTCGTTATATTACAACAGCCTGGGTCTACTTTTCTCAGTGGTCCAAAGCAACAAACCTCAAGCTATACGCAGCGTTTTTGAACGAAATATAAAATATATGTATATGTTTCTTCTAATGTTGCTGAGTTCTGACAGGAAACTGAAAACTCTCCCAAATTCTGCCAATTTATTATTTTTAACTGATCTCAGATACATTCAGACACATCGCATCCCATCTCGCCACATCAGGGTCTCTGCTAAAACACTCGAGGAGTGAGGATTCCACTCACAAAATATGCTCTCAGCTTCAGTGGAATAGGGACAGCGAACACAACATATTTCTGCAGATGGACCGTAGGTTGTCGTTCAAAGGACCCTCAGCTCAATGAAGTGCTTTTTTTCACATGGGTTGAGATGCTTGCATATCCCACTTGATAATGCGTAAGATTCCTACCCCACCCAAGTTCACCGGATTTTTTTAACAGGCCTAGGCCCACAAATAGTAAGCTTACAGCAACACTGAACATTAGGAGATGGAAACACAGACATTAAATGTTTGTGGGGTTGGCCTACGCATCTGAACCCTCTGATGGCAAGATGGCAGGCCCATATAACAGTTGGTTCTCTGCCTCCATTGAATTTGTACTTAGCCCCCCCACCCACCCACCCAACCAACCAACCAACCAGTCAGATGATATCTATACTCGACTGGTCTTCCACTGCCTTTTTTTACCCAGAACATTTTTTTTTTTGGGGGGGGGGGGGGGGGGGGGGGGTGCAGATTAACATTCTGCAACCGTCTTTTGGGTATTCTTTTTATATTTTTGCCCCGCCAAGTTGAGTGGGAACATCGCCTTGTAAAACATGGATGCTTTGCCGTGTCACTGGAGTGAGTTCGCAATGGAGCGGTTCGTTCTCTGCACACCTTGAAATCCAACATTACCCGTTGAACGCTTATTTTATTTTATTGAGAAATGTTGTATATCATCCTCGGATTAAAGGGGATGTCGTCATTCGGAGTTGCTGTGCATCCCGCCCCAGGTCCCACTGCCTAGTCAAACCACAGACATCTGGAGTCCTGATTAATATCACATCGCCCCAACGTCACACCTCCACCTTATATATGCCCCCCTCCACCACACACACATACACTCACTTCCAAAATAAATAACACACAGATCCGTGTATTATATATTTCGGGGGGAGGGGGGGGGGGGGGTGTGCATATAAGAATGAGGTGTTTTGAGGTAGGGGTGATTTAGATCAGGTTTCCAGACGTCTGTGGTCTAATAACTCTGGCAATTTGGCCCGTTTAGTGGGTAACGAAACTACGTTGTTCTCAACCTGTTATGTCGACGTCAGCTGTCCTTCATGCGAATACCTGAATACCTAGAAATGCAACCAAATTGTGTAAAGTTCTTTTTCATTGCCCGGAATATGTCGACCACTGCAGAATAAAAAAGGTGTGTATTTGAATGACTCTTTTCGAAAGGTTCTTCAACCTGTTACAAATGAAGGTTTTTTATTATTTCTATTTTTGGCGTAACTTCGCTAATAATAGTCGGATTGTAAAAATTCAAGAACGAAATCGGACTGATGTTTACTCAATATATTCAAAACGAAATGTGTTTTTAAAATTTCCCTATGATATTAAAAATAGTATTTGCCCGACTGGTTGGAAAAATGTGCTAATTGGTATCCAAAAATTATGGGATCAAAGAAAAACCGACATCGACAAAACCTAACGAGAAGGTTTTCACAAATATTCATGCGAGATCGAAACTGCCCACAAAAGTCATTTTGTATAAAATTTCAAAATAAATTTTAACGATTTTATTTTTATTTGTGTAGTTTGGGAGCGATGTGCTTTTTTCCCTAATTATCAACAGCTGTTTGGCAGAGAAATGATGTTTGGAGGTCCTATTTTGGGTCGGAAGCATAACCTTGTCACAACATTGGGAAACACTTTGTGCTAATTATAACTGATAGTACGTCTTATTTTAGTCATGTGGTTGGGTTTTGATACCCCACCTCGAAGAGCAATTAGTGGGGAGTCGATTGGCAGTGTTTTACAGGGAGCGTACACGTAATGAAATAGCAATTAGTATGGTGTACCCTTACTCAGAGAAACAACTGGAAACAGCATATAATTTTGTCTATTGAGCAGTCCATGCCCATGGCAACAGGTGCATGATAATTATACATAATCCGCATATTAATTGCAAATGTAGATCTGATCAAAATCTTTTCTCAAGAATTTTGTGAAGCCTACGTAATTATATAAAATTACATTGAGTATCAAGAAGTTGTTCGGGTCTTTATGTCACGACATAATTGAACTGATGCATGTCAAGCATGCAAATTGTGCCAGTCAAGGACCATGACAGGCTGCTTAATTATTTGCAGACTTTCTGATAGTTCTAAGTGCAGGCCTTCCATTTCTAGGAATGAACATCCCTTCAGAATCAGACTGAATAGACATATAATTAGCCTGGTATGATTCGATAATAATATCTTCTTAACTGGTAGTGTGCTGGAAGCCCATATTTGGGCTTTATTCAGAAGTGTAGGTACTCCAACTTAACCCTTTATCTAACCTGAAAAATGGACGACACTTGCAAAAATAATTCTTGAATAACTAATTTTTTTCATTTTTTGTCTCAAAAACACGTGCTCGTTCCAACGAGGGGTCATAACCTATGTTTTTGAGACAAAAAATGAAAAAAATACTGAAAATTAATTGGCGATTTTTGAGAATAGCACTGGCCGGTTTTGGCCGTTACGTTAGGTAAAGGGTTAAAGGCTCCATGTTCTGTGGATGCACTTCATTTTATCTTTGGATTGAAACTATTTCGTCTGTACAGATTTTCTTAGTTAAAATTTATGGGAGAGTGCTCATGTTCTGTGGATGCACTTCATTTTATCTTTGGATTGAAAATATTTCGTCTGTACAGATTTTCTTTGTTAAAATTTATGGGAGAGTGCTCATAGGCACTCTCCATAAATTGTAACGAGAATACATGTGCACTAAGGCAGTCACGAATGATCAAAAAATCGATCAACCGTCGATTGAGGTCATAATCGACGATTTTTTTCAATGATCGATTATTTGACTGGACATGTGCTGTCATACCTTTTTGTTAAACAAAGGGGAAATATTGATTCACAAGCTATTGTTCCACATAAAGGACCTATTTCGACAACAAATGTGTGTGTGAATGGGGTTAAAACATAAAACCAATATATAGCTTCAAGTCGCGGCACCACGCGAGTTAAAGTTAGCCGAAACCCAGTCATCATCGTATGCGTGATCACTCAGTTCCCAATACTTCTCATTCCTTTGATGTGAGTCATGTGACCTGTCAAAAAAACATCAATGTTGTTACGAGGTTGTATTTAATAAATCCCTGGAAAGATTGAGCCCCCCAAAGGGAAAGCATTTTCACACTGAACAGGGGCTGAATCATTATCATTCATGGGCCGAATTTTCCGGTTCCAGCATAGCTGGCTCACTACCATTAGCGGTGATAACAATTTAACAAAAATAACATAACACTCGACGATGCCTTACTGTCAATGGCTACATTGTATTCCTTGCCAATAAGACATTGTCGAGTGTTGAGTTGTTTTTGTTTTTATCAATTTGATACTTGATAAGCAATTTTAACATACGGAAAGTAAAGAGGGAAAAACTTTGAAATGCCATGTTATTTATTTTAAAGTATGATGATTTATTTTGTTCTCCGACGTACCGCAACCGGAAGTTTCATTTCCACATGTAAAGCTTTGTTGACTTGACATTCCCTGAGGCTAAATTCATAATCATTACACATTGAGCACGGATGGGGCCATTAGTGAGTTTAGTATGCATTTTTCTATGATTTGAAGTTTGAATCTATGCGATGTAGATTCTGTTTTGTCAAATTTTTCAAAGTTTGGTGTTCGTTTGCTTCATTTACGATTAGGATATTTTAATTTTTAATGCCTCCCAAGTTATTTCATAGACGAAGTTCTAAGAAACGAGACAGAAATATTAACCATAAATAATCGAATAACCGTCGATTTTTATGACAAAATAATCGATTGTGAAAATTCATAATCGTGACAGCCTTAATGTGCACAAATTTTGTCAACGCAAAATAATTCAGCACTCTACCAGTTAATAATGGAATGACACACGTTTTTCCAATCAAAACTGTCTATACTGTTTCTGGGTAATAAAAATAGAATTAAATTCAAGGCTATTCAAGGCTGTTTCTCGATATATTTCAGCATTTTCCAAGGCCCTTCAATAGCCAAATTCAAGGATTTCCAAGGCCCTGCCTTCACTCGTGCTAACTTGGACCTCTGGTCATAACCCCCTCCTGTGGGAACCCTGTGTTTATATTGTCAATTTAGGAGGATTCCAAGTGAATACATGCCAAAATTACAACAATAGAGACAACTAACAGCAATTAGTTTCACATACCTTTAAAGGTTCCAGTTCTCGGATTTGTTGTCTTTGGTATGCTAGCATCATCTCATACTCATTTTTCACAGCTGATAGTAATGGTTTGTAAGTCTTGAAGTCCTCTATCAAATATTCAAATACTTCTCTGTGAGCCTGAAGAAAAAATGTCCTAGTGGAGGATACCTGCACTTTTTGGGGCTGATGCAAAATTTATGTCATGAGTGAGGTAGAAAAGTTAAAAAATTTATAGTAATTTATATATTTTTTATACTTACCAATGACCCAGACATAGCTGGTGCTAACTCTTAAAATATAGGGCCAAACACAAATTTTGCCCCCCAATCCCCAAAATTTGCATCTAAAACTAAAGAAAACATGTCCTGAAAGGCCCTCCACACTTCGCCCCTACTGCGCATGCGCAGTGTCAAGGACGTTCCGAAATTGGCGCCATTAATCATTCTAATAACCAGTGCCTGGTAAGCGCTATGTACTCAGCGGGGAGGCAAGAGTTCCCAACTCCTGGGAGGGCCATCCCCGTCTGGGTCATTGGTAAGTATAAAAAATATATAAATTACTATAAATTTTTTAACATTTTTATACTGTACCAATGACCCAGACATAGCTGAATAGTAAAAAGGCTGGAGGGCCAAGGACATAGAGCAAAATGGAATACGCTCAATAAAATAAAATAGAGTCATCCCCTGTAGGGAAAAAGAAGTAATAGGCCTTACATGTATCTTTCTTATTTATGATAAATTAGAAAGATACAACCCCTTCCAAAATTGAGCTTCATACATCCATGTACTCTATTAATATCCAATATAATCCTTATACTAATAATTTTTAAAGTAAGCCAATAAATAAAGTAAGTCTAGAGAATAGAGACTCTTATACTCCTAAAAGTGTCTGAGGATTGCATAATCATGTCCGTTGACATATGCAATATTCAAAAGCTATACTTTAAAAACTAAGACTTGAATGAATTTTAAAAACCTAAACTTCTCACTAAACAACCATCCCAATAACAGCTCAGAATTACTAACTCCGGAGGAGGTATCCCCTTGTTTTCATAGTAAAACAGGTGACCCAAGGGAACACCCTCCCCCCCCCCCCTTTTTCTTGCCCTGGGTCAAATAGCCCAGAGCGAAGAGGGCAGCCGAACGGAGACACTGCCGAAACAGACAGCCTACCTAGCTATAGTAGCAACTGTTAAGTGAATGACATTCTGAGCAGTAGATAATAGACCTAACAATAGAGGCCTCCAGAAATGGACTCGATATTTCTGAGATAAAATTCATGAATGTGGATGGCTGAGCGCAATGAGCGGCCTTCAAAAATCTATAATAGCGACACTATTAATGTAAGCCCAAGAAGTAGAAGAACTCTTACTTCATGAGCCGAAATCTTAAGCACAACTGCTAAGTCAATGATATACCATAAGCAGTACCGATAGTTAATAGAATCCATTAACAATAAAATGGAGCGTAACGTCCTTCTACTAGACATCAAAGACAGAAGAAGCTTACGCCCATAGTAATAAACAGATATCTGTTTATAAATACATAAACTGTACCCGGAAAGAGTAAAGGCCTATGCCCATACGAAGACGGAAGGACCTTAAAATAATAGGTTCCGGATAATAGGAGCCTAACTCTTATGCAACAATCCAACCTAAATAGTAATGGAAATAGTGATTCCGAAACTACGAAAGTGAAAATCATCCATCGATAGTGCATGAAACTCACTGACTCTACAGTAAAAGAGAAACCAACAGAATTACTGTCTAAAAGGTCAGAATTTGAAAACTACTGTTTCCAGAGGCTCAAATGATTACTTAGCTAAATAAGAACCGAAGTTAAAATCCGTATAGGAATTTAATCTAAAGATTCTAAGTCTATTTATCAAAAAGTTACTAACTGACTTAGATAAAGAGACAAAAGACTCAATTGTAAACTATCGTAGAGTGCATAGGTATGAGGTAACATAAACCTATAACCTAAATAATAACAGGCTGCAGTAGATCTTGTGAAACAAGTATACTAAAAAATAGCAATGAGTAGTATGGAGGGATCAACAATATGAACATAATGATCCCTACACCACGACGGAAGAGCCTCCACTTTAGCCGCATAGAATAGCGAAGAAGAGGATCTCCTATAGTAAGAAATCGCGTCCAAAGCTCGTCCAGTACAGTGCTTACAATGCAATACGGACCACACAACGGAATACATGAAGGTTGCGACCTTGCTGGTTGTGATAAAGATGACACGATTTACCCAGTGAAAAAGATCCTCACATAGAGGAAGATTTCACGTTAAGACCCACAGTAGACAAGAGAGTAAATTACTCATGATCTCTGTGAAGATAGAGATGCTATCAACAGAAATGTATTGTGGTTGTTTATCTTAGCAATACCTGCTAAAACAACAGCGCCGGAGGATACGCGTATCCTATCATTCCGTCCTATAGATCAATAGAGCGTTAACAATATTAGCTCAGAGATCTGGACAAGCCAACACATACGTCTGCAATTGATTAGCAAGCTGTGTCATAAATAAATCATCATTGGGCGCTCCCATAGATAGCAAATCTGATTGAATACTTGTTTGTTGAGAGTCCATTCTGACAGCAACAAGCGACCCGTAAGAGAACGGGAGTCCGATAAAACAATCAGACGACCCGGAATATGACGGACCAAAACTGAACTTGGTGTACTATAACCAACCGACGGATTCTTTCCATTAAATTGAATAACGGAAACGAAAGAGTGCCTCCCTGGTTCCGGAGATACGCCACTACTGTCGAATTAAAGGACAGGAATTTGGGCATGCGTTTCTGAATAATGTTCATGCAATGACATAAAGCAAGCCTAAAAAACATTATTCCGCGGAAGAAAACTGATTGCTAAAAGACTGCGGAACCCAAAGACCCTGGCACTTCGAATCCGTAGGGATCAGTATTATATCCCAATCTGTTTGACTGGCAACCGTCGTAACAGCCACACTCGGGTCCGGCAACTGCGGCGGCACTCTCTGAGTCAACCACCAAATGTTTGCCCCAGTCTGAATCTCTTGTAACACTAGATAGACAAGAGAACGTGTAAATCGAGCAATTCATGGATTGCCGAAAAGTTGCCGTCGAAGAGAAGCTCCTCCGAGAACGAAGCGACTCTGAGAGAGTTCTTAACCTTACTATCCACGCGTGTGGATGTAGCTAGGGCTGCGTCACGTCTAACTAACTCCAATCAGCCACTGAAGGGCGGAGTTATACGTGAACAAACTACTGCCCTCAAAAGAAATTACATTGAGAATAATATCCCGTAAATCTTTTCTTGAAGACGTAATGATAACGCCTCAGTAAGGCGGATTACGTATAATAAAGCATCTAAGTCTACTATACATAATGTCGTTCCCAACATTGAAATTGGAAAAGACATAAACGGCGAAAAAGAATATATGCAGTCTTTAATCACACCGTCTAGACGCATATGAACTCTCGGTATGCCCTGCTCTGCCAAAATAAACTATTTGTATAAATGATAAAATGGCAGAAATGAGCAACGCGGACAAGAAACTAAACTATCATGCTTAGTAGCAGGCTTGTATATATATATATATAGCGTCGAAAAATAAAACACATGTTGTAATGACAATATTGGACTGCGTCGGTAAGTCAGGGACAATGTCCCTGAACCGATCGAAAAATCCGAGTCCAATGACGCTATAAGTCTCTTATCCAAGATCGCAGCAATGAAGTCCGAAATAATAATCACTGGAAGATAATGCCAGAAGATATGAAAGGCATCTTCCGATACTACTAAAGGGAAAACTCGAATTCTTTCGAATCCCTTTCGCCATCCTGTCGGACCCTATAAAGCGTTCGGTCGTCCGTACCTGATGCAACCGCGGACCGCACCGACCCAGCGCCGTCGGATAATTCCTGATTCGACCGAGAAACTGTCAATTGCTGGGATGCTGCGAAACAACTGTGCTATCTCGGATAGCATGTCCGTCACTGAGGCCTGAGGAGAAGCGGTCTTACGATGCATTGCCGCTGGAAGCTCCGTGATCGTTACCCCGTGCATACTACCAATATGCGAGCGAACGGAGTGTATAGGCCTCGTGTCCCTTGGTTACCGGATGGCGCGACCTATTTGCCGTGGAATCACTGAATGCCGAAACTGATCGGATACTCGAGGTCACGTAGCCAATGTGCGGTCGTGTGCCCTGCTGTGAGGATGAGGAAGCATTAAAGACAGTCTCTCGGACTGTCAATATAACGGAGCGTCCCGACCAACGGACATATGCTCCGAATGTAAAATATCTGAACCACAACATGCGGTCCCCTATGTTGTTGGGCGAGAGAGGGACCTCTCTCGCTCACAGCCCGGACGGACCTGGACAAGCCAGGAACCGGACTAACAGGCTTCCTCCGATCTGTCCTCAATCTGCCGTCACTGGGTGAGTACTAAAGTAATTAAAGTGCTCGCATCACCCAAATCTCCTTCCTAGACCGCAATGGACGAACCCGGCAGCCGAACCATTCGATGAATGTACGCTACACCGGGTGAGCTAGCGAATGTCACTCCGTAGGCGATAGACATATTCCATGAGCACTTATTGCCGCTAACTCTTCATTAACTATGACGACAGAGGCACACTTTTGAAAGACATCTCCATAACTCTTCGAACAAGAAACCAGAAATGCTTGGTTAGCAAGCATAAAATAATAATATATATAGCGTCGTTCAATAATTCGAAAGTTTGTGTGACATTATTGGACTATGTCGGAACTGAGGGACGATGTCCCTAAACCGAACCAAAAATTTCTAAGTGGACCGACGCTATCAGTTTCTTATCTGGCATCGCAGCATTCTGGTCCGACGAAAGAAGCTGTAGAAGACCAAGTCAGATGACATACACAACAGCATATGTTGTTTCGAAAGGGAAAGCTCGAAATCCTCCGAATCCCTTTCGGAATCCCGTCGGACCGGATGAAACTTTCGGACGTCCGTACCCGCTTCCGCGGAGCGTCCCGACCCAGCATCGTCGGATAAAATATATGCGACAGATTCAGTTGATGCTGGGATGCTGCGATAAACTGTGCTATTAAGGAAAGCACGTCCGATCCCGAGGCCTGTGCAGTAGCGGTCTTACGATGCATTGCCGCCGGAAGCTCCGTTACGTTGTCTCCTGCACACTTCCTATGCGAACGTCCGGAGTCTGCAGGCCTCATGTCCCTGGCTACCGGATGGTGTGACCTGGTCGCCGAAGAATCCTTGATCGGCGAAGCTGGTAATATATCGGCGGTCACGCAGCCAAGGTGCGGTCGTGTGCGCTGACGAGAAGAGGAAGCCTTAGCAGTCTCAGCGGACTGCCTATACAACGGAGCGTCCCGAGCGACGGACGTATGCTCCGCTTACGACACATTTTGTACCACAACATCTGGGGCCAGATGTTGTTGAACGAGAGAGGGGCCTCTCTCGCTTGCCGTCCGGATGGACCGGAACGAGCTATGAACCGGACTAAAAGGCTTCCTGCGTTCTCCCTCCGATCCGCCGTCACTGGGTGTGCATTAGGTTAATTTATAGTGCTCGCATCACCCCAAAATTCCTTCTAGACCGCAACGGACGAACCCGGCTGCCGAACCATTCGGTGAATGGACGCTACACCGGGCGAGCTAGCGGACGTCAAAGGCCGTCGAACCTACTAGGGTCCTCTTAAGCAATTGGCGTATTTACATGAGCACTTTTCCGCTAGCCCTTCATTAATTGTGACGACGGAGGCACACTGTTGGAAGACATCACAGATACATCACCCTAATCTTGATCGTCTGAAATAGAAATTGATAAAGTAGAGTGACCCTGCGGGGAAAGGACCGGAGTGTCCAAATCCCCAACAACATACCGTGACATACGCTTCCCATATTGTCATCGAAATCATACGATACAGAACAGGAGTTAATGCGAGTACACTGACCACATATAGAATGATAATAAAGTCAGAGGAAGACTTCCTCTTAAAACAATTGATCAATATCCTTTCAATGTGAAAAGAAAACAAGTCCTGGTACTCGCACTAACCCCTGGCAATCAAAATACATAATAATAATATGATCCATTAATATAGAAAAAATAATTGAAATCAAAATATTTTGAAAAAATATTTTTTCAGAACAGCCCAAGTTTCTGAAAAGTAACGTTGAGCCCCAATGGATCCCAAGCCTAAGTGTGGACAAAAATTTTAAAAATATTTTAAACAATTTATTCAACACTTACGAACAATAATAATGTATCTAGTTATGATTAAAATAACATCAAGATATTATTTTTTAGAAATCCCCCCCTCACACAGAGGGCTGTTGTAAATGTAAACAATGAGTGTAAAAACACTAAAATAAGACTCCAGGCACCCAGGCCCGAAATCAGTTACCAAAAATACACTATCTGATGCAAAACAGAGACTTCCAGGGAAGAAACTGCAGAACATCAGATGGTAGATGCAGAACACAACGCCTAACCACCCGTAGGTGAAGACGTAAACATGGGGAAAGAACAGAATTCATTCTGTTATTCAGCTAAAACTCCCAAGAAAATTTAGTAATAATAATTACAAAAACTATGCCAAAAGCATGGGAGAATAGCAAGGGGGAACTTAAAGGACAGGGAGAGAGGAAAACACTTAAAAAAACAGTGTAACTAAATAATCAGAATGACAACAAAATGGCTGCTGCCTTGAAAATAGGTAACTTAACATAATTTCATTAAAAAATTTTAAGTTACAGCCCTGATAATATTCTGTCACACATTCTTTTCCTCTCCTCCTTCTCTATCCTCCTTAGAATCACCGTTTCACTAATATTTATGTGTCTGGCATCATTTAAACTGAGATTTATAAGCACAAAGATCAGTCAGATGTTAACTGATGAAGGGCCAAACTTAGAATGATTAATGGCGCCAATTTCGGAACGTCCTTGACACTGCGCATGCGCAGTAGGGGCGAAGTGTGGAGGGCCTTTCAGGACATGTTTTCTTTAGTTTTAGATGCAAATTTTGGGGATTGGGGGGCAAAATTTGTGTTTGGCCCTATATTTTAAGAGTTAGCACCAGCTATGTCTGGGTCATTGGTACAGTATAAAAATATATAAATTTTTATTCATGAGTGCCAAAGTCACACAGGAAAATGAAAAAATTTAAAGTAATTTATATATTTTTTATACTTACCAATGACCCAGACTAGCTGGTGCTAACTCAAAAATATTTAGGGGCCAAACACAAATTTTGCCCCCCTAATCCCCAAAATTTGCATGCAAAACCGAAAATTAGAAGTCCTATCTGGCCCTCCATACATTTACCCTCTGTGCATGCACAGATGCCAGGAAGTCACCAAAACTGGCACCAACATCATTCTCTGAAAAAAAGATTATAATAATTCAGCGGGGAGGTATGAGTGCCCAGTACTGCCCACTCATAGGAGGGCCATTCCCGTCGGGGTCATTGGTAAGTACAAAAAATATATAAATTACTTTAAATTTTTTCATATTTTTATACTGTAACCAATGACCCAAACTAGCTGAATCGTAAAAAGGTGGAGGGCCCAGAACTTCCGTAATAGTAGATCAACATAGATCAAATCCTTCAATCCATGATGAAGAAAATTAGAATAATTAGAATTTACATGTATGTCTCTTTATATCATAATAGAAGAGACATATCCTAATATGGATCCCAATTATGTAAATCCTAAATGCGAGCATGAAATAATGTTAATTAGGATGTAACAAATAAACAATTTTTAAGGCTAGTCGGGACTAAGCCCTAAAAATTAGAATGGCATATTGAGAATGAGAGAAAATTGCTCATAAACCTATGCCAAACAATAATACTACAGCTGATCGCCGAATATAGTATGGACAAAACAGCTTCCTTAATAGTTACATACCCAATAAGCCAGAGAAGTGGACAAAATGACGCCCCTCCCCCCCCCCTTTTTTGAACATATCTTCAAAAAGAAAGAGGGGAGAGCTCTGGAATCAATAATCAGAACCCGGAAATGATATAAATATCGATCAGGCACTCAAAAATTAATTCATGAATAATAAATGGTGCTTAATGCCACTTCACAAGCCAAGGATATAGCGATGATTTTGGTACATAACATTATCCGCTACAAAATATGCACGGCAGACGGCGTATACAGGTACAACGAAATCTGTGAAATAATAATATAACATACACATACAAAAGTGAGATACGATGAACAATCTCTGCAGAGAAAACACGCTTCAAGATCATTCACAGGAGGCCTCTGTAATATTAAATCCGGTAAGAACACTCTCCAACCCGTACTATTTGGTATCTACAACTATAAACACGTGAGAATATGCGATTTGAGAACCGACAAAATAGAGACCAGGATCTAGAAATGGAGGTAGGTATGATTAACCGGCTCCAACACAGACCGCCCCCAAAATATATAATAATTTCAAGGTCCACCAAAGTGATAGCATAATCACATATTGTGAGAGTGCATAAAAATCCAGCCTGTAATCATCTAAAAACCACTAAATGGTTATGCAGTCACCTATGAACTCAAATAGCAGCCATTATGATGATAAAATAGGTGCTTGTATATTAGAAATCAGAAAATAAACACTGGAAACTAATGCAACAGAACTGCATATATGCCTATGAGGGCACCATCCAACATGACCCAAACGCAAAGTAAGTATGTATTAAAATATATTTACTCAACAGGGTGAGTGTGGGGTGGGGGGGGGTGGGGGGTGGGGGGGGTGGGGGGGGGGTGGGGGGGGAGTCGAGGGGGGGGAATTTGAATATATGTCGAAACCTCCTCACCCACATTATAATCATTGCTGGTCCAGACAGCAATAATATAGTGACCACAAAGCTCCCTCACGTCTGACATCTGACTAATGCCACTGAGAGCGGAGAATGACATGAAGAACAAAACTTCCCTTGGAGAAGAAAACCCTGTCGTGGGGGAAGCTTCTGGTGAATGTTCCATAACAGACACCATAACCTCAATGTAATCAATAGAAACAAATGAATTGAAGGATACACATGTCCTCTCATTTATTCCCATGAAAATGGCTGAGCGTCAAATGTATGTGCTCAAATGCCTAATACCAGCAACACAAATGATGGAAACTATTATTCCCGTGCACCACAAGTTAACTATCTTGAAGTGATTAGGGCTGTCACGATTATTCGATTAATCGATTGCTGATCGATCACGCCGAAATCGATTAGTATTTTTCGTTGTCGAAGAATCGGTAAATTTTACCCCATTTTGGACGTTTAATAATTAAAAAAAAAATGAAAAAAACTATTGTTTCTTAAGGTAAAGGGTCAAGAACGTTGACGTTAAATCTCAAGAAGCCGTTAGAAGCATTTGCCTTTTGGGAACATTCAAAGCTTTGATGTTCCAAACGTTTGAACCGTCAGTGTAATAATCAAGACCGGTCGGCAGTTGCGAACTTGCGAAGTTCGCAACTGACGACCGGTCTTGATTATTACACTGACGGTTCAAAAGTTCAGAACATCAAACCTTTGAATGTACCTAAAAAAGGATCGTCTTCGTTGTTTACTTGAGGAAGGTCAACTGACTTGAACTTCATTTTTAACAACTTAAAGAGAGGGAAATGTGGGGACGGGGTCATCTATGTACGATTAATCGATTATAATCGATTATTTGCGACGATTAATCGATTCCGAAATTCAAGAATCGTGACAGCCCTAGAAGTGATCCCAGATAAGATCATGTAATAGCCATACAGTTAGAATAAGCCCAAGATGCTGCCAGCGCTTTACTTAATGCGCTGAAATCTTAAGCACTGACTGCTGATTGGAAGATAAATTTATCTAAGCAACACGAATAGCTAACTGACTTCATTTAACAATAGAATGAACCTAAATTTCCCTTCTATAGGAAATTAATGATAAAAGAAGCGTTTCTTCTCTTCTGATAACTCTGATCTGCGTCTATAAATAGATGATCGATAATAATATAATTCAATGATGTAGCGTAAACAATGAGACATCATTTCTGAATATGTGATATCCAAGAATCGAGGGTCCCAAGATCTCTGCATAGAGGGACCATAGGACTCAGGATTGTAACCCAATATATGAACTCACATCCGTCATAATTGAGAAAACCGTAAAATATATGCCCATACTTGACCTTATATTAAAAGATTCTCTAAAACAAAACAGGTCTAGAGCGAAAAAACGTCTACCACTCCAGTTAAGGATAACTGGAGGGGACGTGTGCGTAAGCGACCCATCGAAATAACATTCATAGCCACTCCGCACAAGCCCCTCTAGTGCATTAAATTTTCCGCTGTTAATGCGTCAGATAACAAATAAAAGCGAGCCAAACAGCTGGCTAATTCGCTCTGTGAAACAACAGACGAACCAGCCTGTTGAAAATGAATTGTGGGATATGTGTATCCTATCATTCATCCCATAAGACATTATCTAGTTCACAATTCAAGTGATCTAAAGAACAATACTCGCTACATCGCCGAACACTCGCTTTTCGACTGAAAGATTATCATAAATAACCTAATTATCCAGTTCTAGTCAACATCGGTTGGACCGAGCTCTATAAGAGCCTCGAGCCACCGGCTCAGAGGTGTCTGATCAGTAACTCAAACAGACGTAAATCCCCTATCCAAGTGTCTGTATAGACAATCCCTAAAGTAATATACCTTCGCTATGAGTCCTTACAGACGATCTGAGTCTAGGACAACCTTCTCTTTTTCTGCTGATGTGGTCGATTAGACCCCAGCTTAAATAGTCGAGTATTGGTGCTTTCTTGTAGCTTAATCCTACAATAAGAAAGCTTACCATCAAAGACTTAGGGATACCTATACCTTCGCTATGAGTCCTTATAGACGAACTGAGTCTAGGACAGCCTCTTCTACTCTTTCTGCTGGTGTTGGTCGATTAGACCCCAACTTAGAGAGTTGAGTATTGATGCTTTCTTGTAGCTTAATCCTACATTAATGAAAGCTTACCATCAATGACTAGTGTCTGGGAAACTAAAGTGACCTGTAGCAAGTTTTCCACCTAGTCAAATGTTAAAGATGAAGACGCAAGGCTTCGTCACATGAGAATAGCTCCCACTTAACAATTGTTAAGACAGAGATATATATATAATAGGTCTGGAAAGAATTTTTAAAAGGTACAAATGACCAAAAAATTCCTTTCCCTCTATACGTTGCGTCACAGTACTTAAAATTGAAGTAAATAAGACCATGAGTCTAAATTCGCTCTGAATAAGAAATTATCTTCTCAATTGTGTCCGAGCGAATGGCTAAATGATGAAGGTAAGGCTACAACTAAGATCTTAGCCTGCTCATTGAATGCAGAGAAACTTTCAACACATCTTCCCCTGTAGTTTTTTAAAAGTATGTGAACAAACACAAACGGTTAAAAATACAGAAGAAGATGATAAGAAACCGTATCACTTTTTCACGAAGGAAGTTAAATATGGTGTCATCTACACAATCGAAGACCTGTGACACCCGTGTAGACCTAACCGGAAAGAGATCTTATTATCCTGCTCTTTGTCCGGATGAAGTCAGCGTCTAACTACGCTAGCAGTTTCTCATAATTACTCGCAGCATTGTAATTCACTGGAACAAGTTCAAGGAAACAATAATGTATAGTATCCATATCATCCATGAGTTGTTCCGAAAGGGAAAGTTATCCTATTCCATATCCCTTTCATCACTCGTCAAAATCAGTTAGAATCATGGTCACCAGCATCTGAACAGGCAGATGACTGGACCGATCAAGCACCATTCAACAGCTCAAGTTTTGAGACTAATGTTGAGTGTTTCCGCCTTAGCAGGAATACTGCGATTAGCTGCACAATATGCGACAGCAAGTCTGCTATGGAGGTCTGAGGAGCAGAGGTCATGAATTGCTTGTCTGCCGGCTGCTCCTGGGACAGGGTGTCCAAGATGAGTATTACAGCGGATGTCCTGATGAATGAAGCCTCATCTTCTTGGCTACAAGATGGTGCGACTTTCTTCACAAAGATGCACCTTTTGACGATGCATACTAGATATCCTAAGTCATTTAGCCAAGGTGCGGTCGAGAGTGATTGGTAGATGCTAAAGAAGCCAAACTGTAGCCGTCCCCGGCTAAGAATTGAACTAAGCATACCGGACAATAGCTATGTACGTAAGCTCTGACTGACGCAAGTTCCTACCAACAACACCCATCCCCAGATGTTGTTAAAAGAGAGAGAGAGGGGTCTCCCTTTTACTCGCGGTCCGGGGAGACATGGACGAGCGTACCTCAGAACTTGCCGGCTTCTTCCTTCCATCAACACAGGGTGAGCATGATTGGATTAAATAGTGCTTGCTACACCCTTATTCTCTCTCGACCGCTACAGACATACCCGGCGTCACACCACTAGTTTACATGATAGATCTGCCGGTTGAGCTTACTGGAGACAAGGGATGTAAACCTCTTTTGAAGCCTAGCCCTTGTCTAATATCATTGAGCACTTTTCCGCTAGCTCTGAATACAATGCACATGCGACACATCCGGCGTCACAGTCTTCTGATATTCAATCTTAACTGCTTCACCGGCATCAGGAAACTGAAACTACTCATCACGGTTTATAGCCCTGTGCAATATAAAGATCACTTTGTCCATTATGTAGAAGAATGTAAGACTAGCCCACCCTGGCTGCCTATTAGACGGGATGTCCTGGACAGGAGGTATGGACATATACTCCAACTGATACAAGTTCCTACCAACAACATTTGTCCCCAGATGATGCTGTAAGAGAGAGAGGCCTCTCTCTTGCTCGCTGTCCTGTGTAACCTGGACGCGCGTACCTCAGAACTTGTCAGTTTCCTCCTTCCGTCGTCGCTGGGTGAGCATGGTTGTATATCATAGTGCTTGCTCCACCCTATATCATCTCCTAGCCCGGCATCACAGCTTTCAGAGGCCTGAATAACCACTTCACCGGTCGAGCTAGCTGATGACAACAGACTTTGTGGGTCGTGTGTGCTTTTCGAACGTACAGGAAGCTATAAGACTAGCGGACCCCGGCAGCCTATGGAAAGATCGTCCCAGACAGGAAGGCATGGACGTAAGCTTCAACTGACACAAGTTCCTACCAACAACCTCTGACCCCAGATGTTGTTATAAGAGAGAGTGGCTTCTCTCTTGCTCGCGATCACGGAAGACCTGGATGAGCATACCTCAGAACTTGTCTGCTTCCTCCTTCCCATGCTTCATCCTGTCCGTCGTCGGAGGGTGAGCATGTTCTTATTTTTATAGTGCTCGCTACACCCTTATTCCTCTTCTCAACTGCTACAGACATACCCGGCATCACACCACTAGTCTACATGATAGATCTACTGGCTGAGCTAGCTGGAGGCAAGGGACATAAACCTCTTTGAAGCCTAGCCCTTGTCTAATATCATCGAGCTAGCTCTAATAGTATAATGCAACGACGGAAGCACACTCCCTGACGGTGTCACGAAGCCACACCATGTTCTTGTTCCTCTGTAAATAGAAACTAAAAAACTACAGTGACATTTTGGCGAGAGGACCAGAAGTGTCCTCTCACCGTGATAGGACCGATAGTGTCCACTCGCCTAACACAAACCATGACACCCACCATCAACAGTGTCAAACCTGACACATGGAGCAAGAATTAGTGGTAGTACATCAACTATACTCAAGACAACGACCATGAAAATAGAGGAAAGGGTTCCTGTATTTGCTTTACTATAAGATAAATATTATTACCTAAATTCTAATATATATCATTGTACCACCACCAAATCTTACATAAATATAAGATAACATTAAAATACAATCAATGAAATAAATACATCCAAAAGAAAAACATTCCTTCAAAAAAAATTTTTCAAAAAAATTTTTCTTATATAAGAGCCCAAGTTCCCAAAGGGAACGATGAGCCGAAAAGAGCCTAAGTGTGACAAAATTATCATAATATGCTAAAAAATTAACTACCACTCTATCAGAATATTTAATGTTACTTACAACTGTCGTTCCTAAAAGTTAAAAAATTTATAGTAATTTATATATTTTTTATACTTACCAATGACCCAGACTTAGCTGGTGCTAACTCTAACAAAACCAGGGCCAAACACAAATTTTGCCCCCCAATCCCCAAAATTTGCATCCAAAACAAAAAGAAATCAGGTCCTAAAGGACCTCCATACTACGCCTCTACTGCGCATGCGCAGTGACGCAGACGGCCCGAAATTGGCGCCAATTATCATTCTTACTGGCAGTGCCTGGTCAGCGCTATGTACTCAGCGGGGAGGCAAGAGTTCCCAACTCCAGGGAGGGCCATCCCCGTCTGGGTCATTGGTAAGTATAAAAAATATATAAATTACTATAAATTTTTTAACATTTTTATACTGTACCAATGACCCAGACTTAGCTGAATAGTAAACAGGCTGGAGGGCCTAGGACATAGAGGAAAATCCAATAAGCTCAACTATATAGTAAAGAGGTAACCCCTTAAGGAGAAAAGGAGTATTAGGCTTTACATGTATCTTTCTTATTTAATCTTAAATTAGAAAGATACACTACCCTTAATAATTGAGCACAATAACATTCATGTTCTCTATTAACATCCAGTATAACCCTTATACTAATTATTTTTAAAGCAAGCCAATAAATAAAGTTGTCCAGAGAATTGAGACTCTTTATAGTCATTTAAAAGTGTCCGAGTATTGTATATTAAAGCCCGTTTGACACTTGACATATACAAATGCTTCACTCCGAGCTAGACTTTAAAAATAAGACATGAATGAATTTAAACATTAATATTACACTTTAAAACCATCCCGGAAGCGACTCAGAAATACTGACTTGGAGGAGGCATTCCCTTGCTTTTCACTATAAAGCAGGTGACCTAAGGGAACACCCGCCCCCCCCATTCCCCTTGCCCTGGGTCAAATAGCCCAGAGCGAAGAGGGCAGCCGGACGGAGTCACTGCCGGAACAGAAAGCCTGCATAACTATAGTTGCAACTGTTTAGTGGACGACATTCTGAGCAACAGATAACGGACCTAAACAATGCAGGTCTCCTGAAATGGACTCAATATTTCTGAGATAAAAATTCGTAAATGTGGATGGCTGAGACCAATAAGCAGCCTTCATTAAATCTGTAATAGCAACACTATTAGCATAAGCCCAGGAAGTAGAAAGAGCTCTTACTTCATGAGCAGAAATCTTAAGCACAGACTGCTGAGAAGAAGATAAATCTTCATAAGCAGTACGGATAGTTAACTGAATCCATCTAGCAATAGAATGGACTGAAATATCCTTTCTATTAGGCATCAAAGACAGAAAGAAACGTTTCCGTCCCTTTCTGATAAACTGAGATCTCTGTTTATAGATACGTAATGCTCTAACAGGACAGAGTAAAGGCCTACACCCGTCTGAAGACGGAAGAGCCTTAATAACAATAGGTTCCGGATATTTATTAGGAGCCTGATTCTTAGCTAAAAAACCCACATTAGTAGTGAAGGTGATAGTATTCCCAACACTACGATAATGAGAATCATCCACCGAAAGTGCATGAAGCTCACTGACTCTTCTAGCAGAAGAGAAAGCTAAGAGAAAAGCTGTCTTATAAGATAAGAATTTGAAATCTACTGTCCCAAGAGGTTCAAATGGCTTTTCCTTCAATTTAAGAAGAACCCAAGCTAAATTCCACTTAGGAATTGATCTAAGAGTTCTGGGTCTATTTATCGAAAAGTTTCTAACCAACTTCGATAAAGAGACATTAGATCCAATTTGTAAACTATCATGATGTGCATAGGTATCAGATAACATAGATCTATAACCCTTTATAGTAACAGGCTGCAGTTTGATTTCGTCAAACAAGTATACTAGAAAGTTTGCAATGTCTGGTACAGAGGGATCGAATATATCTACAGAATGATCCCTACACCAACGACGAAAAACCTTCCACTTAGCCGCATAGTTTAGCGAAGAGGAGGTCCTCCTACAGTTAGAAATCGCGTCCACTGCTCGTCCTGTAAAGTGCTTGCCATGCAAGAAGGACCGCACAACGGAAAAACGTGAAGGTTGAGACCTTGCGGGTTGTGATGGAGTTGGCGCGATTTCCCCTGCGAAAGAAGATCCTCCCGTGGAGGAAGCTTCCGCGGTAGGTCCCACAACAGACACCTGAGTAGATTTATCCACGGTCTCTGTGGAGACAGAGATGCTACCAACAGAATCTTGCATTGAGATTGTTTTATCTTTAGCAATACTTGTTGAATTAACGGCGCTGGAGGATACGCATATCCTATCATTCCGTCCCAAGGGATCGACAGAGCGTCTACTGCAAATGCTCTTGGATCCGGACACGGAGACACATACGTCTGCAACTGATTGTTGAGATGTGTCGCAAATAAGTCTATCATTGGCCGTTCCCATTGGTAGCAAATCTGATTGAATACTTGTTTGTTGAGAGTCCACTCCGACGGCAACAAGCGACCCTTTCGTGAAAGGGAGTCTGCTAGCACATTCAGACGACCCGGTATGTGACGGACCGAAAGAAGAACGTGATGTTCTAACGCAAACAGAAGGATTCTTTCCGTTAGATTGAACAACGGAACTGAATGAGTGCCTCCCTGATTCCGTATATACGCCACTACTGTCGTATTGTCGGATAGGATTTGGACATGAGCATCGTGAATAATGTCCATCCAGTGACGTAACGCAAGCCCAATTGACATCATTTCCTTGATGTTTATGTGCTTGCACAGGAATTGCGGATCCCAAAGACCCTGGCATCTCGAATCCGTTGGGATTAATGATGCACCCCAACCTGTTTGACTGGCATCCGTCATAACGGTAAAACTCGGATCCGGCAACTGCAGCGGAACTCCTTGAGTTAACCACTGAATGTTTGCCCAAGTCTGAATCTCTTGTTTCACTTGATCTGACAAGAGAACGTCCACATCGAGCGAATGAATTTTCACACTCCAATTCTGAGTCAGGAAAATTTGAAGAGGACGTGTGCGTAACCGCCCCATCGGAATGAGATCCGCGGCGGCTCCGCACAGACCTATCAGTCTCATAAATTCTCTCGCCGTGACTTTGTCTGCGTGCAGACAATAGCGAGCGTAACAACTGACTAATTTCGCTCTGGTTAACGGCAGACAAACGAGATTGTTGTGCATCTCGAAGCTCCTTCCCAGATGAGTGAATGACTTGGACGGCACCAGATCCGACTTTTACTATAAAACCGAGACGTCGGAGCAATAGAAGAAGATTCTGAACATCGTTCTGAAGCGTTAACTCATTGCCGTACCTCTGAAGAATGTCGTCCAGGTAGGCCGACGTTATCGCAGACGAATGAGCTCGGAAGTAGATCATTACCGAGTTCATTACCCGAGTGAAAGCCCAGGGTGCTAGATTAAATCCGAAGCACATTGCCCGGAATTGATACACCACTCCTAGGACTGCGAAGCGTAGATACTTTCGGAATGTCGGATGTACCATGACGTGAAAGTACGCATCTTTGAGATCTATGCTCGTTGCATAATCGTTCACCCGAATACTCGCTCTGACCGATCGAATCGTCTCCATATAAAACTTCGGAGCGACGATCAGCTTGTTTATCCAGCTCAAATCTATGACTGGACGGAACGAGCCGTCTGGTTTCGGAACCAGAAACAGATGGCTGTAGAATCCCGGAGATTCCTGGTTTTCTACGACCTCTACCGCGTTCTTCATTAAAAGAGACTGCACCTCTGATAACAGAGCGTCTCTTTTCTGCGGATTTGACGGAAGATGAGTCCACTTTGGACTTCGAGTTAATGGAGGCTTTCATTTGAAGGATATCTTTAGACCTTCCGAAGTCACTCCTCTCACCCAAGGGTCGTCCGTAATCGACGCCCATTCTTGTGAAAAGCTCGACAACCTTCTGCCAACCGGAACGCGATAGAGGTTTAAGCCATCACCTCCTGGACCTGCGAGGCCTGCGGTAGGAGAAACCACGTCTTCCACGACCCGCACCTCGCCCCGTCGACCTCGGGGCGTCCGACCGATTGTCCCGGCCTGAAGGGCGTCCCGAACGAGAGTCGCTATCCTGACGGTCTCTCGAATAAGACCAAGAGGATGCACCGGAACCTCTATAGGAACCTTTCTTGGGCGCATTAGACCCAGAAGTGCCTGTCTTATTCGTGTCTGCTGTATCCGACTTCTTAGGAGCAGATTTGAACAACAGAGAATCCTTAGCTTTCTTTGTAATTTTATCATAAATAGCGGAAAGCTTGCCGTCAAAGAGAAGTTCTCCTGAGACCGAAGCGACTCTAAGAGAGTTCTTCACCTTAGAATCCACAATTGTGGATGTAGCTAGGGCTGCGTCACGTCTAACCAACTCCAGATTTGCCACTGAAAGGGCGGAGTTACACGTGGAATAAGCTACTGCCCTTGAAAGAAGTCTTAAAGAGGATTGTATATCCTGAAACTCTTTCCCCTGAAGGCGCAGTGATAACGCCTTAGTAAGGTGATCTGCGTAAGATAAGGCATCTAAATTGGCTCTGTTAGACGCAATAGCTGTTTCCAACACCGCGGTTGGAATAGAAGCTGACGACGGTAATGATAGCTCTAAGTCTTCCGCCTCGTCGTCCATACGCAGAGGAACTCTCGGTATACCCTGTCCTGCCGTATCGAATTTATTCCTTGCATTAATGAAAGGCAGGTTGAGAGTATTAGCGGACAAGAAACCTGCTTTCCCCATCCTGGAAGCAAGTTTAAATATAGCGTCGTTCAATAATTCAAATGTTCTTGCAACATTATTGGACTGCGACGGAAACTCGGGAGCGATGTCTCTGAACCGCTCAAAAAATTCAGAGTCCAATGACGCTATAATTCTCTTGTCCGGAAGCGCAGCAGTCTGGCCCGACGGAACAACTTGAGGGAGAAAGTGCCGGATGAAGTCCACGGCAGCTTTATGTTGTTCCGAAAGGGATAACTCCAAGTCATCCGTATCCCTTTCACCATCCGGTTGGACCTCATGATGTTCCCGGTCGTCCACCCCCGATGCTTCGGCGGAGCGTACCGACCCAGTGCCGTCGGATAATTCTCGATCCGACACCGTTTCTGTCGGTTGCTGGGATGCTGCGATAAGCTGTGCTATCTGCACAAGAATGTCCGGCGTCGAGACCTGCGGAGGCGCAGTCTTTCGCTGCTTCGCCGAGGGCAGCTCCGCATCAGATGGCTCCCGCATACTTTTCCTATGCGAACGTCCGGAGTCCATCGGTCTTGAATCCCTGGCTGCCGGATGGTGTGACCTGGTCGCCGAAGAATCCTTGATCGGCGAAGCTGGTAATATATCGGCGGTCACACAGCCAAGGTGCGGTCGTGTGCGCTGACGATAAGAGGAATCCTTAACAGTCTCTGCGGACTGCTTATACAACGGAGCGTCCCGAGCGACGGATGTATGCTCCGCTAAAGACACATTTTGTACCACAACATCTGGTCCCAGATGTTCTTGTACGAGAGAGGGGCCTCTCTCGCTCGCGGCCCGGCTGGACCTGGACGAGCTAGGAACCGGACTCAAAGGCTTCCTCCGTTCTCGCTTACTATCCGCCGTCACTGGGTGTGCATCTATTATGTTTATAGTGCTTGCATCACCCTAAATTTCCTCTTGGACCGCATCGGACGAACCCGGCTGCCGAACCATTCGGTGAATGGACGCTACACCGGGCGAGCTAGTGGACAACATTTGTCTAATCTCCATGAGAACTTTTGCCGCTAGCTCTGAATTCATTTGTGACGACGGACGCACACTTGAAGAAGATAACATGGAAACATCACCCTGTTCTGGTTCCTCTGAAATAGAAACTGAGAGAGTAGAGTGACCTTGCGGAGAAAGAGCCGGAATCGCTCTTTCTCCAGAAACAACATATCGTGACACACGTTTCCAATGTTTCTCATCCCAATGTTCACATATAGGACAGGGATTAATGCGAGAACACTGACTACAATTAATACAATGATCATGAAAGTCAGAGGAAGATTTCTTCCTATTACAATTTGAACAATGTCCCTTCATTGTGAAAGAACAACAATAAGTCCTAGTTACTCGCAAAAACCCCTGACACAAAGATACATAATAACATGATCCATTAATAAATGAAAAAACAAATGCAAAACAAAATAATTTTGAAAAAATATTTTTTCAGCAAAGCCCAAGTTGCTGAAAAGTAACGTTGAGCCCCGATGGATCCGATGGCAAAGTGTGGTCAAAAATTTTAAAATTATATTAAATAATTAATGAGACACTTTCGGATAATATAAATGTATCTTATAGTGAGATAAACTACAGCAAAGGCAAACAGCCCCCCTCAAAAAAGGCTGTTGCCAATGAAAACAAACAGTGTAAAAACACCAGAAAACATGACTCCAGGCACTGAAAAAACTGGCCCGGAATCAGTCATCAATTACACTCTATCTGATGCAAAACAGAGACTCCCAGGGGAGAATCTGTAGAACATCAGATGGAAGATGCAGAACACAAACGTTATACACCCATGGGTGAAAACATAACTATGGGGAAAATAACAGAAAACATTCTGCAACCAAGCAACTCTCCCAGGAAATTTTAGAAATGAAATTTCTCAAAAATATGCCAAAAGCATGGGAGAATTGCAAGGGGGGACTTTAGAAGGCTAGGGGAGAGGAAACACTGAATAAGCAGTGCAACAATTAGCAAGAATGACAACAAGAGGCCCATGCCTCGAAAATAGGCAACTTAACATAATTTCATCAAAAAATTTTAAGTACAGCCCTGATTATTTTTTGTCACTTCTTTTCCTCTCCTCCTTCTATCCTCCTTAGAATCACATTTTCTCCAAGAATTACGTGTCTGGCATCCTTTAAACTGAGATTTACAAGCACAAAGATCAGTGAGATGTTGACTGATGAAGGGCCAAACAGAGAATGATAATTGGCGCCAATTTTGGGGCGTCTGCGTCACTGCGCATGCGCAGTAGAGGCGTAGTATGGAGGTCCTTTAGGACATGATTTCTTTTTGTTTTGGATGCAAATTTTGGGGATTGGGGGGCAAAATTTGTGTTTGGCCCTGGTTTTGTTAGAGTTAGCACCAGCTAAGTCTGGGTCATTGGTACAGTATAAAAATATAATAGGAAACTACCTAGAGCATTGTCAATGTAAACAAAAACCAGAAACAAGACCCAAGGCAACACAGCCCGAAGTCAGTAACAAAAACAAGACTATCTGATGTAAAGCAAGATCTTCATCAGAAGAAAAAATGATGTATGATGCATGACCAAAGTGCCCAAACACCCCAAGGGTGAGGACATAACCCTGGGGATGTACAGAATAAACTTCTGTATAATACGTAAAACTCCCAAGATATTTTATAAAAAAAATTTCAATAAAACAAGCCAAAAATCTTGGGAGCTTAACTGAGGGGATCAAGAGAAGGTAGAGAAGGAATACTAAACAAATAGTGGACAGATCATTATCAATCAATGATGACGTCAGGCCCATGTCCCGAAATTAGGGAACATGAACTAATTTTTACAAATACTGTTTTATGAAGAGAATATCACAATTGTAATCTGCAAGCAGTGTTAGGCAAAGGAATAATGTTATTAATTTGGGGTGAGAAAATTCTTTGCTATTTAAAATTAATTAGAATTCAAAAATCAATACAGTAGGAAAAAGATCTTATTAGTAACACAGTTTGTTAGTGACTTTATTACGGTATATTCGATATCCATTAATTCCATGTTGGGCCCGAGCTTTGCTCAAGGCCAATTAGGAATTAACTGACATATACCATATTAGGTCATCATTTGCTCAAGGCCAATTAGGAATTAACTGACATATACCATATTAGGTCATCAACAAATTGTGTAACAAATATATCTTTGGCCTCACAAAGTAGATCTTGTTTCTCAGGCCATTTTTTGTAAAACTGCATGTGGGCAGGTGTTTTTTTATTTCATTTTTGTGATTATATCTTTATCATCAAAAGTTCATGTTGATGGTTTGTTTTATGTTTTAGGCCTCCAAATCTACAAGAGAGCATGAGTGGGGGTGTGTTTCATCCCTTGAGGCTAAAGCATTGCAAAGCCTTGTTGCACTCAAGTGACAAATTTATCAATTTTATTAACTTGGGTAAAATATTTTGTTTTTTTAAGTTTGCATTCGTTATAAAAAAGAGTATGTGGCAGCCAAAGGACCATTTTGTAGGGCCAGAGAAACAGATTTTTAACTTTTTTAGGCCTTACCAACTACTTTTCTCGACACTAAACTTGCATTTACGATCAATAATCAATGATAAGATTCTTACTTGTTCAATGTGAGGTGATTATTGTCTGCAGAGATTTTGAAGGATCAATGAACAAAATTCAATGAGTTTTGATTGTCAACCATATATAGATTTTGACTGCCTGTATAGTTTATATGCAGTCTATAAATGATGTATTAAACCAATGAAATTCTTCTCAGATACTTGTAGGCCAGTCTGAAAATAAGCAGACTGTCATCTTTGGAATGAGGACCCCAGAGGGTAGATTTTGTGATCCTCTCCTGCACAGCAGGGTAGCATCACTAAATTTACCCTCTGTAAACCTCAATCTGAATGAAGGTCTCAAACCTAAACAACAAGACGTACCCAGAGGATAAATTGGCACACTGTATGGGATAGCATCAGCAAATTCACCCCCTGGGGACCTCATTCTGCAAACGACAGATTGCTTATTTTCAGGCTTGCTTGTAGATGGCGACATATTACATCATATGGATACTAATATCCAATTAAGTTGTTGATTTTTATATAACACTGTCTGAAATGACAGAAAAGTTAAAAAATTTATAGTAATTTATATATTATTTATACTTACCAATGACCCAGACTTAGCTGGTGCTAACTCAAAAATTAATCCAGGACCAAACACAAATTTTGCCCCCCAATCCCCCAAATTTGCATGCAAAACCGGAAAATTGATGTCCTATCTGGTCCTCCATACTTTTCAGATCTGTGCATGCGCAGCATCCAGGAAGACACCGAAATTGGCGCCAACCATCATTCTTTCTACGGATTGCCTGTTAAATGTTATAAAGAACGGGGAGGTATAAGTGACCACTCATGGGAGGGCCATACCTGTCTGGGCCATTGGTAAATATAAAAAAATATACAAATTACTTAAAATTTATAATATTTTTATACAACAACCAATGGCCCAAACTAGCTGAATCGTAAAAAGGCTGGAGGGCCTAGGACATAAAGGAAAATCCAATCTCTCAATTACTTCAGTAAAGGATATCTCCTACTGGAGAATAGGAGAAGATTGGAATTATATTTGTCTTTCTCCTTTACGAGAAAAGAGAAAGGCATAACACCAACAATGTAATTGAGTATTACATAATATATAATTCTCCATTTAATGCCAGCATAACCCATTATGCTAATTCGGTGAAGGAAAACTAATATATAACGATAGTCCAGAGAATGAGACACTTTATACTCATTTAAAAGTGTACGAGGATTGTATATTAACACCTGTTTGACACACGACATATACAAATGCTTCACAGTGAGCTACACTTTAAAAACAGTACAAAAAGGAGACATAGTTATTGCTTCACACCGAGCTACACATTAAAACCATCCCAGCACCGACTCAGGACTACTGACACCAGAGGAGGTCTTCCCTTTCTTTTCACTATAAAGCCAGATGATCATAAGGGAAAAAAACATCCCCCCCCCCCTTCTTCTTGTTCTGAGGTACAGGTCCTCAGAACGAAGAGGGCAGCGGAACAGCTTCAATGCTGGAATGGACTGCCTAAATAACTACAGATGTAACCATTAATGGACGACATTCTGAGCAACAGAAAGAGGACCTAAAGATCTAAGGTCACTGGAGATGGACTTTAAATTTCTCAGGTAAAACTTGGTAAATGAAGAGGGTTGTGTCCAGTACGCAGCCTTCATAAGATCAGTAATCACTATTCTGTTAGAATAAACCCAAGAAGTGGACAGTGCTCTAACCTCATGCGCTGATATCTTATTAACTGAACATAGATCCGAAGATAGATTTTCATAGGCAATGTGTATGAGTGCCCATAGGTTTGATAACCTTCCGCTAACTGGCCAGCAATAGAGGTCTTGAACAGCACCTGTGTGACCTGCAAGGCTTACGGGAGGAGAAACTACGTCCTCCCCACGAAGAACTTCATCCCGTTGGCCTAGGGGCATCTGACTGACAGTCCCGATCAGACCTATGCCCCTTTCTCGAGTCGCTATATTGACAACCTCCAGAGTAATTGTAAGAGGGTTTCTTGTACCCTTGTGAGGAGTTCCCTTTTGACGTTTTAGATCTGGAACGTCCTCCTTTACTCTTGTCTGCTGAAGCAGGTTGTTGAGACGCCGACTACAATAGAAGAGCACTTGATGCTTTCTTAGTAGCCTGTTCATAAACTAACAAAAGCTTGTTGTCAAAAATAGTATGTCCGGAGACCGGAGCGACCCGGAGAGAGCTTTTCACCGTGTCATCTATAAGTGATGATAACGCAAGGGCAGCATCACGTCTGATTAACTCCAGATTAGCCACTGTTAGGGCGGAGTTATACGTGGTATACATAACTGCCCTGGAAAGAACTCTAAGAGAGGTACGAACGTCCTTAAAAATTCCTTCTGCATAAGACATTGCGTCCAAATTTGCTCTATTTGATGAAATTGCTGTTTCAATTGTGTCTGAGCGAATAATGAATGATGCAGGTACGGATACATCTAGATCCCCAGCCTTCTCATCCAAATGCAGAGGAGCTCTCTGAACATCTTCTCCGACCATTTTAAATAACGTGGTCCAAGAAATGGTATGTTTATGGAAAATGTAGATAAGAAACTGCCTTTTTTCCTCACACTCTAGAGGTTGGATACGGCGTAGTCTACATGGCTGAAGGCTTGCGATACCTGCCAAGACTAAACCGGAAAAGAAAGAACTTCTTCCTTTGTCCGTATAAAGTCTGCGTCCAACAAAGGTAGCGGTTTCTCTCTAGTTGTCGCAGCATTCTGATTCGGCGGAACAAATTCAGGGTAGTATTGATGGATAAAATCCATCACAACCATGTGCTGTTCCGAAAGGGAAGGGTAGTCCTCTTCCTTGATCCTTTCACCATCCGAGAGAATCAGTTGCGAATCTCGGTCCATTGCATCTGCGTGAACAGACGACTGGACCGACCCAGCACCATCCGACAGCTCAGGTTCTGAGTCTGAGGGAGGCTGCACCTGCACTTGCTGGGATGCTGCGATCAGATGCGCAATCTGCGACAGCAAGTCCGTCATTGAGGTCTGAGAAGCAGCGGTCTTCTGTTTCTTAGCCACTTGCTACTCCTGGGACAGCATGTCGGAGATGGATCTCTTCTCCGATCGAGGCGTCATCTCCCCAGCTACCGGATGATCCGACTTCACGGGCGAAGAGTGGTCCCTTCTTCATGCAGCAGGCTTGATATCCAAAGTCAGGTAGCTAGGATGCAGTCGTGTGTGCTTTATATTCGAAGCGGAAGAAGCCGTGACTGTAGTCGAGGCCAGCTGCAATCAAGACGGAGCATCCCGAACGGCAGGTGTGGATGAATGCTCCAGTCCATGCAAGTTCTTCACCACAACATCTAGCCCCAGATGTTGCTGGGATAGAGAGGGACCTCTCCCATTCGCAGCCCTTTCAGACCTCGCCGAGCTTCCCAAAACACTTGCAGGCTTCTTCCCTAGTTCTGTCGTCTCTGGGTGAGCATGTTTAGATTTTAAGGTGCTCGCTCTACCCACTACACTTCCTTCAACCGCAATGAACATACCCTGCATCATGGCTCCCACAGACGGAGTAACCACTTCACCGGTCGAGCTAGCTGCTGGCAAAGGATTAAAACCACCGACCAGTGGCTTTATCCCTTGCCTAAGATTCAGGAGCACCTTAGGAGCTAGCTCTGTTTGCTCATCAGAGCGCAACGACGGTAGCACACTTTTGGTAGGTGTCACATAACCATCACCATGTTCTTATTCCTCTGAAAAAGAAACTGAGAAACTTGAATGACTCTTCGGCGAGAGGACTGGTATTGGCCTCTCACTGCTAACAACATATTGTGACACCCGCATCCAACATTTGTCATCCCAATCAACACATGTAGGACAATAATTTGTGGGAGTACATCGACTACAAGCAAGGCAACAAGCATGTAAATCTGAGGAAAATTTTGACAAAAGCCCAAGTTCCCAAAGGGAACATGAAGAGCCCATGAAGAGCCCAAGGGTATCCTGATAGAACCTAAGTGCGGACAAAAATCCAAGATATTGCTACACTACTGGAATATTAAAAAATGTATCTTACAACAATCCTACAGTAATAATAAGTAGAAACTACAAATATTTAAAGGACGTTGCCAATGTAAATAAGGCCAAGGAAAAAAATGGAAACAAGGCCTCAGGCACTGAATAAAAAAAAGGCCCAAAGTCAGTAACGGATTTTAAAGCTACCAGATGTAAAGCGAGATCTTCAGATGAAGAAAAAACGATACATCCAATAGAAGATGTATGACCCAAATGGCCCAACACCCCTAGGGTGAGGACGTAACCATGGAGATATACAGAATAAACGTTAAATGATACTGAATAATAATTAATAATAATAAATGATAATTGGCGCCAATTTCAAGACCTCCTTGACACTGCGCATGCGCAGTGGAGGGAAAGTATGGAGGACCATTTAGGACATATTATTTTCGGTTTTAGATGCAAATTTTGGGGATTGGGGGGCAAAATTTGTGTTTGGCCCTAGATTTTGAGAATTAGCACCAGCTATGTCTGGGTCATTGGTAAGTATAAAAATATTCTGTAATACACGTTAAACTTCCAAGAAATTTAATAAAAAATTTCAATAAAAATAAGCCAAAAAGCTTGGGAGTTTAACAGGAGGGCTTCAAGGAAGGATAGGGAAGGAACACTTAACAAACAGTGGATAAATCATTAGCAAGAATGATGACATCAGGCACATGTCCCGAAATTGGGAAACATGAAATAATTTTGATAAAAATTATAAAGTTACAGCCCTGAACGGTCCTAACCACCATTGTTCACTTCCATCATCCATTTATGTCCTTGGATCCACCAATTTTACCATTGATTTGTGTCTGGCATCCTCAAAAATGAGATTTAAAAGCACAGATGTCAGTTCGTTGTTGCTGACTTTAGGGCCAAACAAAGAATGATGGTTGGCACCAATTTCGGTGTCTTCCTGGATACTGCGCATGCACAGATCTGAAAAGTATGGAGAACCAGATAAGACATCAATTTTTGGGTTTTGCATGCAAATTTGGGGGATTGGGGGGAAAAGTTTGTGTTTGGCCCTGGATTAATTTCTGAGTTAGCACAAGCTAGTCAGGGCCATTGGTTGTTGTATAAAAATATTTTAAAATCTCATTACTTTTCCAGAATTTCATGAGCTGTATGAATCCTTTGCTTTTTCACAGAATATAAGTTATTGCCTGGATGATAACTGCAAGTGGCAGATATTTTAATGGTAATAAACACTTTGTCACATGGGGCCCTGCAAATCTCAAATTTAGGATTAAGTTGAATCCCAAATTGAATCTCACAGCCGCATTTCAAGTTGTACATAATGCATCTTCTTATGACTGTGAATATTGTCGCCCCCCACTCAGGGATTATTGTATGCAACAGCATCTGTAATGGCAAATCAATAAACAAAAAAGCAGAGCATTCCCAAGTACTTTTGGAAGTGGAATCTCCTTGAACTCTTCTTCTATCATCAGCTAGTGTCCAACCGATTACCAAAAATGGTCGCTGACCGATTACAGGTTATGTGAGCCCACAATCGGCCGATTCCTATTCCGATTGTAATACAGTGCACTACAAGTCAAGTCGAGGCTCGAAAGAACTACATTAAACTGAACATTTTTCAAAGTGTTAAACTTCGTTGACTGGGGTCCCAGTAAAATTACCAGTCGCGCACACTTGGGCGGTAAACGTGGCTCTCAGATAAACCGATATATACCGGTATTCAAGCCAATATCGATTGAATACCGGTGTAATTACAAAAATATCGGTTTATCGTCATTATTTATTTACCTACAATTTAATTTTCAAGATGTCTTGAGTTTTTTTACTGTTGCCCTGAATGAATAATATTATCCCTTTATCCAAGGAATCGTCTACTTGTGCCCTCGTAATATACAAATTCAGCAGTTGAAAAAATAATTTTCAAAAATTTCAGCAAAACTCTATCATGTGATCCCTCATTGGAACGAGCTCATTGAGCTCGTTCCAGTGAGGGGTCACGTGATATAGTTTTGTTGAAATCTTTGGGGAAAATCTGATAAACTAATTCTGAAAATATTAAATTTTGATATCGTCTGCATTGGGTAAATGTTTTTCGAACCACATCATCAGGGCATGCTAATTCGTTCCGACTGTGATGCCTCAAGTCTTGATTGTGGTACTTGTGTTCATATATCTGAACAGTTTTCGATATACCAGTATACCGCGGTATTTTTTTGAACACCGATACCGGTATTCAGTTTTGAATATCATGCAGCCCTACCATCAGGATGATTTTGAATGAAATTTCAAACCTTTGCATGGCCCTTTTGTTTCGATATGATATTCAATGTTTTTATAGTAATTTTGTCACCCGAACAAGCTGTCATGGAGCTCACCTTCAAATAAATTTTGTTAAGGATAATAGGCATGCGAGTAACTACTTAACTTTTATACAAATATCTACATTTTATACAAAACATACAAAAACAAATAAGCACCTGAAGTCGTAACTCATTTGGCTGAACTTCAGTTATTCCCAAAGCTCTCATTTCTTTCTTCAGGAAGTTTTCAAGCTGATCTAAAAATCTTGGCTTGGGAATAACTTTGGCTTTTCCCATATCTTCTTCATTGTATAAAACCAGACTTTTGTTCTTTGAAAGAAATGCTGAGGGACCATTTGTTTGCTGACCACTGGCATGGGCTGGCCATGTATCAAGTTCTCCTGCTGTTGTGTCCACAAAGGGCTAAAATAAAATTAAGGTAATAGTCTATATTAAATGAAAATGTCAATGACACTGTAGCTCAACTTGTTAAGACATGTACATGTATAGTATGTGACACAGCAATGACAAACATCAAGGTAATGACCTGATAACAAAGGTACATATAAAGTATTATAACGGTCTGTACATAAATACTGACCGTAACCTGTAACAAATGTATAGGTAAAGTATTGTAAAGGTGGGTGACAGTCAGATGCTAAACCAGAAAAAAAATCTTTGAGTCCCAGAGTGTGTCTGACTGAACCCCAAAATATTTGTTCTCATAGCACAGTGATACATTCCTGTCCCAAGGTGAAAACAAAGGTACCCAAGAAGTTTCGTGAAGATCAGTTCACAAATATGAGCTGTGTAGAAGTTGTGACAAAAAACTGATTGGACCTAATTTCGGTACAAAATAGCCACTGGCAGCCATCTTGAATTTTGGACCGCACCCAGAAACACTCGTTCTCGTCCCAAGATGATAACAAAGGTACCCAAGAAGTTTTGTGAAGATCGGTTCATAAATACAGACTCTAGCCCGAGCCGTATTGACATGTGCACTTACTGTGTATAAGTAGAACTGAATAAGTCAAAGTTCATCTAATTTGCATAATTTTTGCATGAGAAAAAAAAACCTGTATTATATGTGACGTATTCCATGTTACTAGTTCTGTACAAAAAACTGATTGTACTAACTAAAATACAAAATGGCTGCTGGTGGTCATCTTGAATTTCGGACCGCACCCAAAACCACTCATTCTCGTCCCACGGTGATAACAAAGGTACCCAAGAAGTTTCGTAAAGATCGGTTCATAAATACGGCCCCTAGCCCGAGGCGTATTGGCATTTGCAGTTACAGTACTGAAAGTAACATTAAATAGATCAAAGTTAGTCTAATTGGTATAATTTATGCGCGAGCAGAAAACCTGTATTATATGTGATGTATCCCATGGTACTAAACATTCACACAAAAAATTATTCAAACCAGCACTTTTCATATGGAAGTTCTGCGCAAAAAATCTGATTGCACCTAATTTTGTACAAAATGGCTGCCAGTGGCCATCTTGAATTTCAGACCTGACCCCAAAACACTTGTTCTCATCCCACGGTGATAACAAAGGTATGGTACCCAAGAAGTTTTATAAAGATCGGTTCATAAATACGGCCTCTAGCCCGAGCCGTATTGGCATTTGCACTCACAGTGCTGAAAGTAAAACTAAATAAATCAAAGTTAGTCCAATTTGCAAAATTTATGCATGAGAAAAAAACCCGTATTATATGTGATGTATCCCATGGTACTAAACATTCATACAAAAAATTATTCAAATCAGAGCTTTCATATGGAAGTTCTGTGCAAAAATCTGATTGTGCCTAATTTTGTATAAAATGGCTGCCAGCAGCCATCTTGAATTTTGGACCAGACCCACAAACACTTGTTCTCGTCTCACGGTGATAACAAAGGTACCCAAGAAGTTTCGTAAAGATCGGTTCATAAATACGGACTTTAGCCTGAGCTGTGGGTACGGTGCGACGGACGGATAGACAACGGGCCATGGCAATACCTCAAATTTGGCTTCGCCAAAGTTGAGCTAAAAATGAAAAAATAATGAAAATTAACTGACGATATTTGTGAATAGCACTGGCCGGTTTTGGCCATTACGTTGGGTAAAGGATTAATCCTGTCAGTGACCATGACAGAGTGCCCATTTTGTCAGGCTTGACTCTAGCTGAGGCACACTTTGTGACTGATTTAATGTAGGGCTGTCACGATTAATCTATTAATCGACTGTTGATCGGTCATGACGAAATCGATTAGTATTTTTCGTTGTCGAATAATTGGTAAATTGTATCCCGTTCTAGACGTTTAATAATTAAAAGAAAATTTGATGAAAAAACTATTGTTTCTAAAGGTAAAGAGTTAAGAACATCAATGTTAAACCCCAAGACGCTGTTGGAAGCAATAGTCTTCCAGGTACATTCATCAAAGCTTTGATGTTCTGAACTTTTGAACCGTCAGTGTAATAATCAAGACCGGTCGGCAGTTGCGAAGTTCGCAACTGCCGACCGGTCTTGATTATTGCACTGACGGTTCAAAAGTTCAGAACATCAAAGCTTTGAATGCACCTAAAAAGGATCGTCTTCGTTGTTTCCTTGAGGTAGGTCAACTGACCTGAACTTCATTTTTATCGACTTCAAAGAGAGGGAGAGGAGGGGGGGGGGGGGTGATTTAGGTACGATTAATCGTCGATTATTTGCGACAATTAATCGATTCCTAAATTAAAAAATCGTGACAGCCCTAATTTAATGTTCATGGCCTAAAATTCATAGAAGAATCAGAGGTGATTCTTGGAAAACAAAGAATGAGAATCAACTTTGATTCTCGCATTCTACTTATTTTTTGCTTCCTCATATTGAGGTAAAACACTTTGACTTGGAAGTGATTTTAGTGAAGTATTGGCTGCCAACACATACAGCCAATACTTCACTAGAAACCGCTGTCAAGGTACTCTAATTTCCAGCAGCAAGACAACCAAAAGTATGTAGTATGCTGAAACGTTGTGTTCTACATGGACATGTAAGACAAGAACTCACCAAAATTAGAATGAGGCTCTTAACTGGTAGAGTGCTGAATTATTTTTGGTCATCAAAATTTGTTCACATATATTTGCCTTGTTACAATTTATGGGAGAGTGCCAAAAGGCACTCTCCCATAAATTGTAACAATGCAAATCCGAACAGTCTAAATAATTTCACTTCAAAGGTGATATGAACAACATCCACAGAGTATGAAGCCTTTAAGTTGTGGTACCGACACATCAGAAGAAAGCCCAAATATGGGCTCCCAGCACTCTACCAGTTAAAGCTTAAAACTCCAGTAAATATATATGAGGTTTGCTTTTCACCATGAAATATGTAATGGTTGCTCTCACAAGTGTATAACAGAATTCCCAAATTCTAGATTATTTGGGAACTAACAACTGATTCTCGTAGTAGGAGGTCTTGTCAATCAAAACCAATTCTTGTGAATTGGGACAAAATGTAAGGCCTGATGTTTCAATTTCTTTCAAGGCCTTTTAAGTCCCTCACACTACAATGAATTGCATATCTTCTCACCGTTTGTTACATTTGTGAGAAAGATGATGACACTTTCAGGGGTTTCTGAGTTACAGCCGAGATGAGATTACATAAACATATATATAGACACATGATCAAAGATAGATTGAGAGCATAACAAATTCCCAATGTCACCAACTTAATGACTGCCATGTTCTATTTTAACGTGGTGGAAAAAAAAGGTTTTATTCCTCTGCTACGTCATTTTAATAGTATTTATTTATTCATTTATTAAGGTTTAACAGCACTTCAACAGCCAATGTCATATCGTGTCGGTGACAGTTTTATAGGTGGAGGAAGCTGGAGTACCCAGAGAGAACCACAGAGCAACAATGAGCAGCTGCCAGCTCCCCAACATCGTAACTCTGCACTGCAGCACAGGCAGGGTGAGATTGGTTGAAGACATCGACATACTGTACGCCTTATCGTGCCCCATGTGGACAATCGGGGTTAAGCGCCTTGCCCAAGGACACAACATGGGAGTCTGAATTGATCGCTTAGACAGTCACCCACCCAAGGATTAACCAGGCTCAATGTTGCTTAACTTTGGTGATCAGAAGAGAACTGGTTACTGCAATGCCACTGTGCCCCCATTTTAATAGTGTGAGCTTCTGACTAAACACTTCCAAATTTAATCAGTTTGTATTGTCCAAAAACACACATCAATTGTGTGTGGAAAGTGGGAAGTTGGATTATGCTGGCACCCATGAGATTTGAAAGGTGTATATTTGATGAAAACATTATTGGCTACTAACACATACAAACATTATGAATGAAGAGTGAGTTAAGGAGTAGCCTTTGTCCATTGCTGCTTTCTTGGACCAGCTCCCTAGGTTTGTGAATGGCTCCTATTTTCGGCAGCTAGAGTCAGATAGCACCCCCACCTCACAAGCAGCAACCATGGAGAGAAAACTACCACTTTGCTGAATCATTTGATTTAACTGACTTAATTTTCAGCAGATGGAGTGGAGTGGGGTGGTCACTTCACCAAAGCATGTTGAAATTATTGGACCATTCTTGTCAGGTTTTGGTATTCTAGTGGTAGTTTTCAGCAAATCAGTTGAGTCTGTCAAGTAAGGGTCCATATGCAAAATACTGGGCTAACAAAATGCAAATTTGGCTAAAATGTTCTGAGCAAGTTTGCCAAACTGCTTAAAAAATTCCCACCTGGAGTACTGAAGTTTTCTGTGTTGAATAATACAGTACACCGATAAAACAATTTATACCAACATCCACAAAAATAAATACCTTGAATTTAATACAGTGGAACTCTATTACATGTAACTGAATAACCACTGAAAAATATTCAATTAACCCTTTATATACAGGTGACTTAACAGTGTTTCTACATCATTGTTGGCTGTCTGTATAGGCAGCCAATAATGATGTAAATACCCGGTAGTAAATACACTGCCAAGATAAATGAAGCCTATTGGCTGAGTTCTCAAGGAGAATACATTTTGGGGCGGGGTACTTTTTCAAAGCAATGCAAAGATGGCAGTTTGGGGGCTGTATGGGGACTAAGAGTTAACTGGAGTTTTCAATTAACAGGAATTTGGTCATTTACTAAACGCCTTTTTTGGATGTACTGAAGCCACATAGATGTATAAATATGGAGTGTTAAGTGGCTGTCAGAGAAATTCTTAGATATATTACAAGATATTTTGTCCAATTAACAGGAGTTTACTCTTTAACCTTTATTCAATTAAGAGACTTAATTTACACTGGAAGAATGGTAAATGGTTTGGTATTTGAAAATTATATTCAATTAAGAGGGTTATTCAATTAACCCTTTGCTTAACACACAAGATATCAAAGACAAAAATATACCATTTTAAACATTATATTTTCAAAAAACTTCCACAAAACCATATCATGTGACCTTTCTTTGGAATGAGCTTGACAAGCTTGTTCCAATCATAGGTCACATGATATTGTTTTGTTGAAGTGTTTTGAAAAATAATTGTTTTTCAACTGCTCTATTTGTAAATTTCCTTCATGAATGTGTCAAATTCAGGTAAAGGGTTAAAAGATATACATTTAAGTGAGTTCTACTGTATGGTTAAATAATGTTAGAAAAATCACTCACTTTCAATAATCTTGGTGGAGGCAATGTATATTTTGCATTTTCCACAGTATATCCTCGTGGAGAAGATTTCTGCACTGCCTGCTTATTCCTTTTTGTTCTGAAACAAGAATTATAAAAGAAAATGTGTCAATGTAGTGTATTCTTTTGGGTGTCTCCAGGAGATGAATATTGGACCCTTTCCCAATGGCATTTGAGTACTTTTTTTCAAAATTCCCAAACAAATATTTTCTAATCTCAGTCCCCAATCAAACAAAAATCGAGTTCATAATTAGTTTTCTGAACTGGGCAATCATAAACACCAAGAAAACTGGGATTTTCCCAACCTAATGATTTGTAGAAAGGGTCTGAAATATCTTTTAATAGTATGAGAACAGTTTAATAAAGAATACAGAGCACTGTATTGAACAGTATTTCATCTCTTGAGTGGAACAAGGTGCCATCTGCAATGCTGAAGCATTGCAGATGGAACCTTGCCCCACTCCAGAGATGCTTTCATGTTGTTTGTTTTTAAACTTACTTCATGTAGTATACATGTTGTAGCTCTGTTTTAATGTTTGTAATATGAAGGCAATATTTATTATTCTTTGCATGTTTCTTCCCAATTGGAGCCCTCACAATGTGAATATTTCCAAAGACATGGGCTCAGAATCCTTTTCGAAAGAGGGCAGAGGAATCCCTGCAATGACTTGGGGTACCGTATCTCAGCAAACTAAGCTGTCTCATTTAGGTACAGTTTTATCGTGTTAACTGAATAGACACTTAGCCAATGTAAATATTTATTAACAAAAATATTCAACTGATGAGAATTTGGTCTTGAACCAAATCTTAAGCACATTAAGTCATTTGGCCACGAGTTGTTCACCTGAAATTGAAATATTATTTTATTATCAGTTCTGGTACGAATACTGTAGCAGACTTCTAGGAACCATTGGTGTCTGCTGTCACCTCTGTGAGTTGATTGCATACAGTTTTCGTGTTCTACACATCACAACCTTTATTTTGTTGTATAATTTGTGTATATTTAATTTGTATTTATGCAAAGGTGCTATGTAAGTAAGGGAAATTTGTTTACTTTGAAATTCCCACCTCTGGTATACCATAAATTCAAAATAAATATACACAAATTATACACCAAAATTAAGGTTGTGATGTATAAAACATGCAATCAACTTACACAGAGTTGACAGCAGGCACCGATGGTTCCTGGAGGTCTGCTATGATATTCGTACCAGAACTGATAATAAAATAGTAGTACAAATATGGTAGCAGACTTCCAGGAATCATTTGTGCCAGCTCTCAACTCTGCGAGTTGATTTCATATATTTTTTGTGTTCTATACATCTCAACGTTCATTTTAAGGTATAATTTGTGCATATTCAATTTGAATTTATGGAAAAACAGCAGTAAGAATTTCAAACTAAATTTCCCTTACTTATAGTTATATTAATTTAAATTTTAATAGCATAAGCACCTTATATAAGCCTATATAAGTAATGAAATTTTGTTTATTTTGAAAATTCTCACCTCCGATATTCCTTCAATTCAAATTAAATATACACAAAATCTACATCAAAGTGAAGGATAGAATGTATAGAACACGACACACATGTGTAATCAACTCATAGGGTCGACTGAAGGCACCACTGGTTCCTGGAAGTCTGCTGCCGTATTTGCACCAGAACTGATAATTTGATAATATTTCACAAAAACAACTTGTGGCCAAATGTGCTTTACTAGTACATATCCAAGAACAAAGCTAGGGGATCAAAATTTTTCAAAACACGGCGACAGAGCTGCAGTGGGAAAAATTCCAAAGCCTTTGCTTTTGTTTACGTATGAGTATATTTTCGATTTCCGGTCGACGTCATCGGACAGAACAAGCATGTAAAAACAACGCCGTCTAAAATCAAATAATGAAAAAGATCGCCTTCATACAGTATACTGTTATTAGATAGAGATTGCACAGTTGCCATATTCAATGCAAGGTATCATGATACCTGTTGAAATTTCTTAGAATTACGATTTTGTTTTTTGATGGAAATTTGTGGTAACGAGTGATTTGCGCATGTCTGTCCAGCATGGAAACCATCTTCAATAAAAAATGCAGACAATGTTGTCCTTTTCCAAAATGCAGACCTATCGCTGTATTCGAAAGTGTTTTGAATGCCTAGCTTTGTTCTTGGACATATGAAGCACATTTGGCCACAAGTTGTTCTGATGAAATATTATTTTATTATCAGTTCTGGTGCGAATACGGTAGCAGACTTCCAGGAACCAGTGGTGCCTACAGTCGACTCTATGAGTTGATTACATATGTGTTTCGTGTTCTATACATCCCAACCTTCATTTTCATGTATAATTTGTGTATATTTAATCTGAATTTAAGGAATATGAGAGGTGAGAATTTCAAAATAAACAAAATTCCATTACTTATATAGGCCCTTAAGTTAACTTTTGCCACTTGTTCAATGTTCGCAATGTCAGTGGCAATACGTGCTGGAAAACTTTTCATTGCAATAACTTCTAACCAACATACAACCCTATAAAAGTGCGGCTCAATTTCAGTGTTCAGGTGTGACAATGTGTGATTCCACTGTACAGGAGGACACTGATCACCGAAATATGATTATTTTCTAATTACTAGAATTTTGGAAAGTAATGGGAGTTTCCAAGTCCCTACAGAGTTCAGTAACGGACGGTGATTATACCCTTTAAGTTGAGGTAATGTTGTTGTTGCCATCATGAACACATCGGTCGCGTCAGCTATCTCGATTCCTCTTCTTTTCAGAAAGCGATGTTAAAAATTGCCATTTGTTGATGTAGCCATAACGACTGAAGCGTTGTTCAACATAGACGCGCACACTGGATATACTGCAGCATACAAAATGTGTAAATATTGGAGTCGACAATCATGGTCGACCTGACAACTGTATCGTTGCGTTACCAGTTTCGACGAACTTAAGAACAAATACGTAAATTTAATACCGTGAATATGAAATGAATCTTATTTTATAATAAATTCAATAATAGCACAATGCAACTGTTAATTCCTGATATTTATTTCGATTTTGCAATCAACGGGAAGCGCTCGAACGGTTGAATACAAAATCCGTATCGAAATCATAACACTGTGCACTACGTCACCTGTTTCGACGAACTTTCTAAAAATAGTGTAATTGTGACATTATTCTGGGAATCCCTCCCCAAACTGTTGTCAAATTTCATAAAGCGTGTCACTGTCCAAATGCGTGGTCGGTTTCGAACGTTGTGGGAACATCTGATAAATTTACTGAAGATTTAACCATCTTTGCAGAAGTTGACAATACTCACCAGTATTGGACATCTGATAAATTTACTGAAGTCTTAACCAGCTTTGCAGAAGTTAATATTCTACCAATACTCACCAGAAATGAATTCATATTTGACTGTGAAGTCAGGTTTGGAAATTGAACACATCCACAGAATCAATTCAACTTCAAGAGAATGCACATTCTACTTTTGTTTCACGTCCTCAGTAATATTTTTTGAAACGCGTATCCTTCCTTCATTTGAAATGGGAAGCCAGAAACTTGTAGAAAAAATAAGTTGCAGGATAACAACAAGATAAATTCTCCTTCAAGGTATTTTAGTAACATTTTGTTCATCCAAACTGGGATTACAATTTGCTGGTATTGATTCTTGGGAAGATCTGACAAAACCATGGGCATATTGGAATGATGTGTAGAACACATTTTTTTTGCGGGGGGAGGGGGGTGGGGGGGGGGGGGGGCTGGCTGAGAGTGACACACAATACCATTGTCCTAAAGCCCCTTTTTAAAAAACGTCTTTGCCTAAGACTCTATGTTTGGGTCCCTGAAAGTAGTCTCATGACCCCCACCCCACCCCATTAAAAACATTCCACATGTGACACCAGCAAAATTTAATCTCTTTACCTATGTTGGATTCTGGGTCTGGGGGATGTCACTGTTCCTCATGCCTGTGCAGAAAACTTTCTAAGAACCAATATCAGGAAGTTCATCAGCAATAAATCAATACTACAAACAGAGAATTTCTCATGTTGTTATCCTGGCACAGAAAAAAAAGTTTCCAGTATGAAAATAACTTTATTCCTCAGAATTTCCACCACCATGATGAGGACATATAAATTTGTCGTTACGCCTTATCACAGTTGTTGGGCAGCAATATTTAAGATGGGTCCAGTGGTCACAGCCAAGGTGATCACACTTTGCCCACTTTGTGAAGACAAGGGAAACACAATTTTTCAGCTCCCTTGGCTGAAACAAACCACAAACACAACATTTGTCATTCTCAGAAGAATCAACAGTTGAGTCGGAATCATATAAATTACTCAAATTTCTGTTTTGCAAGCCAGATGGACCCGGCTGCTGTGAGGTGGATGTTTTATTGAACGATTTCTTTGATTTTTTTGGCCACATTGTCATTGATTTTATTACCACATGTACATTTTGCTGTTGTTGACTTTCTCTTATGACTTTCCTGATGTTGGACAATTAAATCAAAATTTTGGGACTCGGTGATGGCTTTTCCAGATGTCACCTTGCTTAGAGTGTATTTTGACTTTTTGTTGACAGCCTTTTTTTCCTGTGACTAACTTAACTTTTTTTTGTAAAATATCACGTGTGACCACTAATGAATCAGCACCAGATCCTTGATCAGCTGAAGTTGTGGATTCCTGCAAATTTGTGGCTGGAATGTCCTTCTTTGGAAAAGAGCTGTTGCCCTCTTCATTTTGATTGAAAGGACGAGAGGGTTCAAACAGAATTGCATCCAGCACAGATGCATTGAAAGGAACAATTCCAGTTTTCCTGAATGATGCTCTTAGATTATCTGGAGACAGTGCCTTAGAATAAGCTTTGCAGGCCAGGGAACAAACGTTGTAACGGTTAATCAATGAACTTGGCTCATTGCGTATGAATGAATGGCATTGTGCATTGAAGATCCTTTCAAACGGACCGAAACAGCCCACATCCATGGGTTGTAACACATGACTGGTATGTGCTGGGAGAACGAACAGGATTATATTGTATTCACGCGCCCAGTTGATAAGAGATAAGGATACATGTGATGCATGGCCATCATACAGAACAAGAAGATGTTGAGTTGGATCTCTGCATTGAACATGTTTTAAGAAATGATTTTTGAGATAATTTTCAAATATTTGTGTATTTGACCAACCACTGTCAGAAACTGTTCCATCTGCACCCAGTGTTGCTCCATCCAGCAATTCTGATCTCATCCTCTTACCCGCAAAAATGAAGAATGGTGGAATGACATTACCAAGGGCATTTCCAGAGCCGATTACTGTCGTTATGCACCCCTTATTGGCTGTAATGGCAGGTGGAGCTCGAATAGAACTACAGACAACATATGGTGGTGTGTGTTCCTGCTTTATGCCTTTCTCGTCAACATTATAAATGCAGTTTGGCTTATCATGAAGATGGTACTTATCTAGGATACGCCCCAGTTCTTCAAAGTAGTCTGCTACTGTGTTTGCAGATGTGGCTTTTGCGCGATAATGGGAAAGTGAGCGTGGTTTCAGAACACTTAACTCAGGCCATCGACGCATGAAGCCGTAAAACCATTTGAGACTGAGCGGTTTTGTTTTCTCACGTCTCCCCAAACCAATAAGCAGTTCAGTTGCAATGTTGGTAACCTCTGACCGAGTATAACCATATCCCATATTTGCCATGTACTTCAGATGTTCAGTCAATAGACTTTCTTCTTCTTGGGTGAGAACTGGATCGGGTCCAGAGCTTGTGGTGTCTATACTGACTGACCCATTCACTCTTTTGCGAAGTGTTGCCTCAGGAACAGAAAAACCTCTCTCCCTGACAGCTAAGAAGGCGTTGGTCAGTGATGTTGGTGAGTATATTCTATACTTAACAGAGGCTTTCATTGGTTTTATCTGGAAATAAAAATACAAAAGCCCTTAGTATTCTCTGTAACTGTGAAAACGTTTCTAAATTGCTATCACTAAAACACTTGCAGGGTGGAATTCCACTAAACCTATTACACCTACTGCATGTATTCCGTGGAAAGGTAAATGAGCACTGATGAGATTTAAAGTTCATGAAAGTACTCTTTTAAATTTGAATTTTTTCAGGGTGGAATTCCACTGTGCTAGTGTTTTGGTGATTCTCTGCTTTTCATATATTTAGCCTATGGGTACATGGTTTGCATGCTGTGGGGGAAGGGGGGGGGGGGGGTCTTTTTTTAATGAATATAGCTTTTCTATCAATTATCAGTGGCTCTAACATCAAAGCTCAGTTTCTAGAATGTCAAAATTATTGTTTATCGATATATTCACCACCTCACACCAAATAACCAATCTAGATGAGGTAGTGTTAGTGTCTCGGGAACATTTGAACTGGCAATTTAGCATAAGAAACAGAATGCACTTCAGTGCTTCCGTACGAAACATTTTACAATATAGGCACATGACTGTCACGTGACTTTTACTGTCAGACGATAAGGATTTGGCCAACACTGAAATTATGGTGAATTGTTGTCATTTAATTCCCGAAATAGGCATTTTAAGGGGTCATGTAAAATGCTATTAATTCAAAATGCAATATTTAGCGATACAAAGAAAAGTAAAAAAATTTACTTACTTGTTTGTGTCGCATTTTGATGAAAAAACTTCGTAGATATTTTTGACAGCTGGAATGTCAATAAACAGGATTGAGTGACGTCAGAGGTTTCCGCGTTTGCCGCACGCGCATGAAAAATGCCGATTCGTCGAAACAGGTGACTCGTCGAAACAGGTAACGCGACGATACATGTACCGTGAATGTGAAGTGATAAAATCATAGGCCTACTATAAATACTGGAATACAAAACATTAGGCACAATTAGCTTACAAATAAAATGAAATTTGCCAGCTAAATTCCCAACAAATTCAATGCGGAGTTTGACGAGAAAGTGATGTTGGATCCACATGATAACAGAAATGCTCTGAGCTGAAATAACTGCAGAATCTTTAAGATGTAACAATCCATGATATTCTAATCGTGGTTAATACCCGCGCTTCTGTAAGACACGCGTGTACATCTTTACAGGTAGTTCAGCGAACTGAACGTAGTGGCTACCCCTCCACGTTCATATTCCTCCCATTCATTTTTGTAGAAAAAATTCCCCATCAAGTTTTATGGGAACTCAAAACTCGAAAATAGGAGTATATATCAAGCTTTCGCCAAGTTGTCCAAGGAAAGGTACGAATTTTCCAGGGTACGAATCGTCCAGGGTACGAGTTGTCCTGATCCCTCACCGGCTGCATTCGATAGTACACGAATTTCCTAACATTTGTGCAGAGTAAATTGATCCAAACTATATGTTATCCTTTATTTATCGACATTTTAAAACGTTTGAAGCGTAAAGAAACACTTCGATGTCGCCCATGTTTTTTGCGCAACACGGAGTTGCTGCCGAAACGAATATCGATGCGGAAACGGTAACTCCTAATAAAATGCGCCCACGCAATGATCATAATGGAACTCCGTTGCTCGAATGCGATCGTATTTCCGTTTCCGCATCGATATTTGTTTAGGCGCAACTCCGGGTTATTATTTTATAGCGGATACAAGTGAAAAGTAACATGGACGACATCGAAACGATTATTGACGCTTCAAACGTTTTAAAATGTCGATAAATAAAGGATAACATATAGTTTGGATCATTTTACTCTGCACAAATGTAAGGAAATACGTGTACTATCGAATGCAGCCGATGATAAGGGCGAAAGATTGATATATATTCCTATTTTCGAGTTTTGAGTTCCCATAAAAACTTGATGGGGAATTTTTCTACAAAACTGAATGGGGGGAATCTGAACGTAGAGGTGTAGCCACTACGTTCAGATCGCTGAACTACTTTACAGGGTGTGTGAGCTTACGATCCCGCTTTGGTGAGGTTATTTAAGGGCATGATAAATCATCCTGAATTCCATAATACGGAATCAGAGAATTGTGTAGTTTATTTTTAAAATAATACACAGATGTAGTTTCGGGTGAATATTCTTCATTACATATTTCAGTATGACACGTACAGCGAAATAAAACTAGAGGATTTACGGAAAGTGGTCCCAAAATTACAGAACGGAATTGCGGGAGAAACAGGTGGGATTCCTAACTTATTGCAAAAGGTGTGGGGGCGGACATTTTAAACGTCTCACTGCATGATTCAACTCACCCTTTCCCCAAAAAACCCAAATCCAAAACAGGGCTTCCCATGGGGTGAAGAGAAAGCGAGATAATATTTATACTGGTACAAAAAGGAGATAAAAAGTATTGAATAATTGCCTGGGATCTCTGTCAGTAGCAATATTTGGAAAGTCTTCTGCAAAGCTCCGCATGGGAGATAAGAGTAGGTGATCGAAGAGAAAGAATTTTGGGGGCAATCAATAATGGTTTCATGAAAGAAAGGAGACAGAGACATCGGGCCACTTTTTCACGTCATCTTAGCTGATAGAATCAACGAAAGACAGAAAGGAAAAGATGTTTAAATGGTAGGGCGTCGAGGGTGGGGCGTGTGTCGAAAACTCGAGGTTCTGGGTTTGGGAGGTGAATTTGTTGAAATCTTGAAGGCACAGTATAAGAATGTGTGGAGTGAGTGTATGCTGGGAAATGCGGACTGAGCGCAGGCTGGGTAACGTAATAATAAAATAGGAGATAGATTTCAAAATAGGGGTGTATCCTTTCACCGCTTCTTTTTGCATTATATATCAAAGATTTCGGAGATCAATTGCTGTAGAGCGATGAAGGGTACCAGTTGGGGGAAGATCCGCGGTTATTTTTGAATCTTATTCTTTTAGACAGTGTCCGAAAGTGAAGAAGGGCTAGAAGAAATACCGACAATTGTTGGGAGACATTGGAACAGATAGAGGCTCCAAATGAATGAAAACAGAGGTAAGTTTAAGTTATACCAATGAGCCGAAAAGTGGAGTCTACTCGAGGTCAGAGAGTTTGGAGATCTCATTTCCGGAATATGACAGCAAACTGCTTAGTGTGCGAGAGGCAGCTGACTACCAGTATTTGTGGAGTGGGGGGAAATATAAACTTCACAGGAAGAGGATTCTACCGAAACCACACAAATAAATTAAACATGAAAAGTAAGCGAATCCTTCATCAGCTGAAACATTTTGGGAGAATTAGCTTCAATAAGGCTTTTGTCGGAAAAGCCGTTTAGGAAATGGTGAATGTTCCAAGAATAACATATGGAAGGGACAGCCCTTGAAATTGGTAATTTTTTACAATGGCAGTTGACTGCTGTCGCAAATCAATTTTGCGACAGCAGTTACGACGGCATTTTAAATCAATCTTTAATAGCTGTACAGGCCTGTCACCGTGAGTATGATGGCAATTGTGCGCTGTCGCAAATCCATATGACGACAGCATTTTGCGACGGCATTGCCATTTGCCATCGCCAGTTTCAAGGGCTGCAGGGACGTGATACCTCTAAAGGGTTGTAAAGAGTTTGGAGACTCTTCAGAACGATGCCAGACGACGGGGGACATGGCGCGATCGATGTCACAGCACTGGAAGCTGTCTCTGGGCGAGCTTGGCTGGATTAGGATCCAGGATAAAATAGACGTGATGAAAATTATGTTATCTTAACTGTCCCGTAAATCTCATTGACAGCCGATAGTGTATACTCATACTGGATGACTTAAATATTTTAGAATACTAAACGACGACGGAACCAGAATCCAGTGTATTGAGCTCACATTTAATCCATCAATTATTCTTAAATGTGTGTACATGCCAACTAGCTCCTCTGATCACCAACTGAAATTTGACGATGTGATTGACCAACTTTCTGTAATTATTATGAAATTCCAAGAAAAGCACCAGGTGATGAAAATACGACGAAAATGCCCATCCATGCATTCGTCTCGAGTCGTCTCGACTACTGTAATTCACTGCTTTTTGGTTGCAACAAATCTCTTTTGGTTAAGTTACCGGCTGTCCAAAATTGTGCAGCCAGAGTTCTGACCAAGATCAGGAAATATGACCACATATCTCCGGTACTGGCAGATCTACACTGGCTCCCAGTTCTGAAAAGGATTGACTTTAAAATCCTTTTAACCATTTTTTAATGTCTCAACAGTCTTGGTTCTTCATACCTTACTGATTTTCTTGCTCCCCACAAACCTGTCAGAACTCTAAGATCTAGTTTCTCTAATGACTTAGTTTACAAACCTTGCAACCTTCTACCTTGCGGTGGTCGTGCTTTCTCTGTTGCCGACTCGAAGACCTGGAATTCGCTTATATGAAGACGCCACAAACTCTCAACCAGTTTACATCTGCTCTGAAGACCTATCTCTTCAAGCAAGTATATAACATCGAGCTTAACCTTGGTTGATGAATAGTTGATAATTGTTACTTTTTCTTTTTGTATATATTGAGCTTCAGCCGCAGAGTCTATTTATTTATACACTGCACATGTAGTCGATATTGTAAAGCCTGCGAGCATCTTGTGGAACTGAGGCTATAAACTTCATTATTATTATTATTATTATTTACTACATGACGTCCAATGGACATTACTGATGTCCAAAATTTAATTTTACGACATGCTGTCCAGATCGTTCCGACAGAAAACATTACTGACATTACGTCCAGCATTCATACTGAGTCCACAACCCCGACGGGCAATTTGTCGGAGTTGGTAAATCGTCTTCAGGCAAGTATAGTCTATCACTAGTAATAATGACACTTTGGCCGACCGCTGATTTGTCGCGGTTCTCGGATGAGAAGGCCTTTATTACCCCTGTACTCCCAATTGCCTCCCTAATCTCACGCTTCTTCTCTCCTCCCAACTCTCGGAGACGAACTGCTTGGTGACATTCCTTGCCCCATTCTTCCCAATCTCTCCAATAAGCATATTAACCCTCTCCTTTGAGTCTCTCACTAACCACATGTCCTTGATTCTCCCATCCCACTTCCCCATTATACTCCCAGTGAATCTTATTCTTTTAGACTAGTATTTTGGGCATTCTAGAAAAAAGTGTTCCAGGGTCTCTACCACGCCCAAATTACACATCTGGCACTCCCTTTCACTGTTGTTCTCAATTTTCTCCCCTCAGCTCCAGGAACCGCTATCTCAGCTTGAACAACAGTGACCCCGAAAGGTGCCATCAAGGTACTCTTCAAACCCAGGCTTCTCTTTATCACGCAGACCACCCAAAGACCTCTTTGATTTGACCCCCTCTCGCAAATTACAATTACCATCCTCCATGACCATTTCTCTGACGATTTTTTTACCCTGGTGTGCCCCAACGTCTAGGTCCGAGATCTCCAAAGAAGAGTTCTCTATTAGCTCCCTCACCTGGACCATCCACCCTGTCTTGATATTTGAGCTGAAAATTCTCAGGAACATTACTTTATACCATCGGCTGTCGGGGAGATTTACCGAATAATTAGGATAACTGAGTTTCAATAAGGCTATCCTGTCATTGATCCTCATCCATCCAAGCTCACCCCTGATTGCTTCTAGTGCTGCGGCATTACTCGACCCCATTATCCATCGGCCTGCAGATATCGTTCTGCAGGATTTTCCAAGATCTTTACAGCCGTCTGGTTTATGGGTACCACCTCCATACCGTATGTTATACTTGGCAGACCCACCATTTCCCAAATGTTTTTCCCCACGAAAACCTTATTGAAACTGTTTCTCTCTATAAGTTTCATTTGGTTAAGGATTCGCTTCCCCTTCAGAATCAATTTATTTGTGTGGTTTCGGTGGATGCGGCTTCCTGTGATGTTTATATTTACCCCAGATACTCATAGTTACCTGTCTCTCCTACACTCAGAAGTTTGCTGCTACCTTCCGGAATACAGAACTCCCCCACTCTCCACCTTCGAGTGGGGTCCACTTTGCGGCCCACAGGTATAACTTTGCTCTTGCTTTCATTAAGTTCGAGTCTCCATTTGCTCCCATATTTCCTAGTAATTCCCAGCATTTTCGCTAGCCCCTCTTCGCTTTCTGACACTAACACCATATCATCTGCAAAAAATAGCCCTGGGATCTTCAAGTCCCCAACTGCTAACCCCTCGTCGCTATGCAGGAGTTCATCACCTAAACCTTTGATGTACAATGCAAAAAGAATTGGCGAAAGGATACATCCCTGTTTTAGGCCTATCCCCATAGGCACACGTTTTGTTGTTATGTTTCCTAAGCTAAATTCACTCTGTACGTTTTTATATAATGCTTTCATAATTCCAACAAACTCGCCTCCCAAGCCCAGAGCCTCGAGCTTGCACCACACACCCTCCCTCCATACTCTATCGTATGCCTTTTAAACATCCAAAAAGGCCATAAACATCTTTTTATTTTTTGCTTTCGCGGATTCTATCATTTGGGATAGCGTGAAAAGATGGTCAGTGACTCTCCTTCCCTTCCTGCAGCCATTCTGGATCTCTCCCAAAAGACCCTTCTCCTCAATCACCTCCTCTAATCACTCATACAGGACTTTACAGAAAACTTTTCCAATATTGCTACTGACAGAGATCCCTCGATAATTATCCAAAACGTCTTTTCCCTCTTTTTGTGAATAAATGTCACCTTGCTTTCTCTCCACTCATTTGGGACCTCCTGTTTTTCTATGGCTAAATTGAATAGGGCAGTTAGGCTTTTCAAGAGTTCCTCTGCCCCTTTTTTAATAAACTCGTTAGGAATTTCATCCACCCCTCCCGCTTTTCCATTCCTTAATTTTGAGATCACCTTTCGCACCTCCTCCATTTTAATTTCACTACACACGAAGTTCAATAGATTTTCCTCGACCTGGTTCAGACACTCCAGTGGGTTCCCCATGCCCCATCGCTTATCGTTTACTTTTTCCCAGTGCGTGACTAGTTCTAATGCGATATGATCTCGATCGTCTGTAACTCTGCATTCTACTTTAATACTGTGTGGGTTACTTCCTTTGTTACGTTTATTCGTCATTTCCAAAATACGTTTGAACTCGACCCCCCTGTCATTCTTATTGTCCTAATAAGACTGCTATATCGCACGCTCCGATTATCGTCTTTAATCTTGTTTACTTTATTTCGTGCTTGTTGGTATTCTTCCTTTGCTACCGTGGCCTCGTTGCTTTCCGCCCCCTTAAGTTTTTTACTTCTCCTGTATGTAGCACATTTAGCTTTTCTATCCTTTATGGCCCTTTTCAGGTCTTCGTTCACTCTGTACCCAAGTTCCCGTGTTGGCACCCTAATCTTTCCTACACTTTCCTTCCCTGATTCGCCCCCGGAAAACACAAGACTGTTCGATTAGAACTATCAGGATCACAAACCACATCGTCAATCCCACGCACAATGCTACTCCCCGCAACAATTAATTTTCTTCTTCTGCCCCCAGTTCCTATATCCTCTGCAACATCTGCAACTCGCCTCGATTTCCATGCATCCGGCCCCCTCTTTCTCTTCACCACCCTTCTTACCCCATCTGTCCTAGCAACATCGGCAATCGCCTCTTCCCCCTCAATATCCCCCTCACTCTCATCCCCAGGGGTATCATTTATTTCATTTTATTCTAAACACCGCCTAGCAACCTTGGCAGCCTTACGCTGACTCTGGCTTCCTGACTCTACGCAGCCCTGTCCTGATGCAACCTTCCGAATTTTCCTACTGGACCCCCCCCCCTCCTTCTCCTCAATTACACCCCACGTCAAGCGTACTTCCTCCGCGTTTCCTGCCTCCCAGTTTCCTCCTTGAATCCACAACGACCTTCCACCCACCTTCCACCTCACCATCATAGGTAACCTTCAACGGTGTGATTCCAGATACACCAGCCCTCCCCAATCTCCCCTTCAGCTCCGCAATTTCTCGCTCGAATCCAGTGATGTGTCCATTGGTTCCTTTTAAAACGCGCCGGACACAACCGGTCCAAACTGGTCTTCTTTTAGTTATACCCAATCGTCCCACGCGAACACATTTTTATATACGGGTTCTTCCAATATGGATGCTTACAGAGACGCATGAAACTGTTTTGTAATTATGAAATTTCGCAATAATTATAAGTCTCAGTCCCAGATAAAGGCTACAAGGAGGATTCAAGTACTAAAATGTTTCCAACGAACATTTCATCTCGTGCTTTTGCCACAATACTGATAGGAGGTAGCATTCATTGCCATTCATTCAATGCAGTTCCAAAATTGTTATACCTATCATCATCAAAATGATCAATATCATTATCGGTGTCGGGTCGTTTCGTCCCAAATCCCGTTCGCCCCCTGGGTCGTTTCGCCCCCATACCAGTTCGCCCCGGGTCGTTTCGCCCCAATTTCCCGGGTATAGGGTGGGTTTGATAAAGAAAAAAAAACAGAACTAGCGGTTGAAACGATGATTCAGTTTATTTTTATATAAAATTTTATACAACACATCCAGTTTACAGTTGACTGATAGAAAATGCATTTGCTGTAATACAATGATCTTAAAATATAATCTGTCGAATCCACCAGATTTGCAACGTCGTTGTTTGTCTGCTAATCTTCAGGCAAGTATAATCTGCCACATTGTTATTTGTCTGCTATTCTGCGGGCAAGTATAATCTGCCACTTTGTTATTTCTCTGCTATTTTTCAGGCAAGTATAATCTGCCACTTTGTTATTTCTCTGCTATTCTTCAGGCAAGTATAATCTGCCACTTTGTTATTTCTCTGCTATTCTTCTGCCACTGTGCTGTTACTCTGCTAACCCCGGGCAAGTATAATCTGTAAATTTTATTAAATTAAAAGCAGAAAATGATTTGCCTTCACACCATAGGAGAAAATGTATTAAAATCGCAAATGTTTTTCGCCGAGGGAGATTTGTATTTGATGAGAAATGGGGAAACGTACTAACGTAGGTTCAGATTTTAATACATTTTATGTTGATCAAGTTCTGAATAATGAAAATACACATGAGTTCAGGAAAATGCATCACAATTAATTATACAATAACGTGATTTCCGAGGGCGTTACGCTCCATTATCGGACCGCCATTAGTGATTAGCAGCCCGGCAGTCCCTTAGAGGCCCGAGGCGATAGCCGAGGGCCGCTAATGACTGTAGGGCTGCTAATCACTAATGGAGGTCCGATAATGGAGCGATACGCCCGAGAAAATCACGTTATTTTTATTATTATCAAGTACTGTATGAAAGACGACCCAAATATGTATTCCAAATTGCCAATCACTAATACAGTGATTGACAGACGGGCATATATCAAATAGATAGGCGGGCATATTCAAACTGGAGATAACATTGGAATAATTTTTTTTAATTAACATTATAAATAACATTTGATTTGACATTCATTTTGTTTTGTTTCTCGGAAGTCATTTTGTGTGGCACCATAAAGTTCACTTCTTGTCCATATCAGCGATGTGGTAATGTATTTCGAGCCACTTCGTAAATTTTCGAATGCCATAAGCTGTCGACCTCTTGGTGTTAATCGGCCTAGCATCCGCTTCCATTTGCTCTAAAACGCTCTCATCCATTTCTGATGATTGAGACATTTTATTTTGCTTTTAATTTACTCGATAGAAATCTATGTTTACGTCGTCTGCAATCAAAACAAATCAACCGGATGTTGAGTAAATGACGTCATGTAAGACGCTGGGCGATAATGGCCATTATCCGCCCAGGTTTTTCATACCCACGGGCGGGTATGTTCCCTTATCGTCTATGTAAATTAATATTAATGTGTAGGTAACGCCCGGTAAATTGATAATAATAACATATATACATACATATTTACGCTTGTGAATAAAAAAAGGCAATCAGCCACACAATCACCCTTATAAAAAAGTACCATAGTAAACCATGGTAAATCCCAAAATACCCTGGTAATACCATAGTATTACCAGGGTATTTTGGGATTTACCATGGTACTTTTTTATAAGGGCAATCTCAAATAAACACCAACTGGTATGTTATTACTGTAAAAACAAACATCTTGACTGTTAACAAAAAAAAACAATTCATCAAAGATGTTTTTGAAGAACCGCTATTCAGTTTGAGTAATTCGTGTCAACTCGGTCCCTGCAGATTTGTTTTTTATTCAATCATTGTATCGTCTGCCTTCAAGATGTTAGCATGTTGTGTTTATGTGCTCCCTGTTATTCCATGGGTTTTCTATGAAAGGATTTACGTTTTTAATTCGTGGATTTTTTAAAAGGATGATTAAGGCGAGTTGACCTGGAACCTGATCGGCCACCTCTCTTACTCCCCGTTTCATTTGTTTGTTATCAAGGTGGATTTACAATAAGGTAAGACTACCCTTTGGGCTGAAAAATTACCATTGAAAACAACAAAAAAATAATTTTTTCCCAGGGTCATTTCACCCCAATTCTGGGGGCGAAACGACTCGGGGCGAATGGGAAAAAAGGCGAAACGACCCGTGACCTCATTATCACTAATACCAGCGTAAAATCTGTTTACTAATAGAACTAATAATAGTAATATTATCAGAAAACCTGGACGTCCAAACCACCGTCAGCGTGACCAAAAACACCAGTGAATTACCCCAAACACACACAACCATATCCTAAACTAACACACACATTTTGGAAAGTGCCTCAAATATTTCTATTAATATTAATTATATGGAACGAATACACCCAAAGTTGAGGTGCTATACAAGTAAGAGAATTTTGTTTATTTTTGAAATTTCCACCTCTGATATTCCTTAAGGAGCTATATATGTAATGGAATTTTGTTTATTTTGAAATTCCCACCTCTGAATATTCCTTAAATTCAAATTCAGTATACACAATTAACACATATAATACATCAAAATGAAGGTTGGGAGGTATAGAACATGGAAAATATATGAAATCCACTCATAGAGTTGAGAGCAGGCACCACTGGTTCCTGAAAGTCTGCTACCGTATTCGTACCAGAACTGATAATACTATAATAAATTAATATTTCCCGAGAACAACTTGTGGCCAAATTTGCTTCACATATCCAAGAACAAAGCTAGGCATTCAAAACACTTTGGGATGCAGCGATAGAACTGCATTTGGGAAAAAGACAACATTGTCTGCATTTTGTATTGAAGATGGATTCCATGTTCAACAGACATGCACAAATCCTTTGATACCACAAATTTCCATCAAAAAACAAAATCGTACTGTAATTCTACGACATATTTCACCAGGTGTCATGATATCTTGCATAGAATATGGCAAATGTACAGTATCTATATAATAATAGTATTAAGGCAATCTTTCCCATTATTTGATATTCGACGCGTGGTTTTTCGATGCCTTTTCCGTCCGAGGACGTTGACCGGAAATCGAAAGTACGATATATGTAAACAAAGTCGTCACCTTTGGAATTTACCCACATGCAGCTCTGTCACTGTGTTTTGAAGGATTTTGATGCCCAAGCTTTGTTCTTGGGTATGTGAAGCACATTTGGCCACAAGTTGTTCTCTGGAAATATTATTGTATTATGCGGTCTCCCTATATACCGAATCTGACTTCAAATACAGAATCTGACCTCAAATTAAATTAATTATATGTTTTTTCCCTATGGAATTGTCGGTTTTGAGTGGGCTTATTGGGTATATAATTATTTTAAAATAAAACTGTCGCAGTAAATGTCCATGAATTTGATGTAACGGTAGTTATTGGTGAAACGGCACAAGTTCAGTTTTCGAACATCACCTAATTTTCTAAGGAACAGGATATGGAACAGGAATGGGTACCTAATCTCAGGAATGCAAGAACAGTGAGAAAGTGCATTAATCCACGCAAGTGAATAAACTCTATTCAAAGGTTTGCCCACCATAACAACACACTAATCATACCTTTTAACCCCCTGTGCCTCTCGTCTATATAATTTGTAAAATGTGACTTTTTCTCGCCTTTATCAATTTTCATTGAATTCACAGGAACAGTTACCGCCGGAGTGGAGTAAATTTCAGCAGCCAAATATTTCTGCTTGACAGGTTTTATTTATTTATTAAACATTCACCAGATTAGTACCCATTACAACCTGTTGTTTAATGTTGTTTCAGTGAACTATTAATACAAGATGTAGTTTATTGTTACATGATTCCATATCAAGTTATTTTTGAAAGATAATAAATCAAACAATTTGCTTTAACATGTTATTTTCTTATAAAATCCAACATGAAGTGGGTGGGGTTGATGCTGTCACTGCGCACCGTACTATCGGGTGGGGATGTAAAATGGCTGGTTTCTGTGCAGGCTAAAGATCTCTCTGTGGTAGCCTAGAGCAGAGCTGCATATATTCATCCCACAAGCCTAGCTGAAAAAAACAAAACAGTGAATTAGCGCTAACGGGGGTGGGGGGGGAGGGGGGGGGGGTCGCAAGGGGCACACAGTACCACTTCGTTCCCCGCAAGAAAATTTGCAGTGACGTTAAAAATTCAGTTTTGGGCCAAAGGGCCTGCCTTGTCTTTATTCACCATTTTGGTATTTGATGAATTCAGATCCTGCAGCAGTGATAAATTTTTACACCCCCCCCCCCCCCCCCCCCCCCAAAAAAAAAAAAATTAAGCGGTAGTGAATAAAATGGGGATTCTCCAAAAAGATGCGGGTCTGCAGATAAATTTGCCAATTGAGTAACGCAGCTGTGTCAGAGGCAGTAGGAGGCGAGCGTGTGGTTGATGCCGGTTAAAAATAAAATAGATATGGGAAAACTATACTGACACAATTACTCGGTACCTCGGATATTTATCTTGTTTAACCATGCGTGGGACAATTCGTGTGGCATGAATAACACCGCGTTACACCGGTGATGAGTTAATGGAAAATTCAAATAAAGATGCATGAATTCTGAACTTTCTGTTGTTTGACAGCTATAATGTTTTTCATGCCAGAAGTATGTCCTTCCATGCTGTGTCAACAAATTACAACAGTCAGTGCATGTAATCATAATCTGTGAGATTCCCTTCATGCTTCATGGAGAATAAAAATGTCAATTTTTAAAAATATATATTTTTATACTGTACCAATGACCCAGACTTAGCTGGTGCTAACTCCACAAAAACCAGGGCCAAACACAAATTTTGCCCCCCAATCCCCAAAATTTGCATCCAAAACAAAAAGAAATCATGTCCTAAAGGACCTCCATAGTACGACTCTACTGCGCATGCGCAGTGACGCAGTCGTCCCGAAATTGGCGCCAAATATCATTCTCTGTTTGGCCCTTCATCAGTCAACATCTCACTGATCTTTGTGCTTGTAAATCTCAGTTTAAAGGATGCCAGACACGTAATTCTTGGAGAAAATGTGATTCTAAGGAGGATAGAAGGAGGAGAGGAAAAAAGAAGTGGCAAAAAATAATCAGGGCTGTACTTAAAATTTTTTGTTAAAATTATGTTAAGTTGCCTATTTTCGAGGCAAACGCCTCTTGTTGTCATTCTTGCTAATTGTTGCACTGCTTATTCAGTGTTTCCTCTCCCCTAACCTTCTAAAGTCCCCCCTTGCAATTCTCCCATGCTTTTGGCATATTTTTGAGAAGTTTCATTTCTAAAATTTCCCTGGGAGAGTTGCTTGGTTACAGAATGTTTTCTGTTATTTTCCCCATAGTTACGTTTTCACCCATGGGTGTATAACGTTTGTGTTCTGCATCTTCCATCTGATGTTCTGCAGATTCTCCCCTGGGAGTCTCTGTTTTGCATCAGATAGAGTGTAATTGAGGACTGATTCCGGGCCAGTTTTTTCAGTGCCTGGAGTCATGTTTTCTTCTGTGTTTACACTGTTTGTTTTCATTGGCAACAGCCTTTTTTGAGGGGGGCTGTTTGTCTTTGAGGTAGTTTATCTCATTATAAGATACATTTATATTATCCGAAAGTGTCTCATTAATTATTTTATATAATTTTAAAATTTTTGACCACACTTTGCCATCGGATCCATCGGGGCTCAACGTTACTTTTCAGCAACTTGGGCTTCTCTGAAAAAATATTTTTTCAAAATTATTTTGTTTTGCAATTGTTTTTTCATTTATTAATGGATCATGTTATTATGTATCTTTGTGTCAGGGGTTTTTGCGAGTAACTAGGACTTATTGTTGTTCCTTCACAATGAAAGGAACTTGTTCAAATTGTAATAGGAAGAAATCTTCCTCTGACTTTCATGATTATTGCATAAATTGTAGTCAGTGTTCTCGCATTAATCCCTGTCCTGTATGTGAACATTGGGATGAGAAACATTGGAAACGTGTGTCACGATATGTTGTTTCTGGAGAAAGAGCGATGCCGGCTCTTTCTCCACAAGGTCACTCTACTCTCTCAGTTTCTATTTCAGAGGAACCAGAACAGGGTGATGTTTCCATGTTATCCTCTTCAAGTGTGCGTCCGTCGTCACAATTAAATACAGAGCTAGCGGCAAAAGTGCTCATGGAGATTAGACAAATGTCGTCCGCTAGCTCGCCCGGTGTAGCGTCCATTCACCGAATGGTTCGGCAGCCGGGTTCGTCCGATGCGGTCCAAGAGGAAATTTTGGGTGATGCGAGCACTATAAAAATAATAGATGCACACCCAGTGACGGCGGATAGTGAACGAGAACGGAGGAAGCCTTTTAGTCCGGTTCCTAGCTCGTCCAGGTCCAGCCGGGCCGCGAGCGAGAGAGGCCCCTCTCTCGTACAACAACATCTGGGACCAGATGTTGTGGTACAAAATGTGTCTTTAGCGGAGCATACGTCCGTCGCTCGGGACGCTCCGTTGTATAAGCAGTCCGCAGAGACTGTTAAGGCTTCCTCTTCTCGCCGGCGCACACGACCGCACCTTGGCTGCGTGACCTCCGATATCTTGCCAGCTTCGCCGAGGAAGGATTATTCGGCGACCAGGTCACACCATCCGGCAGCCAGGGACTCGAGACCGATGGACTCCGGACGTTCGCATAGGAAAAGTATGCGGGAGCCATCCGATGCGGAGCTGCCCTCGGCAAAGCAGCGAAAGACCGCTCCTCCGCAGGTCTCGACGTCGGACATTCTAGTGCAGATAGCACAGCTTATCGCAGCATCCCAGCAGCCGACAGAAACGGTGTCGGATCGAGAATTATCCGACGGCGCTGGGTCGGTACGCTCCGCCGAAGCATCGGGGGCGGACGACCGGGAACATCGGGAGGTCCGACCGGATGGTGAAAGGGATACGGATGAATTGGAGCTATCCCTTTCGGAACAACACAAAGCTGCCGTAGACTTCATCCGGCACTTTCTTCCTCAAGTTGTTCCGTCGGGCCAGACTGCTGCGCTTCCGGACAGGAGAATTATAGCGTCATTGGACTCTGATTTTTTCGAGCGGTTCAGGGACATCGCTCCCGAGTTTCCGTCGCAGTCCAATAATGTTGCAAGAACATTTGAATTATTGAACGACGCTATTTTTAAACTTGCTTCCAGGACAGGGAAAGCAGGCTTCTTGTCCGCAAATACTCTCAACCTGCCTTTCATTAATGCAAGGAATAAATTCGACACGGCAGGTCAGGGTATACCGAGAGTTCCTCTGCGTATGGACGACGAGGCGGAAGACTTAGAGCTATCATTACCGTCGTCAGCTTCTATTCCAACCGCAGTGTTGGAAACAGCTATTGCGTCTAACAGAGCCAATTTAGATGCCTTATCTTACGCAGATCACCTTACGAAGGCGTTATCACTGCGTCTTCAAGGGGAAGAGTTTCAGGATATACAATCCTCCTTAAGACTTCTTTCAAGGGCAGTAGCTTATTCCACGTGTAACTCCGCCCTTTCAGTGGCTAATCTGGAGTTGGTTAGACGTGACGCAGCCCTGTCTACATCCACACTAGTGGATTCTAAGGTGAAGAACTCTCTTAGAGTCGCTTCGGTCTCAGGAGATCTTCTCTTTGACGGCAAGCTTTCCGCTATTTATGATAATATTAAAAAGAAAGCTAGTGATTCTCTGTTGTTTAGATCCGCTCCTAAAAGGTCGGATTCAGCAGACACGAATAAGGCGGGCACTTCTGGGTCTTATCCGCCCAAGAGAGGTTCCTATAGAGGTTCCGGTGCGTCCTCTAGCTCTTATTCGAGAGACCGTCAGGATAGCGACTCTCGTTCGGGACGTCCTTCAGGCCGGGACAATCGGTCGGACGCCCCGAGGTCGACGAGGCGAGGTGCGGGTCGTGGAAGACGTGGTTTCTCCTACCGCAGGCCTCGCAGATCCAGGAGGTGATGGCTCAAACCTCTATCGCGTTCCGGTTGGCGGAAGGTTGTCGAGTTTTTCTCAAGAGTGGGCGTCGATTACGGACGACCCTTGGGTGAGAGGAGTGACTTCGGAAGGTCTAAAGATATCCTTCAAACGAAAGCCTCCATTAACTCGAAGTCCAAAGTGGACTCATCTTCCGTCAAACCCTCAGAAAAGAGACGCTCTGCTATCAGAGGTGCAGTCTCTTTTAATGAAGAACGCGGTAGAGGTCGTAGAAAACCAGGAATCGCTGGGATTCTACAGCCATCTGTTTCTGGTTCCGAAACCAGACGGCTCGTTCCGTCCAGTCATAGATTTGAGCTGGATAAACAAGCTGATCATCGCTCCGAAGTTTTATATGGAGACGATTCGATCGGTCAGAGCGAGTATTCGGGTGAACGATTATGCAACGAGCATAGATCTCAAAGATGCGTACTTTCACGTCATGGTACATCCGACATTCCGAAAGTATCTACGCTTCGCAGTCCTAGGAGTGGTGTATCAGTTCCGGGCCATGTGCTTCGGATTGAATCTAGCACCCTGGGCTTTCACTCGAGTAATGAACTCGGTAATGATTTACTTCCGAGCTCATTCGTCTGCGGTAACGTCGGCCTACCTGGACGACATTCTTCAGAGGTACGGCAACGAGTTAACGCTTCAGAACGATGTTCAGAATCTTCTTCTATTGCTCCGACGTCTCGGTTTCATAGTAAACGAGGAGAAGTCGGATCTGGTGCCGTCCAAGTCATTCACTCATCTGGGAATGAGCTTCGAGACGCACAACAATCTCGTTCGTCTGCCGTTAACCAGAGCGAAATTAGTCAGTTGTTACGCTCGCTATTGTCTAAATACAGACAAAGTCACAGCGAGAGAATTTATGAGACTGATAGGTCTGTGCGGAGCCGCTGCGGATCTCATTCCGATGGGACGGCTACGCACACGGCCTCTTCAAATTTTCTTGACTCAGAATTGGAGTGTGAAAATTCATTCGCTCGATGTAGACGTTCTCTTGTCAGATCAAGTGAAACAAGAGATTCAGACTTGGGCAAACATTCAGTGGTTAACTCAAGGAGTTCCGCTGCAGTTGCCGGATCCGAGTTTTACCATTATGACGGATGCCAGTCAAACAGGTTGGGGTGCATCATTAATCCCAACGGATTCGAGATGCCAGGGTCTTTGGGATCCGCAATTCCTGTGCAAGCACATAAACATCAAGGAAATGATGTCAATTTGGCTTGCGTTACGTCACTGGATGGACATTATTCACGATGCTCATGTCCAAATCCTATCCGACAATACGACAGTAGTGGCGTATATACGGAATCAGGGAGGCACTCATTCAGTTCCGTTGTTCAATCTAACGGAAAGAATCCTTCTGTTTGCGTTGGAACATCACGTTCTTCTTTCGGTCCGTCACATACCGGGTCGTCTGAATGTGCTAGCAGACTCCCTTTCTCGAAAGGGTCGCTTGTTGCCGTCGGAGTGGACTCTCAACAAACAAGTATTCAATCAGATTTGCTACCAATGGGAACGGCCAATGATAGACTTATTTGCGACACATCTCAACAATCAGTTGCAGACGTATGTGTCCCCGTGTCCGGATCCAAGAGCATTTGCTGTAGACGCTCTATCGATCCCTTGGGACGGAATGATAGGATATGCGTATCCTCCAGCGCCGTTAATTCAACAAGTATTGCTAAAGATAAAACAATCTCAATGCAAGATTCTGTTGGTAGCATCTCTGTCGCCACAGAGACCGTGGATAAATCTACTCAGGTGTCTGTTGTGGGACCTACCGCGGAAGCTCCCTCCACGAGAGGATCTTCTTTGGCAGGGGAAATCGCGCCAACTGCATCACAACCCGCAAGGTCTCAACCTTCACATTTTTCCGTTGTGCGGTCCTTCTTGCATGGCAAGCACTTTACAGGACGAGCAGTGGACGCGATTTCTAACTGTAGGAGGACCTCCTCTTCGCTAAACTATGCGGCTAAGTGGAAGGTTTTCCGTCGTTGGTGTAGGGATCATTCTGTTGATATATTTGATCCCTCTATACCAGACATTGCTAACTTTCTAGTATACTTGTTTGACGAAATCAAACTGCAACCGGTTACTATAAAGGGTTATAGATCTATGTTATCTGATACCTATGCACATCATGATAGTTTACAAATTGGATCTAATGTCTCTTTATCGAAATTGGTTAGAAACTTTTCGATAAATAGACCCAGAACTCTTAGATTAATTCCTAAGTGGAATTTAGCTTGGGTTCTCCTTAAATTGAAGGAAAAGCCATTTGAACCTCTTGGGACAGTAGATTTCAAATTCTTATCTTATAAGACAGCTTTTCTCTTAGCTTTCTCTTCTGCCAGAAGAGTCAGTGAGCTTCATGCACTATCGGTGGATGATTCTCATTATCGTAGTGTTGGGAACACTATCACCTTCACTACTAACGTCGGTTTTTTAGCTAAGAATCAGGCTCCTAATAAATATCCGGAACCTATTGTTATTAAGGCTCTTCCGTCTTCAGACGGGCGTAGGCCTTTACTCTGTCCTGTTAGAGCACTACGTATCTATAAACAGAGATCTCAGTTCATCAGAAAGGGACGGAAACGTTTCTTTCTGTCTTTGATGCCTAATAGAAAGGACATTTCAGTCCATTCTATTGCTAGATGGATTCAGTTAACTATCCGTACTGCGTATGAAGATTTATCTTCTTCTCAGCAGTCTGTGCTTAAGATTTCTGCTCATGAAGTAAGAGCTCTTTCTACTTCCTGGGCTTATGCTAATAGTGTTGCTATTACAGATTTAATGAAGGCTGCTTATTGGTCTCAGCCATCCACATTTACTAATTTTTATCTCAGAAATATTGAGTCCATTTCTGGAGACCTGCATTGTTTAGGTCCGTTATCTGTTGCTCAGAATGTCGTCCACTAAACAGTTGCAACTATAGTTATGCAGGCTTTCTGTTCCGGCAGTGACTCCGTCCGGCTGCCCTCTTCGCTCTGGGCTATTTGACCCAGGGCAAGGGGAAGGGGGGGGCGGGTGTTCCCTTAGGTCACCTGCTTTATAGTGAAAAGCAAGGGAATGCCTCCTCCAAGACAGTATTTCTGAGTCGCTTCCGGGATGGTTTTAAAGTGTAATATTAATGTTTAATTTCATTCATGTCTTATTTTTAAAGTGTAGCTCGGTGTGAAGCATTTGTATATGTCAAGTGTCAAACGGGCTTTAATATACAATACTCGGACACTTTTAAATGATTATAAAGAGTCTCAATTCTCTGGACTACTTTATTTATTGGCTTGTTTTAATAATAATTAGTATAAAGGTTATACTGGATATTAATAGAGAACATGAATGTTATTGTGCTCAATTATTAAGGGTAGTGTATCTTTCTAATTTAAATATTAAATAAGAAAGATACATGTAAAGCCTAATACTCCTTTTCTCCTTAAGGGGTTATCTCTTTATTTTATAATTGAGCTTATTGGATTTTCCTCTATGTCCTAGGCCCTCCAGCCTGTTTACTATTCAGCTAAGTCTGGGTCATTGGTACAGTATAAAAATGTTAAAAAATTTATAGTAATTTATATATTTTTTATACTTACCAATGACCCAGACGGGGATGGCCCTCCCTGAGTTGGGAACTCTTGCCTCCCCGCTGAGTACATAGCGCTGACCAGGCACTGCCAGTAAGAATGATATTTGGCGCCAATTTCGGGACGACTGCGTCACTGCGCATGCGCAGTAGAGTCGTACTATGGAGGTCCTTTAGGACATGATTTCTTTTTGTTTTGGATGCAAATTTTGGGGATTGGGGGGCAAAATTTGTGTTTGGCCCTGGTTTTTGTGGAGTTAGCACCAGCTAAGTCTGGGTCATTGGTAAGTATAAAAAATATATAAATTACTATAAATTTTTTAACTTTTAGTTTAAACATACAATGAGAAGCGTGAATAAGATTAGTCCACAGCGATTTATACAGTTAAAACTAAAAGTCCTGTCCTGAAATGCGCACAAATAGCACATCGATACGCGCGTTAATCTACGTGATATGACCAGAGTAAGGCTATCAAATTCTGTAAATATGGCCGTGCACAAGCAATGTTTCAGCCAATGGACCTCCGGGTCACCGGAGGTCCATTGGCAGAAACATTGCCTGTGTTTGCTATGAGGAATCAGGAGAACCTGCCGTGCTTTGGATGCCATTCGATATGGCAACTGCGCACAATTCCTACGCGCAGTTAAGCCTAGATAAGCGCACAGTTCGTGACAGGACTTCTAGTTTTAACTGTAGGTGTAATGTGATATATTTTGAAATAAAGCAATATTTCATCAAACAATATAGAATGTCATGACATGCCGCGAACCATTTTTTCCTGCAATACAATTAAGGCTGTCACGAATGATCGAAAAATCGATCAACCGTCGAATGAGGTCATAATCGACGATTTTTTTCAATGATCGATTATTTGACTGGACATGTGCTCATTGTGCTGTCATACCTTTTTGTTAAACAAAGGAAAAATATTGATTCACGACAAGCTATTGTTTCACATAAAGGTCCTATTTCGACAACAAATGTGTGTGTGAATGGGGTTAAAACATAAAACCAATATATAGCTTCAAGTTGCATCACCACTCGAGTTAAAGTTAGCCAAAACCCAGTCATCATCGTATGCGTGATCACTCAGTTCCCAATACTTCTCATTCCTTTGATGTGAGTCATGTGACCTGCCAAAAAAAAAACATCAACGTTGTTACGAGGTTGTATTTAATAAACCCCTGGAACGATTGAGCCCCCCCAAAGGGAAAGCATTTTCACACTGAACGGGGGCTGAATCATTATCATTCATGGGCCGAACTTTCCGGTTCCAGCATCGCTGGCTCACTACCATTAGCGGTGATAACAATTTAACAAAACGGCTACATTGTATTTCTTGCCAATAAGACATCGTCGAGTGTTGAGTTGTTTTTGTTTTTATCAAATTGATACTTGATAAGCAATTTTAACATACAGAAAGTAAAGAGGGAAAAACTTCGAAATGCCATGTTATTTATTTTTAAAGTATGATGATTTATTTTGTTCTCTGATGTACCGCAACTGGAAGTTTCATTTCCACGTGTAAAGATTTGTTGACTTGACATTGCCGGAGGCTAAATTCATAATCATTATGCACTGAGCGTGGATGGGGCCATTAGTGAGTTTAGTATGCATTTTTCTATGATTTGAAGTTTGAATCTATGCGATGTAGATTCTGTTTTGTGAAATTTTTCAAGGTTTGGTGTTCGTTTGCTTCATTTATGATTAGGATATTTTAATTTTTAACGCCTCCCAAGTTATTTCATAGACAAAGTTCTAGGAAACGAGACAGAAATATTAACCATAAATAATCGAATAACCGTCGATTTTTATGACAAAATAATCGATTATGAAAATTCATAATCGTGACAGCCTTAAATACAATAATATCCTATGTTGTCCAGATGGCATTCGTCCAGATGATTTTTGGCAAATGACATTTCTAAAACTAGAAGATAGAAGAAGGAAAAATGTCTAAAAAATCGCGAAATCAGTTTTTTGGTATCATTGGTTTGAAATCGTTCTAGTCTCAAAATGTATTCAAAAATATACGTCAAACCAAAACCGAAGCCTGTTAAGTACCCTTGTGGGGTTTGCAGCCGAGGGTGCAGACCAATTCAATAGAATGTTCAGACTGTGCGAACTGGATACATCGAAAATGTATTCCAACAACAGATTTAGACATTTTGGAAAAATGGTCTGCTTGTGACGAGCTAAAATTTTTCTGCAAAGTTTGCGCTTTTACAGATGATTCCTATAATGCTGGAGCAAGTTAGAAAGGTGTGTATGACATTTCTTTACCGTGATTACAAGTGCCTTTAGCTGCTGTGATGGCCATTGGAATGCAGGGAGGGTCGAGGGAGGAGATATCTCCATTCTTGTCAGATCAGAATATTTTTACTATACTAGAAGTATGTTTTTGGTGTGGTTAACGACACATTTAACAACCAGCACACTCTTAAATATTGTTGTTCTAACGTGGATTTGATCAGATCCACATGAATTAGATTAGATCCATATTGACCAGAGCGTCATCTGTAGACCACATGTATTCGTAACCCAGAATAGTTCTGAGTAAAATAATTAAGAGTTTTCGACCTTGCAACGTGAAACAACAATAATTACATGTATAATGGCAGGCACCATTACATACACTTTCGGAATCATTCTTCTTGGCGTTGATTCTACTGATATCCAAAATTGGTTCCCAAGTCATTTCTATGCAGCTAGCACTGCACTGGGTGTTCCAATCAACTCATATTGTCCACTAGCTTTAAATGACCACTTCATGAGTAGACCAGTAACTCGTTGAGTTTGTGGGCGCGGTGTGAAAGACTCACAATGTTGGGGTGGAGGTGTGTGTGTGTGTGGGTGAGGGAGGGGGGGGGGGGGGGGCTTGCAAGTACCATTCCCTATATTTATAGAGATATTCATGACCTGTCAATCAGACCATTGTCACCAAAAGTTTTCTATCAGCTCCCTAACTTGTCTACTCCACCCAGTCTAAATATTAGAGTCCCTACATATGTGTATTTTTAGATAAATTATTTTCAAGATCCTTGTATTTAAAAGAATGACTACTTTTTATTTTTGTTGAAATTGTGTATGTGTTATTTTTACATTTTACTTTTGGTGTTTATTCTTGTGAACTTAGGTGAATAAAAATTGGGCTGAGTGTGTTTTTTTTAAACCCTTTACATACCTTTTGGGGATTATAGCCCAAACAGAAGTGTTTCCAAATTATCATTGGTGCAAGACCCTTATAAAAACGTACCATGGCAAGTCGCAAAATATCATGGAAATACCATGGTAATTTGGGACATACCGTGGTTTACCATGGTATATTTTGCATGAGGGAATAAACGAAGCAAGGGCGTAGAGAATAATGAGGAGCATAAGATAAAAAATAATACCTACTTTTTTCTTGGAATACCTGTATTATCTCATTTGCGAGTGATAAGAAATACATGTACATTATTCTCACTGCCTACATAACGAATTGACCCGTTCAGTGCCATTCACTAAAATTGCCATTCAAATTGCATTACGTTTTTTGTCTCAAAAACATAGCTTATGATCCCCCACTGGAACGATCTTGTTTCATTGAGGGATCATAAGCTATGTTTTTGAGACCAAAAAAAAGAAAGAAATTTTTTAGTTGTTCAAGAATGTTTGGCAACTGTCGTCTTCTATCCGTGTTGGGTAAAGAGTTAACAGGACTTTCCTTGATAATGCACCTCGGGTGTGATGTTATGGGATGTCTTGTGACTCTTGTCTATCTCATGCAATATTTTATACCATCTTAATTTTTTACACTTGCCGTCTTCTTTTTGGTGCATTGGTCAATAAATGTCAGTGGAGTGTGAGAAAACTGGTGTTCATCGACCCATTAATTGTGCAGGCGGTGATAAAGACACTGCTGACAGTATGTTAGGTGTGTACAGTTATCATAGCGTGAATATATAGAGTGAAATGGTACATGTACCTTGAGTGTTGGATAGAGCTGTAGGTTTTTAAATTTCTTGTTCGGTTAAAACCTTGGTTCGGTTTTTGGTTTGTTTATGAGGCCAAGTAAAATTCAATAAAACTCATTCTTATGTCCGGAGTCATAACTGAATGGTGGTGAAATTGAGTGAAACTCAATGAATGCCCGAAATAAGCTATAATACATGAAGAATTAGGAAGGCCAATATAATAATTACCTAAATATACAGAACTTTTATTGTGCTTGGCCATTTTTCGAGGTCTGACACCTACACGCAACTTGAGGGAAGCTGCAAACACAACTAAACTGAAATGTGGGAAATTCACAGAATGTAGCCTTCCCAGAGTAGTGAGAGTACCCAGACACTGCCATTGGCAGTGTCTGGGAACTCTCACTACTCTGGGATGGCTACATTCTGTGAATTTCTGCAGCAAGAGAGTATTTAATAAAAAACGAAAAACCTTAGATTACGGGATGTCGACGGTTTCGTTTTTTTTTAAAAACTAAAAACCTCGATTCAGTTTCGGTTAACCTACAGCTGTAGTGTAGCTCTTGTGATTAATTTGCAACTATTTGTTGGAAATGTCACTGAATGCTTTTTCAATGAGAAGTTTCAAAATAATTTAAGGTTTTATATATCATACGTGGTACGCCGTGTGCTAGAAAAGAAATTTTCTAAATTTTTTGCAATCGTTTATTAGAAAATTGCTTCAGATTTAATTTTCGATAGTTAACCCGATTTGAATTCCAAAACCATTGACATTTTGTAACAGAATCTGATATCGGACGAAAAATTATTCCAAAGGAACCATCGATTGGCTTTTTCAGGTGTCACGTGATTACACGATAATCGCAGTCTATTGTCGTATTAATTCGTATAATTATTTCATTGGTTGATATGTAAGATATTTTTGGTGAATTGGGAATGGTCTATTACATGAGATTATTTCATTAATTTAATGTCAAGATATTTTTTAATTGACAGTGGTCCATCCACGCATTTTTTTCACATTTCTTTGCAATTATACTCACTGAAAAGTATATCGAGCGGTGCTTTCCAATAAATAGTTGCAAAGTGATTTCAAGCTATGTCACACACGCATTCATTTATAGTGGCATTTGATTCCAATTTAGAACAACGGGATTTCAATTTAATGGTAGATTCGCACCGAATCGCCTAGCCATAATGGCCCCGGCATAAACAATCGGCCACCATATCAACTGAGCTGACGACATCCCCTGGATGAGTTGTCGTTAGCTCAGTTGATATGGTGGCTGTTCATCTTGGGCCAGACGAGTCTGCGTCGCACACTCATGCTCTGTCCCCCATCGGGAAGGCTTCATAAAAATTTCGAATTTCCAATCTTGTGTTAGGCCCATATCACCATTCCTTATGGTACATGTATTTCCGCTTGACACAGGCGATTTTTTCCCCATTAATTTATATATTTAAATGGGTCTTTGGTTTGTATAAATATAGTCTTATGATCGAGTTCCTCTGGGGCAGTTCTCCCATTGACGTGATAGTCTGTGTGTGTGGGGGGGTGGGGGGGGGGGTGGGTGGGGGGAGTGGGGGTAAAATGTTTGCTGCCCTCCCTCCCCCCCCCAAAAAAAAAGAAACGTCGGCCCAATTTAAGTTTCACATAACATAGAGACGGGAACATAACCAGGGTCTATTTGGGGTTTTTTTTTAGGAGGGGGGGGGGGTTGGGGGTTGGGGCAGGGTGTGGCGTGCTGGTATTATCAACCACGTCTCCCCGTAGGGACCCCGGGAAGTGAAGCAGTGCTTGTTAACTGTGGCCAACAAGTTCTGCTTTACTGAATTAGGATCCGTTCACCAGTACCTGGGGTGGAAGTCCTCTAAACTGGACAGCGAAGGTGTAAGCAATTGGTTAAACTTGACTTTATACCTTTGTCGTGGTCACAATCAGCCATAGCTACAGAAAGTGACCTTAAACACCAATAAATAAATAAAACCTGTCAAGCAGAAATATTTGGCTGTTGAAATTTACTCCCGCTACAAAGAGAATTGTTCCGTTGGCGGTAACTGTTCCTGTGAATTCAAGGTAAGAAAAAGACACATTTAAAAAAAATTATATAGACGAGAGTCACAGGGGTTAAAAAGTATGATTAGTATGTTGTTATGGTGGGCAAACATTTGAATAAAGTTTATTCACTTGTGTGGATTAATGCTCTTTCTCTCTGTTCCTGCATTCCTGAGATTAGGTACCTGTTCCTGTTCCATAGCCTGTTCCTGAGAATAGGTAGCCCCGCGTCCTACATAAAATTAGGTGATGCTTGAAAACTGAACTTGCGCCATTTCACCAATAATTACCGTTACATGAAATTCATGGACATTTACTGTGACAGTTTTATTTTACAATAATTATATACCCACTAGGCCCACTCAAAACCTACAATTCCATTAGGAAAAACGTATAATTAATTTATTTGAGGTCAGATTCGGTATTTGAAGTCAAAATTTCTCTTTCCTGTTTTCAGTTTTGGTACAAACCTGAAAAGAAACGTTACTGGTTTAATATCTAGCGCATCGTTTGCAATACTCGCATCGCATGCTTTTTTCAATTTTGGTACAAAACAGAACGTAGAAAAAATTGAACTTGTATGTTCAGTAATTGTTCCTATGATTAGGACGAGGTGAAAGGCGTTGAAAAAATAGGTGACGTTAATTTTACATCATTTGTCTCAAAAACATAGGTTATGACTCCTCGTTGGAAGGAGCTTGTCGAGCTCGTTCCAATGAGGGGTCATAACCTATGTTTTTGAGACAAAAACTGAAAATATAATGAGAATTACATGTAATTAGCCATTTTTGAGAATAGCTCTGGCCGGTTTTGGCCATTACATTGGGTAAGGAGTTAAATTTATTATCAGATATTATCTGATGGTGAAAATAGCTTAATGTTCCCACATTTCCCTGGGCTTATGCCATTGGTTGCTATTTATTGGTCCCTCTGATTCCAGTTTATCACTTATTCCATTCATTGATTATATTTGTATTACAGTGGAGCCCACTTAATTGGATATCTCTTAATTGTATATCCCTGTTAATTGAATATAATTTTCAAACACAAAACCATTAACCATACCTTCAGTACAAATTTGATCTGTTAATTGCATGTGGGTTGTAGAGTAAACTCCTGTTAACTGTATATAAATTTTTGTAATATGTTGAAAAAATTACTGTGACACGCACCAAATACCCCTTATTTATCAACCTTTTTGGCCTCACTACATCCAATACAGGTATTTATTCTATTATATCTTGTTTGACAGACCTCTATGAGCTCTGTCAAACAAGATATAATATAATAAATGCTCAGTTTACCCCTAGAACACAGGAAACTGACCAAATCCCTGTTAATTGTATACTCCTGTTAAATGAATAATTTTCACTGGCAAAATGGTTATTCAATTAAGAGGATTCTACTGTATTATTATACCCTCACTTCGAAGAAATGGGGGCTATATAGGAATCGCCCTGTACGTCCGTACGTCTTTCCATCAGAACACATTCTTGTGTGCGCAACTCCTCCTACATTAAAGAACCGATTTTGAAGAAACCTTTCAAACATCATCACTACTAAGTGAACATGCGCATATTCCAAAATTTTTGATCTGCGACAATTTTAACCAGGTTATCTCTCTTGAACTTTGATTTAATATGGGTTTCTACATGAAATTCTTGTGTGCGCAACTCCTCCTACATTTATCAATCAATTTCCTTATGGCCTTCGCCTAAATGATCAGAAGTGCATTCCTCTAAAAACCCAAAGTGGGGGTATTAATCACCTTCAGTGATAGTTCTAGTTTTTTTTGTCTTGTATTGGGAAACTCAAGCTTTGCCATGTCAAAAATCTCACTATTTTAATTTTTCCCAGCTTAACATGTCTGGCAGAGAATACGAAAGAACTCAAAAACTTCATCTGACGCTCACTTTTACATGTGATGACTAGTCTATCCAACATCTCTAATTAAATGTTTATTGGTTGACAAAAAAAACCACAATAAAATTGTAAGTATACATGTCCTTGTAATCTCAATCATAATTTGCCAATCATTAATTATGTTAATTCACTTTCAATTTGTTTTGGGTGATTTATAAACTTAAAAGAACTATTCAATAAACTCACACCTTTCTGGAAATAAAGGACTGTTTCAACACCCAATGTTTTCATTGTTTATTGGACCCACTTTTTGATGAAACTCAGACCTGGTACTGCACCAAAACTGCTGAGCTCTAGATTGCCACCTCCAGATACACAGGCCTGCTGTTTTCAAAATTTTGCATAAATCATTTATTGTTCACCCGGTCTGAGCTTTCGTAACCTTTCGTTCATTCCCCTGTACTTGATTCAGGTAACCTACAGTTAAAACTAGAAGTCCTGTCACGAACTGTGCGCTTATCTAGGCTTAATTGCGCGTATGAATTGCGCGCAGTTGCCGTATTGAATGGCATCCAAAGCACGGCAGGTTCTCCTGGTTACTCATAGCAAACACGGGCAATGTTTCTGCCAATGGACCTCCGGGTTACCCGGAGGTCCATTGGCTGAAACATTGCTTGTGCACAGGCCATATGTATAGAATTTGATAGCCTTACTATGGTCATATCGCGTAGATTAACGCGCATATCGACGTGCTATTTGTGCGCATTTCAGGACAGGACTTTTAGTTTTAACTGTAAATATATATGTAGCGTGACTATGCTGACATATCAACTGTTGTGTCATAGCCAAGTTCTTAATGCTGATGAATAGAGATGAATCCTTAGGAACAATATTGAGACTGTGTTGCAGCAATTTAGATACGAATTAACTGCAATTAGAGCCTAATCTTGGCATGGTCTAGCATGCTGCAGAAGATTATGGCATCCATAATCACTATTTGTGGCAGAGACAGGAGACAGTTATTGCCATTTCCTTATTTTGTACCCATGTTACATCTTCAGATGGTCAACAGTTTAAAATGATGTTGAGCATCAACTAATCATCAGCATAGTTGTTTGCATCTGCCTGAAATATAGCTGCTCTGTTAGCCAATATTGCACCAACAGTGCAGCTATACTTCAGGCAGATGCAAACACCTGTGCAGCTGATGTTTGGTTGATGCTCAACATCATTCCATCATTAATTTGTACTACATTATTCAACTTGGCAAACATTATGAGGTTCCCGGCGACAGTTTGGTGCAACCCGTTTTCCGTTTGCCTGTTTTTATACGCCAGTATTATGGTATACCGCTGTAAGTCTGTCCGTCCGTCCATCTGTCCATCCGGTCACATGTCGTACGATAACTCAAGAACGCTTTGAGAGATTTTCGCGATTTTTGGGTAGGTGGTGTATATCGATGGAGGGAAGCTCCCTTTCATTTAGTGTCGCCGTTCGATTAGTCATTCCAGAGTTATGGGACCTTATTACTTAGAAAATTGTCGATTTTTTACACGTCGTACGATAACTCGAAAACGCTTTGAGAGATTTTCGTGATTTTTGCGTAGGTGGTGTATATCAATGGAGGGAAGCTCCCTTTCGTTTAGTGTCGCCGTTCAATTAGTCATTCCAGAGTTATGGGACTTTATTACTTAGAAAATTGTTGATTTTTTACACGTCGTACGATGACTCGAGAACGCTTCGAGAGATTTTCACAATTTTTTGGTAGGTGGTTTATGTTGATGGAAGGAAGCTCCCTTTCGGTTGGTGTTGCCGTTTGATTAGTCATTCCAGAGTTATGGGACTTTATTTTTCACATGTCGAACAATAACTTGAAAATGCTTAGAGCAATTTTCATGATTTTTTGGTTGCAAGTATATGTTGATAGAAGGAATCTCCCTTTCGATTTGTGTCGCTGTCCGATTTGTCATTCCAGAGTTATGGGACTTTATTCATCAAAATATAGGCAATTTTCCACATGTTGGACTTTGAGCAATTTTCATGATTTTTTGGTGGCAAGTATATGTAACCTGACAAGTACACATATATACTCATATTGTGTGGTTCCCTCTTGTAATTAATAACGGGCGTATCATGCACTCATGGCGCAGCTGTTTATTCATTTTAGATAACCTCCACGCTATCCAAATGGCAGTTTGCCTCAAATCAACATGCCTGCAACCACTGCTTACATGAACTGACTGCTGACTACCAATTGGCTATTTACCACCAATCCAGTATCAGATATTAGTATCACAATACTCTTAGGTGTAATGACCCAATATCCAAGGACAGAGAAAAATATTTCATTTTGTGATATTTAAAAAAAATCAGTTGATTTGAATAATGATTTAAATCGAGTGATTTAACCACCTATCTAATGCATAGGCTGCATCTGCCCACACAATTTATCTATTGAAGCTTAATGACACTTTTGACGGCCAGGGGTACCTCATGCTAGACAGTTTTATCCAGAGAGAACCATCGAGCACCTTAGTACATAGTGCCATCATACCCCCATGTGGGCAGTTGGGATTAACCCTTTACCCAACGCAGACGATATCAAAATTTATAATTTTAAATTTCATTTTTTCAAAAAATTTCAACAAAACCATACCATGTGACCCCTCGTTGGAACGAGCTCATCGAGCTCGTTCCAACAAGGGGTCACATGATATGGTTTTGTTGAAATTTTTTGAAAAATAGTATTTTTTCAACTGCTGAATTTGCATATTACGTGGGCAGATGCGGGCAATTCGTTAGGTAAAGGGTTAAGTGCCTTGCCAAAGGACACAATGTAATTACCGCTGATTGGGATCAAACTGTGGACCTTTAAGTTTTGAAGTCCAGTGCCCTAACCACTGAGCCACTCTGCTCCTATTTGCATAATTCATTTATAAATTGAGGTGTTGAAAAAAATTTTTCGACAAGACCATATTTCATGTATGTCACCCCTCATTGGAATGAGCTCATCAAGCTTGTTCCTAAGAGGGGGGTCACATGATGTGGTTTTGTTGAAATGTTTTGAAAAATTTAAAAAAACTAACCAATTTTGATGTTGTGTGTTTTGGGCAAGGGTTATTAAATCTGTCTGAGTGATATGAATTTCTGCAGTTGTTGATGGTACCACTCTGGTTCAAGGTGAACAGACAATTTGCCTTAAAATTTCATTCCTAGAAAAATAGGGAATATTAATTTACAGTGGAGCCTACTTAATTGGATGTCTCTTAACTGAATAACCCTGTTAATTGAATATAATTTCCCAACACAAAACCATTTACTGTACCTCCAGTACTAATATGACCTGTTAATTATAGGTTATAAAGTAAACTCCTGTTAATTGAATAAAAAATCTTGTAACCTGTCAAGAAATTATCCAGACTCTCAGTTTTTCTTTGTTTATAGACCTATTTCGCATCAGTACATCCAATACAGGCATTTAATCTATTATATCTTGTTTGACAGAGCTCATATTAAATGATAAGTTTAGTTTAGAATACACGAAAGTGACACAATCCCTGTTAATTGAATACTCCTGTTAATTGAATAATTTTCATTGGCAAAGTAGCTATTCAATTAACAGGGTTCCACTCTATAAACGTACAAAACTTTTTGTTCTAGGGGTTGATACATCTCTCTGGATTACCAGGCTTTCCGCTAGGAAAAAAAATGTTGAGGCTGGTAATGGGGAATCCAAGGATCCGACGGGGTGACCATGGTCGCCCCGTCGAATCCTTAGGTTCACCATTACCGGCCTCATGATCTCATCTGTCTAAAATGCACATCTGAGACACTCAGGTGAAAGAGCTATGTCTAGTGCATGGTAAAATGGCTGACTTCAGAGTGTACACAAAATTTATTAATGTGGGCCAATGGAACCCAACCCAAATCGTGCGCATATGCCATCTAACCTATCACCAGATCCTGTCGTTCCATAGTCAAGGTTATTGCAACTTGTTAAAAAAATTTAATCTGGTTGATTTTTTGCTGTTCTTTTTTCCCTATAATTCTCTACCTTTGATGCGAGCCTTAAGAGTGTCTGTGATGAGAGCCCTACGAGGACCGTTTGGGTAGGAGAAAGTCAACAAGGGGATTAGGGCCGTTGATGGGATCCCATGTCTGTATAGCGGAAACCCTGGGATTACATGTGACCGGACACTAAACATCTGAGTTCTGATTGTCAGTTTACTCATCTGTTTGTTTTTATAGTTACAGGATTAATTTCTTTTATGGTTGCAACTCAAATTTACCAGTATGTTCACACCAGAAAAATTGGTATTAGAAGAAAGAGAAAGAAAATTTTTGTGATAAATACAGAGGAGGAATGGAATGAAGTCTATCCTCATCTAGCTCAAGAAATAAAGTTCTTCAAAGTAAAGTTAAACATTTGTCTTATGATAAAGTTTTATCAGCTAACTTGAACGAAGCTGACGTGGAGCTTTTCTGTTCACTTTCCAGCCACATTTATCTTCGCCTGTTGTCAGTTGTGAATATTATTAATTTCTCGTGAAAAGCTACATTCTTGAATTGAACCAAATTTGATATGCATATTCCATATCATATGTCAGTTCAAGTTAGTTCAAATAATGATGCCATGCTTGCAGGGAGGCACCACAGAGAGAGTGCCATATTGAAGTTTGTTCTTTGCTTCAAAATGAGGGTTTGTTTTATGCATTTCGAGTGATTTTATGATGGGGTGGTGGGGGGGGGGGGGGGCAGTGCAGTTTGGGAGCTCCCATTAGATGTTTCTTTCTTCTTTGCTTCAAAATGAATTTCGAGCAGGTTTTCATGATGGGGGGGGGGGGGGGGGGATGGGGGGGGGGGATGGGGGGGATTCTTTATTGCTTCAATATGAGCCCATGTAATTTGCTAATTAAGCAGTTAACCCTTTACCTAACGAATCGCCCATATCTGCCCGCATAATATACAAATTCAGCAATTGAAAAAATATTATTTTTCAAAAAATTTCAACAAAACCATATCATGTGACCACTCGTTGGAACGAGCTCATTGAGCTCGTTCCAACGAGGGGGTCACATGATATGGTTTTGTTGATTTTTTTTTTTACAATTTGAAAAAATGATATTTATTAAACTGGTAAAGTGCTAAATTATTTTTGATCACTAAAATTTGTTTTTGTGTCTTTGCCTTGTTACAATTTATGGGAGAGTGCCTACAGGCACTCTCCCATGAATTGCAACAAGGTAAATCCAAACAGACAAAATAATCTCACTTAAAAGATAACATGAAGCATATTCACTAAATATGTAGCCTTAAGTTATGGTACCTACACTTCAGAGTAAAGCCCAAATATGGGCTTCTAGCACTCTACCAGTTAAAATAATAAATTTTGATATCGTCTGCGTTGGGTAAAGGGTTAATAAAAAATATATTTTTGAAAAAGTTTCAACAAAACCATATCATTTGACCCCGCATTGGAATGAGTTCATCAAACAAATTGAAAAACAATAATTATGGCCTAAAAAAGTTTAAAATCTGTTTCTCAGGCCCTCCCGCATGGTCCTTTTGGCTGCCACATGCTCTCTTTTTATAACCAATGCAAACTTAAAAAAAAAAAAAATAAATGATTTATGTCTGATATAAGTTAATAAAATTGATAAATTTGTCCCTTGAGCATTGCAAAGCCTTCTTGCACTCATGGGTCGAAATACACCACCACCAATGCTATTCTGTAGATTATGAGGTCTAAAAACATAAAACAAACAAAGAACATGAGCTTTTACAAAAATAATTACAAAAATAAATAATAAAATAAAAAAAACGACCACCCGCATCCAGTTTTAAAAAAAAATGGAACGAGAAACAAAACGTCTACATTGTGGGGCCTAAAATAGTAAATTGACATTGGATAAAGGGCTAAGGCCCCTATATATTTTGGGATTAACTTCAAAATGGGTTAACCTTTCATGTAACATAATGGGAAAAAACATGCCAACATTATTCACAAAACTTAGCATTCAAATTTTAGTATTTTTTCATTTTTTGCCATGGAAATATAGCTTATGGCCACTCATTGGAATTAACTCAATGAGCTTGTTCCACTGAGGGATCATAAACTCTGTTTTTGAGGTAAAAACTGAAAATTTTAAAAATTTTGGTTATTCAGAATATTTTTTTGAAAGTGTCAGTTTCTGTTTTGATTGGGTAAAGGATTAAACAGATGTAAAGAATTTACAATTTTTGTTCAGTCTTCTGATTTTTTCTCATATCTTGACGTTTTTCAGGCTGTTGGTTTAGACTGTGAGTGGCTAAGCCACAGAAAGAATAGTCCTGTGTCCTTGTTACAGATAGCGACTATAAATGGTTTGTGCATACTGATTCGCATATATAACCTCGCTGGCATTCCAAAATCCCTGAAAAATATCCTGTTAGATAAAAGGTAAAACAATATTCATGTAAATCCTAAAATACTGATCAGTTCCATACACAATATACTCCTTTCAAGCCTGGAAATAAGCAATCTGTCATTTGCAGAATGAGGTCTCAGGAGGGGGAATTCGCTGATTCAGTCCCATACAGAATCCCAGGGCTAGAATCCCCCAATGTATCCCCTGGGTACTTCCCGTTTAGGCTGGAGACCTTGATTCGGGGGGGGGGGGGGGGGGGGGGGGGGGGAACTGTCGTGGGCCCCCCCAGACTCGACCACCTCTGGTGTGAGTTTGACCCCCTCCATGGGGGATGTGCAGCTCCTCCCGCTCCTGCGGGGGTATGGGGAAAGCTATCGTTTCGGGGTCGCTCGCTTCGACCATGCCTGGTGAGAATTGCTCCCCCTCCATGGGGGCTGTGCAGCTCCTCCCGCACCAGTGGGGGGTGGGGAATGCTGTCGTTTTGGGGATTCCCGACTCGACCATGTCTGGTGAGAGTTATTCCCCTTCCATGGGGAATGTGCAGTTTTTTACCATGGTGGATATTGTGGGAGCTGTTGGATTTCTGGTGAAGAGATGCCTGGTTCCAGGACTATGTGCCCTCTCCAGTCGACATCTGAGGCTGTCACTAGGGTTGGCTTGGTGGCTCTCTCCGCTTTTCCGCCAGTTCCAACAGCTCCCGTCGTATCTGCTGCTACTGGTGTTCCGTCTACAACATCATTGGGCACCGTTTTTAGCCGGCCTCGGCTTATCCCTGCAAGGGTCTGCAGGAATGTCTGTGGGGTATCAGCCTCAGCCTTCCCCGACTCCCACTCGGCGAAGTCGGATGGGGCTGCCGACTGAACCCCCTACTGTGTCCTCTCAGCCATTGAGCACAGTAGTTTTATACCTGCAGTGGTCTGCTGCGGTGTCTGGGGGTATCGGCCTCAGCCTTCCCTGACTTCAACTCGGCGAAGTTGGAAGTGGCTGCCGGTTGGACCCTCTACTGTGGTCTCTGCGCCGTTGAGCACCACAGTTGTCATTGGATTCGGATGTTCTTAGTGGGACACTATGAACTCCGTGGCGTTTCCGTCCACTCATTCTGGCCACACGACCAGTTTTGGGGGACCAACGTCTTTTGTGCAGCCTGGACCTTCTGCCCTGCAGAGGTCTGCGGTGACTCTCATGAGTTCCCGCTATGTTGATCCTCGGGGTGTGTTACACCCGTATACATGTTTTGGCTGCCGCCCGTCATCCCACGTCGGGTGTTTTGGAGGATTGTGACCCTTCGCTGGTTAAGAGGGTCAGGGGTGAAGCCACTTTTTGCCGGTTTGTTCCCCTGTTTCCAGGCGCCCCCTATGGCGCCGCCTCCCGGGATTGGAAACAGGCCGCTTTCTGATCCCCCTGGTGTTCCGACACCATGGGAGGTGTCGGCTGGTTTGCCCACGATGGGCTATGTGTCTTCCGACTCAGGGGAAGAGTCAGACATGCTTGATGTCGAGAGCCAACAGTCTTCGGACTTGGGGGCAACTCTTGATTTTGTGTTTGGGTTCCTTCCGGATCTCACACCATCTAACCAGTCGACAGTGTCAGCCAGGCTGCGATCATCGGTCGCGCGCCAACAGCCTATGGAGCAACCCACTTCTGGGCGTCTTCGACCGTGCCAGTCGGTACAGTTGGTTGAAGCATTTTCTGACTTGGACTCTAAGCTAAGTTCCAAGGCTATGAAGGCTCCGTTCTTCACCAGGGTTGACACCTTTTTGCCTCCGGTGCATTATCGTTCCTACGATTCCGGCAATCCGTCGGTCTACCAGACTTTGACGCTTTTGGATCAGGACTCCAATTCCCTCGGGCTTTCCAAGTCCATGTCTGCCGTCATTCCGATGACGACTCTGGAGTCCACATTGTGTTTATCGAGAGAGATGCTTGGTATGCTTTCTCTCTCCGATCACATCGTCTCAGCTTTAGCTGCTTATCTGCCTCCAGATAAGTTTGACGAGGTACAGGCTCCTTTGCGTGTGCTGTCCAAGGCACTCATGCATCTTACTCACACGCATGCCTGTAACACAGCTAATCTGGAATTAGTTCGAAGGGACTCTGTGCTGGACACAGGCCGATCCCTTCCTGAGGAGCAGTGCGCTACTCTTCGATCTGCTTCTTTGGCAGGTCCGCAACTTTTCCATGGTTTTGTGTTGACAGTCCGGGATGACGTCCAACGTCATTCCAAAGATCAGCTGCTGTTTCTTCAGCTTGATCAGCCTTCTAGGGTAGGCAGGGGCCGTTCCAAGCCTAACAAGTACCCTCTGCTTCCTCTGCGAAGCAAAGGGGCTGATCCTTCTGCCATCGCTTCTACTTCTTACTCAAGGGGTAAGGGTAAGCATCGGCAGTCTTGAGGGAAGTCCCAGGATTCTTCATTCAGTAGAGGAGGTGTTTTCTCCTCTCGCGAGGTGCCAGTGTTTGTGCTCTCTACATTAAACACACTTTTACTGTTGTAAAATGTTTCTTGGTGGGAGTGGGTGGTATCATTTAGTGAGCAGTGCTCACAGTTTTTCTAGTTTATTTGGGTTTAACAACACTTTCAATAGCCAGGGTCATCTCGTGTCAGACAGTTTTATGGCTGGAGGAAGCCAGAGCACCCAGAGAGAACCGCCCAGCAATGGCAAGCAACTGTCAGACTCCCCAATGTACTAACTCCACACATGCAGGGTTAGCATCAGTTGAAGACAGGTGCACCATCGATGTGCAGCTCGCCTTAATAACAGTGCCACCATGCCCCATATGAGTGATCAGGATTAAGTGCCTTGCCCAAGGTCAACACAGTTACCCCTGGTGAGGATCGAACCGTGGACCCTTTGGTTTGAAGTCCAATGCTGTAACCACTAAGCCACTGTGCTCTCTAACAAAGGTGAGGAAGGATAGCAGAGTTCACAGACCGTTGGGCCACCATCACATCCGATCCTTGGGTGTTAGATGTTGTTCTGTCTGGGCTGCGAATATCCTTCCAAAGGCACCCCACTCTGTCCAGGGTGCCTCTTCCAACCACAGTTCCTTCAGACATTTTACGTCGGGAACTTTTGTCAACGGAGATAGACAGTCTCCTGACAAAGGGGGCGATTGAGGTCATCAAGAACATTAGGTCAGTGGGTTTCTATTCCCGACTGTTCTTGGTGCCGAAGAAGGACAGCCGACTCCGACCGGTTATCGATCTGAGTTTCCTGGACCAGTCTATCATTGCTCCCAAGTTCAGCATGGAGACTTTCAGTTCAGTCCTCCGTTCAATTCACCAGGGAGATTTCGCTTCCAGCTTCGACCTGCGAGACGCTTACTTTCACGTTCCGATTCATTGGGCGTTACGGAAGTATCTCAGCTTCGTTTTTCTGGGGCAAGTTTACCAGTTCAAGGCCATGCCTTTCGGCCTCAACCTGGCTCCTTGGGCCTTCACCAGACTGATGTCGCATGTGATAGCTTTCAATGGCACACAGTCCAGGGTGACTACTTCGGCATATCTGGACGATATCCTCCAGGGGCATTCCAATGCTGCCTTACTGGAGTCGGATGTTGCCACTCTGTTGAGATTGCTCACGTCGCTAGGTTTCGGAGTTAATGAGGACTAGTCGGACCTGGTCCCTTCTCAGTCGTTTTATCATCTGGGGATGGCTTTCCGCACACAATTCAATTTGGTGGTGGTTCCCCAGGCCAAGGCTGTGATTCTCTCAGCTTTTGCTCTGACTCTGTCCCAGTCCACATCCGCGATGGCTCGGAGTATTCTCCGGCTAATCGGTCTCTGCTGTTCGGTGACGGATCTCATTCCTCTAGGTCGGCTGCGTGTCAGACCTCTCCAACACTTTCTGGTCAGTTGTTGGAAGCCGAATGTAGATTTTCTGGATCTGGTGCTTCAGTTTCCAGAATATCTTTATCCTCACCTTCTCCTCTGGGCGGATGTCCAGTGGCTTTCGCAGGGTGTTCCGTTGGACTTACCCACAGCCGATCGCAGATGCCATCGATCTCGGATGGGGTGCGACTTTGGATCCTCTAGGTCTTTCCATTTACGGGATGTGAGACCAGGATCATGCAGCTCTACACATCAACCAGAAGGAGCTTCTTGCTCTTCTTCTGAGTTTCAGACAGTGGATCCCTCACCTGTCGAATCGCCAGGTCCTTCTGTTGTCTGACCATTCGACGCTGGTTGCTTACATTCGGAACCAGGGCGGCACGCACTCTGTTCCAATGTACGAATTGGCTCGGGATCTTCTACTGCTCGCTCAGGATGTCCACGCCGGGGTGGCTGTTCGTCACATTCCCAGTTGTCTGAACGTCCTAGCCGACTCCCTGTCCAATCGGGTTAGGGTCATTTCCACCAGGTGGATGCTCCACATGGCGGGTTCCATCGTTCTCTTGCGACTCGTTGGAACCATCCGGTGGACACTTTCATGTCCCCGTGTCCAGATTTTCTGGCTTTCGCCGTGGACACTCTGGTCCTCCTTTGGGATGGTCTTGTCGGTTACGCCTTCCTGCCGGTTCCGATTCCGCCTCAGGTTCTCGCCCAGATATGAACCTGCAGTCGTCGAATCCTTTCGATCACATCCATTGCCTCGGAAGGTGTGGATCAATCTGCTCCGCTCTCTGTTAGCGGCGGTTCCGGCATGTCTCCCTCTACCTCGCGACTTTCTTTGCCAAAGTCGCCTGAGGAAGTTTCCCGTTGACCCGACTTCATTGTGCCTTTGCACATGTCTTTTATCGGGTCCTGTCTCCTTCCGTAGTGGTTTTTCGAGACACGCAGTGGAGTTGCTTTTCTTCTTCAAGGAGGCACTCACTCCACTGGTTTAGCCTCTGTGGCTAAGTGGAAGGTTCTTCTGTCAATGGTGTGCGATCACTCTGTTGCTTTTGTCACTCCTTCGATCACACCGCTTAAGGAGTTTCTGGAATGTGTTTGTTTCTGGGGGTCTCCAGCAATGGGTACATGTCCATGCTTCAGAGACATTTTTTCATATGTGATACCGCATTGTTTCGACACTCATCCTTGCCTCTAAAAGCTTGTTCAGCTCTTTTCCTTGAAAAGGCCTAGGACTTTGCAGTTTACTCCAAGATGGTCACTTTCTTGGGCGCTGCACTGTTTGGGGGTGGGGGGCATTTGCGCCTTTATCCTGGATGAATATGCGTTTTCTCACATGCCAGATCTCTCCTGCATCCATTTCTTGATGGATTTGTCTTGCTATTCGTGCAGCTTCCGCTCATCTAGCTACTGGTGATTGTATTACCAATTGTTTTTTCTGCCACGAGGTGTGTGCATTGTCTTCCTCTTTTAATAACTCTGTCATGTTGTCGGATGATGGATGTTATACTGGCAGCCTGCAGGAGAAATGCTACATTCTCCTTTTATCTGCGACAGTTGCAGGAGCTGACAGAGAACCTTGGGGCCCTCTTTCTCGACTCAGGCTGTTGTCTATCCCAGCCTTTCAGCTTTTTTCAGGGTGTGTTCCAGCTTTGTGTTGTTACTGCCCTTTCTGTCTGTGCATTGCACTTCACCATTCGCCTCATCTTTCATTGTCTTTTCTAATGTTTGTGATGCTATGGTTTGATAGGCCTAGGGATCTCTTCCTCTGTCCACGGTCCCAGTGCTATTGAGTTATGTGTGGGTTGGTTATGTGATTCCCTCCATCCTTTTGTCTATTCAGCCTGTAGTAAACAATTGAGGTAGGTTGATAAGAAGTATAAATTTTATAGTAAATTTCCTTTCTTATTATACCTACCGAAATTGTTTACATGGAGGCCCTCCCGTCTTCTTATTCGGGTAAGAATCCTTCCTCCCCGCTGATCACATAACTCCTGTGTTGTTCGGAATGAAAAGAATGACGAATTGACGCATTGCGCACTGTTTTACGGTAGTCGTGGATTTATACTATGGAAGAGCGTCCCATACTGGGTGTGCACCGATGGCGCTCGACCCAGTTTTGGCTTATTTTTTCGTGGTGTTTTTACACCACTTTTCTTTCCCAAATCTTGGGAAAGATTAAAAGAGAGAGTATTTTATCCGGGTTAGGTTCTTCCACTGTAGTGCAAGCCTGTAGTAAACAATTTCGGTAGGTATAATAAGAAAGGAAATTTACTATAAAATTTATACATCTTAAAAATAGGTAAAAGGAATTAATTTTATGATGACAAAGGTGTGACTATTTATTATACCACCCACTTGAAAAGTGGGGAGTAGATAGTGTTCACTTGGTCTGTCCATCCGTCCATTACACTTTAGAGGGGTACACATCTGCTGTCCGCAACTCCTCCTAAACCAGTGAACAGATTTTATTGAAACTCTCAGACATTCTTTTACATACATTGAAGATGTGCACCTCCTATTTTATTTTCAGATGTTTTCTTTTTTGTAGTTTCCCATATTGAAAAATGAACTTTGTCAAATTCAATTGACATTCTGTACATATCTGCTATCCGCAACTCCTTAAACCATTGAACAGATTTCATTGAAACTTTCAGATATTCTTTTACATATATTGAACATATACATATACATATATTGAAGATGTGCACCTCCTATTTTGTTTTCAGATATTTTTAGGGTTTCCATATTTAAAAATGGGCTTTGTCAATTCAAGCTTGCGTGGGGGAGGGGGGGTGGTTGTTGACATTTGCTATCCAAGACCTCTTTTAAACTAGTGAATGGATTTCAATGAAACCTTCAAACATTGGTGCCAGTGTTTGTGCTCTCTACATTAAACACACTTTTACTGTTGTAAAATGTTTCTTGGTGGGAGTGGGTGGTATCATTTAGTGAGCAGTGCTCACAGTTTTTCTAGTTTATTTGGGTTTAACAACACTTTCAATAGCCAGGGTCATCTCGTGTCAGACAGTTTTATGGCTGGAGGAAGCCAGAGCACCCAGAGAGAACCGCCCAGCAATGGCAAGCAACTGTCAGACTCCCCAATGTACTAACTCCACACATGCAGGGTTAGCATCAGTTGAAGACAGGTGCACCATCGATGTGCAACTCGCCTTAATAACAGTGCCACCATGCCCCATATGAGTGATCAGGATTAAGTGCCTTGTCCAAGGTCACAACACAGTTACCCCTGGTGAGGATCGAACCGTGGACCCTTTGGTTTGAAGTCCAATGCTGTAACCACTAAGCCACTGTGCTCTCTAACAAAGGTGTGACAGATAAATAAATTGAAATAGTGTTTAAGACTTTAAAATTTATTTTTAAACATTTAACAGATTCAAAATTAACAAAATATGAACAAATACATAGTGGTATGATTAACTGGTTGAGTGCTAAATTATTTTTCAAAGGTGATTTCTAAGGCCTAAAAAAATAAAAAATCTGTTTCTCAGGCCCTCCCGCATGGTCCTTTTGGCTGCCGCATGTTCTCTTTTTATAACCAATTTAAACTTAAAAAAAAAATAAAAATTAAATTGTTTATGTCTGATATTTTACCCAAGTTAAAAAAATTGATGAATTTGTCCCTTGAGTGCAAGAAGGCTTTGCAATGCTTTAGCATTGCAAAGCCTTCTTGCACTCAAGGGATGAAATACACCACCACCCATGCTATTCTGTAGATTATGAGGCCTAAAACTTGAACCAAGAACATGAACTTTTGATGGTAAAGAAGTAATTACTGAAATAAAAAATAAAATAAAAAAACGCTCGCCCGCATGCAATTTTACAAATAATGGCCTGAGAAACAGATCTACTTTGTGTAGCCTAACATGGATATTTTTTCAAAGATGCCAAGCTACCAGCAATACCAGACTTAGTTCAGCAAGATTTTCTTCATAAATAAGTGGTTTGTTATAATTTATTGTAACCAAATAATTTTATATAATTTTTTCTTCTTCAATTCCTGAGCAAACTACAAGGGAATGCATCCAGGTAAAGCCAATAAAATGGCTTCTAGAACTTCTCGCACTCAACCAGTTAAGACTTTTTTGAAAAATTAATTCCAAGTCAGATGCTTAAATACACATCATTGCTTCACAAGTGTCAGTTACCCAAACTTCAGTTTTGCTTCACAATATCAATTAACTAATCCGACGTAATAAGAAAACAACAGAGTTGTATTTTTCAATTGCTGGCTATTATGAAATGGAATCTCAATCAGGTTTCACTCCGATGTTTGAGTTCAAGATCAAAGTGACAAGTGTTCGGATTAGCAAGTATGGAAATGTATTAAAACAGTCCGATAAATACCTCTTGGGTGTTTGGTATTCAGAAGGAAGAGTACAGGCCTGGCATTATTTAGGAGTTCACTAGTGCTGAACGCCTACTTCATGCCTAGAAAAATTTGAGGAGGGCAATTTTTTGCACCCCTTGATATTTTTATACTATAAACCAATGGCCCAGACTAGCTTCAAAATTATCAAGGACCAAACACAAATTTTGAACCCCCCCCAATCCGCAAAATTTGCTTGCAAAACCAAAAATTAAAAGTCCTATCTGGTCCTCCATACTTTTACTTTCCGCGCATGTGCAGCCGTCAGGAAGTGACTGGAATTGGCGCAAACGTCATTCTTTGTTTGGCCCTAAAGTCAGCATCAATGAACTGAGATCTGTGCTTTAAGATCTCCTTTTTAGCTTAACTTGACAAAGTCAAGATAAGCTATTGCCATCACGCCTGTGGACGTATGTTAGTCTTTGAGTCTGTTCACCTTTTCCTTTAGCTCAGGCTACACCCCATAGTTCTTGTCTGATTGTCCCGAAATTTCATATGCAGGTTTGGGGTCATGTCTAGATGAGAACGTCCAACGTTGGTCATGATCTGTCAACCGTGATGGCTGCCTGAACCCAAAACACGAAAACCATTAGCACAGTCTACAGGTCATATTTAATATGGAGGGATTTCATTGTAACTTGGTAGGATGACTCCGTATGATGTCTAGAAGAGAACTTCCCCATTTGGTTGTGATCTGTCAACCCTGATGACTGCCTGAGCCCAAAACCCGAAAACCTTTAGCACAGTCCACAGGTCATATTTATGGAGGGATTTCATTGTAACTTGGTAGGTTGACTTCATATAATGTCTAGATGAGAACGTACCCTTTTGGACATGATTGGTCAATTGTGACGGCTACAGGGGCCCAATGCCCAAAAACCTTTAGCACAGTCTACAGGTCATATTTATGAAGGGATTTCATTGTAACTTGGTAGGATGACTCCAAATAATGTCTAGATGAGAACGTACCCTTTTGGTCATGATCATTCAGCAGTGTTGGCTGCCCGAGCCTAAAACCCGAAACCCAAAGGCCAAAAACCTTTAGCACAGTCTACAGGTCATATTTATGAAGGGATTTCATTGTAACTTCGTAGGATCACTCCAGATAATGCCCAGATGAGAACATTTTGGTCACGATCATTCAACCATGATGGCTGCCCGAGCCCAAAACCCGAAAAACTTTAGTACAGACTACAGGTCGTATTTGTGAAGGGATTTCCCTGTAACTTGGTAGAATGACTCAGTATAATGTCAAGATAATGACATCCCCTTTAGTTGCAATCGGTCAACCGTGATGGCTACACAAGCCTGAAGCCCAAAAACCTTTATCACAGTCTACAGGCCATATTTATGAAGGGATTTCATTGTAACTTGATATGATGACTCGTTTTGGAATAATTTCACTGTTACTTGGTAACTTTTGTTGACATACGTTAACTGTGAGGGCCACATACATTAACTGTGAAGGCCACATTAACTCACCCCTCAGTTCTTTAGTGCATTCTACACATATTATTTTTATTAAAAACATACCATACAGGGAACAGAAATTAACATATTCCCAATTATCACAATTCTTGTCTTATTTCATAATCCTTTCATAAACATTGAACATTATCCTTTTCATCAAACACAACACACAGACAAGTTAAGCTACAGTGTCATTGACACTTTCACTTGAGGATGCCAGACACAAATCAATGCGAGAATTGGTGGGTCCAAGGCTGTTATTGGATGATGGAAGTGTTCAACGATGGTTTTAGACGTTCAGGGCTGTAACTTTATAATAATTATAAAATTATTTCATGTTTCCCAATTTCGGGACATACGCCTGACATCATCATTTTTGATAATGATTATTTCACTGTTTGTTAAGTATTCCTTCCCTATCTTTCCATGAACCCTTCCTGTTAAACTCTTTAGCTTTTTTGGCTATTTTCTATTGAAATTTTTTATTAAATTTCTTGGGAGTTTAACATGTATTACAGAATATTTATTCTGTTTTTCCCTTTGGTTACGTCCTCACCCTAGGGGTGTTAAGTTGTTTAGTCTTGCATCTTCTATACGACGTAGCGTTTTTTCTTCATATGATGATCTAGCTTTGCATCTGGTAGCATTTAAACTGGTTTCTGACTTTGGGCCTTTTTGTGTGCCTGATGTCTTTTCATTGACGTTGTTTACATTGACGTCCTCATAAAAAGGTAGTATTTTATATTCTATTACTGTACAATTACTGTAGGATACATGGATTATTATTCCGGTAGTGTAGCTCAATAAATTTGGATTTTATCTACACTTAGGCTCTGTCGGGATGCCTTTGGGCTCTTAATGTTCCCTTTGGGAACTTAGGCAATTTTTGATTGCTATTATTCATGTATCTTAATTATATATTTTGTTGTGGAGTTTGGAGGACTGATATCATCTTTAGTCGATGGACTCCTGCAGACTCTTGTCATTCTTGTGTTCACTGGGATGACTAATGTTGGAGACGGGTGTCGCAGTACGTTGTTGGCAGTGAGGTTCTGAGGCCAGGCCTCTCACCGCGTTATAATTCATTTTTAGCTCACCTGACTTTCAGTCAGGAGAGCTATAGTGATCACTCACCATCCATCGTCGTCCGTCGTCCGTGAACATGGTGTTTGCGTCTTCTCCTCCCAAACTGCTGAACCAATTTAATTGATATTTGAGATAATAGTTTGTTATAACATCGCAATTTGATTTTGTTCAAATCAAGTTGCCTCGCCCCTTGGTATGGCCATGCCCAAAAAGTGTGCTTAAATCTTAAAAAATCTTCTCATGAACCAGCAGTAGCAGAGACTTGATATAGGTGTGCAGCTTTCTTTTGAGGTGTAGACTCAAAATTGTTCAAGAGAAATTTGTGGGACTATATTTGCTGTTGTTATGGGAGGGGCAAGAATTTTTGCCACTCCCAAAATTTCTATTTTCCAAACCGAGAGGCAGATTTGAACCATATTTGATATGAGGGCTTATTGGGTCATAAGTACTTAATTTATGCCCAAATATTTTTTCCCGTTGCCCCATGGGAACCGCAGGAGCTAAAAATAGAAAAAAATTAAAAGGCTCATATCTCCAAAACTACACTGCACTGAGAATTCTTATTTGGTGTGAAGCTTCATTAGGACCAACAGAATGGAATGGTAAAAAAAAATTGCTATTGGTTTTATCATGGGGTACTTTTTGGGGACTTTTGAAAAAGTGCTGAGTCAGCATTGTTTAACACTGTGGGTAATGGGAAAAACATTTAACACTACTTTTCTCCCAAACCACTGCTCCAAACGCTTTCAAATTTCACATATAACATCTTTAGAAGATTGTATCACACGTTTATTGAAATCAATTCCCTGGGTCCATATTTGGGCTCTCTATGGGAGCCTAAATGTTTAAATTAGTGCAGTATGAGGAATATTCTTTAAAAATCTTCTTCTTCAGATCTACCAATAAGAATCTTTTGATATTTGGTATGCAGCATCCTTAGGGGGGTGAGATTCAAGTTTGTTCAAGCCAAGTCCCTGGGTTCATATTTAGGCTGAAAATTTGGGGTCCCGTTAGAAATTTGGGGTCCCGGACTTAGAAATTTTGGACCAAAATCCGGAATTTTTTTTTTGTGTTTTATGCGTTTCGGTCAATTTTAAGACAAAAAAAACATTTTTTTTTTTACACTGAAAATTTGGGGTCCGGGTGGGACTTTTTCATGTTTCATGGGGTGAGATTCAAGTTTGTTCAAGCCAAGTCCCTGGGTTCATATTTAGGCTGAAAATTTGGGGTCCCGTTCTGGACTTAGAAAATTTTTATACTGTACCAATGACCCAGACTTAGCTTAGCTGGTGCTAACTCCACAAAAACCAGGGCCAAACACAAATTTTGCCCCCCAATCCCCAAAATTTGCATCCAAAACAAAAAGAAATCATGTCCTAAAGGACCTCCATAGTACGACTCTACTGCGCATGCGCAGTGACGCAGTCGTCCCGAAATTGGCGCCAAATATCATTTCTCTGTTTGGCCCTTCATCAGTCAACATCTCACTGATCTTTGTGCTTGTAAATCTCAGTTTAAAGGATGCCAGACACGTAATTCTTGGAGAAAATGTGATTCTAAGGAGGATAGAAGGAGGAGAGGAAAAAAGAAGTGGCAAAAAATAATCAGGGCTGTACTTAAAATTTTTTGTTAAAATTATGTTAAGTTGCCTATTTTCGAGGCAAACGCCTCTTGTTGTCATTCTTGCTAATTGTTGCACTGCTTATTCAGTGTTTCCTCTCCCCTAACCTTCTAAAGTCCCCCCTTGCAATTCTCCCATGCTTTTGGCATATTTTTGAGAAGTTTCATTTCTAAAATTTCCCTGGGAGAGTTGCTTGGTTACAGAATGTTTTCTGTTATTTTCCCCATAGTTACGTTTTCACCCATGGGTGTATAACGTTTGTGTTCTGCATCTTCCATCTGATGTTCTGCAGATTCTCCCCTGGGAGTCTCTGTTTTGCATCAGATAGAGTGTAATTGAGGACTGATTCCGGGCCAGTTTTTTCAGTGCCTGGAGTCATGTTTTCTTCTGTGTTTACACTGTTTGTCTTCATTGGCAACAGCCTTTTTTGAGGGGGGCTGTTTGCCTTTGAGGTAGTTTATCTCATTATAAGATACATTTATATTATCCGAAAGTGTCTCATTAATTATTTTATATAATTTTAAAATTTTTGACCACACTTTGCCATCGGATCCATCGGGGCTCAACGTTACTTTTCAGCAACTTGGGCTTCTCTGAAAAAATATTTTTTCAAAATTATTTTGTTTTGCAATTGTTTTTTCATTTATTAATGGATCATGTTATTATGTATCTTTGTGTCAGGGGTTTTTGCGAGTAACTAGGACTTATTGTTGTTCCTTCACAATGAAAGGAACTTGTTCAAATTGTAATAGGAAGAAATCTTCCTCTGACTTTCATGATTATTGCATAAATTGTAGTCAGTGTTCTCGCATTAATCCCTGTCCTGTATGTGAACATTGGGATGAGAAACATTGGAAACGTGTGTCACGATATGTTGTTTCTGGAGAAAGAGCGATGCCGGCTCTTTCTCCACTAGGTCACTCTACTCTCTCAGTTTCTATTTCAGAGGAACCAGAACAGGGTGATGTTTCCATGTTATCTTCTTCAAGTGTGCGTCCGTCGTCACAATTAAATACAGAGCTAGCGGCAAAAGTGCTCATGGAGATTAGACAAATGTCGTCCGCTAGCTCGCCCGGTGTAGCGTCCATTCACCGAATGGTTCGGCAGCCGGGTTCGTCCGATGCGGTCCAAGAGGAAATTTTGGGTGATGCGAGCACTATAAAAATAATAGATGCACACCCAGTGACGGCGGATAGTGAACGAGAACGGAGGAAGCCTTTTAGTCCGGTTCCTAGCTCGTCCAGGTCCAGCCGGGCCGCGAGCGAGAGAGGCCCCTCTCTCGTACAACAACATCTGGGACCAGATGTTGTGGTACAAAATGTGTCTTTAGCGGAGCATACGTCCGTCGCTCGGGACGCTCCGTTGTATAAGCAGTCCGCAGAGACTGTTAAGGCTTCCTCTTCTCGCCGGCGCACACGACCGCACCTTGGCTGCGTGACCTCCGATATCTTGCCAGCTTCGCCGATGAAGGATTATTCGGCGACCAGGTCACACCATCCGGCAGCCAGGGACTCGAGACCGATGGACTCCGGACGTTCGCATAGGAAAAGTATGCGGGAGCCATCTGATGCGGAGCTGCCCTCGGCAAAGCAGCGAAAGACCGCTCCTCCGCAGGTCTCGACGTCGGACATTCTAGTGCAGATAGCACAGCTTATCGCAGCATCCCAGCAGCCGACAGAGACGGTGTCGGATCGAGAATTATCCGACGGCGCTGGGTCGGTACGCTCCGCCGAAGCATCGGGGGCGGACGACCGGGAACATCGGGAGGTCCGACCGGATGGTGAAAGGGATACGGATGAATTGGAGCTATCCCTTTCGGAACAACACAAAGCTGCCGTAGACTTCATCCGGCACTTTCTTCCTCAAGTTGTTCCGTCGGGCCAGACTGCTGCGCTTCCGGACAGGAGAATTATAGCGTCATTGGACTCTGATTTTTTCGAGCGGTTCAGGGACATCGCTCCCGAGTTTCCGTCGCAGTCCAATAATGTTGCAAGAACATTTGAATTATTGAACGACGCTATTTTTAAACTTGCTTCCAGGACAGGGAAAGCAGGCTTCTTGTCCGCAAATACTCTCAACCTGCCTTTCATTAATGCAAGGAATAAATTCGACACGGCAGGTCAGGGTATACCGAGAGTTCCTCTGCGTATGGACGACGAGGCGGAAGACTTAGAGCTATCATTACCGTCGTCAGCTTCTATTCCAACCGCAGTGTTGGAAACAGCTATTGCGTCTAACAGAGCCAATTTAGATGCCTTATCTTACGCAGATCACCTTACGAAGGCGTTATCACTGCGTCTTCAAGGGGAAGAGTTTCAGGATATACAATCCTCTTTAAGACTTCTTTCAAGGGCAGTAGCTTATTCCACGTGTAACTCCGCCCTTTCAGTGGCTAATCTGGAGTTGGTTAGACGTGACGCAGCCCTGTCTACATCCACACTAGTGGATTCTAAGGTGAAGAACTCTCTTAGAGTCGCTTCGGTCTCAGGAGATCTTCTCTTTGACGGCAAGCTTTCCGCTATTTATGATAATATTAGAAAGAAAGCTAGTGATTCTCTGTTGTTTAGATCCGCTCCTAAAAGGTCGGATTCAGCAGACACGAATAAGGCGGGCACTTCTGGGTCTTATCCGCCCAAGAGAGGTTCCTATAGAGGTTCCGGTGCGTCCTCTAGCTCTTATTCGAGAGACCGTCAGGATAGCGACTCTCGTTCGGGACGTCCTTCAGGCCGGGACAATCGGTCGGACGCCCCGAGGTCGACGAGGCGAGGTGCGGGTCGTGGAAGACGTGGTTTCTCCTACCGCAGGCCTCGCAGATCCAGGAGGTGATGGCTCAAACCTCTATCGCGTTCCGGTTGGCGGAAGGTTGTCGAGTTTTTCTCAAGAGTGGGCGTCGATTACGGACGACCCTTGGGTGAGAGGAGTGACTTCGGAAGGTCTAAAGATATCCTTCAAACGAAAGCCTCCATTAACTCGAAGTCCAAAGTGGACTCATCTTCCGTCAAACCCTCAGAAAAGAGACGCTCTGCTATCAGAGGTGCAGTCTCTTTTAATGAAGAACGCGGTAGAGGTCGTAGAAAACCAGGAATCGCTGGGATTCTACAGCCATCTGTTTCTGGTTCCGAAACCAGACGGCTCGTTCCGTCCAGTCATAGATTTGAGCTGGATAAACAAGCTGATCATCGCTCCGAAGTTTTATATGGAGACGATTCGATCGGTCAGAGCGAGTATTCGGGTGAACGATTATGCAACGAGCATAGATCTCAAAGATGCGTACTTTCACGTCATGGTACATCCGACATTCCGAAAGTATCTACGCTTCGCAGTCCTAGGAGTGGTGTATCAGTTCCGGGCCATGTGCTTCGGATTGAATCTAGCACCCTGGGCTTTCACTCGAGTAATGAACTCGGTAATGATTTACTTCCGAGCTCATTCGTCTGCGGTAACGTCGGCCTACCTGGACGACATTCTTCAGAGGTACGGCAACGAGTTAACGCTTCAGAACGATGTTCAGAATCTTCTTCTATTGCTCCGACGTCTCGGTTTCATAGTAAACGAGGAGAAGTCGGATCTGGTGCCGTCCAAGTCATTCACTCATCTGGGAATGAGCTTCGAGACGCACAACAATCTCGTTCGTCTGCCGTTAACCAGAGCGAAATTAGTCAGTTGTTACGCTCGCTATTGTCTAAATACAGACAAAGTCACAGCGAGAGAATTTATGAGACTGATAGGTCTGTGCGGAGCCGCTGCGGATCTCATTCCGATGGGACGGCTACGCACACGGCCTCTTCAAATTTTCTTGACTCAGAATTGGAGTGTGAAAATTCATTCGCTCGATGTAGACGTTCTCTTGTCAGATCAAGTGAAACAAGAGATTCAGACTTGGGCAAACATTCAGTGGTTAACTCAAGGAGTTCCGCTGCAGTTGCCGGATCCGAGTTTTACCATTATGACGGATGCCAGTCAAACAGGTTGGGGTGCATCATTAATCCCAACGGATTCGAGATGCCAGGGTCTTTGGGATCCGCAATTCCTGTGCAAGCACATAAACATCAAGGAAATGATGTCAATTTGGCTTGCGTTACGTCACTGGATGGACATTATTCACGATGCTCATGTCCAAATCCTATCCGACAATACGACAGTAGTGGCGTATATACGGAATCAGGGAGGCACTCATTCAGTTCCGTTGTTCAATCTAACGGAAACAATCCTTCTGTTTGCGTTGGAACATCACGTTCTTCTTTCGGTCCGTCACATACCGGGTCGTCTGAATGTGCTAGCAGACTCCCTTTCTCGAAAGGGTCGCTTGTTGCCGTCGGAGTGGACTCTCAACAAACAAGTATTCAATCAGATTTGCTACCAATGGGAACGGCCAATGATAGACTTATTTGCGACACATCTCAACAATCAGTTGCAGACGTATGTGTCCCCGTGTCCGGATCCAAGAGCATTTGCTGTAGACGCTCTATCGATCCCTTGGGACGGAATGATAGGATATGCGTATCCTCCAGCGCCGTTAATTCAACAAGTATTGCTAAAGATAAAACAATCTCAATGCAACATTCTGTTGGTAGCATCTCTGTCGCCACAGAGACCGTGGATAAATCTACTCAGGTGTCTGTTGTGGGACCTACCGCGGAAGCTCCCTCCACGAGAGGATCTTCTTTGGCAGGGGAAATCGCGCCAACTGCATCACAACCCGCAAGGTCTCAACCTTCACGTTTTTCCGTTGTGCGGTCCTTCTTGCATGGCAAGCACTTTACAGGACGAGCAGTGGACGCGATTTCTAACTGTAGGAGGACCTCCTCTTCGCTAAACTATGCGGCTAAGTGGAAGGTTTTCCGTCGTTGGTGTAGGGATCATTCTGTTGATATATTTGATCCCTCTATACCAGACATTGCTAACTTTCTAGTATACTTGTTTGACGAAATCAAACTGCAACCGGTTACTATAAAGGGTTATAGATCTATGTTATCTGATACCTATGCACATCATGATAGTTTACAAATTGGATCTAATGTCTCTTTATCGAAATTGGTTAGAAACTTTTCGATAAATAGACCCAGAACTCTTAGATTAATTCCTAAGTGGAATTTAGCTTGGGTTCTCCTTAAATTGAAGGAAAAGCCATTTGAACCTCTTGGGACAGTAGATTTCAAATTCTTATCTTATAAGACAGCTTTTCTCTTAGCTTTCTCTTCTGCCAGAAGAGTCAGTGAGCTTCATGCACTATCGGTGGATGATTCTCATTATCGTAGTGTTGGGAACACTATCACCTTCACTACTAACGTCGGTTTTTTAGCTAAGAATCAGGCTCCTAATAAATATCCGGAACCTATTGTTATTAAGGCTCTTCCGTCTTCAGACGGGCGTAGGCCTTTACTCTGTCCTGTTAGAGCACTACGTATCTATAAACAGAGATCTCAGTTCATCAGAAAGGGACGGAAACGTTTCTTTCTGTCTTTGATGCCTAATAGAAAGGACATTTCAGTCCATTCTATTGCTAGATGGATTCAGTTAACTATCCGTACTGCGTATGAAGATTTATCTTCTTCTCAGCAGTCTGTGCTTAAGATTTCTGCTCATGAAGTAAGAGCTCTTTCTACTTCCTGGGCTTATGCTAATAGTGTTGCTATTACAGATTTAATGAAGGCTGCTTATTGGTCTCAGCCATCCACATTTACTAATTTTTATCTCAGAAATATTGAGTCCATTTCTGGAGACCTGCATTGTTTAGGTCCGTTATCTGTTGCTCAGAATGTCGTCCACTAAACAGTTGCAACTATAGTTATGCAGGCTTTCTGTTCCGGCAGTGACTCCGTCCGGCTGCCCTCTTCGCTCTGGGCTATTTGACCCAGGGCAAGGGGAAGGGGGGGGGGCGGGTGTTCCCTTAGGTCACCTGCTTTATAGTGAAAAGCAAGGGAATGCCTCCTCCAAGACAGTATTTCTGAGTCGCTTCCGGGATGGTTTTAAAGTGTAATATTAATGTTTAATTTCATTCATGTCTTATTTTTAAAGTGTAGCTCGGTGTGAAGCATTTGTATATGTCAAGTGTCAAACGGGCTTTAATATACAATACTCGGACACTTTTAAATGATTATAAAGAGTCTCAATTCTCTGGACTACTTTATTTATTGGCTTGTTTTAAAAATAATTAGTATAAAGGTTATACTGGATATTAATAGAGAACATGAATGTTATTGTGCTCAATTATTAAGGGTAGTGTATCTTTCTAATTTAAATATTAAATAAGAAAGATACATGTAAAGCCTAATACTCCTTTTCTCCTTAAGGGGTTACCTCTTTATTTTATAATTGAGCTTATTGGATTTTCCTCTATGTCCTAGGCCCTCCAGCCTGTTTACTATTCAGCTAAGTCTGGGTCATTGGTACAGTATAAAAATGTTAAAAAATTTATAGTAATTTATATATTTTTTATACTTACCAATGACCCAGACGGGGATGGCCCTCCCTGAGTTGGGAACTCTTGCCTCCCCGCTGAGTACATAGCGCTGACCAGGCACTGCCAGTAAGAATGATATTTGGCGCCAATTTCGGGACGACTGCGTCACTGCGCATGCGCAGTAGAGTCGTACTATGGAGGTCCTTTAGGACATGATTTCTTTTTGTTTTGGATGCAAATTTTGGGGATTGGGGGGCAAAATTTGTGTTTGGCCCTGGTTTTTGTGGAGTTAGCACCAGCTAAGCTAAGTCTGGGTCATTGGTAAGTATAAAAAATATATAAATTACTATAAATTTTTTAACTTTTGGACCAAAATCCAGAAATTACTTTTTGGTTTTTTATGCATTTTGGTCAATTTTGAGAAGAAAAAAAAGTTTTAGGCTGAAAATATTTGTTTGGGACTTCGAAAATTTCCGAACAAAAATAAAAAAAAATCTGTTTTTTATGCGTGTATCTCAACTTTGGGACGTAAAAGTGCAGGAACTGAAAATAGAAGGAAAATCCTGTGTATTGTGTGGGCACAATCACTTCATCTAGTTGGTATATGCTTTTCTTAAGAGGGGTGATGCAGCTTATTCAAGTCAAGTCCCTGGTTTGATATTTAGATTACCATGTCAGGTGAGCTCCATCAGGCCCCCTGGGGCCTCTTGTTTCAGTTTCTATTTCAGAGGAACATGAACATGGTGATGATATTCTGACACCCATCCAAGTGTGCTACCGTCATCGCGCACCGTTGAGCATATAGAGCTAGCTGCAGTGCTCATGATTTCAAGAGTTAGGGCCTTTTGTTTAGGGTTTTAATCTCTTGCATGCAGCCAGCTCGACCGGTGAAGCAGTTAGTCCGTCCGTGGGAGCCATGACACTGGGTAAGTCCATTGTGGTCGAAGGAAGTGTAGATGTGGGTAGAGCGAGCACTTAAATATAAATAAGCTCACCCAGCGACGACGGAAATAAGGAGGAAATAGGGAGGAAGTCAGCATGTTTCTTGTACTTGGCAAGGTCTAATAGACCGCAAGCGGGAGAGGCCCCTCTCTAACCTAACAACATTTGGCGCCAAATGTCGTTATGAGAAACTTGGACAAGCCGGAGCATATGTCCGCTACATTTAAAAAAAAGCCAAAATGAAGTTTTCTTGCATAAGACGGAGCATATGTCCGCCCACCGCTCGGGACGCCCCATCTAGTCTGCAGCCAGGGTCGACTTCAGTCACGGCTTCCTCCGCTACGTCATTAAAGCACACACGACCGCAGGCTAGCTACCCGACTTCAGATAACCAATCAGCTGCACGAAGATGGAGCCTTTCTTTGCCCTTGAAGTCAGACCATCCGATAGCTAGTGATCCGCGGCATCGATCAATGGGATGCTCGGAGAAGAGATCTATCTCCGGATCTTCGTTCTAGGAGCAGCAAGCAGTGGGAAAAACAGAAGACTGCTGCTCCTCAAGCCTCGGGAACGGACTTGCTGTCGCAGTTGCGCAGCTATTAGCAGCATCCCAGCTAATGCAAGAACAGCCTCCCGCAGACTCCGGTGTGAGCTGTCGGACGGTGCTGGGTTTTGGTCCAGTCAATTGCACATGTAGTAGAAGCCTGAAGTTTCTCTATGGGACGCTCGGCTAGATCTGGGGTCAGATCACCGATTGGAGAACCCTCTCCGTCCCGTTAATAGTTGGGACCGACTGTGTCCATTGTGAGAAATCTTATTGAGTCGGAACACGCATCGAAACATTCCTTCCACACCGCAGCCGGGGCTTCTTCTACTTACATGGAAGCGCATGAAAGAGGATTAAGCCTAGAAGTTTCTAAGCGGGATACTCTATGAGATCTGGGGACAGATCGAGAGTGCAGAGTGTTTTTCATCCTGTTAACAGGCAGGGACGACTGTTTTGTGTTGTAAGAAACTTCAATGAGGAGGAGCATCCGTCCTATGTGACGAGTCGGGATGCTTCTCCCGCACTTCAGCCGGGGTCGGCTGTTGTTACGGCTCCCTCTTCTTCCATGGATATGCACGATAAGGGGTAGATGCCGAGATCTGGAGCAGACTGTGAGCTGGAGAACCTTGTCCTTTCCATCAGCAGTCAGGGTTGACTGTTTTGGTGCGAGAAACTTTAGTGAGTTGGGACGCCTGTTCACGCTTGTGGTTCGGGACGCTTCTTCCACACTGCAGCCGGATTTGGTGGCAGCTATAGCATCTTCCCTTGCTTCATTAATGAAGTGCGTTGACCACAGACTAGCTATCTGACTTTGCAAGTCTGGGTTGATAGCTAGTCGTTTGAGACTAGTACTACCGTTTAGCAGACTCTGATGGTGAGCTGTCAGTCGGTGCTGCGTTGGTTCGGTCATCCATTTAGTCGGATGGAGTTGACCATATTTGCAGATGGAACATTTGGATAGTGAGATGGATACGGAGTGTGAGTCTCCATCTCTCACAGAATGCTTTAAGACTATGAAAAATCTTAAGCTCTTAAGAATATTGTTCCAACTGAATAAGTCTACGTTTAGATGAGCAGGCCGGCGATGAAAATATGTCCCAACCTGCATCATTTAATATATGCTCGGAAATAATGGAATGTGCTATTTTATTGAAAAGAGCAAATCTGGGCGCAATGCCCTAAGCAGATCACCTTTCCAGAGCTATGGCGCAATGTCTCAATGGAATGAAATATGAGTACGTGGTTCCTCGCTAGAGTTCTTTCTAGGGCAGTCATGTATGCCACGTACAACTCAGCATGGACAGTGATTTTGTTGGTAAGATGTGATGATGCCCTTGAGTCGTCATCACTTATAGATGACAAGGAGAAAAGCTCTCTCTGAGTCACTCCGGTTACCAGAAATATACTATTTGACGACAAGCTTGCGTTGATATATGTGCAGGCTACAAGAAGCTTCAGTACTCTGCTATTGAAGTTGCTGTCTCATCAACACACTTCAGAAGACCGGGGTAAGCGAGGCCTTTCTTTTTCTAAGAAAGCATCATGAGAATGTCTCGCAAGGTTACAATAACCCTCTTATATTTACTCTGGAAGTCGTCATTATAGCGACTCGGGAAAGGGGTATAGGTCTGATCAAGGCTATGGATCAGACTCCCCTAGGCCAAGGATTAATGGAAGGTTATCATCTTCACGAGAAACTGGGCATTAATCACGGAAGTTCCTTTCAAAGAGAGTCGCTTCTAGTGGAGGTAAAGGCTCTCTTATTGAAGGGAACAATTGAGGTCGACGAGATGAGCATCTTTGCGGGGAGGACGTAGTTTCTCCTCCCGTAAGCATCGTAAGTCATACGGGTGATGGACATGACCTCTATTGCTTGCCAGTTGACGGAGGATTATCAACTTCACAAGAAACTGGACATTAATCACAGAAGTTCCTTTCAAAGAGAGTTGCTCCTAGTGGAGGTAAAGGCTCTCTTAATGAAGGGATCACTTGAGGTCGTCGAGAATAGATTTTGGTTGCTTGCCACTTGGCCGTAGGTTACAACCTCGCAAAAGTGGATAAATTGCAGAAGATTAGTGAATGAGAATGTCTCGGCAGGCCTGCGGCTATCAGCCCAAGCAAGCTCCACTTACAAGAATACTTGTTAGACAAATCTTTCAAAAGAGGCTTTCCTTCTGGGGGTATAAGCTTTCCTATTGAAGAAAAGCATTAGACGTCGTCGAAATTATATTTTTATACTGTACCAATGACCCAGACATAGCTGGTGCTAACTCTTAAAATATAGGGCCAAACACAAATTTTGCCCCCCAATCCCCAAAATTTGCATCTAAAACTAAAGAAAAACATGTCCTGAGAGGCCCTCCACACTTCGCCCCTACTGCGCATGCGCAGTGTCAAGGACGTTCCGAAATTGGCGCCATTTATCATTCTAAGTTTGGCCCTTCATCAGTTAACATCTGACTGATCTTTGTGCTTTTAAATCTCAGTTTAAATGATGCCAGACACATAAATATTAGTGAAATGGTGATTCTAAGGAGGATAGAAAAGGAGGAGAGGAAAAGAATGTGTGACAGAATATTATCAGGGCTGTAACTTAAAATTTTTTAATGAAATTATGTTAAGTTACCTATTTTCAAGGCAGCAGCCATTTTGTTGTCATTCTGATTATTTAGTTACACTGTTTTTTTCAAGTGTTTTTCCTCTCTCCCTGTCCTTTAAGTCCCCCTTGCTATTCTCCCATGCTTTTGGCATAATTTCTGTAATTATTATTACTAAAATTTTCTTGGGAGTTTAGCTGAATAACAGAATGAATTCTGTTCTTTCCCCATGTTTACGTCTTCACCTACGGGTGGTTAGGCGTTGTGTTCTGCATCTACCATCTGATGTTCTGCAGTTTCTTCCCTGGAAGTCTCTGTTTTGCATCAGATGGTGTATTTTTGGTAACTGATTTCGGGCCTGGGTGCCTGGAGTCTTATTTTAGTGTTTTTACACTCATTGTTTACATTTACAACAGCCCTCTGTGTGAGGGGGGGATTTCTAAATAATAATATCTTTATGTTATTTCAATCATAACTAGATACATTATTATTGTTCGTAAGTGTTGAATAAATTGTTTAAAATATTTTTAAAATTTTTGTCCACACTTAGGCTTGGGATCCATTGGGGCTCAACGTTACTTTTCAGAAACTTGGGCTGTTCTGAAAAAATATTTTTTCAAAATATTTTGATTTCAATTATTTTTTCTATATTAATGGATCATATTATTATTATGTATTTTGATTGCCAGGGATTAGTGCGAGTACCAGGACTTGTTTTCTTTTCACATTGAAAGGATATTTATCAATTGTTTTAAGAGGAAGTCTTCCTCTGACCTTATTATCATTCTATATGTGGTCAGTGTACTCGCATTAACTCCGGTTCTGTATCGTATGATTTCGATGACAATATGGGAAGCGTATGTCACGGTATGTTGTTGGGGATTTGGACACTCCGGTCCTTTCCCCGCAGGGTCACTCTACTTTATCAATTTCTATTTCAGACGATCAAGATTAGGGTGATGTATCTGTGATGTCTTCCAACAGTGTGCCTCCGTCGTCACAATTAATGAAGGGCTAGCGGAAAAGTGCTCATGTAAATACGCCAATTGCCTAAGAGGACCCTAGTAGGTTCGACGGCCTTTGACGTCCGCTAGCTCGCCCGGTGTAGCGTCCATTCACCGAATGGTTCGGCAGCCGGGTTCGTCCGTTGCGGTCTAGAAGGAATTTTGGGGTGATGCGAGCACTATAAAATTAACTTAATGCACACCCAGTGACGGCGGATCGGAGGGAGAACGGAGGAAGCCTTTTAGTCCGGTTCATAGCTCGTTCCGGTCCATCCGGACGGCAAGCGAGAGAGGCCCCTCTCTCGTTCAACAACATCTGGCCCCAGATGTTGTGGTACAAATGTGTCGTTAGCGGAGCATACGTCCGTCGCTCGGGACGCTCCGTTGTATAGGCAGTCCGCTGAGACTGCTAAGGCTTCCTCTTCTCGTCAGCGCACACGACCGCACCTTGGCTGCGTGACCGCCGATATATTACCAGCTTCGCCGATCAAGGATTCTTCGGCGACCAGGTCACACCATCCGGCAGCCAGGGATTCGAGACCGATGGACTCCGGACGTTCGCATAGGAAAAGTATGCGGGAGCCATCTGATGCGGAGCTGCCCTCGGCGAAGCAGCGATAGACTGCGCCTCCGCAGGTCTCGACGCCGGACATTCTTGTGCACATAGCACAGCTTATCGCAGCATCCCAGCAGCCGACAGAAACGGTGTCGGATCGAGAATTATCCGACAGCGCTGGGTCGGTAGCCGGGGACCCGAGGCCTGCAGACTCCGGACGTTCGCATAGGAAGTATGCGGGAGTCAACGTACACGGAGCTTCCAGCGGCAATGCATCGTAAGTCCGCTACTGCACAGGCCTCGGGAACGGACGTGCTTTCCTTAATAGCACAGTTTATCGCAGCATCCCAGCATCAACTGAATCTGTCGCATATATTTTATCCGACGATGCTGGGTCGGGACGCTCCGCGGAAGCGGGTACGGACGTCCGAAAGTTTCATCCAGTCCGACGGGATACCGAAAGGGATTCGGTGGATTTCAAGCTTTCCCTTTCGGAACAACATATGCTGCGATGCCGGATAAGAAACTGATAGCGTCGGTGGACTTAGAAATTTTTGGTTCGGTTCAGGGACATCGTCCCTCAGTTCCGACATAGTCCAATAATGTCACACAAACTTTCGAATTATTGAACGACGCTATATATATTATTATTTTATGCTTGCTATCCAAGCATTTCTAGTTTCTTGTTCGAAGAATTATGGTGATGTCTTTCAAAAGTGTGCCTCTGTCGTCATAGTTAATGAAGAGTTAGCGGCAATAAGTGCTCATGGAATATGTCTATCGCTTACGGAGTGACATTCGCTAGCTCACCCGGTGTAGCGTACATTCATCGAATGGTTCGGCTGCCGGGTTCGTCCGTTGCGGTCTAGGAAGGAGATTTGGGTGATGCGAGCACTTTATTTACTTTAGTACTCACCCAGTGACGGCAGATTGAGGACAGATCGGAGGAAGCCAACAACATAGGGGACCGCATGTTGTGGTTCAGATATTTTACATTCGGAGCATATGTCCGTTGCTCGGGACGCTCCGTTATATTGACAGTCCGAGAGACTGTCTTTAATGCTTCCTCATCCTCACAGCAGGGCACACGACCGCACATTGGCTACGTGACCTCGAGTATCCGATCAGTTTCGGCATTCAGTGATTCCACAGCGAATAGGTCGCGCCATCCGGTAGCCAAGGGACACGAGGCCTATACACTCCGTTCGCTCGCATATTGGAAGTATGCACGCGGTAACGATCTCGGAGCTTCCTGCGGCAATGCATCGTAAGACCGCTGCTCCTCAGGCCTCAGTGACGGACGTGCTATCCGAGTTAGCACAGTTGTTTCGCAGCATCCCAGCAATTGACGGTTTCTCGGTCGAATCAGGAATTATCCGACGGCGCTGGGTCGGTGCGGTCCGCGGTTGCATCAAGCTACGGACGACCGAACGCTTTATAGGGTCCGACAGGATGGCGAAAGGGATTCGAAAGATTTCGAGTTTTCCCTTTAGTAGTATCGGAAGATGCCTTTCATATCTTCTGGCTTTTCTTCCAGTGATTGTTTTTCGGACTTCATTGCTGCGATCTTGGATAAGAGACTTATAGCGTCATTGGACTCGGATTTTTCGATCAGTACAGGGACTTTGTCCCTGACTTACCGACGCAGTCCAATATTGTAATTACAACATGTGTTTTATTTTTCGACGCTATATATTTATATATATATACAAGCCTGCTACTAAGCATGATAGTTTAGTTTCTTGTCCGCGTGGCTCATTTCTGCCATTTTATCTTTTTTACATATAGTTTATTTTGGCAGAGCAGGGCATACCGAGAGTTCATATGCGTCTAGACGGTGTGATTAAAGACTGCATATATTCTTTTTCACCGTTTATGTCTTTTCCAATTTCAATGTTGGGAACGACATTATGTATAGTAGACTTAACTTAGACGCTTTATTATACGTAATCCGCCTTACTGAGGCGTTATCATTACGTCTTCAAGAAAAGATTTACGGGATATTATTCTCAATGTAATTTCTTTTGAGGGCAGTAGTTTGTTCACGTATAACTCCGCCCTTCAGTGGCTGATTGGAGTTGGTTAGACGTGAGGCAGCCCTAGCTACATCCACGCGTGGATAGTAGGTTAAGAACTCTCTCAGAGTCGCTTCGTTCTCGGAGGAGCTTCTCTTCGACGGCAACTTCCGGCAATCCATGAATTGCTTGATTTATACATTCTCTTGTCTATCTAGTGTTACAAGAGATTCAGACTGGGGCAAACATTCGGTGGTTGACTCAGAGAGTGCCGCCGCAGTTGCCGGACCCGAGTGTGGCTGTTATGACGGTTGCCAGTCAAACAGATTGGGATATATTCTGATCCCTACGGATTCGAAGTGCCGGGGTCTTTGGGTTCCGCAGTCTTTTAGCTATCAGTTAACTTCCGCGGAATAATGTTTTTTAGGCTTGCTTTATGTCATTGCATGAACATTATTCAGAAACGCATGCCCAAATTCCTGTCCTTTAATTCGACAGTAGTGGCGTATCTCCGGAACCAGGGAGGCACTCTTTCGTTTCCGTTATTCAATTTAATGGAAAGAATCCGTCTGTTGGTTATAGTACACCAAGTTCAGTTTTGGTCCGTCATATTCCGGGTCGTCTGATTGTTTTATCGGACTCCCGTTCTCTTACGGGTCGCTTGTTGCTGTCAGAATGGACTCTCAACAAACAAGTATTTAATCAGATTTGCTATCTTTGGGAGCGCCCAATGATGTTTTATTTATGACACAGCTGGCTAATCAATTGCAGACGTATGTGTTGGCTTGTCCAGATCTCTGAGCTAATACTGTTTACGCTCTATTGATCTATAGGACGGAATGATAGGATACGCGTATCCTCCGGCGCTGTTGTTTTTAGCAGGTATTGCTAAGATAAACAACCACAATACATTTCTGTTGATAGCATCTCTATCTTCACAGAGATCATGAGTAATTTACTCTCTTGTCTACTGTGGATCTTAACGTGAAATCTTCCTCTATGTGAGGATCTTTTTTCACTGGGTAAATCGTGTCATCTTTATCACAACCAGCAAGGTCGCAACCTTCATGTATTCCGTTGTGTGGTCCGTATTGCATTGTAAGCACTGTACTGGACGAGCTTTGGACGCGATTTCTTACTATAGGAGATCCTCTTCTTCGCTATTCTATGCGACTAGAGTGGAGGCTCTTCCGTCGTGGTGTAGGGATCATTATGTTCATATGGTTGATCCCTCCATACTACTCATTGCTATTTTTTAGTATACTTGTTTCACAAGATCTACTGCAGCCTGTTGTTATTTAGGTTATAGGTTTATGTTACCTCATACCTATGCACTCTACGATAGTTTACAATTGAGTCTTTTGTCTCTTTATCTAAGTCAATTAGTAACTTTTTGATAAATAGACTTAGAATCTTTAGATTAAATTCCTATATGGATTTTAACTTCAGGTTCTTATTTAGCTAAGTAATCATTTGAGCCTCTGGAAACAGTAGTTTTCAAATTCTGACCTTTTAGACAGTAATTCTGTTGGTTTCTCTTTTACTGTAGAGTCAGTGAGTTTCATGCACTATCGATGGATGATTTTCACTTTCATAGTTTCGGAATCAATACTTCCGTTACTATTTAGGTTGGATTGTTGCATAAGAGTTAGGCTCCTATTATCCGGAACCTATTATTTTAAGGTCCTTCCGTCTTCGTATGGGCATAGGCCTTTACTCTTTCCGGGTACAGTTTATGTATTTATAAACAGATATCTGTTTATTACAAGGGCGTAAGCTTCTTCTGTCTTTGATGTCTAGTAGAAGGACGTTACGCTCCATTTTATTGTTAATGGATTCTATTAACTAGCGTACTGCTTATGGTATATCATTGGCTTAGCAGTTGTGCTTAAGATTTCGGCTCATGAAGTAAGAGTTCTTCTACTTCTTGGGCTTACTTTAATAGTGTTGCTATTATAGATTTTTGAAGGCTGCTCATTGCGCTCAGCCATCCATTCATGAATTTTATCTCAGAAATATCGAGTCCATTTCTGGAGGCCTCTATTGTTAGGTCTATTATCTACTGCTCAGAATGTCATTCACTTAACAGTTGCTACTATAGCTAGGTAGGCTGTCTGTTTCGGCAGTGTCTCCGTTCGGCTGCCCTCTTCGCTCTGGGCTATTTGACCCAGGGCAAGAAAAAGGGGGGGGGAGGGTGTTCCCTTGGGTCACCTGTTTTTACTATGAAAACAAGGGGATACCTCCTCCGGAGTTAGTAATTCTGAGCTGTTATTGGGATGGTTGTTTAGTGAGAAGTTTAAGTTTATAAAATTCATTCAAGTCTTAGTTTTTAAAGTATAGCCTTTGAATATTGCATATGTCAACGGACATGATTATGCAATTCTCACACACTTTTAGGAGTATAAGAGTCTCTATTCTCTAGACTTACTTTATTATTGGCTTACTTTAAAAATTATTAGTATAAGGATTATTGGATATTAATAGAGTACATGGATGTATGAAGCTCAATTTTTGGAAGGTGTTGTATCTTTCTAATTTATCATAAATAAGAAAGATACATGTAAGGCCTATTACTTCTTTTCCCTACAGGGGATGACTCTATTTTATTTTATTGAGCGTATTCCATTTTGCTCTATGTCCTTGGCCCTCCAGCCTTTTTACTATTCAGCTATGTCTGGGTCATTGGTACAGTATAAAAATGTTAAAAAATTTATAGTAATTTATATATTTTTTATACTTACCAATGACCCAGACGGGGATGGCCCTCCCAGGAGTTGGGAACTCTTGCCTCCCCGCTGAGTACATAGCGCTTACCAGGCACTGGTTATTAGAATGATAAATGGCGCCAATTTCGGAACGTCCTTGACACTGCGCATGCGCAGTAGGGGCGAAGTGTGGAGGGCCTCTCAGGACATGTTTTTCTTTAGTTTTAGATGCAAATTTTGGGGATTGGGGGGCAAAATTTGTGTTTGGCCCTATATTTTAAGAGTTAGCACCAGCTATGTCTGGGTCATTGGTAAGTATAAAAAATATATAAATTACTATAAATTTTTTAACTTTCCAGTTTTTTATTATCACCTGTTTCTCGTCCTTAATCCGGATGGATAGTGCATAGATAGGCTGAGATATGTCTTGGCGTCATGACAATTATGTCATTGTGGATGCCATAGTAGCCTTCTATAACGTTAAAGCGGTCTCTTCGGTTAGGCTCTGTCTGCTGTCTTTGGGATTACAACCAAAAAAGATACTGTGCTTTTCACTTTGTTTTTCCTAGGTGTCATAGACTTGAGTCTTATTGTTACACCTTAGTAGCCTAGCTAAAATCTTCAGTGAGATTTTTTCAATATTATGCAGTGGCATAACTGAATTTATTATCTCTTGGGACTGCGGTCTCTGGAAATTCAGGGCTGTTTATATATAGCGGCTCTTCATTCCCTACCTTGCGCAACGGTAATTGTAAGTCTCCATAAAGTGATCCTTCAGGGTCGCATCTTACACCGATATATCTGTCTTCACGTAGATGAAGACTTATAAGCTATGGCTAGTGTTGTAAGTTTCCCTAGTGAGCTTCTAGGACCTCAGTTATCAGCTTTTAATGGTTTTCACGTACAGGAAGACCTTTAGCTGCTTCAGCTAGGCTGAGTTTGTTGTCCTATCGGATATGATACCGTTTGTTAGAGGAGGTTATTCTCTTCAAACCGGTATGGTTTGGTGTGAGTTATTATGTAAATATGGTGTATTTGTTCATCACATCCTTCTCCGCCCTTAGTGGCATTATGGAGTTGGTCAGATGTGAGGGAGCCTTGCGGATCCTATACTATTTGATGACTAACACAAGAACGATTCAAGTAATGTGGGTGAGGGGGGTTCGATATGATTTTGAATTCCCCCCCCCCCCTTACCCCTTACCCCCCCCCCCCCCCCCCCCCCCCCCACCAATGTGTTAAGAGGCGATTTCTGGGCAAGAGGAAGCCTTGTATGCATTTAAGTATATACATGCATTTCATGACTTCTTGACTGGCAGCTGGGTCATGTTCTATGGCAACCTCATGAGCACATCATGGGTGACCGTCTGAGCGATCGATTCGGACTCCCACGTTGTGTCCTTGGGCAAGGCACTTAACCCGATTGTCCACATGGGGGCATGATGACGCCGTGTACTAACGCATACTGCACATCGATGGTGCGCATGTGTTCAACCAATCTAACTCTGCCTGTGCTGCAGTGTGGAGTTACGATGTTGGGGAGCTGGCAGCTGCTCGGTGGTTCTCTCCGTGTACTCCGGCTTCCTCCATCTGTAAAACTGTCACGGTCATGATTAGCCATTGTGCATAAGTATGTGACCTTAAACACCAATAAATAAATAAATACTGATTCCAGTGAACTCCCCTCTTTCTTTTGAAGAATTTTCCTTCAAAAAAAGGGGAGGAGGATTTTTTACCACTCCTCCGGCTTGATAAGTGTGTAACTATGAGTGAAGCTGTTTTGTCTGTAGATTATATCCTGGATACAGCTTGTGTTTTATGGTATATGGCGTATGTTTGTGGGGGATATCCTCTCATTCTCAAATACCCATCCTAATCTTTGGGGGCTTAGTCCAGACTAGGCTTAAAAACTGGGAACTCGTTACATCTAATTAGCATTGTCTTCATGCTAAGAATACGGAATTACTTGAATTTGGCTCCTTATTTATGATATGTCTTCTCTATTACTGTATAGAGAGACATACATGTAATTCCTTTTAAATTTAATTTCCTTTCACCTTGGATTACACGCTTGGAACTAGGTTGGTCTACTAATTCTGAAGTCCTATGCCCTCTGCCTTTTTATGTGTACCCATACTATATATGGTACACATAATGCCGGCATCCGGGGTGACCATCCGTCGTTCGTCCATCCTTTGTCCATCCATCTGTCTGTCTGTCCGTCCATCCGTCCGTCTGTCCGTCCGGCATCCGTATCCATTTTCTTTGGCATTCGATAACTTGAAAAATATTGCTTGGATTGTCAAGTTACTTTATATTTGTGTTTAGGTTACTGATGTGCCGAGCTGTATAGTTTTTGGTGTAAATCGGATAATTTGATCCTGAGATCTTAACCCTTTATCCTTCAAATTGAAAATTCCTCCAATCCCTTTGGCATTCGATAACTTGAAAAATATTGCTTGGATTGTCAAGTTACTTTATATTTGTGTTCAAGTTACTGATGTGCCGAGCTGTATAGTTTTTGGTGTAAATCTGATGATTTGATCCCCAGATATTAACCCTTTATCCTTCAAATTGAAAATTCCTCCAATCCCTTTGGCATTCGATAACTTGAAAAATATTACTTGGATTGTCAAGTTACTTTATATTTGTGTTTAGGTTACTGATGTGCCGAGCTGTACAGTTTTTGGTGTAAATCTGTTATTTTGATCCTGAGATATTAACCCTTTATCCTTCAAATTGAAAATTCCTCCAATCCCTTTGGCATTCGATAACTTGAAAAATATTGCTTGTATTGTCAAGTTACTTTATATTTGTGTTTAGGTTACCGATGTGCCGAGCTGTACAGTTTTTGGTATAAATCTGTTATTTTGATCCTGAGATATTAACCCTTTTTCCTTCAAATTGAAAATTCCTCCAATCCCTTTGGCATTCGATAACTTGAAAAATATTGCTTAGATTGTGAAGTTACTTTATATTTGTGTTCAGGTTACTGATGTACCGAGCTGTATAGTTTTTGGTGTAAATCTGTTATTTTAATCCTGAGATATTAACCCTTTATCCTTCAAATTGAAAATTCCTCCAATCCCTTTGGCATTTGATAACTTAAAAAATATTACTTGGATTGTCAAGTTACTTTATAATTGTGTTCAGGTTACTGATGTGCTGAGCTGTATAGTTTTTGGTGTTAATCTGATAATTTGATCCGGAGATATTAACCCTTTATCCTTCAAATTGAAAATTCCTCCAATCCCTTTGGCAGGAGATAACTCAAAAAATATCAATCCGATTGTCATGTTACTTTATATATTTATTCAGGTTACTGTTGTGCTGTGCTGTATAGTTTTTTATATAAATCTGATAATTTGATCCGGAGATATTAACCCTTTATCCATCAAATTAGACACTCCTCCAATCCATTTCTATATGTACCCATACCTTGTATGGTGTACATAATGTCGGCATCCGTGGTGGCCCTCCGTCATACAGCTTTCTACTAGTTGCGCGTATGGGTACACATCTGACGATTTCATCGGCCTATTTTTATGATTCAGCTAGTCTCGGCCATTGGTTTAGAGTATAAAAATATTATAAATTTAAAGTAATTTGTATATTTTTTTATACTTACCAATGACCCAGATGGGTATCACCCTCCCATGAGTGGACACTCATACCTCCACGCTGAGTTATTATGTAGTACTCTTTTATACAAAGAATGATGTTGGTGCCAATTCCGATCACTTCCTGTCGGCTGCGCATGTGCGGAGAGTAAAAGTATGGAGGACCAGATAGGACTTTTAATTTTCGGTTTTGCAAGCAAATTTTGGGGATTGGGGGGGGGGGGGGGGGGGGGTTCAAAATTTGTGTTTGGCCCTTGGTAATTTTGGGTTTGCACCAGCTAGTCTGGGCCATTGGTAAGTATAAAAAAATATACAAATTACTTTAAATTTATAATTTTCTGGAATACCAGACCTGTTTGGGACTGCCTTTAAAACCTCTTATCATATCATCCCCTGACTTCCAATGTGTTCTCTGTGCCTACTGTCATAGAGAACACATTGGAACTCAGTTGTCAATGTTTCATTGATTCACAGTAATTCATGACCCATTCTGTGTTGCATTTCAATACATTTTGAGTGTAGAAGACAGTCACATAAGAATTGAATACAACATTTTGAATAATGAGAAGATGTGTGTGCCAATTTTTCCACCATGTAGCTGAATGTAGTACAATTTTTCAGCCACAATATTAATACCTTGAAGTGAATATAACCAAAATAGCATGCAAGGTTTTGCATTAAAAATTTCAGGTGCAATTGCACTCCCAAGCAATCTGAGGAGGGCAACTGTTTTGTACTCCTTGATTTTCTAGATTGCCAGGCCTGAGAGTATTCAGTTTATAGAGAGTTTGTTTAGTGTCTTTATGTAGGCTTAAATTTGGAACCTTTGAAATGGTTTGGTTCAGTGGGTTTATATACGGTTTGGTTTGGAGGGATTCCACTGTATACAGACCTAGAAATAACCCACAAACGATCATTTAGGTTATGCGTGGTTTACTTTAATTGTAAAATATACGAACAAACTACAGGTTACGACAATGTAATACAACACAGTTAACTTTATTAAATTACTAATCTCGCATATTTTACCAGGAGGACTTGTCAATCTTTTGGAACTATCTCGACTCCAAGGTTGAGTTGAATAGAATGGCATGTTGTTTCAATCATAAAATAATTTCCACGAAAATAAAAATCAACAACTATCATGCGATTTCACTTCTGTGAGATCGCACTTTAGTTGTTGATATTTATTCATGTGGAAGTACCTTCAAGAGTTAAAACAGCATGATTGAGGTAGTACAGTGGAACCCTGTTAATTGAATAGCCACTTTGCCGCTGAAAAAGTATTCAATTAACAGGAGTATTCAAGTAACAGGGATTGTGTTACTTTCCTGTATTCTAGAGATAAACTTAGCATTTATTCTACTATATCTTGTTTGACAGAGCTCTATGAGCTCTGTCAAACAAGATATAATAGATTAAATGGCTGCACTGGATGTACTGAGGCCAAATAGGTCAAAAAACAAAGGAAAACTGGGAAGAGTCGGTAATTTCTCGACAGGTTACAAGATTTTTTATTCAATTAACAGGAAGTTTACTCTACAACCTATATTCAATTAACAGGTCAAATTTGTACTTAAGGTATGGTAAATGGTTTTGTGTTGGAAAATTATATTCAGTTAACAGGGTTATTCAGTTAAGAGATATCCAATTAAGTGGGCTCCACTGTAATATCAGAAATGGTGGAGGAGCATTACAACATGCTTTTCCTATGGGTTACGACGATGCTTTGTAGTGTAACCTGCCAAGAGGTTACGATATAAGCACTTTATTTCCAGGCCTTTGTATATGAACCTCTAAGAGAATGAAATAATTAAAAGAAAAAAAGTTAAATCAAAAAACTACTGCCCGCAAACGTTTTAAAAAAATTGCCTGAGAAATAGAAGATCTACTTTGATCAAATGTGAGTTGTTTTCAGGAAAGTACCAGCGAACATTAATCAACCATTACTATTATTCAGTAGGTGATTTTTTTTTCAATTTTGGCCTCTAAGACAATGCTTATTACCCCTTATGGAACATGCTCATTGGGCTTGTTTCATTGCGAGTTTGGTCGTAGGCTATGTTTTTAGTCAAAAATGAAAATATTCAGTCATTCAGGAATTCGTTTTTGTAAGTTTGTCTTCTAGTCAAGTTAGATAAAGGGTTTACAGGTGCTATTTGTTGCAGTGGATTCATCCTTAGGATGGCATCTCACCCTGAACAGAAATTGAGACACTGTGACGATTTCTTTATGATTAATTGCCTGACTTGAGGAAGTCTTAGACCAGGTCTTTTCCCTGAGTCGGAAATTTACATCGCTGGTGTTGCACATCTTAGAAAACCTTGTCAAGAACTTTTTTCAGTAATATTTTGTTTCTTGAATCGTAAACTGCTTGTTTGTTTGAATCATCGGATGGAAATTTTGTTTTGATATGTGCTATCTATATTTTCCTCTAGCTAGAAAAATATCTCAATGTTTGCAGGATGTATCTCACAAGCACTCTTGTTTTTCATGAAATATGAATACAGTGAAGCATACTTAATGGGATATCTCTAAACTGAATAACCCTGTTAATTGAATATAATTTCCCAACACAAAACCGTTTACCATACCTCCAGTACAAATTTGACCTGTTAATTGAATATTGGTTTCTATAACATATAGACAGATTGTAAGATTTTTTATTTAATTAACAGGAGTTTATTGAATAAAAAATCTTGTAACCTGTCGAGAAATTACCCTGACTCTCCCTAGTTTTTCTTTGTAGACCTATTTGGCCTCAGTACATCCAATCAGGCATTTAATCTATTATATCTTGTTTGAAAGAGCTCATGGAGAAAGTGACACAATCCCTGTTAATTGAATACTCCTGTTAATTGAATAATTCTCATATTCAATTAACAAGGTTCCACTGTATAGCCACTTTTCTTTTCAAATACAGAAAATTTATCACTAACACATGGCTATTCATATGCTGATGCAGTGTTGTCACATCAAATTCATGCTGCATACAATGAAGTATATCTCTGCCTGGACAGCTGTCCAGGGCTTATATTTAGATGAGAATCTGAGAATCGATTCACAACAAGATTAGCTAAACAAATACATGCATACTAAACAAAAAAAGGAATGCAACACAGATTAAATTCATGCCATAACAAATTACTGGCCAATATGTTGCAACAATTTGATGATTGCAGAAAAGTTGATTTATTGAGAAATTAAGTGGGAACGTTTCATTTCACAATGTCAGTACATGCCCATGGGGGTCGTCACTCTGGTTGTTCCCTTGATGATTTCTCAATAGCGGGTATGCCTTCCTTGTGCATCGATAGCTGCTTGCACATGCTTGGTCATGGAGGCAATAAGTTTGTTCACCATCCTACTTTCCAGCAGGATAACACACATTGTCATATGGCGCAGGCAAACATTGATTTTCTAGCAGAGAACTACATCAGTGTCCTCCCATGGCCAGCTTACAGTCCAGATTTATCCCCAATTTGTGGGACCAATATGACAGGAGAGTTAGGCATTTTGATCCTGCTCCTAGAAACCTCCCAACAACTTCGCTAGGCCCTCCAGGAAGAGCTGGAGAACATTGCAGCATGCACTGTGAACAGACTTACTGTGGCTATTGCCTCCATGACCAAGCATGTGCATAGGGCTGCACGATATTCAAAACTGAATACCGGTATCGGTATTCAAAAAAATACCGCGGTATACCGGTATATCGAAAACTGTTCAGATATATAAACACAAGTACCACAATCGATACTTGAGGCATCACAGTCAGAACGAATTAGCCTGCCTTGATGATGCCGTTCGAAACACCCTTACCTGACGCAGACGATATCAAAATTATTATTTTCAAAATTAGTTTATCAGATTTTCCCCAAAGATTTCAGCAAAACTATATCATGTGACCCCTCATTGGAACGAGCTCAATGAGCTCGTTCTAATGAGGTGGTCACATGATATAGTTTTGTTGAAATTTTTTTAATTTATATTTTAACTACTGAATTTGTATATTACGAGGGCACAAGCAGACGATTCCTTGGATAACGTGATAATATTATTCATTCGGGGCTACAGCTAAAAAACTCAAGCCATCTTGAAAATTAAATTGTGGGTAAATAAATAATGACGATAAACCGATTATTTTTGAAATTACACCGGTATTCAATTGATATTGGTTTGAATACCGGTATATATCAGTTTATCGATATACCGTGCAGCCCAACATGTGCAAACAGCTATTGATGTGCAAGGGGGGCATACCTTCTATTGAGGAATCATCAAGGGAACAACCAAAGTGAAGACCCCATGGTGAATTGGTTAACATGTTTCCATGGGTATGTACTGACATTGTGAAATGGAACATTCCCACTTAATTTCTCAATAAATAAACTTTTCTACTATGATCAAATTGTTGTATCATATTGACTAGTAATTTGTTATGACATGAATTTAACCTGTGTTGCATTTCTTTTTATGCCCCGATAGATTCTCTCGCGGGGGAATTATCTTTTCACCATGGTCGTCCCCATGCATCTGTCCGTTAACTTTTGGTTTCCATCAAATAACTAAAGAACCGCTTATTTGATCAAATCATAATTTTAGGGGTAACTTGTGGATGACTAGATAATGCTTCCTTTCGATTTTGGTCCAGCTAGCCAATTCAATATGGCCACCATGACAGCCAAATTGAATTTGGTTGCTGTCCAATAACTAGTGAATGCTGACTCGAACCATTTTTAGCTCAACTTTGGCAAAGCCAAATTTGAGCTTTTGTCATGGCCCATCGTCTGTCTTTGGCCTTCCACTAATTTGTCATGGTTGTGTAACGAGGAGGCCCCACCACCTATTCCTCCACCACTCTCCCTCCTAATCTCCCAGAACTCAGACAAAAAGTGTTTCATATTCCCTCCCCATGGCACTTTCTTGATCTCCCTAACTGTACATTCCCCTTCCACTAATCTTTTATGTTTTCATCCCATTTTTCCATTAATATGCTATTCTAAGAATTTGTGTTCTACTGGCAGGGCTATATTATTCATAAGGCTGACTAGGCTGAAGCCTAGGGGTCCACAGGGACAGTGGGCCCGCCAATTATTTTTTTTGCTGAGGCACTGTTACCAGCGCCTTAGGTCTCCAATGGTTAAAGGCAGAGACCGATCAAGACTATTTAAAATACGCTCTAGCCTCGGAGCCTATTTTTTCAATTCATGCGCCAGATTTCAATTTACGGAGTTACACTGCTGTTTGTAACACACACTGCAAGTATGTAATAGCTCTCATCATTTTCATTTAGTACACTATAGCAAACATTAATCTTCACTGTGGTTTCTGATCAAGTCTTGGCTGCCTATTTAGGCAGCCAAGACTTGATCAGAAACCACAGTGAAGATTAATGCTTGGTAATTAAGACTTGAAGTATTAACTTAAGCACTCTACAACAATGATAAATGATAATCTTATATATAATACATGTAAGAGTGTCTCTCTCGATTATTCATCGAAAGAATATCAAAATATGATCTGAGAAGTTACACGCCAACTGAGAAACCTATTTCTGAGATTTAAGAGCCAGGTCCTGATGTTTCAGAACCAAATACGCACTGGCACATGCCCAGGTCGGTCCCTGGTTAAAGGCACTTTGCACTCTGCGCCGTAGCAATTCATGTACATATGTATTTATCCATATATATACTATATATATATACTCTCATAAGTATTCTGTATATATATTTATATACAATACATTATTTTAATGCTTATTTAAATAATATGTCAAGTTGTGAGTAGAATTCTTCAGGTGACCCACAAAATGGATGTAGGGCTATGTACTGCGGCATAGTGCCTACCGTTCCAGGATCAGACTGTCAGCTGTAGTGGAGTGAAAGACTGAAGTGCCAGAGAGGACCCTGAGGCCAAAGTACCTAAAAGCCTAGGAGCCCGGCCATGGGTTAATACGGCACTGTCTACTAGGCACTCCTCAAAGGAACATCTTTTTAGCTCACCTGACTGATAGTCAGGATGAGCTATAGTGATCACTCACCATCCGTCTTCCGTTGTCTGTGAACATGGTGCTTGCACCTGCGCCCCTCCTAAACTGCTGAGCCAATTTTAGTTAAATTTGGGGTGATTGCTTGTTCTGACATCGCATTTTGTTTTTGTTCAAATCAATGTGCCCAGCCCATAGAGAGAATGTGGGGGAAAATGCTCCAAAATTCTTAAAAAATCTTCTTTTCATGAACCAGTGGGTACAATGACTTGATATTTGGTATGGAGCTTCCTTTTGAGGTGTAGAATCAAGTTTGTTCGATCGAAGTTCGTGGATCAATATTTGCTTTCGTAATGGGATGGGCAAGATTTTTGGTCCCGTCCAATATTTCTATTTTCTGAACCGATGGTCCAATTTGAACCAAATTTGATATGTGGTATTATTGAGTCATAAGTACTTGATTCATGCAAAAAAAAAAATTTCCTGTGTCCCTGTGGGAACCTCAGGAGCTAAAAATAGAACTATTTTCAAATGCCCATATTTCCCAAACCATACGGAACAGAACTGTTATTTGGTATGAAGCATCCTTAGGACCAGTCAAATTGATTGATAAAAAAAATTGTCATCAGTTGTGTCAGGGTGTTCTATATGGGTGGGTGGATGGGGGCATATTTGCAAAAGTTTTAACAGAAATTTCTCCACAACCACTGATCAAAATCTTTTCATATTTGGTATACAGCATCCATAGGGGAGGGGGGGGGGAGGGGGGGCAGATATAAGTGTGTTAAAATAAAACCCCTAGGTTCATATTTGGCACCGTTCGAGCCTTTATCCCAGGTGGATATGCGTTTTCTCACATACAAGACAGCTTTTCTGATGGCTTTTGCCTCAGCCAGACGGGTTAGTGAGCTTCACACCCTCTCGGTTGACCCGGCCTTTTTCTGGAGCTCTCCCACCAGTGTTATGTTTTCCAGTGATTGCTCCTTTCTGGCCAAGAATCAGATACTAGAACTACTCCGCCTCCTATCTGTATCGAAACTCTTCCTTCTGTTGAGGGTAAACACCCTTTGCTCTGTCCGGTTTGTGCTATTTGCTTTTATCTCAATCGGATGCTGTTCATTAGGAAGGGTAGGAACTATTTTCTGTCTCTTATTCCTGGTCGACAGAAGATCTCTCCTGAATTCATTTCTCGATGGATTTGTTTTGCTATTCATGCAGCTTCCGCTCGTCTAGCAACTGGCGCTTGTATTACCAATCGTATTTCTGCCATGAGGTGCGTGCATTGTTCATCTCTTGGGGCTTATACTAACTCTGTCATGTTGTCGGTTGTTATGCTGGCAGCCTGCTGGAGAAATACTACTTTCTCCACTTATCTGCGACAGTTGCAGGAGCAGACAGAGGACCTTTGTACTACAGGTCCTCTTTCTTCTGCTCAGGCTGTTGTCTACTGCAGCCATTCGGCTTCTTACAAGGTCAGTTCCAGTTCTGTGCTGTTACTGCCCTTTCTGTATGTGCGTTGCACATAACCATACACCTCATCTCTCATTGTCTTTTACTAATGTTTGTGATGCTATGGTTTGATAGGCCTAGGGACCTCTTCCTCTGTCCACGGTTCCAGTGCAATTGGGTTATGTGTGGGTTGGTTATGTGATTCCCTCCATCCTATTGTCTATTCAGCCTGTAGTAAACAATTGTAAGGTAGGTTGATAAGAAATTTAAATTTTATAGTAAATTTCCTTTCTTATTATACCTACTGCAATTGTTTACATGGAGGCCCTCCCATCTTCTTATTCATGTAAGAATCCTTCCTCCCTGCTGATCACATAACTCCTATGTTGGCGGACTCAGAAGAATGATTCATTAGTTACTGCCTGCGCACTGGTTTTCTGGAAGTCGTGGAATTGTACTAAGAGAAGAGCGTCCCCTACTGGGTGTGCGCCGATGGCGGTCGACCCAGTTTTGGCTTATTTGTTCGTGGTGCTTTTGCACCACTTTTCTTTCCCAATTCTCTTGGGAAAGATCAAAATAGAGAGTATATTTTCCAAGTTATGGTCTTCCTCTGTAGCACAAGCCTGTAGTAAACAATTGCGGTAGGTATAATAAGAAAGGAAATTTACTATAAAATTTAAATATTCGTGAAGTATTCGTTGCGATAAAAAATCTGTCCGTACATGTTTGCTGCTCTAGTTCCGCCACTTTTTGTTGGATTCAAATACTTTTTTTGGCATGGTTGTACCTCACCTTTGGGGAACTAATGCTATGCTAGGAAAAATACCCTCGTTTTGAAATTTGCAGCGTTATTTTCCCTTGATTCACTTAGTGGACTCATAAGAATGGTTTATTTCTCTGTGTATTTGGTCCACATCTTCTGCCACATGAATCATCACCAAACTGGACACATGGGTGTAGATGGACCTCGTAATTGAAAGTCATGTTCGTACAGTAAAACAAAGAAAATACACTGGAATGTCACCCAAAATGTGGTATTGTGTGTGTTGTTCTCTATCTCCTCCTATGTTGATGGCAAAATTTGACGCGAACACTCGTTCGCGTGGAGGTTACTCAAATTCAAATCTACGAGAGCAGATGACTGGTTAGCCAAATATTGCATCTTGATTGGTAAAGTTTGAGTAACTTAACCAGCATTTCTTGTGTCTTGATAGATTTTTAATTTTTGGCCTTGAGAGGGTATAAGTATTTCAATTCCATGCAATATATGAGTGCTTGTTAATGATAAAGAAGCAGTTTCCCAGGAATTTGTACATAGCTCAACATTTGGTTAACCATCCCCAAACCACGTGAATGGTCAGCTGGTTCAAGTCAATCCCGAAATTTTGCACACTGTGCGATTGTCAACAGACTTTGGTCATGGGTGTTCATGGCCCTCATACTTGCCACTGGGGAGTTTAATTTCCCTGCTCTAAAAGAAAGACAGTTGTTCCATATTTCCCATGTGGATGGTCTGATCATCAACAACCTTCAGTGGCAGGTTACAAGGATCTTACAATTACCACTGTGTGTTGGATTCCTCTACCTGATGTGAAACAAAGACAAACTCTCTAACTTGTTGTAAATGCCAAGTGTTAAATAGGTGCCCAGCTAGCATTGCTCCCGTTTTGTTTTCCAGTTTCTGTCTCATAAACATTTGCCTGATAAACATTGAGCTCAATTTGAGCTAAGTCCAATGAGGGTCAAAAGCTATGTTTAAACCTTTACCCAATGAATCGCCCGCATCCGTCCGCGTAATATGTAAATTCAACAGCTGAAAAAATATTATTTTTTGAAAAATTTCAACAAAACCATATCATGTGACCCCTCTTTGGAACGAGCTCGTCGAGCTCGTTCCAAAGAGGGGTCACATGATATGGTTTTGTTGAAATTTTTTGAAAAATTTGAAAAAATGATATTTAAAATAATAAATTTTGATATCGTCTGCGTTGGGTAAAGGGTTAGGGTAAAAATTGAAAATAGTTAATTATTCAAAAAATGTTTTATTGCATGCGTATGTTTTCTTGAGATACAAATCATACAGAAAATACAAAATTGTTTCTCTTCTAAATTTTCTTTGTTTTTGTATTCTAAGTATTCTGAAAGTTGGAGTTGCTGTCAAAGAGGATGGAAAGAGATTACAGAGAGACTATGGACTTGCTGTTTATGGTTGTGTTGATCTTCGATTTTTATTACACAGGGTACGCAGATCTTTTAAATGGTATGTATAACCAATTATAATGCAGATTGTTTTATCACTATACAGCATTTTTAGAAATATTTTTCAGGGCTAATATTTCGCCGAGAATCTGAGAATCGAATCACGCAAAGATTCATGCACCAAAACCAGCGAGAATCCATGTAGATTCTTGCTGCACCTCTGCTAGGATTCACGTGAAAAGAATTGAGTCAATTTAACCCTTTACCTAGCATAGCAGCAGGAAATTAACCAATACTAGGCTAATATGACCTGAAATATCCTGACACTTTGTCAATAAAATTGTACAAATATGGCTGTCATTGGAACCAGCTCAATGAGCCAGTTCCAATGACATCCATATTTGTAAGCTTTTATTGGTAAATATTGTTTATTTTTTTAGCTCACCTGAGCGAAGCTCAAGGGGAGCTTTACTAATCACTTTTCGTCCATAGTCTGTCCGTCGTCCGGCGTTAACTTTACATTATCGACTTCTTCTCACAAACTACTCAACCAAATTGAACCAAATCTGGTGTGCATGTTCCCTATCCTATGTCAATTCAAATTTGTTCAAATCAAGTTGACCCACCCCTTGGTAGGGCCACGCCCAAACAGTGAGCCTAAATCTTAAAAAATCTTCTTATGAACCAGCAGTAGCAGAGACTTGATATTAGGTGTGCAGCTTCCTTTTGGAGTGTAGACTCAGATTTGTTTCTTCTCGAGAGAAGTTCTAGGGGCTATATTTGCCATCGTTATGGGAGGGGCAAGAATTTTTGCCACGCCCAAATTTTCTATTTTCCAAACCGAGAGGCTGATTTGAACCAAATTTAATATGAGATTTTATTGGGACATAAGTAGTTGATTTATACCAAAAAAAAATTTCCCGTCGCCCCATGGGAACCACAGGAGCTAAAAATAGAAAAAAATTAAAACACTCATATCTCCAAAACTGCATGGCACTGAGAATTCTTATTTGCTGTGAAGCTTCCTTAGGACCAACAGAATGGAATGGTCAAAAAAAATTACCATTGGTTTTATCATGGGCTACTTTTTTAGGACTTTGAAAAAGTGCTGAGTCAGCATTTTTTAACACTGTGGGTAATGGGAAAAACATTTAACACTACTTTTCTCCCAAACCACAGCTCCAAAAGCTTTCAAATTTCACATATAACATCTTTGGAAGATTGTTTCACATGTTTATTGAAATCAATTCCCTGGGTCAATATTTTGTCTCTATGGGAGCCCAAATGTTTAAACTAGATGGTGTCACTTGTGTACAAAGCACACTATAGTGTATCCCCGCATTTGCATCCTTGACTTTGTATGAATGCTTGATACAAAGAAGAAATGTATTATATGACACACTAAAATCATATTGAGTGGCACAGGTGACACAGCTTCGTGCGCACCTACAGACTCCACTGCAACATTTGGGCATGGTTTTAGCGTTTCGAATTACATACATGTACCCTGGGAGCCTTTCGCCGGAAACGGTCTAAGAAAACATGAAAGTGGCAACGGTGGCACCCCAAAAATCCGAAACCTTCGTGCACATCTACAGACCCTACTGCAACTACAAGCATAGTTTTAGCATTTCATATTACATACTCTGGGAGCTTTTCGCCGGAAATGATCTAAGAAAACACGAAAGAAAAATGGTGGCACCGCCACGTGGCATCTGAAAAATCTGAAACCTTTGTACGCATCTACAGACCTTACTGCAACATTTGAGCATGTGTTAAGCATTTCGAATTACTTACCCTAGGAGCCTTTGCGCTGGAAACGGTCTAAGAAAACACAAAAGTGGCAACGGTGACACAGCCACTTAGCACCCAAAAAATCCAAAACCTTCCTACGCATTTACATACTCTACTGCAACATCTCAGCATGGTTTTAGCGTTTCGAATTACATACTCTAGGAGACTTTCGCCGGAAACGGTCTAAGAAAACACGAAAGTGGCAATGGTGGCACAGCCACGTGGCACCTGAACAATCCGAAATCTTTGTGCACATCTACAGACCCTACTGCAACATTTGAGCATGGTTTTACCATTTTGAAATACATACTGTAGGAGCCTTTCGCCGGAAATGGTCTAAGAGAACATGAAAGAGGCAACGGTAGCACAGCCACGTGGCACCCCAAAAATCCAAAAACCTTCGTGCGCATCTACAGACCCTACTGCAACATTTGAGCATGGTTTTAGGATTTCGAATTACATACCCTAGGAGCCTTTCACCGGAAACGGTCTAAGAAAATGTGAAAGTGGCAACAGCACAGCCACTAGGCAGCTGAAAAATCTGAAACCTTCGTGCACATCTACAGACCCCACTGAAACATTTGAGCATGGTTTTAGCGTTTCGAATTACATACCCTAGGAGCCTTTCGCCGGAAACGGTCTAAGAAAACACAAAAGTGGCAATGGTGGCACATCCACATGGCACCTGAAAAATCCGAAACCTTCGTGCGCATTTACAGACCCCACTGCAACATTTGAGCATGGTTTTAGCGTTTCGAATTACATACCCTAGGAGCCTTTCGCCGGAAACGGTCTAAGAAAACACAAAAGTGGCAATGGTGGCACAGCCACGTGGCACCTGAAAAATCGGAAACCTTCGTGCACAGCTACAGACCCTACTGCAACATTTGAGCATGGTTTTAGCATTTCGAATTACATACCCTTGCAGCCTTTCTCTGGAAACGGTCTAAGAAAACACGAAAGTGGCAATGGTGTCGCAGCCAGGTGGCAGCTGAAAAATCCAAAATCTCTGTGCGCATCTACAGACCGTACTGCAACATTTGAGCATGGTTTTAGCATTTCGAATTACATACCCCAGGAGCCTTTCGCCAGAAACGGTCTAAAAAAACACAAAAGTGGCAACGGTGGCACAGCCATGTGGCACCTGAAAAATCGGAAACCTTTGTGCGCATCTACAGACCCTACTGCAACATTTGAGCATGGTTTTAGCATTTCGAATTACATACCCTAGGAGCCTTTTGCCGCAAACGGGCTAAGAAAACACAAAAGTGGCAATGGTGGTACAGCCACATGGCACCTGAAAAATCGGAAACCTTTGTGCACATCTACAGACCCTACTGCAACATTTGAGCATGGTTTTAGCATTTCGAATTACATACCCTAGGAGCCTTTCGCCGGAAACGGTCTAAGAAAACACGAAAGTGGCAATGGTGGCGCAGCCAGGTGGCAGCTGAAAAATCCGAAACTTTCGTGCACATCTACAGACCCCACTGAAACATTTGAGCATGGTTTTAGCGTTTCGAATTACATACCCTAGGAGCCTATCGCCGGAAACGGTCTAAGAAAACACAAAAGTGGCAACGGTGGCACAGCCACGTGGCACCTGAAAAATCCGAAACCTTCGTGCGCATCTACAGACCCCACTGCAACATTTGAGCATGGTTTTAGCGTTTCGAATTACATACCCTAGGAGCCTTTCACCGGAAACGGTCTAAGAAAACACAAAAGTGGCAATGGTGGCACAGCCACGTGGCACCTGAAAAATCTGAAACCTTCGTGCACATCTACAGACCCTACTGCAACATTTGAGCATGGTTTTAGCGTTTCGAATTACATACCCTAGGAGCCTTTTGCTGGAAACGGTCTAAGAAAACACGAAAGTGGCTACGGTGGCACAGCCACGTGGCACCCGAAAAATCCGAAACCTTCATGCGCATCTATAGACCCTACTGCAACATCTGAGCATGGATTTAGCATTTCGAATTACATATCCTACGAGCCTTTTGCCGGAAACGGTCTAAGAAAACACAAAAGTGGCTACGGTGGCACAGCCACGTGGCACCCGAAAAATCCGAAACCTTCCTACATATCTACAGATCATTTAGCAACACCCTAGTGTAATTTTAGAACTCCGAATTACATAGGTTGGGACTATTCAGCAAAAAAGTGAAAAAACAACGCATTTTTTAAGTGGCTCCACAGAAGCCACCTGGTGGCACAAAAATTTAAAAGTTGTATTTTTGGGTTGCACAGACCCTATCGAACAACTGTAGAAAGTTACAGCGTTTCGAATTACAAAACCGGACGTACAGAAGTACGGACGTACGGACGGAGATCATGACAATATCCCCGCATTTTTTAAAATGCGGGGATAATTAGTGCAGTATGAGGAATATTCTTTAAAAATCTTCTTCTTCAGATCTACCAATAAGAATCTTTTGATATTTGGTATGCAGCATCCTTAGTGGGGTGAGATTCAAGTTTGTTCAAGGCAAGTCCCTGGGTTCATAGTTAGGCTGAAAATTTGGGGTCCCGGTCCGGACTTAGTAATTTTGGACCAAAATCCAGAAAAAGTTTTTTGGTTTTTTATGCATTTTGGTCAATTTTAAGAAGAAGAAAAAAATTTTTAGTCTGAAATATTTTGTTTGGGACTTCGAAAATTTCCGAACAAAAATAAAAAAAAATCTGTTTTTTATGCGTTTATCTCAAGTTTGGGACATAAAAGTGCAGGAACTGAAAATAGAAGGAAAATCCTGTGTATTGTGTGGGCACAATCGTTTCATCTAGTTTTAAAATCCATTCCTTAGTATTTTTCCATCAGTTATACCTTACAAACTGCAGTGACATAACAACCCTTGGATTATGACAGTGCTTGTCTACAGCAGGTGGAATTGGACCCAGTCAGCAGGACCTATGAAAAATTTCATTACTTTATTTCTCTGTAGTGTTGATAAGCCATGTCTAGCTGAATGTGATTTAAAATGCTCCTTTGAACTACTTTGTCAGGTGAGCGATTTAAGGCCCCTTGGGGCCTCTTGTTTAAATTATTAAATTCAGTTTATGTTTTAAAAATTAAGAAGCTGTGTCGGGTAAAGAGTTAACAAATGTTATCAGTATACAACAGGAGTTCAACCATTGTGACCTTTTGGGATCCTGGGACACTCATAGCAGGTATGGATTCTCACAACCATTTTTGCAAGAATTCAAATGGATTCGCCCAAATTTAGATGAAATATAAGCCCTGTTTTAACATTTCCCTCAAAACAAACATTTTTATTCAGCAATTTTAACTTATGGGTGCAAAAAGGCACACAATAAAAACCTTCCCAGACAGAACAATTTCAAACTGTTATTGGACAAAGCCTAAATCATTAATTGTGATAGTGCTGAAATGGTTAGTAAATGTTGTAACCGGCAACCATTTGCTATTATTCGAATAACTACTGATTAACCACAGCATTTACATCAAAGTTAACTTGAAGAACAGTGTCAGTGCTTTTGCCACTGTAAACAAGTGACTATACTGTATAAAGCAGATTCAGAATTTCATATTTCTTTATCCCTGCCCTCATTCATTTTACCACCCGTTCTCTCTGGCATTATTTGGCATATTAAGTGATTGTTTTTCCAGACTTACAACATGTTTACTAGATAATAAATCTGGTATAAATGTAAATTAACTCTTTCAACACGAGAGGCCACTTTTCCGGTCCAGGATATGATAAGTCATAATTTCATTAAGTAGGATGGCTACTGAGTGAATGTGTGTGGTAGAACAATTAATATTTTTATACTGTACCAATGACCCAGACTTAGCTGGTGCTAACTCTAACAAAACCAGGGCCAAACACAAATTTTGTCCCCAATCCCCAAAATTTGCATCCAAAACAAAAAGAAATCATGTCCTAAAGGACCTCCATACTACGCCCCCACTGCGCATGCGCAGTGACACGGACATCCCGAAATTGGCGCCAATTATCATTCTCTGTTTGGCCCTTCATCAGTCAACATCTCACTGATCTTTGTGCTTGTAAATCTCAGTTTAAAGGATGCCAGACACGTAATTTTTGGAGAAATGGTGATTCTAAGGAGGATAGAAGGAGGAGAGGAAAAAGAAGTGACAAAAAAAATAATCAGGGCTGTACTTAAAATTTTTGGATGAAATTATGTTAAGTTGCCTATTTTCGAGGCATGGGCCTCTTGTTGTCATTCTTGCTAAATGTTGCACTGCTTATTCAGTGTTTCCTCTCCCCTAGCCTTCTTAAGTCCCCCCTTGGAATTCTCCCATGCTTTTGGCATATTTTTGAGAAAGTTCATTTCTAAAATTTCCCTGGGAGAGTTGCTTGGATACAGAATGTTTTCTGTTATTTTCCCCATAGTTACGTTTTCACCCATGGGTGTATAAACGTTGTGTTCTGCATCTTCCATCTGATGTTCTGCAGATTCTCCCCTGGGAGTCTCTGTTTTGCATCAGATAGAGTGTAATTTTGATGACTGATTCCGGGCCAGTTTTTGCAGTGCCTGGAGTCATGTTTTCTGGTGTTTTACACTGTTTGTTCACATTGGCAACAGCCTTTTTTGAGGGGGGGCTGTTTGCCTTTGGTGTAGTTTATCTCACTATAAGATACATTTATATTATCCGTAAGTGTCTCATTAATTATTTAATATAAATTTAAAATTTTTGACCACACTTTGCCATCGGATCCATCGGGGCTCAACGTTACTTTTCAGCAACTTGGGCTTCGCTGAAAAAAATATTTTTTCAAAATTATTTTGATATGCAATTGTTTTTTCATTTATTAATGGATCATGTTATTATGTATCTTTGTGTCAGGGGTTTTTGCGAGTAACTAGGACTTGTTGTTGACTTTTCACAATGAAAGGATATTGTTCAAATTGTAATGGGAAGAAATCTTCCTCTGACTTTCATGATCATTGTATTAATTGTAGTCAGTGTTCTCGCACTAATCCCTGTCCTATATGTCAATATTGGGATGATAAACATTGAAAACGTGTGTCACGGTATGTTGTTTCTGGAGAAAGGGCTATATCCGCAAGGTCACTCTACTCTCTCAGTTTCTATTTCAGAGGAACAAGAACAGGGTGATGTTTCCATGTTATCTTCTACAAGTGTGCGTCCGTCGTCACAAATGAATTCAGAGCTAGCGGCAAAAGTGCTCATGGAGATTAGACAAATGTCGTCCGCTAGCTCGCCCGGTGTAGCGTCCATTCACCGAATGGTTCGGCAGCCGGGTTCGTCCGGTGCGGTCCAGGAGGAAATTTTGGGTGATGCAAGCACTATAAACATACAAGGTGCACACCCAGTGACGGCGGATAGTAAGCGAGAACGGAGGAAGCCTTTGAGTCCGGTTCCTAGCTCGTCCAGGTCCAGCCGGGCCGCGAGCGAGAGAGGCCCCTCTCTCGTACAACAACATCTGGGACCAGATGTTGTGGTACAAAATGTGTCTTTAGCGGAGCATACGTCCGTCGCTCGGGACGCTCCGTTGTATAGGCAGTAAGGCTTCTTCTTCTCGTCAGCACACACGACCGCACCTTGGCTGCGTGACCGCCGATATTTTACCAGCTTCGCCGATCAAGGATTCTTCGGCGACCAGGTCACACCATTCGGCAGCCAGGGATTCGAGACCGATGGACTCCGGACGTTCGCATAGAAAAAGTATGCGGGAGCCATCTGATGCGGGGCTGTCCTCGGCGAAGCAGCGAAAGACTGCGCCTCCGCAGGTCTCGACGCCGGACATTCTTGTGCAGATAGCACAGCTTATCGCAGCATCCCAGCAGTCGACAGAAACGGTGTCGGATCGAGAATTATCCGACGGCGCTGGGTCGGTACGCTCCGCCGAAGCATCGGGGGCGGACGACCGGGAACATCATGAGGTCCGACCGGATGGTGAAAGGGATACGGATGATTTGGAGCTATCCCTTTCGGAACAACATAAAGCTGCCGTGGACTTCATCCGGCACTTTCTCCCTCAAGTTGTTCCGTCGGGCCAGACTGCTGCGGTTCCGGACAAGAGGATTATAGCGTCATTGGACTCTGAATTTTTTGAGCGGTTCAGGGACATCGCTCCCGAGTTTCCGTCGCAGTCCAATAATGTTGCAAGAACATTTGAATTATTGAACGACGCTATATTTAAACTTGCTTCCAAGACGGGGAAAGCAGGTTTCTTGTCCGCTAATACTCTCAACCTGCCTTTCATTAATGCAAGGAATAAATTCGATACGGCAGGACAGGGTATCCCGAGAGTTCCTCTGCGTATGGACGACGAGGCGGAAGGCTTAGAGCTATCATTACTGTCGTCGGCTTCTATTCCAACCGCGGTGTTGGAAACAGCTATTGCGTCTAACAGAGCCAATTTAGATGCCTTATCTTACGCAGATCACCTTACTAAGGCGTTATCACTGCGCCTTCAAGGGAAAGAGTTTCAGGATATACAATCCTCTTTAAGACTTCTTTCAAGGGCAGTAGCTTATTCCACGTGTAACTCCGCCCTTTCAGTGGCAAATCTGGAGTTGGTTAGACGTGACGCAGCCCTAGCTACATCCACACTTGTGGATTCTAAGGTGAAGAACTCTCTTAGAGTCGCTTCGGTCTCCGGAGAACTTCTCTTTGACGGCAAGCTTTCTGCTATTTATGATAAAATTACAAAGAAAGCTTCGGATTCTCTGTTGTTCAAATCTGCTCCTAAGAAGCCGGATACAGCAGACAAGAATAAGACAGGCACTTCTGGTTTCTAATGCCCCCAAGAGAGGTTCCTATAGAGGTTCCGGTGCGTCCTCTTGGTCTTATTCGAGAGACCGTCAGGGTAGCGACTCTCGTTCGGGACGTCCTTCGGGCCGGGACAATCGGTCGGCCGCCCCGAGGTCGACGGGGCGAGGTGCGGGTCGTGGAGGACATGGTTTCTCCTACCGCAGGCCTCGCAGGTCCAGGAGGTGATGGCTTAAACCTCTATCGCGTACCGGTTGGCGGAAGGTTGTCGAGCTTTTCACAAGAATGGGCGTCGATTACGGACGACCCTTGGGTGAGAGGAGTGACTTCGGAAGGTCTAAAGATATCCTTCAAACGAAAGCCTCCATTGACTCGAAGTCCAAAGTGGACTCAACTTCCGTCAAATCCACAGAAAAGAGACACTCTGTTATCAGAGGTGCAGTCTCTTTTAATGAAGAATGCGGTAGAGGTCGTAGAAAACCAGGAAACTCCGGGATTCTACAGCCATCTGTTTCTGGTTCCGAAACCAGACGGCTCGTTCCGTCCAGTCATAGATTTGAGCTGGATAAACAAGCTGATCGTCGCTCCGAAATTTTATATGGAGACGATTCGGTCGGTCAGAGCGAGTATTCGGGTGAACGATTATGCAACAAGCATAGATCTCAAAGATGCGTACTTTCACGTCATGGTACATCCGACATTCCGAAAGTATCTACGCTTCGCAGTCTTAGGAGTGGTGTATCAATTCCGGGCGATGTGCTTCGGATTGAATCTAGCCCCCTGGGCTTTCACTCGGGTAATGAACTCGGTAATGATCTATTTCTGAGCTCATTCGTCTGCGGTAACGTCGGCCTACCTGGACGACATTCTTCAGAGGTACGGCAACGAGTTAACGCTTCAGAACGATGTTCAGAATCTACTTCTATTGCTCCGACGTCTCGGTTTTATAGTAAACGAGGAGAAGTCGGATCTGGTGCCGTCCAAGTCATTCACTCATCTGGGAATGAGCTTCGAGACGCACAACAATCTCGTTCGTCTGCCGTTAACCAGAGCGAAATTAGTCAGTTGTTATGCTCGCTATTGTCTGCACGCAGACAAAGTCACAGCGAGAGAATTTATGAGACTGATAGGTCTGTGCGGAGCCGCTGCGGATCTCATTCCGATGGGGCGGTTACGCACACGTCCTCTCCAAATTTTCTTGACTCAGAATTGGAGTGTGAAAATTCATTCGCTCGACGTAGACGTTCTCTTGTCAGATCAAGTGAAACAAGAGATTCAGACTTGGGCAAACATTCAGTGGTTAACTCAGGGAGTTCCGCTGCAGTTGCCGGATCCGAGTTTTACCATTATGACGGATGCCAGTCAAACAGGTTGGGGTGCATCATTAATCCCAACGGATTCGAGATGCCAGGGTCTTTGGGATCCACAATTCCTGTGCAAGCACATAAACATCAAGGAAATGATGTCAATTTGGCTTGCGTTACGTCACTGGATGGACATTATTCACAATGCTCATGTCCAAATCTTATCCGACAATACGACAGTAGTGGCATATATACGGAATCAGGGAGGCACTCATTCAGTTCCGTTGTTCAATCTAACGGAAAGAATCCTTCTGTTTGCGCTAGAACATCACGTTCTTCTTTCGGTCCGTCACATACCGGGTCGTCTGAATGTGCTAGCAGACTCCCTTTCACGAAAGGGTCGCTTATTGCCGTCGGAATGGACTCTCAACAAACAAGTATTCAATCAGATTTGCTACCAATGGGAACGGCCAATGATAGACTTATTTGCGACACATCTCAACAATCAGTTGCAGACGTATGTGTCTCCATGTCCGGATCCAAGAACATTTGCAGTAGACGCTCTGTCGATCCCTTGGGACGGAATGATAGGATATGCGTATCCTCCAGCGCCGTTAATTCAACAAGTATTGCTAAAGATAAAACAATCTCAATGCAAGGTTCTGTTGGTAGCATCTCTGTCGCCACAGAGACCGTGGATAAATCTACTCAGGTGTCTGTTGTGGGACCTACCGCGAAAGCTTCCTCCACGGGAGGATCTTCTTTCGCAGGGGAAATCGCGCCAACTCCATCACAACCCGCAAGGTCTCAACCTTCACGTTTTTCCGTTGTGCGGTCTTTCTTGCATGGCAAGCACTTTACAGGACGAGCAGTGGACGTGATTTCTAACTGTAGGAGGACCTCCTCTTCGCTAAACTATGCGGCTAAGTGGAAGGTTTTTCGTCGTTGGTGTAGGGATCATTCTGTAGATATATTCGATCCCTCTATACCAGACATTGCAAACTTTCTAGTATACTTGTTTGACGAAATCAAACTGCAGCCTGTTACTATTAAGGGTTATAGGTCTATGTTATCTGATACCTATGCACATCATGATAGTTTACAAATTGGATCTAATGTCTCTTTATCTAAGTTGGTTAGAAACTTTTCGATAAATAGACCCAGAACTCTTAGGTTAATTCCTAAATGGAATTTAGCTTGGGTTCTTCTTAAATTGAAGGAAAAGCCATTTGAACCTCTTGGGACAGTAGATTTCAAATTCTTATCTTAAAAGACAGCTTTTCTCTTAGCTTTCTCTTCTGCTAGAAGAGTCAGTGAGCTTCATGCACTGTCGGTGGATGATTCTCACTATCGTAGTGTCGGGAACACTATCACCTTCACTACTAATGTGGGTTTTTTAGCTAAGGCTCCTAATAAATATCCGGAACCTATTGTTATTAAGGCTCTTCCGTCTTCAGACGGGCGTAGGCCTTTACTCTGTCCTGTTAGAGCGTTATGTATCTATAAACAGAGATCTCAGTTTATCAGAAAGGGACGGAAACGTTTCTTTCTGTCTTTGATGCCTAATAGAAAGGACATTTCGGTCCATTCTATTGCTTGCTAGATGGATTCAATTAACTATCCGTACTGCTTATGAGAGTTTATCTTCTTCTCAGCAGTCTGTGCTTAAGATTTCCGCTCATGAAGTAAGAGCTCTTGCTACTTCTTGGGCTTATGCTAATAGTGTTGCTATTACAGATTTAATGAAGGCTGCTTATTGGTCTCAGCCATCCACATTCACAAATTTTTATCTCAGAAATATTGAGTCCATTTCTGGAGACCTGCATTGTTTTGGTCCGTTATCTGTTGCTCAGAATGTCGTCCACTAAACAGTTGCAACTATAGTTATGCAGGCTTTCTGTTCTGGCAGTGACTCCGTCCAGCTGCCCTCTTCGCTCTGGGCTATTTGACCCAGGGCAAGGGGAAGGGGGGGGGGGGCGGGTGTTCCCTTAGGTCACCTGCTTTATAGTGAAAAGCAAGGGAATGCCTCCTCCAAGTCAGTATTTCTGAGTCGCTTCCGGGATGGTTTTAAAGTGTAATATTAATGTTAAAATTCATTCATGTCTTATTTTTAAAGTGTAGCTCGGTGTGAAGCATTTGTATATGTCAAGTGTCAAACGGGCTTTAATATACAATACTCGGACACTTTTAAAGGACTATAAAGAGTCTCAATTCTCTGGACTACTTTATTTATTGGCTTGCTTTAAAAATAATTAGTATAAGGGTTATACTGGATGTTAATAGAGAACATGAATGTTATTGTGCTCAATTATTAAGGGTAGTGTATCTTTCTAATTTAATATTAAATAAGAAAGATACATGTAAAGCCTAATACTCCTTTTCTCCTTAAGGGGTTACCTCTTTACTATATAGTTGAGCTTATTGGATTTTCCTCTATGTCCTAGGCCCTCCAGGCTGTTTACTATTCAGCTAAGTCTGGGTCATTGGTACAGTATAAAAATGTTAAAAAATTTATAGTAATTTATATATTTTTTATACTTACCAATGACCCAGACGGGGATGGCCCTCCCTGGAGTTGGGAACTCTTGCCTCCCCGCTGAGTACATAGCGCTGACCAGGCACTGCCAGTAAGAATGATAATTGGCGCCAATTTCGGGACGTCTGCGTCACTGCGTATGCGCAGTAGAGGCGTAGTATGGAGGTCCTTTAGGACATGATTTCTTTTTGTTTTGGATGCAAATTTTGGGGATTGGGGGGCAAAATTTGTGTTTGGCCCTGGTTTTGTTAGAGTTAGCACCAGCTAAGTCTGGGTCATTGGTAAGTATAAAAAATATATAAATTACTATAAATTTTTTAACATTTTATTTTATTACTAAAAAATAGTGCTTGCTGACGAAATACAAATTCAAAGGATTTGTAGTAATTTAGTTGTATGCTTCTGTTGTATTGTATAAATTGTACTTTCATACTTTGGAAATAAATACAGTTTAAACTAGTAATTTGGAATAAATTGGGAAAAAATTCTGATTTATGATTTTATTGGTTAGCTTTTGGTTATGAAAGGACATGTATTTTGAGTGAAATAAATCATTGAAAATTGGTATTTAAATGAATCGTGTATGGTTCATGTACATTGATGTTTTGGCTCTAACAAGAACAACAATCTTAACCCTTTACCCAACGTAACGGCCAAAACCGGCCAGGGCTATTCTAAAAAATCGTCAATTAATTTCCAAAATATTTTCATTTTTTGTCTCAAAAACATAGGTTATGACCCCTCGTTGGAACGAGCTCGTCAAGCTCGTTCCAACGAGTGGTCATAACCTATGTTTTTGAGACAAAAAATGAAAAAAATTAGTTATTCAAGGATTTTTTTTTGCAAGTGTCATCTGCTTTTCATGTTAGGTAAAGGGTTAAGTTGTTTCATTTTATTAGTTTCATGTTTCATTGAAAGATGAGATCATCCCCATTCAAAAACCTTTCATGTCTTCATCCATGACCAGCTATTTTCAGTCTTCAATCAATTGAGTAGGTACATGGTATGGGGGGGGGGGGGGGGGGGGGGTGATGTCAGATAACTGGAAACATCCTGACAAATGCCTGAAATTATCTAAATAGAACCCAAAATTCTAACATGGAGGCTAAAACTGATACAGGCCTAAGAAGACCTGGGATATCATAGAACTTTGTCAATAAAACAATTCAAATATGGATGTCTACTGATATCCTTATTTGTATGCCATTATTGACAAATGCCATTAAAATTTTTAACCCTTCACCTAACATGAAAAGCAGACGACACTTGCAAAAAAAATTCTTGAATAACTAATTTTTTTCATTTTTTGTCTCAAAAACATAGGTTATAACCCCTCATTGGAATGATCTCGATGAGCTCGTTCCAAAGAGGGGTCATAACCTATGTTTTTGAGACAAATAATGAAAATTAATTAGCCATTTTTGTGAATAACGCTAGCCGGTTTGGGCCGTTACGTTGGGTAAAGGGTTAAAAAATCAGATATAAATGTATTAGGATTATGATGGGGTAGGATTATGAAATGTGATTTATTGATGTGCTGGCTCTATGTACAAATCTCCCCGACAAGCATGGAAATCTCTAACCGTCATATTCAGACAATAACAGCTTCAATTGACATCTGGTACAGTGAGCCTAGTGGGGTGGAGTGTGTGCAACAGGGATTTGTGCCTCCGCAATCCCAAACAGTTCACATGAGTAGCATTCTGCTAAAAATCAAGGATATCATATTGTTGGTTTTCACCAATTAACAGGCCTGTCATTTTCAAAACTGAATGAGGGCGATAACCGCCTGCCAAAATTAAGCTTGGAAGGTTGATATTTTTATACAACAACCAATGGCTCAGACTTGCTGGTTCTAACTCAAAAATTAATCCACGGCCAAACACAAATTTTGCCCCCCAATACCCCAAATTTGCATGCAAAACCGAAACAATCAAGTCGTGTCTGGTCCTCCATACTTTTTAGATCTGCACATGCGCAATATCCAGGAAGGTACCGAAATTGGTGCCATCCATCATTCTTTGTTTGTCCCTAAAGTCAGAAACATTCAACTGACATCTGTGCTTTTAAATCTCAGTTTTGAGGATGCCAGACACAAATCAATGGTAAAATTGGTGGATCCAAGGACATAAATGGATGATGGAAGTGAACAACAGAGGTTAGGAACGTTCAGGGCTGTAACTTTATAATTTTTATCAAAATTATTTCATGTTTCCCAATTTCGGGACATGTGCCTGACATCATCATTCTTGCTAATGATTTATCCACTGTTTGTTAAGTTTCCTCCCCTATCCTTCCTTGAATCCTTCCTGTTAAACTCCCAAGCTTTTTGGCTTATTTTTATTAAATTTTTTTATTAAATTTCTGGGTAGTTTAACGTGTATTACAGAATATTTATTCTGTTTATCCCCATGATTATGTCCTCACCCCAGGGGTGTTGGGTCTTTTGGGTCATGCATCTTCTATCCGATGTATCATTTTTTCTTCGTTTGAAGATCTTGCTTTACATCTGGTAGCTTTAAAAATCTGTTACTGACTTTGGGCCTTTTTGTTCTGTGCTTGATGTCCTGTTTCCGTTTTTTTCCTTGACGTTTACATTGGCAACATCCTTAAATATATGTAGTATTTAGTTATTATTACCGTAGGATTGTTGTAAGATACATTAATTAATGTTCCGGTAGTGTAGCAATCATTTTTAGAATTTTGTCCATACTTAGGCTCTATCGGGATACCCTTGGGCTCTTCATGTTCCCTTTGGGAACTTGGGCTTTTGTCAAACTTTTTTCGAAAATTTTTTTAAATTTAATTTTTCAATTTTGATTTTGATTGTTGATTATTATGTATCTTTATCATATATTTGTTGTGGAGTTTGTGGGAGTTTGATCGACTTAGTTTAGATTAATCATGAAAGCTTATTGCTCAAAATGCAAGGTGAGGAAGACTTCCTCAGATTTACATGTGTTGCCTTGCTTGTAGTCATTGTACTCCTACAAATTCTTGTCCTACATGTGTTGATTGGGATGACAAATGTTGGACGCGGATGTCACGGTACATTGTTAGTGGTGAGAGGCCAATGCAGGTACTCTCACTGCAAGTTCTTTCAAGTTTTTCAGTTTCAATTACAATGGTGATGGTAATGTGACACCTACCAAAAGTGTGCTACGTCACGACGCTCTGATGATCAAACAAAGCTAGCTGCTAAGGTGCTCTTGAATATTGGGCAAGGGATAAGGCCACTGGGCAGTGATTTTAATCCTTTGCCTGCAGCTAGCTCGACTGGTGAACTCCGTCCATGGGAGCCGTGACACCGGGTATGTCCGTTGTGGTCGAAGGAAGTGTAGTGGATAGAGCAAGCACCTTAAAAACAAAACAAGCTCACCCAGTGATGACTGAACTAGGGAGGAAGCCAGCAAGTTTTCCGTCAGGAGGCTCGCCCAGGTCTGAAAAGGCCGCAAGTGGGAGAGGTCCCTCTCTAACCCAGCAACATCTGGGGCCAGATTTTGTTATGAAAAACTTGCACAGGCCAGAGCATACGTCCACACCTGCCGCTCAGGACGCTCCGTCTAGACTGCAGCCGGGCTTGGCTACAGTCACGGCTTCTTCCGCTACAATCATTATGCACACACGGCCGCATCCTAGCTACCCGATTTCAGATGTCCAGCCTGCTGCGCGAAGAAGGAACCACTCTTTGCCCCGTGAAGTCAGACCATCCGGTAGCTAAGGAGCTGAGGCCTCGATCATCAGGATGTTCGGAGAAGAGAACCATCTCCGGAATGCTGTCCCAGGAGCAGCAAGCGGCTGAGACACAGAAAACTGCTGCTCTGCAGGCCTCGATGACGAACTGACTGTCGCAGATTGCACAGCTGATCGCAGCATCCCAGCAAGTGCGGGAGCAGCCTCCCTAAGAATCAGAACCTGAGTTGTCGGACAATGCTGGGTCGGTCCAATCGTCTGAGATTCGCAACTGATTCACTCGGATGGTGAAAGGGATAAGGAAGAGGATTACCCTTCCCTTTCGGAGCAAAACATGGTTGCGATGGATTTTCTCCATCAATACTATCCTGAGTTCCACCGAATCAGCAAGCTGCGACAACAAGAGAGAAACCACTGGCGTCTCGAGACACAGACTTTATTCGGAGGAATGAAAAAGTTCTTTCTTTCTCGGTTCAGTCTGGGCAGGTGTCGCAAGCCTTTGGCCATGTAGATGATGCCATATTTAACCTCTCAAATGCGAGGAAAAAAGGCGGTTACTTGTCAACATCTTCCATAAATATACCGTTCCTTGGACCACGTTCATTTAAAATGGTTGGAGAAGATGTGCCGAGAGCTCCACTGTGTTTGGATGAGCAGGCCGGGGATTTAGATATATCCTTACCTGCATCATTCAGTATTCGCTCAGATGCAGTTTCATCGAATTGAGCGAATTTGGAAGCAATGTCCTACGCAAATCACCCTACCAGAGCTATGGCGCAAAGTCTCAACGGGAAGGAATTTGAGGACATATGTACCTTGCTTAGAGTTGTTTCCAGGGCAATCAAGTATGCCACGTATAACTCCGTCCTGACAGTGGCTAATCTGGAGTTAATTAGACATGATGCTGCCCTTGCGTCGTCATCACTTATAGATGACAAGGTGAAAAGCTCTCTCCGGGTCGCTCCAGTCTCCGGACATACTATCTTTGACGACAAGCTTTCGTTAGTATACAAACAAGCTACTAAGAAAGCATCCAGTGCTCTGCTATTGAAGTTGGCGTCTCAACAACCCGATTCAGCATACCGGAGTAAACGAGGACATTCCAAATCAAAATCATCAAAAGGGAACTCCTCGCGAGGGTACAAGAAACCCTCATGCAATTACTCCGGAGGTCGCCAATATAGCGACTCGGGAAAGGAACGTAAGTCTGATCGGGACTATCGGTCAGGTGCCCCTAAGCAGACGGGGCAAGGATGTTCACAGGGAGGATGTAGTTTCTCCTCCTGCAAGCCTCGCAAGTTCTACAGGTTATGTTCAAGACCTCTATTTTTTGCCAGTTGGTGGAAGGTTATCAAACTTCGCGAGAAATTGGATAGCATTCAGGGAAAATCAGTGGGTGAGAAGTGTAGTCTCGGCCGGCTTACGGCTATCATTCCGAGTTAAACCCCCACTAACGAGATGTCCGGGTTGGACAAATCTTCCGGCGGATCCTTTCAAAAGAGAGTCTCTCCTAGCAGAGCAGTGGGAGGATGGGTTTTTTTCCCTTAAGATGATCTGACTTTATAGTGAAAAGCAAGGGAAGACCTCCTCCGGTGTCAGTAGTCCAGAGTAGGTGCTGGGATGGTTTTAGTGTGTAGCTCGGTGTGAAGCAATAACTATGTCTCATTTATTGCATGCAAATTTTGGGGATTGGGGGGCAAAATTTGTGTTTGGCCCTGGATTAATTTTTTGAGTCTGCACGAGCTAGTTTGGGCCATTGGTAAGTATAAAAAATATACAAATTACTTAAAATTTATCATTTTTCGCTCGCACAAACTGAGTTTAAGGGGCCTCTGAGGGCAATTTTATCGCATAGCTCCAATGTATCTTTTATTGTAAATTAAATACAGAGAGTCTTCAACTTGATTCCATTTGGAAGGATTTTAAGCACGTGCTGTTGTCATTGCACAAACAATAAAATATTTGCATTCAAAGTGCTGCCAAACAAAAAAAGGCAACATAAGCAACTATTCCTTTGGTATTTTCTTATTAATGAGTGTAAGTACCCTTTAAAACACAATTATCGTCATCATTATTGCTAAAAGTTGTCATGTCACAGTTTCCAGTCAAACTGGTGTTCTGTTATAGTTTTCAAGTGAGCCGATTTCCAGGGTGTTTCCCATATGCAAATTAGCGTGCCAGATGATGTTATGCACTATCACAATCTTTTTATATCTGAACTCTTTGAGCATTGTGCAGTACAAAAGGGACTTCAAGCAAACTTCTCAGTACAACTAATATGTTTATGTTCATGGAAGCGTACATATTTTCCATAAATTAAAAAAAAAAATTAAAAATATGCTGTACCCGGAATATAAGAGTTTGTCATTTCCCCTCACACCCAAATAAATGCTTTTTTCATTGTTCAAGCAGAAGTTTGCTAAACTAGGAGGTGCATAATTTCAACTCGAGGCATAATGATGTCATGATAATGCTGATAATGGGATTCCCCAGTGCATCAATGCAAAATGTGGATCAATTTAGGATTATTTCCATTTCATTTTTCGGAAGCTAAAACGTTATTACTTCACAAGAAAATGGTTTCAAAGAATTTATCTCACTGCCACAAAATAAAAAACGAGGAAAATGTTTTGAAGATTTTTTATACCACAAATATAACCACATTTTCTCTAACCTGACATAAGTAATATAACCCCTCTTTCACCCTCAGAAATAAGGGTCAGGCAGACGATTACCACCCACAGAATTTTCAGTTCAGATGGGCGACTGCACCCTGGGGCGATCGCCCTCCTCAAAATGACAGGCCTGTATTAAATCTCATTTCCCACATCCCAAAAGTCACCAGATGCAATGTGAGAAGGTGTAATTTTCAAAATTCCATGGGGAAGCTGACCCCCACCTATGGGAGGGTGACATCACCTCTCAGGTTATTACAATATAAAAAAGTTTTTTTGTACTCAGTGAAAATATCGATATCATAAACATTTTGTCTTAAAAATGCTGATACCGATATCGAACATGAAATTTCTTCAATACTGCACAACTCTAAAATGATCATTTTCTGGTTTATTAGATACAGTTAAAACTAGAAGTCCTGTCACGAACTGTGCGCTTATCTAGGCTTAATTGCGCATATGAATTGCGCGCAATTGCCGTATTGAATGGCATCCAAAGCAGGGCAGGCTCTCCTGGTTAGTCATAGCAAACAGGGGCAATGTTTCTGCCAATGGACCTCCGGGTTACCCGGAGGTCAATTGACTGAAACATTGCTTGTGCACAGGCCATATGTACAGAATTTGATAGCCTTACTATGGTCATATTGCGTAGATTAACGCGCATATCGACGTGCTATTTGTGCGCATTTCAGGACAGGACTTTTAGTTTTAACTGTACATGTACTCCTGGAAAAGCCACAGGTAGTAGAATGTCAAAGCGTAGCAAATATGTATAAACATCTGGCTTATAAGTGTTAATTTGATAATTGAATATTTGTTGTAAGCAATAAGAATTGAATGATGATTGGTCCCTTATCTGTAACGGGCACCTTGAATCCACATCTGAAAGGTTATTGATTCAGAAATATTTTACAGAGGTAATACCAGGTGACAATTACATAAAAATCATGTATGCAAACTCAACATGCCTGCATTTCTAAAACTGAGAAACCATTGCCTGACATATTATTAATAATAATAACTCTTTGGCCAGCCACTGAAGAAAATGTTATATCACACAATAATAATAATAACTCTTTAGCCAGCCACTGAAGAAATTGTTGTATCACACATTAATAATAATAATAATAATAATAACCCTTTGGCCTGTCACTGAAGAAATTGTTGTTTCATACATTAATAATAAAAATAACTCTGTTACCAGCCACTGAAGAAACTGTTGTATCACACATTAATATTAATAATAACTCTTCTGCCAGCAACTGGAGAAACTGTTGTATCACACATTAATAATAAAAATAACTCTTTGGCCAGCCACTGAAGAAATTGTTGTATCACACATTAATAACAAAAATAACTCTGGCCAGCCACTGAAGAAACTGTTGTATCACACATTAATAATAATAATAACTCTTTGGCCAGCAACTGAAGAAACTGTTGTATCACAAATTAATAATAAAAATAACTCTTTGGCCAGCCACTGAAGAAACTGTTGTATCACACATTAATAATAATAATAACTCTTTGGCCAGCAACTGAAGAAACTGTTGTATCACAAATTAATAATAATAATAACCCTTTGGCCAGTCACTGAAGGAACTGTTGTATCACACATTAATAATAACAATAGCTCCAGGCCAGCCAATGAAAAAACTGTTGTATCACACATTAATATTAATAATAGTAATAACAACTCTTTGGCCAGCAACTGGAGAAACTGTTGTATCACACATTAATAATAATAATAACCCTTTGGCCATCCACTGAAGAAACTGTTGTATCACACATTAATAATAACAATAACTTCTTGGCCAGACACTGAAGGAACTGTTGTATCACACATTAATAATAATAATAACCCTTTGGCCATCCACTGAAGAAACTGTTGTATCACACATTAATAATAACAATAACTTCTTGGCCAGCCACTGCTGAAGGAACTGTTGTATCATACATTAATAATAATAATAACCCTTTGGCCATCCACTGAAGAAACTGTTGTATCACACATTAATAATAACAATAACTTCTTGGCCAGCCACTGAAGGAACTGTTGTATCACACATTAATAATAATAATAACTCTTTGGCCAGCCACTGAAGGAATTGTTGTATCAAACATTAATATTAATAATAACCCTTTGGCCAGTCACTGAAGGAACTGTTGTATCACACATTAATAATAATAATAATAACCCTTTTGCCAGTCACTGGAGAAACTGTTGTATCACACATTAATAATAATAATAATAACCCTTTGACCAGTCAATGGAGAAACTGTTGTATCACACATTAATAATAATAATAATAACCCTTTGGCCAGTCACTGAAGGAACTGTTGTATCACACATTAATAATAATAATAACCCTTTGGCCAGTCACTGAAGGAACTGTTGTATCACACATTAATAATAACAATAGCTCCAGGCCAGCCAATGAAAAAACTGTTGTATCACACATTAATATTAATAATAGTAATAACAACTCTTTGGCCAGCAACTGGAGAAACTGTTGTATCACACATTAATAATAATAATAACCCTTTGGCCATCCACTGAAGAAACTGTTGTATCACACATTAATAATAACAATAACTTCTTGGCCAGACACTGAAGGAACTGTTGTATCACACATTAATAATAATAATAACCCTTTGGCCATCCACTGAAGAAACTGTTGTATCACACATTAATAATAACAATAACTTCTTGGCCAGCCACTGCTGAAGGAACTGTTGTATCATACATTAATAATAATAATAACCCTTTGGCCATCCACTGAAGAAACTGTTGTATCACACATTAATAATAACAATAACTTCTTGGCCAGCCACTGAAGGAACTGTTGTATCACACATTAATAATAATAATAACTCTTTGGCCAGCCACTGAAGGAATTGTTGTATCAAACATTAATATTAATAATAACCCTTTGGCCAGTCACTGAAGGAACTGTTGTATCACACATTAATAATAATAATAATAACCCTTTTGCCAGTCACTGGAGAAACTGTTGTATCACACATTAATAATAATAATAATAACCCTTTGGCCAGTCAATGGAGAAACTGTTGTATCACACATTAATAATAATAATAATAACCCTTTGGCCAGTCACTGAAGGAACTGTTGTATCACACATTAATAATAATAATAATAACCCTTTGGCCAGTCACTGGAGAAACTGTTGTATCACACATTAATAATAATAATAATAACCCTTTGGCCAGTCACTGGAGAAACTGTTGTATCACACATTAATAATAATAATAATAATAACCCTTTGGCCAGTCACTGGAGAAACTGTTGTATCACACATTAATAATAATAATAATAACCCTTTGGCCAGTCACTGGAGAAACTGTTGTACCACACAATAATAATAACTCTTTTGCTAGCCACTGAAGAAACTGTTGTATCACACGTTAATAATAATAATAATAACTCTTCAGTGTTGGGAGGTTAGTAAATTTTTTCTCGGTGTCGGTATCTACTCGGTTTTGTATAAAAAGAATTGACTCCGGTTTCGGTTATTGTTCTGAAAAACATAATTTACTGAGGTATCTATCAGTTTGTAGCACTAATTTGCCGTCAGTGCCATGGATCATGTATGTTATCCCCATTACTAGTCTTGTTGAAATAAATATCAAAGATACAACCCCAAATCTTTTAGTTTTCTCCACTTTTCATGGTCTCCACCTCAAAATTCCCTTCCCAGATACACTCATCTCTTTTGACAACCTGAGCCAGGTGAGCGTTTTAGGCTCACTTGAGCCTCTGATTTGTTTTGGTGTTTTGCATGGTGGATTGTGCAATTCCCTGCATCGTGGAATGTTTGTTGAGGCAAATTTGATGCATTGTTCATTACAGCATTACAACTTTTTGATGGAAATGACTTGACATTGTCCGTACCACTGAAACAGTCCGTCAGGCGCACGTGCGTTCTTTGCTTGCGATGTCACGTGACATTTATCACTGTTGCAATAGCATTACAAGATCTTTTATCACCACATTTTTATCGCTATTAATATTTCTGTCTGCGATTGCATTTTTGGGAGTAAATGGTAGATAAAATACATGAAATGCAATTATCACTTTGTATGTCAATCAATTGATTCGCCACGGAATGCATGAAACACAATGAGTAGGATTACTGGCTTCTGAAGTTTGTTGAATTATGTTATTTACTTACCTGTTCTCAGAAGTACTGCCACACTGGGCTAGGTTGTTTGGTTGTTTCAGCCATTTTTACGGCAAAACGTACCACAAGGCCACGAGATTGCGCCATCGCATGCCATAAATAAATTAACCGAGGCGACGTTTTTTTGTGATCACGTCAGTCGATGTTTTTTAATAACCGACACCGAGTTGTATTCTCGGTTAACCTCCCAACACTATAACTCTTTGGCCAGCCACTGGAGAAACTGTTGTATCACACATTAATAATAATAACTCTTTGGCCAGCAACTGGGGAAACTGTTCTATCACACATTAATAATAATCCTAACTTTTTGGCCAGCCTATGAAAAAACTGTTGTGTCACATATTAATAATAATAATAACCCTTTGGCCAGCCACTGATTAAACTGTTGTATCACACATTAATAGTAATAATAACTCTTTGGCCAGCCTATGAATAAACTGTTATGTCACATATTAATAATAACCCTTTGGCCAGTCACTGAAGAAACTGTTGTATCACACATTAATAATAATGATAATAATAATAAATTTTTGTTCAGTCACTGGTTTGTTGTAGTTCTTTGAGAAGGCCTTGATTACGTTTGTTCTCGGAAATACCACCCCCTTCCCATCTCCCTTCTCTCCTACGAACACCCGGAAACAACTCTTTGATGCTATCCCAAACCTTATTCTTCCCAATTTTACCAATCAGCATAATCTTCTCCTTCATGTCACCCAATAACCACATCTCCTTCATTTTCCCATCTCACTTCTTCATTATACTCTAAGGGAATTGTATTCTGTCAGTCTGATATTTTGGAAACTCTGAGAGAAAAAGGTTCCAGGCTGTCCATTACACCCAAATTACACATTTGACACTCCTTTTCACAATATTTCCCTATTTTCCCCCTAACCTCCAGTGATCTCACCCTCAGTTTGAACAGCACTGATCCCTCTCCAGAAGGTGTTATGAAGGTACTCCCGAATCCTGACTTACTTTCATTATGCAGGCACACTAAGGCCTCTTTTCTCTAACCCTTTCTTACCAGTTTGGTTTGCTCTCTGTATCCCATGTTTGGGGTGACCGTGAGGCACATGTGTGTGCGTTAATTTCTTTTCATAAGCCTTGCATTGTAATTTTTGTTTTTTTCGATTGAATAAGTTAATGTAATTTTTTTTTGCAGTCCAAATGAAGGCTTGCAAGGATTAGCCAAAGGGGTGCTTGGAGTAAATATTGATAAAAATCCTTCTATAAGGTGTGGAAACTGGGAAGCAAGTACTCTTTCTACACAGCAGGTAAATGAATAACTTCTTCTACAACATCTACAGCTCTGTGATTGAAGTGTCTATGTTGATATAATCTAAGTATGTAAGTCTCCAATGTACTTGAAAATGCAGCAAGCCTTAGAACTCTTTCTTACACAGTGGAGCCCACTTAACTCCTAGCACTCTGGTAGTGCAACAGAATTTTCTCCAATCACTCCATTTTTCTCTTGTTTAACTATGAATTTAACCAATTATATCTTATTTGACAGAGCTCAGTATATTTGGTTAAATATCAAACTGCATTATGGGAAATACTACGGCTAGAGTCCGTATTTATGAACTGATCTTTCCGAAACTTCTTGGGTACCTTTGTTATCACCGTGAGATGAGAACGAGTGTTTTGGGGTCCGGTCCGAAATTTAAGACAGCCGCTGGCAGCCATTTTGTACCAAAATTAGGTGCAATCAGATTTTTGCGCAATGAGTCAAATCCCTGCTGTAAAACAAGGAAAATGCATGTGAATCACCTCCCCACTTGTGGCATTATGGCTTTGTTCTATAAGGTTTGGGTTATCAGATTTCAATGCAATTTGGAACAAAGATTGTTTATGGGAAAGGCTTTCAAATGAGTCATGTCCCTGCAGTAAAACAAAGAAAAAACATGCAAAGGACCTTCCCACAGGTGGCATTATGTCTTTGTTCTACATCTCTTATGTGGATGGTCCAATCGTTACTAGACTTCAGTACCAGATGTGTCTGGCCTTCACAATTACCTTGCCATAAAACAAAGACAATACTTTTACTGTTTGTCTCGTAAATTAGCCAATTTTTTGTCTGTTCGCCTCGTATCTCTGGTTTGGGGTTAGTTTTTTTTAGGGTTTAACAACACATTAACAGCCAGGGTCATATCATGTCGGCGACAGTTTTACAGGTGGAGGAAGCCGGAGTACCCGGAGAGAACCACCGAGCAACGACGAGCAGCTGCCAGGTCTCCAACATCGTAACTCTGAACTCTGCACCGCGGCACAGGCAGGGTTAGATTGGTTGAAGACATGCGCACCATCGACGTGCAGTAAGCCTTAGTACACAGCGTCACCGTGCCCCCATGTAGGCAATCGGGGTGAAGTGCCTTGTCCAAGGACACAACGCGGGAGCACAAATCAGTCGCTGAAATGGTCACCCATCCAAATACTAACCGCACTTGACGTTGCTTAACTTCGGAAATCTGACGAGAACCAGTTACTGCGACGCCACCGTGCCCCCTTGGGGTTAGTGGCTCTCAATGAAATTTGGAATGAAGATTGTTTATGGGAATAGCTTTCACAGTATCATGATTCATTTCTTCTCTTGTCATTGTTTGGTGGTATGCACCATGGGGCTATGCCCCGGGGTGTGCCACCCCCACCCCACCCCCACCCTTTTGTTTATAATATATTTTAGCTCACCTTGCCCAAAGGGCCATGTAAGTTATTGCCATCACTTGGCCTCCGTCGTCTCGTGTCTGTAAACTTTTTGCACTTTCATCTTCTTCTCTGGAACTACTGAACCAATGTGAACCAAACTTGGCAGGAGTGGTCTATGGGAGGTCCTCTACAAACGATCCTCATTTTGTTCTCGTCAGTTGAACAACATGGCCTCCAGAGCCATTCTTTGATTCTGGTTGGTGGATTTTCTAAAATCTTCTCCTCTGAAACCACAAGGCCAACTTTTTTTAAACTTCACATGGTTGATGCTTGGGACACCCTCTACTAACAATCCTCATTTAATCTTGATCGGGTTGCAAACATGGCCACAATTGCAGCTTATAGTTACCATAGAAACCCTATGGGAAATCACATTTTCATCTTCTTCCCAGGAACTACTGAGCCAAAGTGAACCAAACTTGGCAAAAATTGTCTATGGCGGTCCTCTACAAATGATACTCATTTTGTTCCCGTCGGTAGAAAAACATGGCCACCAGAGAGGCATTTTTGATTCTGATTGGCGGATTTTCAAAAATCTTCTTTGAAACTCCAAGGCAAAATGTGTTGAAACTTCACATGATTGATGACTGGGATACCCTCTACCATCGATCCTCATTTAATGTTGATCGGGTTGCAAACATGGCCACAATTGCTGCTTATAGTTACTATGGAAACCCTATGGGAAATCACATTTTCATCTTCTTTTCTGAAACTACTGAGGTAATGTGAACCAAACTTGGCAGGAATGGTCTGTGAGAGGTCCTCTATAATTGATCTTCATTTTGCCCTTGTTGGATGAAAAACATGACCACCAGAGGCATTCTCTGACTCTGATAGTACCCATATATTTAAAAAAAAGAACCATCAATTAGAATCTTTTGATGTTTGGTACACAACATCTCTTGGGGGGGGTCAGATACAAGTTTGCTCAAATCAAGTCCCTGAGTTATTTGGGTTCACTATGGGAGCCCAAATTTTAACTTTCTGAAATTTACTATCCAAAAAAAGTAGGGGATATTTGATAAAAGTGAGATATTTGAAGAAATGTATTTATATTTTCATCAAAAAGACAGTTGAGGCATTTCACTGCGACATCTGGTGAATGATTTCAGTGATAGTTGGGTGTCTGACAAGCACACATTTCACGCACTGAGATGTAGAAGACATGGACGGTCAGTCAGAGAATTTATCACATTTAGTTCAAGACCTCAATACCTTGTAAATCCTCCTTGGTTCATGAGACAAGTGTGGATCCGATGTGGCATACTCCTCACTAAACATCCAGTATCAGCTTGACTGATGTCATTTCATTCTTTCTGCAGTGCAGCGGCGAATTCCTGGACATTGGTAGGGGGCTGAAGGCATTATTGTAGGCACCTGCCAAGCATATCCCAGACATGCTCAATTGGTGAAAGGTCTGGACTTAGGGCTGGCCAAGGCAGTGTAGTGATGTTCTGCTTCTGGAGGAACTCTGTGGTGTCATGGGCCCTGTATACTCTTGCATTGTCATATTGGAAAATGAATCGATGGCCATAACGTCACACAAATGGCACCACATGAGCTGCTAACATGTTGCCTCGGTATTACTGCCCTGTGACACGCCCTTGGATGACATGTAATGATGTTCTGCTTGTCATGGTTATGCCTCCCCACACCATAACCGATCCACTACCAAAACGACCATGCTGCCTAACGGTTACGTCTTGGTATTGTTCGTTCCGCCGCCGCCACACACTCTGTTTTGCCTGTCTCTAGGGGAGGAGGGGTGCAGATTAAAGTTGGTTCAAATCGGGTCCATGGGTTACTATATGGGCTCCCTATGGGAACCCGAATTTTAACTTAGTGCAATATGAGAGAATTTCTTCAAAATTTTCATCTTCATTTGAGCTCCCTATGGTGGCTCGGATTTTAACTTTATGCATTATGAGGAAATTTCTTTGAAAATCTTCAGATACTCCACTCAGAATGCTTTCATATTTGATATACAACATCTCTAGTGGGATGAGATTCAAGTTTCCTCAAATCGAGTGCTTGGGTTAATATTTGGGCTCCCTATGGAGCCGGAATTGGCCACGTAGCTAAAGAATTAGAAATTTTATATTAAGTCCCCTCCAGATGTGCGTAACTAAGATTAATCCACATAGGTTGTATCAAGGGGCTCCATAGGGGAGCTCCACTTTTTACATTATGATCAACTGAAGAAAAGGCATGATGCTTGGACTATTTTAGTCACTCCTGAGGAGCTCAAGGATTGACAATGTATCTTATGGAGATTGATTGCTTTATGTAGATTCATTCTTCGACTCTGTTTATATCAGGTTCTGTTTAAGGTGAGCGCTTGAACCCCTGTGGGGCCTCTTGTAACTTTGTGTAATATAAGAAAATTTCTTTGGGGGGAGGAGGTGGGTCATCAGATTCAACTTTGTTCAAATCTGGCCCCTGGGTTAATATTTGGGCTCTCTATTGGAGCCCAAAATTTATCTTAGTGCAATATGAGGGAAGGTTAGGTTCAAGGTTGTTCAAATACATTCCTTAGTGTTTTACCATAAAATTTGCCTTTCAAACTGCAGTGACATAGCAACCCTTGAAAGTTTGACAGTGCTTGTCTATAGCTGATAGAATTGGAAGCAGTCAGGGAGACCTATGATAATAATCATCTGACATGGACACTAGAGTTATGAATAAATTCATGACTTCATTCCTCTGGAGTATTGATGAACCATGCATGACTTAACTGAATGTAACCCAAAATACTTCTTAATCTTTGAACCACTTTGTCAGGTGAGTGATTAACCTTTTACCCAATGCAGACAATATCAAAATTTATTAATTTAAGTATCGTTTTTTTTTTTTTTTCGACAAATTTCAACAAAACCATATCATGTGACCCCTCATTGGAACGAGCTCGTCGAGCTCGTTCCAATGAGGGGTCACATGATATGGTTTTGTTAAAATTTTTCGAAAAATAATATTTTTTTAGCTGCTGAAATTGCATATTACGTGGGTGGAAGCGGGCGATTCGTTGGGTAAAGGGTTAAGGCCTCTTGTTTTTCGAATGTTCAGTTTCTAAATGACGCAAACAGATGTGGCTGATTCATTAGGTAAAGACTTAATTGTCAAGATTAACTCATCTGAACATAGTTATTCCAAATTTTCAGATCAATTATGCTGCTGAAGATGCTTGCATTGCCATAGACATATTTTTGCACCTTGTATTGGTCAAACTCTACCCAAAGGATTGCATTCCAAGTATTGACAGTATTGATAATCAAGAGTTTTGGAATGCTGCAAAATCATTATGTCAGGGAATTATAGATGTACAGTTCATAAGGAGGAACAGAAGATCTCCAAACGACCTTGATGCAGATGAGGTAAAGGAAAAATAAGTAGTAAGGCCTAAAAAAATAAAAAATCTGTTTCTCAGGCCCTCCCGCATGGTCCTTTTGGCTGCCGCATGCTCTCTTTTTATAACCAATTTAAACTTTAAAAAAATAAAACTTAAATGGTTTATGTCTGATATTTTACCCAAGTTAAAAATATTGATGAATTTGTCCCTTGAGTGCAAGAAGGCTTTACAATGCTTTAGCATTGCAAAGCCTTCTTGCACTCAAGGGATGAAATACACCACCACCCATGCTATTCTGTAGATTATGAGGCCTAAAACTTGAACCAAGAACATGAACTTCTGATGGCAAAGAAGAAATTACTGAAATAAAAAATAAAATAAAAAAACGCTCTCCCGCATGCGATTTCACAAATAATGGCCTGAGAAACAGAAGATCTACTTTGTATGGCCTAAATTTTTTTATATTTTTTGTGTGACAATGAAATATATGTCTGGCAAGCAAAGAGTGATAGGTGTAATTGATTCCACATAAGGCCTAAAAAAATAAAAAATCTGTTTTTCAGGCCCTCCCGCATGGTCCTTTTGGCTGCCGCATGCTCTTTTTTTATAACCAATTTAAACTTAAAAAAAATAAAAATTAAATGGTTTATGTCTGATATTTTACCCAAGTTAAAAAAATTGATGAATTTGTCCCTTGAGTGCAAGATGGCTTTGCAATGCTTTAGCATTGCAAAGTCTTCTTGCACTCAAGGGATGAAATACACCACCACCCATGCTATTCTGTAGATTATGAGGCCTAAAACTTGAACCAAGAACGTGAACTTTTGATGGCAAAAAAGTAATTACTGAAATAAAAAATAAAATAAAAAACCGCTCGCCCACATGCAATTTCACAAATAATGGCCTGAGAAACAGAAGATCTACTTTGTGTGGCCTAATGTATACTTTTTCATAGAACAGCTCTGTTGCCTAACACAAAAGGGAGACAACACTTTCAAGCAAAATTATCAAATAAAGTTTTTCATTTTTTGCATCAAAACCATAGCTTACGACCTCTCATTGGAACATGCTCAATGAGCTAATTCCAATGAGGTGTCATAAGCTATGTTTTTGATGCAAAAAATGAAAAAATCATTTAAATTGAATGACGATTTTTGTGAAAAGCACTGGCTAGTTTTGAACGATACGTTGGATTGAGGGTTAATTGCAAACAGCTCACATACAAAATTTTTTTTTCGTGGAATGGGCAGGTCCAAGTGGGGAGTGTGCCTCCTTATTTTTTGAATGAAATCTCTGATTTTTTTTCATAAGCCCTGAGACCAGAGGACAGGGTATTATCCTTGATAACACATGGACATCCAACACCAGAGGTGGTTCATGTCTATGTGTTATTACAAATAATACCATGCATACAACTAGTACTCCTGCACATATCTCCTGTGAGCCATTATAAATAGGATTCCCCTTTTCAAAATCTATATAAAATTTGTGGGAATATTTTGGATGGAAAACATTTTGGTCATGTGCAAAGAAGCCACTGGAGGAACACACTGACCTTCGATATTCCAAACTTTTTCATGTGGAGGCACCTGGACCCAGAGAATGACAGGTCAGTACCACCTCTTGTGCTATGTGTGTTACTGGACATTTACATCATGACTCATGATTGAATTAAGCCCCCTCCCTCAACCTAGAATATTGGATTTGGCGCTGCTTCAGTACAAATTTGACTTGTTAATTACATACAGGTTGAAGAGTAAATTCATGTATACCCTTTGTCCATTATAACAATAGAGTTGCACGGTATTTCAATATACCAAATATTTTTGGTATTGAAAACCATACCGTACCATTACCATGAGTAAATAAAATATTTGGTATGCCGCAAATCCGATATTACTCCGGTATAGCAATATACCAAGATGATCAAACACAACAAATGGTAATTATGCTATTATGGTATCACATCATACTTCTAAGATACACATGGCTTACTAACATGGCAATGGCTTGTGAGAAACGTCCAGTTCATTACAACCGTGGAACTCGGAACAGAAGGTTAACATTACGTGTACACTCCATATAAAAAAATTATTCCAATGTCGACTGAGTGCGTTATGTATGATTATATAACAGCAGTTATTTACTCATTAATCAGTGTTGATTGGGAAAACACCTCGCAATTTACATAATAAGTTTTCTTCACTAAATCCTTTTTCTGTGCCTGAAATATTTTTGGAGAGAATTTTCTGGATCAAAAGAATCCTTTAAATGTGAAAATCGGTCCAGTAATTCACGTTTTGTGTTATAATAAATCTTTAAAAAAATGTGAATTTTGACAATCCCGTGAAGCAGTGTGGCTCTTCCATCTATTGGATTTACATGATATAAAATAGTCTGAACTCGCTTAATCGAGGCCATTGTTGTTGAAAAAACATTCTGATTCTCAACCGAAATGGACGGGTACAGTTAACTACACATTTTTCTTTTTGAACATACTGGCAATTTATCTGCTTTTCGCCCAGGATATAACATGATAATCCGCCCAAATGTTAAATTAAAACACATTTTTTATTCTATCTGACAGCCGCTATGGAACCCCAGACACGGGGGAGATTATCTTCAAAACACGGATCAGATCCAGTTTGGGTAAACCTGATCCGTACTTCTCTCATCTTTTTCCTGCAGCTACTTCAAAACACGGTATCATAATTCAACTCGGGACCATTCCGATCGATGAAGTGTGTCCCCACGGGAACGAAATGACGCCACCCAGGAATACATTACTTGAGTTTATGGTCATGAGAACAACGTCGTGACATCTTATTCAACCCCGGGAATCGGTCATATCAGCGGTGACTTATATTGGTGATAAAACGAGTTTTGGCTCCCATTCTTTTTTTTCTTTTTTTTTTGGAGGGGGAGGGGGGCTGATTTTGAAAAGATTAGGGCCAAAACGCATGCTCTATTCAATTCAGCGAAACTCAAACCGTTCTCACCCTAACTCGGTGGTAGTGTTGTGGCATCATACTATGATGTGGATAATGAAACAGTCCACCAATATTAGCAACAAATAATAAAAAATAAATAAAGCTTGATGAGACGCATGTTCATAGCTAATATTATTGGACTACTTGATCAAGACATCGTGTTAAGTACTAAATATCTAAAGTTTCAACTAATGAAGTCTCTTATTTGTAGCTAATATCATTGGACTCGAGACCGCACAAGCACTAAATTTCAGGAGATTTTAAAAAGCCGAGAAGAAATGATTTCGCGCACCAAAGGCGCGCAGGGACGATATGGGGGACAAGCCCCTTTCGACCCTCGGTGACTGTAGAAGATTGGTATTGCATGTCTAGGTGTGTCAAAGGAGGAAAAGGAAGAAGGAGGTTTAGCCGCGTTTGTTCCTTTTTCGGTGTTTTTTCTTTGGAGGTGGTTGTGATGGTGATGTTGATATGGCTTGGATTTCTTGGGCCGCTGTGGTGTGCATCTCTTTAGGACAGTATTTGTTGCTCTCTTCTAGTAATGCTTTAGATCTTTTGAGGAGTTCTTCTGTCGACTAATTGGCCGCATCTTCCAGGTCCAGGCGTTCCGGTAGTAAAGGCAGAGGGGAGTGAGGGTGGGAGGCGGTGAAAAAGCAGCTTCCAGTTCCTCCTCAGTCTCCGCTGGATGTTCCTCATCCAACTGAACCGGCTCAGGAGCCGGCAGTTGATTGGGTGTACCAGTGGGACTAGGAGGGGAACTGGCGACTGCCTCCAGAGCCTCCACCCCCTCACTCAAATCTTTCTTCCTATTCCGGAAAGCCTCCAAGCGCCGGGCGTCCCTGCGCTTGGTCGATGGACTCTTCTTCTTTCTCTTGTTGTTGCTCTTTTCAGGACCTCCGTGCCCCTTCGGGTGAGGACCAGTGGGAGAGGGGATCCTCTCTCCAAAGGTAGTACCTCTCCCCAAAGGGGTTGGTGTTGAGTTCTTTTCAATTTCGAACTGCAGATTCAGGTGGACGCTCAAGCCTTTTTCCTGGATAGTCCAGGAAATAGGACATGAGACGCCCAGAGCTGAAATGGCTTTCACAAGTCTGTCTGGTAATTCCATGATTGGCTAGGTGTTCACGCTCTGAAGTCAGATGTGTGAATGAGTACGGCCGAAAATGAATGCACAAGATTTTAAAAAGGAATGGAATGGTTTAACGCGCCGAAGGCGCGCAGGGACAGTATGGGGAATAGGCCCCTTTCGACCCTCGTTGACTGTAAGTGACTAAATTCCACATGTCTACTCGTGTTGAAGGAGGAACAGGTTCAGGTACTCAGCAGGTGTCACCGGTTGCGGCGTCGTGATGGTCTCTTTGACTGATGTCGGTTGAACCCTCGGGTGAGGACCAGTGTGAGAGGTTGGGTCCTCTCACAAAGGTACTACCTCTCCCCGAGGGTGCTGTCGGTCTGGATTTTCGGGCAAGTGTAGTCTGCCACTGATATTGAGTGATGGCCATCACTGGCAAGTATAATCTGCCTCAGGCTGTCTCTGTTTGATAGGATGTCTTTTGAGGAAACAACAACGACCCCTTTCGGGGACCACCAAGAAGAAGACTCAAACTTCCCTGGTTCGGGGGCAGGCCTGCATTGTAATCCTATTGGGTTGGGACAAAAAGATGCGCAATGCGCTTACAAAAAGGGACAGAGGCGGGACGCAGGACCAGCGCTCGCCTCCCTTAAAGTGGTTGACCACTTTTAGGGATGGAGCGGAGGATGTTCAGGAACCGTGGGGGTGACTGTTTCCATAATGGTTAGACTGTCTGTAGCGGTTATTGGGGTGCTGGTCAAAAAACATCTTCTGTGTACCTGCTTAAAAGAAGAAGGTAGAATTAGTTTTCATTAGAATATATAAACTGTAAAGATAAAAGTAGCACTTCTTTCGTTGCGTATCCTTGTGGTATCTGCTGTGTGTGGGGGGGAGAGTATGAAATGCACGAATCTTTACATTCGTAAGAGCAGTAACATACTGTCGTGCTTGGGTCACACACCCCCCCCCCCCCCCTCGGTGCACGTGAAGGAACCGTCTTCCTTCTTAAGAGGTTTGCCTGCGGCTTTGCGGCTTTTGTTTTTTTGCCCAGTTAGGGTTTTGAAAGAGTCCCAGAATTTTTTGGCATCCTGGACTCCGTTTAGATCAGCTGTTGCCTTTTCCCAGTTTGCTTGTTTTTCGGCTTGGAGGGCTTTCTTGACCTCCCCATGAAGGCGATTGTATGTTTTTTTGAGGTCAGCTTTTTTACCGGGGTCAGTTTCGGTTTTAAGAGCGCGAAGAGCTTTCCGTTTAGTTTTGATTAGTGAGAGTGTGTCGCCCGAGATAGTATTTCTCCAGGGGCGTACTTCTTCTTTTGGGCATATTTCTTTTAGGGTTGAGTCCCATTTGCAGTTATTAAGGCTGAGGTTTATGGTTCCACTGGGTTATCGGGGTGGACCCTAGTTATAACCGCAGTGAGGTTTGGCGAGTTGTTACCCCTGCCCTCCCTGCTGCCGTTTGTTTTGTTTTTTGTACTGTTGGTACTATTGGTGGGGGTGTTTGAATTTTGCCCCCCCATTTGGTTTTGGCTCTTGGCTATCATGCTAGCTTTTGCCTTCTTTCTTTTAACCACTGTTGTCCAGGGTGTCTCCATGAGTGAGGGGGTCCCTGGCTGGTTAGGTTGAGGCTCATTGTTAGTATGATGGAGTGCTTTGAGTGAGGTGGTGGGTGGAGGGCAGTTCCTCACTTTCTTGACCTGCCAATCAACGGTGTGGTAAAAGTCCTGTCCGTCCACCACCTCCACCAACTCACTCTCTAGGTCTATTGAATTCTTTCTTTTGCCTTTATTGCGGGACGGGGTCAGAGTACCCAACCGACGCCACAGTGGCTGCTGGAGCATCCCTCAGTGCAGTAGCCTCCAATGCAACACAGCTGTCTGGTGCATTTGGTGGTTTTTGCAAGCCCAGTTGGGCTGACAAGGTTCTGATTTGGTTTGTTAAATCGATAAACCTCTCGTTGGCAGCTATTCTCTCCTCGGCCATTTCTCTGGTTAGTTTATCAATAGTATCCTCCCGCTGGGCATGCTTTCTATCCATTTCAGCATACCTCAGCCGCCATTCCGCCCTCTCCCTAATTCTATCTTCCCGAATTTCAGCTCTTTCCTTCTCTCTATCCTCCATAAATTTCTGTATCATGTCATATTGGGACCCCCCTGCCCCCTTGGTATTTCCACTAAAAGTTACCTTATGTGCTCCAGTGATGGATTCTCTACGAACTGCTCTCTCCTTCTCTCTTTCCTTCTCTCTCTCCTTGCGTTCTTTCCTCTCCCTCTCCTTCTTTTCCACCCAGGTCTCATCCTTCCTTTTTCCATTTGTGGTGAAGTTGGCTGGCTTTATGATGCTGCTAGTGTTGGTATTGATGCTAGTCATGGTTAATTCAGTTAATTTTATTTTGAGAAGTTTAGGAATTTAAGTCAGACAAGGTGCGTGTGTGTTATATAGTTTACTCCTAGCTTCTCTGAGATATGATGAGAATCACTTTCTCAGGACCTCGTCTGGTTAAAAACTGTCAACTGGTCTCAACTCAATGAAGACGATCTGACCCACGATCAGAAAGAAATGGTTTGACGCGCCGAAGGCGCGCAGGGACGCTTTGGAGGACAAGCCCCTTTCGACCCTCGTTAGCTGTTTGTTGTTGTTGTAGGATGTTAAGGCGCGGTGGAGGAGGAAAAGGAAGGAGGGAGGTGGTTTAACCCCATCTAGGCTTCTTCCGGCTCTTTTTCTTTGGAGGTGGTTGAGATTGTGATGTGGAAGTCGACGATGTTGAGTTTAGTGTTGAGTTTGGTGAATGGATCGTGTCTAATTTCTTTTTGAGATCTGCCTTGGATTGTTCCCTGAACTCCTGGGTTTCGGAGGCGATTCGGTTTCCCATCTCAACTGCTCGTCTTCCCATCTCTATTATTCTCCTTAATTCTTCGGCGGTGACTGCAGAATTAGGTGGCTGTGTTGCTGAGATTGACTCACCCGGGCTGTCCGGTAGAGAAGGAAGTGGGGAGTGAGGGGTGGGAGGTGGTGAAAAGGCAACCTCTGGTTCCTCCTCAGTCTCCACCAGACGTTCCTCATCCAACAGTACTGGCTCAGGAGCTGGCAGTTGGTTGGGTGTACTAGTGGGACTAGGAGGGGAACTGGCAGCTGCCTCCAGGACCTCCATCCTCTCGCTCACCTCTTTCTTCCTATTCCGGAAGTCCTCCAAGCGCCTGGAATCCCGGCGCTTGGTGGACGGACTCTCTTCTTCTTCTTGCTCTTCTTCTTTTCAGGGCCAGGTCCAGGCTTCTTCGGGTGAGGACCAGTGTGAGAGGGGTTCCTCTCACAAAAGGTGCTACCTCTCCCCGAAGAAGGTGTGGTGGTGTTGTGCTCATCAATGACGAACTCCAAGTTCAGATGGACTCTCTTGCCTGTCTCCCGGACAGTCCAGGTGACAGGGCAAGAGATGCCCAGAGCTGCTATTGTTCTCTTCAGTCGCGCTGGTAGTTCCAGTGTTTCCATAATTATGGTGTTAATTAGGATGCTCGCACTCTGAGTTCAGAGGTGCGAATGAGCTGCACGCATGAATAGTTTTATATTTGGGGGATGTGATATGATGAAACATAGCAAGTGTTTCGTTTCTTTTAACATTTTCTTGGGGATTAACAACAAACAAAGGATTTAATTTAACACGCCACTGAACAGATGTAACTAATTGAGCATAATTGTATACTGGTATGTCATATGTTCAACACCTTTTCTAAAGCTAATTTACTTATTAATCTGTCAAAGGGCCGAAGCATTTGAAGCATCTATTGAAAAGAAACCCATGCTAGGCGGGGGGAACTATTATTACCAAAACACCAACATACAGACGACAGCGTCTGGCCAAAATGTTATCAGTCTACCCAGTTTCCAGCCACGAAAATAAACATACTATTTCCAAGAAAAAATGTACCAAATGCTAGGAAGATAAATCCGGTGATCCAATAGTCTCCACCCACCTACAGGACCAGGTGGCACTTGCAAGATCAATTCTTTAAAAACAACTAAAAATTTGAATTTTTTTGTCTCAAAACAGAGCTTGGGACCCCTAAATGGAAAGACTCAAAATCCACTAGCTCGTTCCAATGAAGGGTCATAAGCTATGTTTTTGAAACAAAAACTTAAACATAATAAAATTTGAATGCAGATTTATGTATAGCCTGAGTGCTGACAAAATTCGGCCATTGGTGTTGTGAATTTAGTGAATTTCCATATTTTGTTTCAGTCACATAGTTTATGGCCCCTCATTGGAATGCTCCCCTCCCCCGTTAATGAGGGCCACAAGCTGTAAAAAAAGGAAAATATATAAAATTTTAAGGGAGAATTTTTCCAGGCGCGGCGGATCAGATTTAAAAGTGGAGACTGAGAGATTATACTGTCGATCGTTGACTCACGGGAGGCGTGAATACGCCATGGTTACAGGGGTGGGGTGGGGTGGGGGGTGGGGATAGAGACAGAGACAGAGAGAGTTTGTGTGTGTGTGTGTTATGGACGTGGGAAGCAAATGTGGGCAAAATCTACGTTTAAGGGGCAAATACCTACGCCTCCCCCGGCCCCCAGTGACGCCACCAATTTTTCATGCCTTTTTCAGATATTGGAAGTTGAGAAGAAAATCCCATTGTGGGTGCCTTCCACTTCCTAAACTGCACTATAAATTTGTTTACCGTAGGCCATGATTCGTATGTCACTTGCTTCTAAAATTTCATGATTCCGAAGACTGAACTTAATTTGAAAAATCCACCCGAGTTGTTACGAAAATGACCGGAAGGAGTAGATGGATTTATTTGCTAATTCTGTTTCATTCTCAATTTAGTTCGTCAAAAATAATTACTGAGGTAAACGTGAAGCAGCTTATCTGCAATGATATTAAATCATATGCCGAGTTCGTAATGATCCCGAGTCTGAAAAGTAGGGGCCGCACTTCGTAAAGACAGGATGTATCGCCGAGACTGTCACATTATTGTTCTAAAAAACATAGCAACGCACAGAATTTGTTTTATTTTAAAATACTTCCTCTTTTTGGTAATTTTATTTAAAAATGTCTCGATGAAATGTTTCGACAATGAAGGTGGACAAGATCATGTTCGATGGCGATAAACTTACCTTTAATTATACAGGGGGAATCCAAATGACATATCGGCAAAACATTTTATTTTAATACGGAAACAAGTTAAATATCTCGAAAAATATTGGGCGAATTGTTTAAAAGCGGACATTATTCCGGGGTACAATGATCTGGAAAAGACAGATATAATATTTTTATGTCATTATTTTATGAAATGCAGATTTTAGAAATTCACTGACTGAAGACTAATATTGCTAATCAGTTTCAGACTCTGGAAGAAATTTCTCGTCGAGCACTAATTGATTATTATGTAATGCTTCTCTCCTAACCGCACTTGGGTACCCCACTTTTCTACACAAAAAGTGGGGTACGCGAAGTGCGGTTTTATATGGAGTGTACACGTAATGAAATAACAAATCAAAGTTGGAACTTGGGGAATATGACTGGCAGTACGGAAGTATTGAGCAAAACAGCATTGCTGTTCTCATTTTTATTTTCCATTAATTTGCTCACATTCAAAAGTTATATGTTGTTTCTGTATGCGTTTCAATTAACTAACAACCACAACCAAAACAGAGGAAAGAAGCAAAAAATATTTACAAGATTTACATCAACAAAAAGTACACAAATGAATATTCAAAACTAATTTACTGAGTTTGTGAGAGATCACTTGTCTCTCTGACCCCAGCTAATTAATATTCATGACGTAAGGTCATGAATGAGAATTGTGGAATATTGTTGACATTTCATTTTAAGGGTGCCGTTCTTTGTTTATTTTGGATGTTACACAAACAATAAAACCCAATTTTATTCCACAAAAGTTAGTCAGTATTTTATTGATAATAAATATGTAAGTCTCGACTGTTTATTTGTGAAAAATAAGAACATAATTTAACAAATTATTTGAACACTAATAACCACAACAGAACCGCATTCCTCTGCCACTTCGATGACTGAATCAAATTATTCAATATTATGGTATACCACAGTATATTTTCTTTGATACCACAGTATATTTTTATCCCAATACTGTGCAACTGTACGTAACAACCATATATCAGCCTATGATATTCACAATAATATACTCGCCCAAAAAAGAAAGTGTGCATTGCAGAAATTGATCAAACTCCAAAAAAATAGTTTCGTAGGTGTAAAGAGTGTTAACCTGTTCATGAATAGGTTATATTGAACACAAAAACAGCTTTCCTCGTTAAAATTGCATTAACGTTGAATGACGTGCTGCACGTTTGTGAAAAGGCATGTTTTGCACGTGGAGAGTCTGAAAATTCATGCAGCAGTTTGAATCCTTGGGTATTTGAACACTAAAGTAAGGCCTTCCTATCGTTCACATTCAAACTTGCGCTGCTGTTAAAACAACTCCACATTAGCATGCCAAGATTGACAATGAATCAACGTCTCCTTGCCCTATGATTAGAGCTGGCAGAACACACAGAGAGGTTGCCCAGCCCAGCATTTGAACTTCCACCGTAACACTAGACAAGCTAGTCCATCGACATGCACAACATGATGATGTTCGAGACCGACCCTGCTCCGGGAGCCCCCGAGTTACCACCCCTGCACAAGATCGGTATATCCGTGTCGTCCATCTCCGGAACCGGCAACAAACGGCAACGACGACAGCCAGGAACATCCCTAACCTGAGACGGATACATCCTCAAACAGTAATCAACCGGCTGAGAGAATACGGCTTATGTCTTCGAAGACCTGCAATTCGTCCGATTTTGACGTTACGTCATCGTTGTGCTCGACTGCACTGGTGTAGACAAGATCTCAGGCATCCCTTACACTGGTGGCAACGTGTTTTATTCACAGATGAATGTCGTTTCCATCTTTCATCATCAGATGGCCGCCAGAGAGTGTACAGACGTCGAAACGAATGCTACGCAGATCCGTGTGTCGAGCGAAACCGTTACGGGGGAGGGTCTCTCATGGTGTCGTGTGGCATCACTGCCCATAACAGAACTGAGCTGGTTATTATTGATGGCAATCTCAATGCAGCCAGATATCGTGATGAAGTGCTTACACCTGTTGTTGTCCCATTTCTGCAACGTCACGGCCCCGGCGTCATTCTACAGCAGGACAATGCCCGACCCCACGCACCTTGTGTTGTTCAAAGGTATCTGCAACAACAACAAGTGTATGTTCTTCCCTGGCCCGCAAATTCGCCCGATATCTCACCCATTGAGCACGTATGGGACGAAATGAAACGTCAGCTATGCCGGCTTTCCCATGCACCATCAACGCTTGTGGAACTCCAAAGACAGCTTATCAGAATATGGAACAACATCCCACAACACTTCCATGCTAACTTGTTCGCTTCCATGAGGCATAGATGCACAGCAGTAGTCGATGCAGACGGAGGTCATACCAGATATTGAGTGTGTGACTTTTGTGTTTGACCCTTAGTGTCTTTGACTCTCCATGGCACCAAGAGTATTCGTCGTAGTGTTATGAAATTTCTCATGTTGATCACAAATTGATTCATCTGTGATTGAATAAAATTTCCATGAATGAAAATGATATATATCTTTTTTTACTGTTATTTTTTAGCATGCACACTTTCTTTTTTGGGAGAGTATATTAGTTTATCAGGTGGTCCCTGAACTGCAGGCGAGCTTGGGTCCTCAAGGTGCAACTGGTATAGCAAGTATGAGTATGGTAGATGTCAACCATCAGGTGACCAAGTACCAAATCATCCATACCTGAAGTTGAAAAAATAAGTTTATACTAGTGGCTCTGTTATTGAAAACACTTGGACAAATCAGTTTTTAGCTCAACTTGACAACGTCAAGTATGAGCTTTTGGGATGGGTTGCAATCCTTCATCCATCTGTATGTCCATCCATACGTATGTTCCTCTGTCCATCCACAAATCCTTTAACATACCGTACAAACTGCAGCTGTCAACCAATCAGTCTCAAATTTGATATGTGGCTTTGGGACATCAAATTTTTTTTGAATTTTGTTGAAAAACATGACCTCCAGTGGCCATCTGAGATTTTGCATATAAATTGTCAACAATTCGATTAGCATACCCTACAGACCACATCTCTCACCCAATCTTTTTCAAACTTCATATGTAGCTTTGGTGTTATGTCCAGATAGGAGCTTTTGAATTTTTCTGAATTCCGTTGAAAAATATGGCCACCAGCAGCCATCTTGGATTTGAAGTATAAATTGTCAACAATTCCATTAGCACAACCTACATGCTGCACCTCTTTCACAATCTTTTTCTGATTTCATATGTAGCTTTGGTGTAATGACTAGATGGGAGCTATCAAATTTTTCTGAATTCTGTTTAAAAATATGACTGCCAGTGGCCATCTTGGATTTGGCAAATAAATTGTCAACAATTCCATTAGCACACCCTTCAGGCCACACCTCTCACCCAATCTTTTTCAGATTTCATACGTAGCTTTGGTGTGATGTCTTTTCTGTAGAAACTTTAGTGAATGACATAGCATTACTAGATCTTTCTATTTAGTTACATTGGAGTACTTGGGCGATTGAGGTCTATAAACATTGGAATTTCAATGGCTATCAAAGTAATGCTTTAATATAACACAGGAATTTACTCTAAACCCTTCAGTATAGTAAATAGTTTGGTGTTTGGAAGTTATATACAATTAACAGGGTTATACAATGATGAAATATCCATTCAAGTTCGACTCCACTGTTCCATTCTTTTCTTCATACAGGATTCATCAGAGGCCTGTGAATTGGGTGATGCAAGAAAGAAAGGTGCAAGGCCTAAAAATTTGAAGACTCCAACATACAGCACCCGGAAAACCGCACTCTATCATAACTGTGTTCTACTTGCTCCAGATGGCCAGCCTCTGTGTACATTTGATAAAAAAAAAGCTCAGTGGTATATGGATAAAGAACTTGGAGGTAACATAGTTGTGGCAACTACTCAAATCTCATTGTTGGGAACTTATAAAAGTCCATTAGGCCACACAAAGTAGATCTTCTGTTTCTCAGGCCATTATTTGTAAAATTGCATGCGGGCAAGCAGATTTACCTGCGTCGCTAGCGGCAGAGCAGGTCTAGTAACCGCTCGACCCCGTCTGTCCGTCAGTCCATCCATCCATCAGTCTGTCCGTCCATCCATCCGTCCGTCCATCCGTCAGTCCATCCGAAACGCTTATTCCATCAAAGTTTTCTTGGCTTCTATGAAAGGGAATGATTTTATATTTGGTCTGCTGCTTCATAATGATGAGTTGTATTGTGTATCTAATTTTCAGATCAGTTGCATGCAGCGACGCAGGTCCAGGCCTGGTATTGGTCTTGGCATGTTTATTTTATTTTTTTATTTCTGTTATCATTTCTTTGCCATCAAAAGTTCATTTTGTTGGTTATATTTTAAGGCTCATAATCTACGAAATAGCATGGGTGGTGGTGTATTTCATCCCTTGAGAGCAAGAAGGCTTTGCAATGCTTAAGCATTGCAAAGCCTTCTTGCGCTCAAGGGGCAAATGTATCAATTTTTTTTAACTTGTGTAAAATATCAGACATAAACCATTTAATTTGGTTATAAAAAGGGAGCATGCGGTAGCCAAAAGAACCATGCGGGAGGGCCTAAGAAACAGATTTTAAATTTTTTTAGGCCTTATTTCTCCATCATGTGTACATGGGTCCTTGTATTAGGTTTGCTTTCCATGGAGAACAAGTTGTGTTTTACTGGAAAAGGAACTGATAAGCAATGCCTGGTGAAAGCATCCTATGAAGTGAACAGATTTAACTCATAGAGTACTAAATTACTTTTGGTCATCAGTATTTTTCACGTCTTTAACTTGTTTGGGTAAAGGCCAAGAATAGAGGACCATGCATTTTTTAAGAAGATAAAACATTTTTTTTATAACTCTTTTGGAGTTTCTTATCATTCTAAGACATGTTTTACACAAAATTAGCCCAAAACGCCGATACCTACTGACAAATATCATCACTTTTAACCCTTTTTACACTCCATTAACTTTATTCTCCAAACAATTTCAACAACAAAATCTGCGGTAAACAGGTATGCGATTCTTTGGGTTTTTTTCCGCTATCGTGTATACTCCATTTGATCGGAGTATACGAGGGTGTAATTACAATGAGAGAATGACCCATACTCATCCTAAACTGACCCTAGTACGCAAAGAAGGCAATGATTAGAATACGGCGACCAATGCATTAGGGTCAGTTTAGGATGGGTATGGGTTAGCTAACCCGTATCCATCCTAAACTGATCCTAGCATGTGAAAAAGGTAATGATTGCTCCCCTGTGACGTCAAATCGAAACATCCACAGCTCCATTTCAGAACGCAATCAGAAATTCATTTTGTTTCAAAAACCTGTCACAGAGAAAAGGGTTAAAAGTGATGATTTTTGTGAGTGGGTATCGGTGTTTTGGGCTAATTTTGTGTAAAACATGTCTTAGAATGATAAGTAACTCAAAAAAGTTGTGAAATATGTTTTATTTCTTAAAAAACGCACAGTCCTCTATTCTTGGCCTTTACCCTTGTTTGAATATATGGGAGAGGGCCAATGGCACTCTGCCATAAATTAAACAAGGCAAATCCATACAGACTAAATGATTTCACTTCAAAGATGATATGAAGAATAGAGCTGGGAGGTTTTGATATTTTTATACTGTACCAATGACCCAGACTTAGCTGGTGCTAACTCTAACAAAAACCAGGGCCAAACACAAATTTTGCCCCCCAATCCCCAAAATTTGCATCCAAAACAAAAAGAAATCATGTCCTTAAGGACCTCCATACTACGCCTCTACTGCGCATGCGCAGTGACGCAGTCGTCCCGAAATTGGCGCCAATTATCATTCTCTGTTTGGCCCTTCATCAGTCAACATCTCACTGATCTTTGTGCTTGTACATCTCAGTTTAAAGGATGCCAGACACGTAATTTTTGGAGAAAATGTGATTCTAAGGAGGATAGAAGGAGGAGAGGAAAAAGAAGTGGCAAAAAATAATCAGGGCTGTACTTAAAATTTTTTGATGAAATTATGTTAAGTTGCCTATTTTCGAGGCATGGGCCTCTTGTTGTCATTCTTGCTAATTGTTGCACTGCTTATTCAGTGTTTTCTCTCCCCTAGCCTTCTAAAGTCCCCCCTTGCAATTCTCCCATGCTTTTGGCATATTTTTGAGAAATTTCATTTCTAAAATTTCCTGGGAGAGTTGCTTGGTTACAGAATGTTTTCTGTTATTTTCCCCATAGTTACGTTTTCACCCATGGGTGTATAACGTTTGTGTTCTGCATCTTCCATCTGATGTTCTACAGATTCTCCCCTGGGAGTCTCTGTTTTGCATCAGATAGAGTGTAATTGATGACGAGTTTTTTCAGTGCCTGGAGTCATGTTTTCTAGTGTGTTTACACTGTTTGTTTTCATTGGCAACAGCCTTTTTTGAGGGGGGCTGTTTGCCTTTGTTGTAGTTTATCTCATTATAAGATACATTTATATTATCCGAAAGTGTCTCATTAATTATTTTATATAAATTTAAAATTTTTGACCACACTTTGCCATCGGATCCATCGGGGCTCAACGTTACTTTTCAGCAACTTGGGCTTCGCTGAAAAAATATTTTTTCAAAATTATTTTGTTTTGCAATTGTTTTTTCATTTATTAATGGATCATGTTATTATGTATCTTTGTGTCAGGGGTTTTTGCGAGTAACTAGGACTTATTGTTGTTCTTTCACAATGAAGGGACGTTGTTCAAATTGTAATAGGAAGGAATCTTCCTCTGACTTTCATGATCATTGTATTAATTGTAGTCAGTGTTCTCGCATTAATCCCTGTCCTATATGTGAACATTGGGATGAGAAACATTGGAAACGTGTGTCACGATATGTTGTTTCTGGAGAAAGAGCGATGCCGGCTCTTTCTCCGCAAGTTCACTCTACTCTCTCAGTTTCTATTTCATAGGAACCAGAACAGGGTGATGTTTCCATGTTATCTTCTTCAAGTGTGCGTCCGTCGTCACAAATGAATTCAGAGCTAGCGGCAAAAGTGCTCATGGAGATTAGACAAATGTCGTCCGCTAGCTCGCCCGGTGTAGCGTCCATTCACCAAATGGTTCGGCAGCCGGGTTCGTCCGATGCGGTCCAAGAGGAAATTTTGGGTGATGCGAGCACTATAAACATAATAGATGCACACCCAGTGACGGCGGATAGTAAGCGAGAACGGAGGAAGCCTTTTAGTCCAGTTCCTTGCTCGTCCAGGTCCAGCCGGGCCACGAGCGAGAGAGGTCCCTCTCTCGTACAACAACATCTGGGACCAGATGTTGTGGTACAAAATGTGTCTTTAGCGGAGCATACGTCCGTTGCTCGGGACGCTCCGTTGTATAAGCAGTCCGCAGAGACTGTTAAGGCTTCCTCTTCTCGTCAGCGCACACGACCGCACCTTGGCTGCGTGACCGCCGATATATTACCAGCTTCGCCGATCAAGGATTCTTCGGCGACCAGGTCACACCATCCGGCAGCCAGGGATTCGAGACCGATGGACTCCGGACGTTCGCATAGGAAAAGTATGCGGGAGCCATCTGATGCGGAGCTGCCCTCGGCGAAGCAGCGAAAGACTGCGCCTCCGCAGGTCTCGACGCCGGACATTCTTGTGCAGATAGCACAGCTTATCGCACCATCCCAGCAGCTGACAGAAACGGTGTCGGATCGAGAATTATCCGACGGCGCTGGGTCGGTACGCTCCGCCGAAGCATCGGGGGCGGACGACCGGGAACATCATGAGGTCCGACCGGATGGTGAAAGGGATACGGATGACTTGGAGCTATCCCTTTCGGAACAACATAAAGCTGCCGTGGACTTCATCCGGCACTTTCTCCCTCAAGTTGTTCCGTCGGGCCAGACTGCTGCGCTTCCGGACAAGAGAATTATAGCGTCATTGGACTCTGAATTTTTTGAGCGGTTCAGGGACATCGCTCCCGAGTTTCCGTCCCAGTCCAATAATGTTGCTAGAACATTTGAATTATTGAACGACGCTATATTTAAACTTGCTTCCAGGACGGGGAAAGCAGGTTTCTTGTCCGCTAATACTCTCAACCTGCCTTTCATTAATGCAAGGAATAAATTCGATACGGCAGGACAGGGTATACCGAGAGTTCCTCTGCGTATGGACGACGAGGCGGAAGACTTAGAGCTATCATTACCGTCGTCTGCTTCTATTCCAACCGCGGTGTTGGAAACAGCTATTGCGTCTAACAGAGCCAATTTAGATGCCTTATCTTATGCAGATCACCTTACTAAGGCGTTATCACTGTGCCTTCAAGGGGAAGAGTATCAGGATATACAATCCTCTTTAAGACTTCTTTCAAGGGCAGTAGCTTATTCCACGTGTAACTCCGCCCTTTCAGTGGCAAATCTGGAGTTGGTTAGACGTGACGCAGCCCTAGCTACATCCACACTAGTGGATTCTAAGGTGAAGAACTCTCTTAGAGTCGCTTCGGTCTCAGGAGAACTTCTCTTTGACGGCAAGCTTTCCGCTATTTATGATAAAATTAAAAAGAAAGCTAATGATTCTCTGTTGTTCAGATCGGCTCCTAAGAAGTCGGATACAGTAGACACGAATAAGACAGGCACTTCTGGGTCTAATGCGCCCAAGAGAGGTTCCTATAGAGGTTCCGGTGCGTCCTCTTGGTCTTATTCGAGAGACCGTCAGGATAGCGACTCTCGTTCGGGACGTCCTTCAGGCCGGGACAATCGGTCGGACGCCCCGAGGTCGACGAGGCGAGGTGCGGGTCATGGAAGACGTGGTTTCTCCTACCGCAGGCCTCGCAGGTCCAGGAGGTGATGGCTTAAACCTCTATCGCGTTCCGGTTGGCGGAAGGTTGTCGAGTTTTTCACAAGAGTGGGCGTCGATTACGGACGACCCTTGGGTGAGAGGAGTGACTTCGGAAGGTCTGAAGATATCCTTCAAACGAAAGCCTCCATTAACTCGAAGTCCAAAGTGGACTCATCTTCCGTCAAATCCACAGAAAAGAGACGCTCTGTTATCAGAGGTGCAGTCTCTTTTAATGAAGAACGCGGTAGAGGTCGTAGAAAACCAGGAATCTCTGGGATTCTACAGCCATCTGTTTCTGGTTCCGAAACCAGACGGCTCGTTCCGTCCAGTCATAGATTTGAGCTGGATAAACAAGCTGATCGTCGCTCCGAAGTTTTATATGGAGACGATTCGATCGGTCAGAGCGAGTATTCGGGTGAACGATTATGCAACGAGCATAGATCTCAAAGATGCGTACTTTCACGTCATGGTACATCCGACATTCCGAAAGTATCTACACTTTGCAGTCCTTGGAGTGGTGTATCAATTCCGGGCGATGTGCTTCGGATTGAATCTAGCACCCTGGGCTTTCACTCGGGTAATGAACTCGGTAATGATCTATTTCCGAGCTCATTCGTCTGCGGTAACGTCGGCCTATCTGGACGACATTCTTCAGAGGTACGGCAACGAGTTAACGCTTCAGAACGATGTTCAGAATCTTCTTCTATTGCTCCGACGTCTCGGTTTTATAGTAAACAAGGAGAAGTCGGATCTGGTGCCGTCCAAGTCATTCACTCATCTGGGAATGAGCTTCGAGACGCACAACAATCTCGTTCGTCTGCCGTTAACCAGAGCGAAATTAGTCAGTTGTTACGCTCGCTATTGTCTGCACGCAGACAAAGTCACGGCGAGAGAATTTATGAGACTGATAGGTCTGTGTGGAGCCGCCGCGGATCTCATTCCGATGGGGCGGCTACGCACACGTCCTCTTCAAATTTTCCTGACTCAGAATTGGAGTGTGAAAATTCATTCGCTCGATGTAGACGTTCTCTTGTCAGATCAAGTGAAACAAGAGATTCAGACTTGGGCAAACATTCAGTGGTTAACTCAAGGAGTTCCGCTGCAGTTGCCGGATCCGAGTTTTACCGTTATGACGGATGCCAGTCAAACAGGTTGGGGTGCATCATTAATCCCAACGGATTCGAGATGCCAGGGTCTTTGGGATCTGCAATTCCTGTGCAAGCACATAAACATCAAGGAAATGATGTCAATTTGGCTTGCGTTATGTCACTGGATGGACATTATTCACGATGCTCATGTCCAAATCCTATCCGACAATACGACAGTAGTGGCGTATATACGGAATCAGGGAGGCACTCATTCAGTTCCGTTGTTCAATCTAACGGAAAGAATCCTTCTGTTTGCGTTAGAACATCACGTTCTTCTTTCGGTCCGTCACATACCGGGTCGTCTGAATGTGCTAGCAGACTCCCTTTCACGAAAGGGTCGTTTGTTGCCGTCGGAGTGGACTCTCAACAAACAAGTATTCAATCAGATTTGCTACCAATGGGAACGGCCAATGATAGACTTATTTGCGACACATCTCAACAATCAGTTGCAGACGTATGTGTCTCCGTGTCCGGATCCAAGAGCATTTGCAGTAGACGCTCTGTCGATCCCTTGGGACGGAATGATAGGATATGCGTATCCTCCAGCGCCGTTAATTCAACAAGTATTGCTAAAGATAAAACAATCTCAATGCAAGATTCTGTTGGTAGCATCTCTGTCGCCACAGAGACCGTGGATAAATCTACTCAGGTGTCTGTTGTGGGACCTACCGCGGAAGCTTCCTCCACGAGAGGATCTTCTTTCGCAGGGGAAATCGCGCCAACTCCATCACAACCCGCAAGGTCTCAACCTTCACGTTTTTCCGTTGTGCGGTCCTTGCATGGCAAGCACTTTACAGGACGAGCAGTGGACGCGATTTCTAACTGTAGGAGGACCTCCTCTTCGCTAAACTATGCGGCTAAGTGGAAGGTTTTTCGTCGTTGGTGTAGGGATCATTCTGTAGATATATTTGATCCCTCTATACCAGACATTGCAAACTTTCTAGTATACTTGTTTGACGAAATCAAACTGCAGCCTGTTACTATAAAGGGTTATAGATCTATGTTATCTGATACCTATGCACATCATGATAGTTTACAAATTGGATCTAATGTCTCTTTATCGAAGTTGGTTAGAAACTTTTCGATAAATAGACCCAGAACTCTTAGATTAATTCCTAAGTGGAATTTAGCTTGGGTTCTCCTTAAATTGAAGGAAAAGCCATTTGAACCTCTTGGGACAGTAGATTTCAAATTCTTATCTTATAAGACAGCTTTTCTCTTAGCTTTCTCTTCTGCCAGAAGAGTCAGTGAGCTTCATGCACTAATGGTGGATGATTCTCATTATCGTAGTGTTGGGAACACTATCACCTTCACTACTAATGTGGGTTTTTAGCTAAGAATCAGGCTCCTAATAAATATCCGGAACCTATTGTTATTAAGGCTCTTCCGTCTTCAGACGGGCGTAGGCCTTTACTCTGTCCTGTTAGAGCACTACGTATCTATAAACAGAGATCTCAGTTTATCAGAAAGGGACGGAAACGTTTCTTTCTGTCTTTGATACCTAATAGAAAGGACATTTCAGTCCATTCTATTGCTAGATGGATTCAGTTAACTATCCGTACTGCTTATGAAGATTTATCTTCTTCTCAGCAGTCTGTGCTTAAGTTTTCTGCTCATGAAGTAAGAGCGCTTTCTACTTCCTGGGCTTATGCTAATAGTGTTGCTATTACAGATTTGATGAAGGCTGCTTATTGGTCTCAGCCATCCACATTTACGAATTTTTATCTCAGAAATATTGAGTCCATTTCTGGAGACCTGCATTGTTTAGGTCCGTTATCTGTTGCTCAGAATGTCGTCCACTAAACAGTTGCAACTATAGTTATGCAGGCTTTCTGTTCCGGAAGTGACTCCGTCCGGCTGCCCTCTTCGCTCTGGGCTATTTGACCCAGGGCAAGGGGAAGGGGGGGGGGGGGGGCGGGTGTTCCCTTAGGTCACCTGCTTTATAGTGAAAAGCAAGGGAATGCCTCCTCCAAGTCAGTATTTCTGAGTCGCTTCCGGGATGGTTTTAAAGTGTAATATTAATGTTTAAATTCATTCATGTCTTATTTTTAAAGTGTAGCTCGGTGTGAAGCATTTGTATATGTCAAGTGTCAAACGGGCTTTAATATACAATACTCGGACACTTTTAAATGACTATAAAGAGTCTCAATTCTCTGGACTACTTTATTTATTGGCTTGCTTTAAAAATAATTAGTATAAGGGTTATACTGGATGTTAATAGAGAACATGAATGTTATTGTGCTCAATTATTAAGGGTAGTGTATCTTTCTAATTTAATATTAAATAAGAAAGATACATGTAAAGCCTAATACTCCTTTTCTCCTTAAGGGGTTACCTCTTTACTATATAGTTGAGCTTATTGGATTTTCCTCTATGTCCTAGGCCCTCCAGCCTGTTTACTATTCAGCTAAGTCTGGGTCATTGGTACAGTATAAAAATGTTAAAAAATTTATAGTAATTTATATATTTTTTATACTTACCAATGACCCAGACGGGGATGGCCCTCCCTGGAGTTGGGAACTCTTGCCTCCCCGCTGAGTACATAGCGCTGACCAGGCACTGCCAGTAAGAATGATAATTGGCGCCAATTTCGGGACGACTGCGTCACTGCCATGCGCAGTAGAGGCGTAGTATGGAGGTCCTTTAGGACATGATTTCTTTTTGTTTTGGATGCAAATTTTGGGGATTGGGGGGCAAAATTTGTGTTTGGCCCTGGTTTTTGTTAGAGTTAGCACCAGCTAAGTCTGGGTCATTGGTAAGTATAAAAAATATATAAATTACTATAAATTTTTTAACTTTTCTGATTTGGTTTTGATTTCAAGAAAAAAACTTTGGTTTCCATTCGCTTTTTTTATGTGTTATAAACAGATAGTAAATAATACTCCAGTCTCTTTAACCCTTTACCCAACGAATCGCCCGCATCCGCCCACGTAATATGCAAATTCAGCAGTTGAAAAAATATTATATTTAAAAAAATTTCAACAAAACCATATCATATGACCCGTCGTTGGAACGAGCTCGTCGAGCTCGTTCCAACAAGGGGTCACATGATATGGTTTTGTTGAAATTTTTTGAAAAATTTAAAATATTTATTTTATTTATTTATTGATGTTTAAGGTCACATATTTATGCACAATGGCTAATCATGACTGTGACAGTTTTACGGGTGGAGGATGCCGGAGAACCTGGAGAGAACCACCGAGCAACAACGAGCAGCTGCCAGCTCCCCAACATCGTAACTCCGCATTGCAGCACAGGCAGGGTTAGATTGGTTGAAGACATGCGTACCATCGACATGCAGTACGCCTTAGTACACGGCGTCATCGTGCCCCCACGCGGGCAATTTGGATGAAGTGTCTTGCCCAAGGACACAACGCGGTTGCCGCAGGTGGGATTCGAACCGAGGACCTCTCAGCTTGCAGCCTGCACCTCTACCTACTGAGCCGCCACGCTCCCGAAAAATTTAAAAAAATAATATTTAAAATAATAAATTTTGATATCGTCTGCGTTGGGTAAAGGGTTAACTTGTAAAAATTCACAATAGTTTATACGACACAACTCACCACAAAAACCCTGTCTGCATTGGGTTCAGTCTAACTTCTCTTTGTATTCTAGGGGATCAGTTGCTAAGCCTATTCATTCAGAAAAACCATAACTCAGGATAACAAATGAATACGATTCATCTATTATTATTATTATTATTATTATTTATTGGTGTTTAAGGTCACATACTTATGCACAATGGCTAATCGTGACCGTGACAGTTTAACGGGTGGAGGAAGCCGGAGTACCCGGAGAGAACCACCGAGCAACGACGAGCAGCTGTCAGCTGTCCAACATCGTAACTCTGAACTCTGCTCCGCAGTGCAGCACAGGCAGGGTTAGATTGGTTGAAGACATGCGCACCATCGACGTGCAGTACGCCTCAGTACACAGCGGCATCGTTCCCCCATGTAGGCAATCGGGGTGAAGTGTCATGCCCAAGGACACAACGCGGTTGCCGCAGGTGGGATTCGAACCGAGGACCTCTCGGCTTGCAGCCTGCGCCTCTACCAACTGAGCCACCGCGCCCCCTACGATTCATCTAAACTATGCTGTGCTCTCAGTGTCACATTTTCCACTGGATGACTCAATAAGGGAGAAAATGTGACAATGAGAACACGGCATATTTGCCCCTTTGCTGGATTGACTAAGTGACGAGAGTCCTTGGTGGGTGTTACAGTTAACCCTTTACCTAACATGAAAAGCAGACGACACTTACAAAAAAAATTCTTGAATAACTAATTTTTTTCATTTTTTGTCTCAGAAACATAGGTTATGATCCCTCATTGGAACGAGCTCGATGAGCTCGTTCCAATGAGGGGTCATAACCTATGTTTTTGAGACAAAAAATGAAAAAATAATGAAAATTAATTGCCGAATTTTTAGAATAGCGCTGGCCGGTTTTGGCCATTACATTGGGTAAAGGGTTAAAACTAGAAGTCCTGTCACGAACTGTGCGCTTATCTAGGCTTAATTGTCTCAAAAACATAGGTTATGATCCCTCATTGGAACGAGCTCGATGAGCTCGTTCCAATGAGGGGTCATAACCTATGTTTTTGAGACAAAAAATGAAAATTAATTGGCAATTTTTGAGAATAGCGCTGGCCGGTTTTGGCCGTTACGTTGGGTAAAAGGTTAAAACTAGAAGTCCTGTCACGAACTGTGCGCTTATCTAGGCTTAATTGCGCGATAGAATTGCGCGCAATTGCCATATTGAATGGTATCCAAAGCCTGACAGGTTCTTCTGGTTACTCATAGAAAACACAGGCAATGTTTCTGCCAATGGACCTCCGGGTTACCCGGAGGTCCATTGACTGAAACATTGCTGGTGCACAGGTCATATGTGCAGAATTTGATAGCCTTACTATGGTCATAACGCGTTGATTTTCGCGCTAATCGATGTGCTATTTGTGCGCATTTCATGACAGGACTTCTAGTTTTAACTGCAGTCCAGTTCCCTCCTAGTAAGATAGTTTGATCAGTTTATGCACAAAAACAGTAAAACCGGTAGGGCGATTTTTGCTGAGTCTTCCGGGTTTGGTTTTCTGATTTGCAGCAAAAAACCAGAACCAAACCGAAAAACCGCCCAGCCGTAATAATGAATATCCACTGAATATGAAGCCTTTTAAGTTGCGGTACCTGCACTCCAGCTACAAAGTACAAATATTGGCTTCTGGCACTCTACCAATTAAACATTTGGCTAAATTTGACTTTCCGTTTTTATATGCCCTTTTTGAAAAAACGGTTGTATTATGGTATACCGCTGTCCGTCCATCCATCCGTCCATCTTAGCGTCTGTCCATCCATCCATCCATCCATCCATCCGTCCGTCCACACGTCGTACAATAACTCGAAAACGCTTCTAGCAATTTTTGTGATTTTTTGGTGGAAAGTATATGTTGATAGAAGGAAGCTTTCTTTCGATTTGTGTTGCTGTCCGATTTGTCATTCCAGAGTTATGGGACTTTATTCATCAAAATGTAGGCAATACATGTATAATCATATTGTGTGCTTCCCTCTTGTAATTAATAACTGGTGTATCATGCACTCAAAGAACAGCTGTTTATTGTTTTGTTCATGATGGAGATACATGCTGAAAGTAACCAGAAACCAATGATTTACAATCAAAATTAAATAAAGTTTAATGGACTGTACATGTTCAAACTTTCAGTAATTTATCCAGCATAATGAGTTCGGGTGAAACTTTTTCCTTTTTTGCGTGGGAGGTGTTTTACTGTTTATTTGAGTAATTGTTAGTTACATCTCAGCTTGCTTTTACGTGCTGAGATTTAAAAGTTTCAACAGCAATATAAATAGCGGACCCTAATAAGTAGGATTCATACAAGTCTTTGAAAGTGCTTGAATGCTAAACTCCAAGCTCTTGAAAGTGTTTGAAAATCAAACTTTCTTGGAATAGGTCATGAAACATCTGTGAAAAATATGTTAAGGTAATTGCTTGGCTTGTTTGGGTCAGAATGCATATGGTCAAGCTGTTATGTGGTATTTGTTGCATAAAATGTTTTGTTTATTATTCACTGAGAGAATATCTGAACCAGACCCATTTCCTTGGGAAGCCCTAGGTGAAACTTTCAGTGGATCCGTGTCAGATGTAGGTTTTATTTCTTTGGATACTTGTTTAACCCTTTACCTAACAAATCGGTTGGGCAGTTGGAAAAAATTTGTTAATACAATTTTCAACAAAACCAAATAATATAACCTTTCATTGGAATGAGCTCATCGAGATTGTTTCAATGAGGATAAACATGAGATAGTTTTGTTGAATTTATTAAGAAAATTTTGAAAAAAGTAATAATTAAAATAAGAAATTTGGATAATGTGTGCATTGTGTAAAGGGTTAGGAATTGTTTAGCTGGTATGCATAACAAACGTCAAACATGGTTAAAATAATTTCAGGCAAAGTCTGGAGAAAATGGTTGAAGCAAAATTTAAATTTGAAAGCACAGTGGAGCCCATTTAATTGGTTATCTCTTAACTAAATAACCCTGTTAATTGAATATAATATTTTTACATTGTAAACCAATGGCCCATACTATCTGGTGCTTAACTCAAAGTTATTAAGGGCCAAAAATAAATTTTGACCCCCCCCCCCCAATCACCCAAATTTGCTTGCAAAACCGAAAATTAAAAGTCCTATCTGGCCCTCCATACATTTACTCTCTGCGCATACGCAGACGTCAGGAAGTAACCGGAATTGGCGCCAAAATCATTCTGTGTTTGGCCCTAAAGTCATCCACAATGAAATGACATCTGTGCTTTAAAATCTCCTTTTTTGAGGAATCAATGCAAGAATTGGTGGATACAAGGCTGTTATTGGATGAAGGAAGTGTTCAACGGTGGTTTTGGGCGTTCAGGGCTGTAACTTAATAATATTTATAAAATTATTTGATATTTCCCAATTTCAGGACATATGCCTGACATCATCATTCTTGAGAATGATTAATCCACTGTTTGTTAAGTATTCCTCCGCTATCCTTCCATGAACCCTTCCTGTTAAACTCTTAAGCTTTTTGGCTAATTTTTATTGAAATTTTTTATTAAATTTCATGGGAGTTTAACATTTATTACAGAATATTATTCTGTTTTTCCCCATGGTTACGTCCTCATCCTAGGGGTGTTAGGTCGTTTAATCTTGCACCTTCTATCCGATGTATTGTTTTTTCTTCATACGAAGATCTAGCTTTGCATCTGATAGCATTTCATTTGGTTCTGACTTTGGGCCTTTTTGTGTGCCTGATGTTTTGTTTTCAATGATGTTGTTTACATTGGCAACGTCCTCATATATAGGTAGTTTTTTTTTATTCTGTTACTTTAGTATACTGTAACATACATGGATTATTATTCCGGTAGTGTAGCTAAAAAAAATTTGGATTTTGTCCACACTTAGGCTCTATCGGGATGCCCTTGGGCTCTTAATGTTCCCTTTGGGAACTTGGACATTTTTTCAAAATTTTTTTTTGTTTACAAAAAATATTTTGAATTTAATTATGATTGCTATTATTCATGTATCGCAGTTATATATATATATTGTTGTGAAGTTTGGAGGACTGATATCGACTTTAGTTGATACACTCCTGCGGACTCTTGTCATTCTTGTGTTGCACTGGGGTGACTGATGTTGGAATCGGATGTCGCGGTACGTTGTTGGCGGTGAGGTTCTGAGGATAAGAGCCTCTCACTGCATTTTAATTCATTCTGTCAGTTTCTATTTCAGAGGAACATGAACATGGTGATGATATTCTGACACCCATCCAAGTGTGCTACCGTCGTTGCGCTCTGTGGAGCATATAGAGCTAGCTGCGGTGCTCATTATTGCAAGAGTTAGGGCCTTTTGTTAAAGGTTTTAATCTCTTGCAAGCAGCTAGCTCGATCGGTGAAGCGGTACTCCGTACGTGGGTGCCATGATGCCGGGTAAGTCCGTTGCGGTCTAAGAATGGATTGGGTAGAGCGAGCACTATAATATTAATAGCTCACCCAGTGACGACGGAAATAGGGAGGAAGTCAGCAAGTTCTTGTACTCGGCAAGGTCTGATAGAGCGTAAGCGAGAGACGGCCCCCCTCTCTAATCTAGCAACGTCTGGGGTCCGATGTTGTTTTTGAGAAACTTGCACAAGCCGCAACATATGTCCGCCCTCCACTCAGGACGCTCTGTTTAGTCTGCAGCCGGGGTCGGCTTCAGTCAAGGCTTCCTCCGCTACTTTTCACAAGGCCGAAATGAACTTTTCTCGTTGGAAACTTGCATGAGACGAAGCATATGTCTGCCCGCTGCTTGGGACGCTCCGTCTAGTCTGCAGCCAGGGTCAGCTTCAGTCATGGCTTCCTCCGCTACGTTATTTAAGCACACACGACCACATCCTAGCTACCCGACTTTGGATATCCAGCCTGTTGCACGAAGAAGGAACCACTCTTCACCCGTGAAGTCGGACCATCCGGTAACTAGGGAGACGAGGCCTTGATCATCGGGACGTTCGGAGAAAGGATCTGTTTCTGACACACCGTCCCAGGAGTAGCATGCGGCTGAGGAACGGAAGACCGCTGCTCCTCAGACCTCGATTGCAGATTGTGCAGCTGATCGCAGCATCCCAACAAGTGCAGATGCAGCCTCCCTCAGACTCAGAGTCTGAGCTGTCGGATGGTGCTGGGTTGGTCCAGTCATCTGTTCACGCAGATGCAATGGACTGAGATTTGCAACTGATTCTCTCGGATGGTGAAAGGGGTAAGGAAGAGGATTACCCTTCCATTTTGGAACAGTACATGGTTGCAATGGTTTCATCCATCAATAACAAGAGAGAAACCACTGGCATCATTAGGCATCATTAGGCACAGACTTTATCTGGACAAAGGAGGAAGTCCTTTCTTTTCCGGTTCAGTTTATGCAGGTGTCGCAGGCCTTCGGCCATATAGACGACGCCTTATTTATCCACTTGTGTGTGAGGAAGAAGGCGTTTTCTTATCTTCATCTTCTGAATGCATACTGTTGCTTGGACCATGTTCATTTAAAAATGGTTAGGGAAGATATTCAGAGAGTTCTTCTGTATTTGGATGACCAGGCCAGGGATCTAGAGGTATCCTTACCTGTATCATTCACTATTTGCTCAGACACAATTGAGACGGCAATTTCTTCAAATAGAGCGAATTTGGACGTTATGTCTTATGCAGATCACCTTACAAGAGCTATGGCGCAACGTCTCAAGGGAAAGGAATTTGAGGATGTTTGTACCTCTCTTAGAGTTCTTTCCAGGGCAATTATGTATACCACGTATAACTCCGCCCTAACAGTGACGAATCTGGAGTTAATCAGACATGATGCTGCCCTTGCGTCATCATCACTGATGAGATGACAAGGTGAAAAGCTCTCTCCGAGTCGCTCCGGTTTCCGAACATTTTATTTTCGGCGACTAGCTTTCATTAGTCTATGAACAGGCTACTAAGAAAACGTCTAGTGCTCCGCTTTTGAAGTCAGCATATCAACGACCCACTTCAGCAGACAAGAGTAAAGGAGGGCGTTCAAGACAAAAATTGCCAAAAGGAAACTCCTCACGACGGTACAAGAAAACCCTCTTAAAATTACTCTGGTGGTCGTCAGTTTTGCGACTCGAATAGGGGCGTAGATCTAATCTTGACTATAGGTCAGATGCCCCTAGGCCGACGAGATGAGGTTTTTCGTGAGGAGGACATAGTTCCTCCTGTAAGCCTCGCAGGTCATACAGGTGATGGTTTAGACCTCTGTTGCTGGACAGTTGGCAGAATGGTATCAAGCTCTGCAAGAAAGTGGATAATAATCACGGAAGATCAGTGGGTAAAAAGTGTAGTTTCGGATGGCTTACGGCTATCATTCCAAGCAAAAACTCCACTAATAAGTTGTCCGCATTGGACAAATCTTCCATCAAATTTTTGCATAAGAGAGTTTTATCCTTTTAGGTATAAGCTCGCTTATCAAGGAAGCAGTACACGTCATCGAAATCAGGATTCTCATGATTTTTACAGTCACCTGTTCCTCGTACCGAAGCCAGACAGCTCGTTCCGGCTGGTAATAGACTTGAGCTGGATAACAAGCTTATCATGGCTCCAAAAATTTATTTATAGAGACCTTTCAGTCGGTAAAAGCGAGCGTTCGAGTAATCGACTATGCGACAAGCATAGATCTAAGGATGCATACTTTCATGTCCTGGTACATCTGGCATTATAAAAGTACTTGCGGTTCACCATACAGGGGAAGTTGTATCAGTTCAGAGCAATATGCTTTGGTCTGAATCTGGCCCCCTGGGTGTTCACTCGAATAATGAACTCGGTAATGTTATACTTACGAGCTCATTCGTCTGCGGTAACATCGGCTTACTTGGACGACCTTTTACAGGGATACAGCAACAGAATTATTCTTCAGAACGATGTTCAGAGTCTGCTTCTATTACTCCAACGTCTCGGTTTCATCGTAAACGAGAAAAAGTCGGATCTAGCTCCGTACAAGTCATCTATTCACTTGGGAATGAGCTTTGAGACTCACAACAATCTGGTTCATCTGCCGTTACCCAGAGCGAAATTAGTCAGTTGTTACGCTCGCTTTTGTCTACACTCCGACACATTCATAGTGAGGGAATTCATGCGACTGTTGGAGCTGTGTGGAGGGGCTGTTGATCTCATTCTGATGGGCCGCCTGTGCGCACGTACCCTCCAGATATTCTTTACTCAGAACTGGAGTGTGAAGATGCTTTTGCTTGAACCAGTATTGTTTTAACGGACCAAGTAAAACAAAGGTTCAGATTTGGGCAGATATTCAGTGGTTAATTCAGGGAGTTCTGCTGCAACTGCCGGATCCGGCTTTCACGATTATGACGGATGCGAGTCCGACGGGTTGGGGTGCGACCCACAGTCTTGAAGTGTCAGGGTCTTTGGGACCCTCGGTTCCAGGTGAAACACATAAACATCAAAGAGATGATGTCAGTATGGCTAGTGCTACAACATTGGATTCACATAATAACAGACGCCCATGTCCAAATTTGGTCGGACAACTTGACAGTAGTAGCATACATCAGGAACCAAGGGCGGCACTCATTCATTTCGTTATGCCATCTAACGGAGAAGATTTTCCTATACTTCATGAATCATCATGTTCATCTTTCTATCCGTCATATACCGGGTCGTCTGAATGTACTAACAGACTCGCTCTCTCGGAAAGGTCACCTGTTGCAATTGGAGTGGATGCTCAACAAGCTAGTATTTGGGCAGATTTGCTACCAGAGGGATCACCCCATGATAGATGTGTTTGCGACGCACCGGAACAATCAGTTACCGTCGTTTGTGTTGCCATGCCCAGACCATTGAGCGTATGCAGTAGACGCTCTACCTATCTCATCGGGATGAATGATAGGATATGCGTATCCTCCAATTCAGTTGATTCAGTAGATTATGTTTAAGATCAAACAGTCTCATTGTGAATCCTACTAGTAGCATCTCTGTCGTCACAGAAATCTTGGATCAGTCTTCTCCACAAGAGGACCTTCTTTATTATGGTAAGTTTTTGTTCTTCACGTCCTTCTCTGCCCATAGTGGCATAATAGAGTCAGTTAGAAGTGAGGTAACCATTGCGGTTCCTATTTTATTTTATGACTAACACAAGAATGATTAAGTAATACAGGTAAGGAGGGTTTGATATGACGCCCCCCCTTCCACACTGCCTATGGCAAGACGTAGTTTTCAACCCACAAGCCTTGTATGAGTTTAAATACATACATGCATTTCATGACTTCTCGATTGGTGGCTGGGTCGTGTTCTATGGCGACCTCATGGGCACATCCACTTTTTAGTTGGTTGGTTTCCTGTGGTTGTTCATCTATATGTCATACATGAGCGCATAATTCATCATAAATAAATTACTAGTGTTTGGGTACCTCGGTGGCTGTCTAGTCAGTTAACTGGTATTCAGATGATTACATGCGGGATTTCAATGCTCACGCACATAATAATGAATTATTAGGCAGACGCATTATTGTATGTTATGGACCTTAGAAATTATGAATTATTTTGGGGGCGGTCCGTGTCGAGCCTGTTAATCATACCTACTTCCATTTCTAGATACAGGTTTCTATTAATGTCGGTACTCAATTGAATACGCCTTGTTTACACTCTAGTATATTCGCACGTTACTGTCTTAGATATCGGATAGTACACATCGGGGAGTGTTGTTACTGGAATTTATTGTATACCTGAATGGTGTCGCCTGTGGGTTACCTTGGAAATGTGTTTACTTTCCAGAGATTGTTCATTGTGGTTCTATTGGACATCTGTATGTTATATATTATATCACCGGTTTTCGACCTATTTGCGTATGCCGAATCCGGTGTACGCTATATAGCGGGTGTTATTAATTACCTGGATCGTCGCTATAGCCTTAGCTTCTGAAGTGGCGTTAAGCACCATTTATTAATAATAATTAATACCTGAGTGCCTGTTCAACGAATATTTATGTTGTTTTTTGGTACGGCTTTTACTGATTACAGAGTGCTCCCTTCTATCTTTTTGAAGATTCCTTCAAAAGAAAAGGCGGGGGGGTGGATTTTTTACCTCTCCTCCAGCTTGATAAGTATGTAACTATGAGTTAAGCTGTTTTGTCTGTAATTATATCCTGCATACAGCTGGAGTTTTATTGTATATGGCATATGTTTGTGGGGGATATTCTCTCATTCTCAAATATGCCATCCTAATTTTTGGGGCTTAGTCTGGGCTAGCCTTAAAAATTGGGAACTTGTTACATCCGATTAGCATAGTCTTCATGCTAAGTATACGGAATTACTTGAACTGGGCTTCTTTTGTATGATATGTCTTCTCTATTACTGTATAGAGAGACATACATGTAATTCCTAATAATTTTAATTCCCTTTCACCTTGGATTACAGGATTGGAACTATATTGATCTACTAATTCTGAAGTCCTAGGCCTTCCACCTTTTTACAATTCAGCTAGGCCATTGGTTTACAGTGTAAAAATATTATAAACTTAAAGTAATTTGTATATTTTTATACTTACCAATGGCCCAGACGGGTATGGCCCTCCCATGAGTGGGCACTCATACCTCCCTGCTGAATTATTATGTAGTACTCTCTTCTACAAAGAATGATGTTGGTGCCAATTTCGGTCACTTCCTGACGTCTGCGCATGCGCAGAGAGTAAATGTATGGAGGGCCAGATAGGATTTTTAATTTTCGTTTTGCAAGCAAATTTTGGGGATTGGGGGGGGGGGGGGGGGGGTGGGTTCAAAATTTGTGTTTGCCCTTAATAACTTTGAGTTAAGCACCAGCTAGTCTGAGCCATTGATAAGTATACAAATATACAAATTACTTTAAATTTATAATTTTCCAACACAAAACCCTTTACCATATCTCCAGTTCAAATTTGACCTGTTAATTGAATATAGGTTATAGATTAAACTCCTTGTTAGCTCACCGAAGGGAGCTAAACTTATCACTTGCCGTTCGTCGTCTGTCGTCGTGAACATTTTTTAAATGACTTCTCCTCTGAAAGCACTAGGTCGATTTGCTCAAAACTTGGTATAGACGTTCTTTACCATATGTCAATTCAAGTTTGTTCAAATGAAATGGACATGCCCACTTGGGGCTCCACAGGGGGCATAACTCTGATAGCACCCTATGTATATAATAGAGAAATTATTAAAAAATCTTCTTCTCCCGCACAAGTGGGCAGAATTATTTGATATTTGGTATACAGCATTATGGGGTGGATCTGATTCAAATTTGCCCTTGAATTACGGCCCTTGAACTTTGAAAAGTTCATCAAAATTACAGTATTTTTATACTGTACCAATGACTCAGACTTAGCTGGTGCTAACTCCACAAAAACCAGGGCCAAACACAAATTTTGCCCCCCAATCCCCAAAATTTGCATCCAAAACAAAAAGAAATCATGTCCTAAAGGACCTCCATAGTACGACTCTACTGCGCATGCGCAGTGACGCAGTCGTCCCGAAATTGGCGCCAAATATCATTCTCTGTTTGGCCCTTCATCAGTCAACATCTCACTGATCTTTGTGCTTGTAAATCTCAGTTTAAAGGATGCCAGACACGTAATTCTTGGAGAAAATGTGATTCTAAGGAGGATAGAAGGAGGAGAGGAAAAAAGAAGTGGCAAAAAATAATCAGGGCTGTACTTAAAATTTTTTGTTAAAATTATGTTAAGTTGCCTATTTTCGAGGCAAACGCCTCTTGTTGTCATTCTTGCTAATTGTTGCACTGCTTATTCAGTGTTTCCTCTCCCCTAACCTTCTAAAGTCCCCCCTTGCAATTCTTCCATGCTTTTGGCATATTTTTGAGAAGTTTCATTTCTAAAAATTCCCTGGGAGAGTTGCTTGGTTACAGAATGTTTTCTGTTATTTTCCCCATAGTTACGTTTTCACCCATGGGTGTATAACGTTTGTGTTCTGCATCTTCCATCTGATGTTCTGCAGATTCTCCCCTGGGAGTCTCTGTTTTGCATCAGATAGAGTGTAATTGAGGACTGATTCCGGGCCAGTTTTTTCAGTGCCTGGAGTCATGTTTTCTTCTGTGTTTACACTGTTTGTTTTCATTGGCAACAGCCTTTTTTGAGGGGGGCTGTTTGCCTTTGAGTTAGTTTATCTCATTATAAGATACATTTATATTATCCGAAAGTGTCTCATTAATTATTTTATATAATTTTAAAATTTTTGACCACACTTTGCCATCGGATCCATCGGGGCTCAACGTTACTTTTCAGCAACTTGGGCTTCTCTGAAAAAATATTTTTTCAAAATTATTTTGTTTTGCAATTGTTTTTTCATTTATTAATGGATCATGTTATTATGTATCTTTGTGTCAGGGGTTTTTGCGAGTAACTAGGACTTATTGTTGTTCCTTCACAATGAAAGGAACTTGTTCAAATTGTAATAGGAAGAAATCTTCCTCTGACTTTCATGATTATTGCATAAATTGTAGTCAGTGTTCTCGCATTAATCCCTGTCCTGTATGTGAACATTGGGATGAGAAACATTGGAAACGTGTGTCACGATATGTTGTTTCTGGAGAAAGAGCGATGCCGGCTCTTTCTCCACTAGGTCACTCTACTCTCTCAGTTTCTATTTCAGAGGAACCAGAACAGGGTGATGTTTCCATGTTATCTTCTTCAAGTGTGCGTCCGTCGTCACAATTAAATACAGAGCTAGCGGCAAAAGTGCTCATGGAGATTAGACAAATGTCGTCCGCTAGCTCGCCCGGTGTAGCGTCCATTCACCGAATGGTTCGGCAGCCGGGTTTGTCCGATGCGGTCCAAGAGGAAATTTTGGGTGATGCGAGCACTATAAAAATAATAGATGCACACCCAGTGACGGCGGATAGTGAACGAGAACGGAGGAAGCCTTTTAGTCCGGTTCCTAGCTCGTCCAGGTCCAGCCGGGCCGCGAGCGAGAGAGGCCCCTCTCTCGTACAACAACATCTGGGACCAGATGTTGTGGTACAAAATGTGTCTTTAGCGGAGCATACGTCCGTCGCTCGGGACGCTCCGTTGTATAAGCAGTCCGCAGAGACTGTTAAGGCTTCCTCTTCTCGCCGGCGCACACGACCGCACCTTGGCTGCGTGACCTCCGATATCTTGCCAGCTTCGCCGATGAAGGATTATTCGGCGACCAGGTCACACCATCCGGCAGCCAGGGATTCGAGACCGATGGACTCCGGACGTTCGCATAGGAAAAGTATGCGGGAGCCATCTGATGCGGAGCTGCCCTCGGCAAAGCAGCGAAAGACCGCTCCTCCGCAGGTCTCGACGTCGGACATTCTAGTGCAGATAGCACAGCTTATCGCAGCATCCCAGCAGCCGACAGAGACGGTGTCGGATCGAGAATTATCCGACGGCGCTGGGTCGGTACGCTCCGCCGAAGCATCGGGGGCGGACGACCGGGAACATCGGGAGGTCCGACCGGATGGTGAAAGGGATACGGATGAATTGGAGCTATCCCTTTCGGAACAACACAAAGCTGCCGTAGACTTCATCCGGCACTTTCTTCCTCAAGTTGTTCCGTCGGGCCAGACTGCTGCGCTTCCGGACAGGAGAATTATAGCGTCATTGGACTCTGATTTTTTCGAGCGGTTCAGGGATATCGCTCCCGAGTTTCCGTCGCAGTCCAATAATGTTGCAAGAACATTTGAATTATTGAACGACGCTATTTTTAAACTTGCTTCCAGGACAGGGAAAGCAGGCTTCTTGTCCGCAAATACTCTCAACCTGCCTTTCATTAATGCAAGGAATAAATTCGACACGGCAGGTCAGGGTATACCGAGAGTTCCTCTGCGTATGGACGACGAGGCGGAAGACTTAGAGCTATCATTACCGTCGTCAGCTTCTATTCCAACCGCAGTGTTGGAAACAGCTATTGCGTCTAACAGAGCCAATTTAGATGCCTTATCTTACGCAGATCACCTTACGAAGGCGTTATCACTGCGTCTTCAAGGGGAAGAGTTTCAGGATATACAATCCTCCTTAAGACTTCTTTCAAGGGCAGTAGCTTATTCCACGTGTAACTCCGCCCTTTCAGTGGCAAATCTGGAGTTGGTTAGACGTGACGCAGCCCTGTCTACTTCCACACTAGTGGATTCTAAGGTGAAGAACTCTCTTAGAGTCGCTTCGGTCTCAGGAGATCTTCTCTTTGACGGCAAGCTTTCCGCTATTTATGATAATATTAAAAAGAAAGCTAGTGATTCTCTGTTGTTTAGATCCGCTCCTAAAAGGTCGGATTCAGCAGACACGAATAAGGCGGGCACTTCTGGGTCTTATCCGCCCAAGAGAGGTTCCTATAGAGGTTCCGGTGCGTCCTCTAGCTCTTATTCGAGAGACCGTCAGGATAGCGACTCTCGTTCGGGACGTCCTTCAGGCCGGGACAATCGGTCGGACGCCCCGAGGTCGACGAGGCGAGGTGCGGGTCGTGGAAGACGTGGTTTCTCCTACCGCAGGCCTCGCAGATCCAGGAGGTGATGGCTCAAACCTCTATCGCGTTCCGGTTGGCGGAAGGTTGTCGAGTTTTTCTCAAGAGTGGGCGTCGATTACGGACGATCCGTGGGTGAGAGGAGTGACTTCGGAAGGTCTAAAGATATCCTTCAAACGAAAGCCTCCATTAACTCGAAGTCCAAAGTGGACTCATCTTCCGTCAAACCCTCAGAAAAGAGACGCTCTGCTATCAGAGGTGCAGTCTCTTTTAATGAAGAACGCGGTAGAGGTCGTAGAAAACCAGGAATCGCTGGGATTCTACAGCCATCTGTTTCTGGTTCCGAAACCAGACGGCTCGTTCCGTCCAGTCATAGATTTGAGCTGGATAAACAAGCTGATCATCGCTCCGAAGTTTTATATGGAGACGATTCGATCGGTCAGAGCGAGTATTCGGGTGAACGATTATGCAACGAGCATAGATCTCAAAGATGCGTACTTTCACGTCATGGTACATCCGACATTCCGAAAGTATCTACGCTTCGCAGTCCTAGGAGTGGTGTATCAGTTCCGGGCCATGTGCTTCGGATTGAATCTAGCACCCTGGGCTTTCACTCGGGTAATGAACTCGGTAATGATCTACTTCCGAGCTCATTCGTCTGCGGTAACGTCGGCCTACCTGGACGACATTCTTCAGAGGTACGGCAACGAGTTAACGCTTCAGAACGATGTTCAGAATCTTCTTCTATTGCTCCGACGTCTCGGTTTCATAGTAAACGAGGAGAAGTCGGATCTGGTGCCGTCCAAGTCATTCACTCATCTGGGAATGAGCTTCGAGACGCACAACAATCTCGTTCGTCTGCCGTTAACCAGAGCGAAATTAGTCAGTTGTTACGCTCGCTATTGTCTAAATACAGACAAAGTCACAGCGAGAGAATTTATGAGACTGATAGGTCTGTGCGGAGCCGCTGCGGATCTCATTCCGATGGGACGGCTACGCACACGGCCTCTTCAAATTTTCTTGACTCAGAATTGGAGTGTGAAAATTCATTCGCTCGATGTAGACGTTCTCTTGTCAGATCAAGTGAAACAAGAGATTCAGACTTGGGCAAACATTCAGTGGTTAACTCAAGGAGTTCCGCTGCAGTTGCCGGATCCGAGTTTTACCATTATGACGGATGCCAGTCAAACAGGTTGGGGTGCATCATTAATCCCAACGGATTCGAGATGCCAGGGTCTTTGGGATCCGCAATTCCTGTGCAAGCACATAAACATCAAGGAAATGATGTCAATTTGGCTTGCGTTACGTCACTGGATGGACATTATTCACGATGCTCATGTCCAAATCCTATCCGACAATACGACAGTAGTGGCGTATATACGGAATCAGGGAGGCACTCATTCAGTTCCGTTGTTCAATCTAACGGAAAGAATCCTTCTGTTTGCGTTGGAACATCACGTTCTTCTTTCGGTCCGTCACATACCGGGTCGTCTGAATGTGCTAGCAGACTCCCTTTCTCGAAAGGGTCGCTTGTTGCCGTCGGAGTGGACTCTCAACAAACAAGTATTCAATCAGATTTGCTACCAATGGGAACGGCCAATGATAGACTTATTTGCGACACATCTCAACAATCAGTTGCAGACGTATGTGTCCCCGTGTCCGGATCCAAGAGCATTTGCTGTAGACGCTCTATCGATCCCTTGGGACGGAATGATAGGATATGCGTATCCTCCAGCGCCGTTAATTCAACAAGTATTGCTAAAGATAAAACAATCTCAATGCAAGATTCTGTTGGTAGCATCTCTGTCGCCACAGAGACCGTGGATAAATCTACTCAGGTGTCTGTTGTGGGACCTACCGCGGAAGCTCCCTCCACGAGAGGATCTTCTTTGGCAGGGGAAATCGCGCCAACTGCATCACAACCCGCAAGGTCTCAACCTTCACGTTTTTCCGTTGTGCGGTCCTTCTTGCATGGCAAGCACTTTACAGGACGAGCAGTGGACGCGATTTCTAACTGTAGGAGGACCTCCTCTTCGCTAAACTATGCGGCTAAGTGGAAGGTTTTCCGTCGTTGGTGTAGGGATCATTCTGTTGATATATTTGATCCCTCTATACCAGACATTGCTAACTTTCTAGTATACTTGTTTGACGAAATCAAACTGCAACCGGTTACTATAAAGGGTTATAGATCTATGTTATCTGATACCTATGCACATCATGATAGTTTACAAATTGGATCTAATGTCTCTTTATCGAAATTGGTTAGAAACTTTTCGATAAATAGACCCAGAACTCTTAGATTAATTCCTAAGTGGAATTTAGCTTGGGTTCTCCTTAAATTGAAGGAAAAGCCATTTGAACCTCTTGGGACAGTAGATTTCAAATTCTTATCTTATAAGACAGCTTTTCTCTTAGCTTTCTCTTCTGCCAGAAGAGTCAGTGAGCTTCATGCACTATCGGTGGATGATTCTCATTATCGTAGTGTTGGGAACACTATCACCTTCACTACTAACGTCGGTTTTTTAGCTAAGAATCAGGCTCCTAATAAATATCCGGAACCTATTGTTATTAAGGCTCTTCCGTCTTCAGACGGGCGTAGGCCTTTACTCTGTCCTGTTAGAGCACTACGTATCTATAAACAGAGATCTCAGTTCATCAGAAAGGGACGGAAACGTTTCTTTCTGTCTTTGATGCCTAATAGAGAGGACATTTCAGTCCATTCTATTGCTAGATGGATTCAGTTAACTATCCGTACTGCGTATGAAGATTTATCTTCTTCTCAGCAGTCTGTGCTTAAGATTTCTGCTCATGAAGTAAGAGCTCTTTCTACTTCCTGGGCTTATGCTAATAGTGTTGCTATTACAGATTTAATGAAGGCTGCTTATTGGTCTCAGCCATCCACATTTACTAATTTTTATCTCAGAAATATTGAGTCCATTTCTGGAGACCTGCATTGTTTAGGTCCGTTATCTGTTGCTCAGAATGTCGTCCACTAAACAGTTGCAACTATAGTTATGCAGGCTTTCTGTTCCGGCAGTGACTCCGTCCGGCTGCCCTCTTCGCTCTGGGCTATTTGACCCAGGGCAAGGGGAAGGGGGGGGTGCGGGTGTTCCCTTAGGTCACCTGCTTTATAGTGAAAAGCAAGGGAATGCCTCCTCCAAGACAGTATTTCTGAGTCGCTTCCGGGATGGTTTTAAAGTGTAATATTAATGTTTAATTTCATTCATGTCTTATTTTTAAAGTGTAGCTCGGTGTGAAGCATTTGTATATGTCAAGTGTCAAACGGGCTTTAATATACAATACTCGGACACTTTTAAATGATTATAAAGAGTCTCAATTCTCTGGACTACTTTATTTATTGGCTTGTTTTAAAAATAATTAGTATAAAGGTTATACTGGATGTTAATAGGGAACATGAATGTTATTGTGCTCAATTATTAAGGGTAGTGTATCTTTCTAATTTAAATATTAAATAAGAAAGATACATGTAAAGCCTAATACTCCTTTTCTCCTTAAGGGGTTACCTCTTTATTTTATAATTGAGCTTATTGGATTTTCCTCTATGTCCTAGGCCCTCCAGCCTGTTTACTATTCAGCTAAGTCTGGGTCATTGGTACAGTATAAAAATGTTAAAAAATTTATAGTAATTTATATATTTTTTATACTTACCAATGACCCAGACGGGGATGGCCCTCCCTGAGTTGGGAACTCTTGCCTCCCCGCTGAGTACATAGCGCTGACCAGGCACTGCCAGTAAGAATGATATTTGGCGCCAATTTCGGGACGACTGCGTCACTGCGCATGCGCAGTAGAGTCGTACTATGGAGGTCCTTTAGGACATGATTTCTTTTTGTTTTGGATGCAAATTTTGGGGATTGGGGGGAAAAATTTGTGTTTGGCCCTGGTTTTTGTGGAGTTAGCACCAGCTAAGTCTGGGTCATTGGTAAGTATAAAAAATATATAAATTACTATAAATTTTTTAACTTTCCAGACTTTTTTTCCTACACACTTCCAGATATTGAGCTGATTTTTGATATGTTAGTCTAACATGGTGGCCTACAGAACAAGTTTGGATTTTGTTCCGCTTCACTGATTTTTACCAAAATTACGGCCCCATAGACTTTGAAAAGTTCATCAAAATTACAGTTTTCCGGGCTTTTTCTCTGCTTGAATTCTTTCAGTACCATTGAAACTACAGAACACTGTTTTCTGCAGTATTCCTAGAATCTATGTTTATTTTTAAAAAATGATTGAGCTTGAAATATCGGGGCGCGTGGGGGTATGTGAGCGTGCTCACTAAGGTTCTATATTTCTTATCAGAAAGATTGCAAAGATCATTTCCAACAAGTTTACAGACCATCAGATGACTTACTGTGGAGAATTTATTTATTTATTTATTGGTGTTTAAGGTCACATATTTATGCACAATGGCTAATCATGACCACGACAGTTTTATGGGTGGAGGAAGCCGGAGTACCCGGAGAGAACCACCGAGCAATGACGAGCAGCTGCCAGCTCCCCAACATCGTAACTCCGCACTGCAGCACAGACAGGGTTAGATTGGTTGAAGACATGCGCACCATCGACACACAGTACGCCATAGTACACGGGGTCATCGTGCCCCCATGCGGGCAATGGAGATGAAGTGTCTTGCCCAAGGACACAATGCGGTTGCCACAGGTGGGATTCGAACCGAGGACCTCTCGGCTTGCAGCCTGCACCTCTACCAACTGAGCCACCGCGCTCCCCATTGTGGAGAAATTAGGTGTAATACAGTGGAGCCCACTTAATTGGATATCTCTTAATTGTATATCCCTGTTAATTGAATATAATTTTCAAACACAAAACCATTTACCATAGCTTCAGTACAAATTTGATCTGTTAATTGCATATGGGTTGTAGAGTAAACTCCTGTTAATTGTATATTAAATTTTTGTAATATGTCAAAAATATTACTGTAACACCCACCAAATTTGCCTTATTTATCATCCTTTTTGGCCTCACTACATCCAATACAGGCATTTATTCTATTATATCTTGTTTGACAGAGCTCTGTCAAACAAGATATAATAGAATAAATGCTCAGTTTACCTCCAGAACACAGGAAACTGACCAGATCCCTGTTAATTGTTTACTCCTGTTAATTGAATAATTTTCACTGGCAAAATGGATATTCAATTAAGAGGATTCTACTGTACTAAAATTAACTCTATGAATTTCTTTCCTTTTTACAGACAAGGTGTGTGATGATCCACTGACAGTAAAACTGAGATTTGAGCCATCAGCACGACCTCTAGATGCTGATGATAGTTATTATCTGACAGACAGATGCAACATGTGTGTTGTTTGCGGTGCAAAAGAGTCCTTTGTCAGAAAAATGGTTTTACCCCAAGAATATAAAAGGTGCATTTCTTTTTGCTTTCTGACAGGAGTATAAGAGCTGTGAGATGCTTGTCCTCAGAAATAGCTTCATTTGAGACACAGGGTTCCTGTGGGGCCTTAGATTCAAGGAATGAACTAAGGTAGTGTTCAACCGATGATCTGAACCGGCCAACACAATCGGCCGAGTATGGGCAATCGGATGACAACGGCAATGGCTCCAGGAACATCGGTTCAACCGATTGTTGCCAAGTGATTTGTGATTTTTCTGAATCGCATTTTATTATCTTCTGCAATTGTTCAATTGTTAATGTAAAATGATGTCGATGATACCATTCAATAAAGTTGAGAAACAACCACAATGTGTATTAATAATCTCTCTAGAAGCCCCTTTACGGGATATACGTGTTAAACGAATGTAAAGCTTACAACTGAGCACACTTGCAGCAGTCACCAGTTCATACCGGAAAAGTGAAGGATGCACTCCATTGACTCAGGTCGCAGTAAAATTACCAGTTGCGCGCACTTGGGCGGTAAACGTGGCTCTGAGAGCCACGTTTACCGCCCAAGTGTGCGCGACTTGTAATTTTACTGGGACCCCACTCAACGAAGTTTAACACTTTGAAAAATGTTCAGTTTAATGTAGTTCTTTCGAGCCTCGACTTGTCTTGTAGTGCACGGTATTACAATCGGAATCGGCATCAGAATTGGCCGATTGTGGGCTCAAATAACCGGTAATCGGTCAGCGACCATTTTAGGTAATCGGTTGGACACTAAACTAAGGGCCACTCAAGGTCTTGAAATCCTGGAAAAGAGGAGGCCTTGAAAATCCATGAATATTTCCAAAACAAAAACACTGAAGAACCATGAGAACATAACTACAGTACGTGGAAAGTGGATTGTAACTAAATCACTCGCAGAGTGGAGTTATCACCCAAGCTACTTCAAATTGTATACATGTCGACAAAAAACACAAGCAATGTTTCAGCCAATGGACCTCCGGGTTTAACCCGGAGGTCCATTGGCTGAAACTTTGCCTGTGCTGGTTATGCTTTGCAACAAATTTGCAATTATTGCTTGGGTGGAATCTCTACTCTGCGGGTGATTTAGTGATAATACACTCTCCACGTACTGTATATAGTGTTACAGACATAGATTGTGAAGTTGTGGTTACTCCTCATCCTGTTCCCTTGAAGGGAAGTCAGAGGTAATGATCTGGGGGTCGCAATTAGGTCCAGTGAAGGTGGGGGCCTTGAAAATCCTTCTATTTGGCTACTGTAGGTCTTGAAAAATGCTGGACATTTTTGAGAAAGGGTTTGAATTGCCTAAAACTTTACCTGTCTAGAATTTTAAAAGCATGTTATAGAGTGTCAACAGTTATTTCCAGTTATTTACAGTTTTGCATTTCATTGGTTCATTAACTCCTTGCTCACCGATGTCGAATGTCACAGTTTTAAAGCTGCAACCTCTCTCCCATAAGCCAACTAAGAATTTCACCCATCTCATTTGAATTGGTGAAATTCCTAGTTGAATTATAGGAAAAAATTCCAACTTGAAATTCCGCTATCAGTTTATAGGGGGTTTAGAAAAAAATGGCATTGAAACATTTCATCTGAAACGGTTTTATAAAAATAGTGTCAGTATTATAATATGAATGTAATAACTTGATTGATATTGGATGTGAAGGCTGACATTATGTCTGAGAAAAAAATGAAAATAAGATGTGAATATTTAAGTTTTATTAGGCCTCACAAAGTAGAGCTTCTGTTTCTCAGGCCATTTTTTTATAAAATTGCATGTGGGCGGGCAGGTCATTTTTTGTAAAATTGCATGTGGGCAGGCATTTTTTTATTTTATTTTTTATTTTTGGAATTATTTCTTTGCCATCAAAAATTCAAATTCTTAGTTTGTGTTCTAGATTTCATAATCTACAGGATAGCACGGGTGGTGGTGTATTTCATCCCCTGACTACAAGAAGGCTTTGCAATGCTAAAGCATTGCAAAACCTTGTTGTACTCAAGAGACAAATTTATCAATTTTATTAACTTCGGTAAAATATCAGACAAAAACCATTTAATTTTTATTTCTTTTTAAGTTTGCATTGGTTATAAAAAGAGAGCATTTGGCAGCCAAGGTAACAATGTGGAAGGCCTGAGAAACAGATTTTTAACTTTTTAGGCCTTACATGTGTTAATGTTTGAAATGATTCAGTTGTATGAGCTGTGCAGTATTTTTAGCTCAGCTGACTGAAAGTCAGGGTGAGCTTTTCTTATCACTCTTCGTCCGTCGTCCGTCCACCCGTCGTCTGTCATCCGTCGTCCTGCGTGAAGGTGGTGCTTGAGCCTCTTTCTCCTAAACCACTGGCCACATTTTAATTAAATTTCATGTAAGTAGTGGTTATATAGGGGCATTTTGATTTTTATCCAAATTAGGTTTCGGCTCATATTGAGCAGAGGTGTGGGTAAAAAATGGCCAAATTTTTTGAAAATCTTCTTCTAATGAACCACCAGTAGCAGAGACTTGATATGTGGCATACAGAGTCCTTTTGAGGTTTAGAATCAAGTTTGTTCAAGAGAAGTTTGTCGGGCATTATTTGCCTTCGTTATGGGAGGGGGCAAGAATTTTTGCCAGTCCCAAAATTTCTATTTTCCAAACCGAGAGGCAGATTTGAACCAAATTTGATATGAAGGCTTATTGGGTCATAAGTTCGTAATTTATGCCCAAATTTTTTTTCCCATCGCCCATGGGAACGCAGGAGCTAAAAATAGAAAAAAATTAAAACGCCCATATCTCCAAAACTACACGGCACTGAGAATTCTTATTTGGTGTGGAGCTTCCTTAGGACCAACAGAACGGAATGGTCAAAAAAAATTGCTATTGGTTGTATCATGGGCTACTTTTTGGGGACTTTGAAAAAGTGCTGAGTCAGCATTTTTTAACACTGTGGGTAATGGGAAAAACATGTAAGACTACATTTTTATACTGTACCAATGACCCAGACATAGCTGGTGCTAACTCTTAAAATATAGGGCCAAACACAAATTTTGCCCCCCAATCCCCAAAATTTGCATCTAAAACTAAAGAAAACATGTCCTGAAAGGCCCTCCACACTTCGCCCCTACTGCGCATGCGCAGTGTCAAGGACGTTCCGAAATTGGCGCCATTAATCATTCTAAGTTTGGCCCTTCATCAGTTAACATCTGACTGATCTTTGTGCTTATAAATCTCAGTTTAAATGATGCCAGACACATAAATATTAGTGAAATGGTGATTCTAAGGAGGATAGAGAAGGAGGAGAGGAAAAGAATGTGTGACAGAATATTATCAGGGCTGTAACTTAAAAATTTTTAATGAAATTATGTTAAGTTACCTATTTTCAAGGCAGCAGCCATTTTGTTGTCATTCTGATTATTTAGTTACACTGTTTTTTTAAGTGTTTTCCTCTCTCTCTGTCCTTTAAGTTCCCCCTTGCTATTCTCCCATGCTTTTGGCATAGTTTTTGTAATTATTATTACTAAATTTTCTTGGGAGTTTTAGCTGAATGACAGAATGAATTCTGTTCTTTCCCCATGTTTACGTCTTCACCTACGGGTGGTTAGGCGTTGTGTTCTGCATCTACCATCTGATGTTCTGCAGTTTCTTCCCTGGAAGTCTCTGTTTTGCATCAGATAGTGTATTTTTGGTAACTGATTTCGGGCCTGGGTGCCTGGAGTCTTATTTTAGTGTTTTTACACTCATTGTTTACATTTACAACAGCCCTCTGTGTGAGGGGGGGATTTCTAAAAAATAATATCTTGATGTTATTTTAATCATAACTAGATACATTATTATTGTTCGTAAGTGTTGAATAAATTGTTTAAAATATTTTTAAAATTTTTGTCCACACTTAGGCTTGGGATCCATTGGGGCTCAACGTTACTTTTCAGAAACTTGGGCTGTTCTGAAAAAATATTTTTTCAAAATATTTTGATTTCAATTATTTTTTCTATATTAATGGATCATATTATTATTATGTATTTTGATTGCCAGGGGTTAGTGCGAGTACCAGGACTTGTTTTCTTTTCACATTGAAAGGATATTAATCAATTGTTTTAAGAGGAAGTCTTCCTCTGACTTTATTATCAATCTATATGTGGTCAGTGTACTCGCATTAACTCCTGTTCTGTATCGTATGATTTCGATGACAATATGGGAAGCGTATGTCACGGTATGTTGTTGGGGATTTGGACACTCCGGTCCTTTCCCCGCAGGGTCACTCTACTTTATCAATTTCTATTTCAGACGATCAAGATTAGGGTGATGTATCTGTGATGTCTTCCAACAGTGTGCCTCCGTCGTCACAATTAATGAAGGGCTAGCGGAAAAGTGCTCATGTAAATATGCCAATTGCCTAAGAGGACCCTAGTAGGTTCGACGGCCTTTGACGTCCGCTAGCTCGCCCGGTGTAGCGTCCATTCACTGAATGGTTCGGCAGCCGGGTTCGTCCGTTGCGGTCAAGGAAGGAGATTTGGGTGATGCGTGCACTTTAATTACTTTAGTACTCACCCAGTGACGGCAGATTGAGGACAGATCGGAGGAAGCCTGTTAGTCCGGTTCCTGGCTTGTCCAGGTCCGTCCGGGCTGTGAGCGAGAGAGGTCCCTCTCTCGCCCAACAACATAGGGGACCGCATGTTGTGGTTCAGATATTTTACATTCGGAGCATATGTCCGTTGGTCGGGACGCTCCGTTATATTGACAGTCCGAGAGACTGTCTTTAATGCTTCCTCATCCTCACAGCAGGGCACACGACCGCACATTGGCTACGTGACCTCGAGTATCCGATCAGTTTCGGCATTCAGTGATTCCACGGCGAATAGGTCGCGCCATCCGGTAGCCAAGGGACACAAGGCCTATACACTCCGTTCACTCGCATATTGGTAGTATGCACGGGGTAACGATCACGGAGCTTCCAGCGGCAATGCATCGTAAGACCGCTTCTCCTCAGGCCTCAGTGACGGACGTGCTATCCGAGTTAGCACAGTTGTTTCGCAGCATCCCAGCAATTGACAGTTTCTCGGTCGATTCAGGAATTATCCGACGGCGCTGGGTCGGTGCGGTCCGCGGTTGCATCAGGTACGGACGACCGAACGCTTTATAGGGTCCGACAGGATGGCGAAAGGGATTTGAAAGATTTCGAGTTTTCCCTTTAGTAGTATCGGAAGATGCCTTTCATATCTTCTGGCATTATCTTCCAGTGATTATTATTTCGGACTTCATTGCTGCGATCGTGGATAAGAGACTTATAGCGTCATTGGACTCGGAATTTTCGATCGGTTCAGGGACATTGTCCCTGACTTACCGACGCAGTCCAATATTGTCATTACAACATGTGTTTTATTTTTCGACGCTATATATATATATATATACAAGCCTGCTACTAAGCATGATAGTTTAGTTTCTTGTCCGCGTTGCTCATTTCTGCCATTTTATCATTTATACGAATAGTTTATTTTGGCAGAGCAGGGCATACCGAGAGTTCATATGCGTCTAGACGGTGTGATTAAAGACTGCATATATTCTTTTTCGCTGTTTATGTCTTTTCCAATTTCAATGTTGGGAACGACATTATGTATAGTAGACTTAACTTAGACGCTTTATTATACGTAATCCGCCTTACTGAGGCGTTATCATTACGCCTTCAAGAAAAGATTTACGGGATATTATTCTCAATGTAATTTCTTTTGAGGGCAGTAGTTTGTTCACGTATAACTCCGCCCTTCAGTGGCTGATTGGAGTTAGTTAGACGTGACGCAGCCCTAGCTACATCCACACGCGTGGATAGTAAGGTTAAGAACTCTCTCAGAGTCGCTTCGTTCTCGGAGGAGCTTCTCTTCGACGGCAACTTTTCGGCAATCCATGAATTGCTCGATTTACACGCTCTCTTGTCTATCTAGTGTTACAAGAGATTCAGACTGGGGCAAACATTCGGTGGTTGACTCAGTGAGTGCCACCGCAGTTGCCGGACCCGAGTGTGGCTGTTATGACGGTTGCCAGTCAAACAGATTGGGATATAATACTGATCCCTACGGATTCGAAGTGCCAGGGTCTTTGGGTTCCGCAGTCTTTTAGCAATCAGTTTTCTTCCGCGGAATAATGTATTTTTATACTGTACCAATGACCCAGACATAGCTGGTGCTAACTCTTAAAATATAGGGCCAAACACAAATTTTGCCCCCCAATCCCCAAAATTTGCATCTAAAACTAAAGAAAACATGTCCTGAAAGGCCCTCCACACTTCGCCCCTACTGCGCATGCGCAGTGTCAAGGACGTTCCGAAATTGGCGCCATTTTCTAAGTTTGGCCCTTCATCAGTTAACATCTGACTGATCTTTGTGCTTTTAAATCTCAGTTTAAATGATGCCAGACACATAAATATTAGTGAAATGGTGATTCTAAGGAGGATAGAAAAGGAGGAGAGGAAAAGAATGTGTGACAGAATATTATCAGGGCTGTAACTTAAAATTTTTTAATGAAATTATGTTAAGTTACCTATTTTCAAGGCAGCAGCCATTTTGTTGTCATTCTGATTATTTAGTTACACTGTTTTTTCAAGTGTTTTTCCTCTCTCCCTGTCCTTTAAGTTCCCCCTTGCTATTCTCCCATGCTTTTGGCATAGTTTCTGTAATTATTATTACTAAAATTTCTTGGGAGTTTTAGCTGAATAACAGAATGAATTCTGTTCTTTCCCCATGTTTACGTCTTCACCTACGGGTGGTTAGGCGTTGTGTTCTGCATCTACCATCTGATGTTCTGCAGTTTCTTCCCTGGAAGTCTCTGTTTTGCATCAGATGGTGTATTTTTGGTAACTGATTTCGGGCCTGGGTGCCTGGAGTCTTATTTTAGTGTTTTTACACTCATTGTTTACATTTACAACAGCCCTCTGTGTGAGGGGGGGATTTCTAAATAATAATATCTTTATGTTATTTTAATCATAAATAGATACATTATTATTGTTCGTAAGTGTTGAATAAATTGTTTAAAATATTTTTAAAATTTTTGTCCACACTTAGGCTTGGGATCCATTGGGGCTCAACGTTACTTTTCAGAAACTTGGGCTTTTCTGAAAAAATATTTTTTCAAAATATTTTGATTTCAATTATTTTTTCTATATTAATGGATCATATTATTATTATGTATTTTGATTGCCAGGGGTTAGTGCGAGTACCAGGACTTGTTTTCTTTTCACATTGAAAGGATATTGATCAATTGTTTTAAGAGGAAGTCTTCCTCTGACCTTATTATAATTCTATATGTGGTCAGTGTACTCGCATTAATTCCTGTTCTGTATCGTATGATTTCGATGACAATATGGGAAACGTATGTCACGGTATGTTGTTGGGGATTTGGACACTCCGGTCCTTTCCCCGCAGGGTCACTCTACTTTATCAATTTCTATTTCAGACGATCAAGATTAGGGTGATGTATCTGTGATGTCTTCCAACAGTGTGCCTCCGTCATCACAATTAATGAAGGGCTAGCGGAAAGTGCTCATGTAATACGCCAATTGCCTAAGAGGACCCTAGTAGGTTCGACGGCCTTTGACGTCCGCTAGCTCGCCCGGTGTAGCGTCCATTCACCGAATGGTTCGGCAGCCGGGTTCGTCCGTTGCGGTCTAGAAGGAATTTTGGGGTGATGCGAGCACTATAAAATTAACTTAATGCACACCCAGTGACGGCGGATCGGAGGGAGAACGGAGGAAGCCTTTTAGTCCGGTTCATAGCTCGTTCCGGTCCATCCGGACGGCAAGCGAGAGAGGCCCCTCTCTCGTTCAACAACATCTGGCCCCAGATGTTGTGGTACAAATGTGTCGTTAGCGGAGCATACGTCCGTCGCTCGGGACGCTCCGTTGTATAGGCAGTCCGCTGAGACTGCTAAGGCTTCCTCTTCTCGTCAGCGCACACGACCGCACCTTGGCTGCGTGACCGCTGATATATTACCAGCTTCGCCGATCAAGGATTCTTCGGCGACCAGGTCACACCATCCGACAGCCAGGGATTCGAGACCGATGGACTCCGGACGTTCGCATAGGAAGTATGCGGGAGCCATCTGATGCGGAGCTACCCTCGGCGAAGCAGCGATAGTCTGCGCCTCCGCAGGTCTCGACGCCGGACATTCTTGTGCACATAGCACAGCTTATCGCAGCATCCCAGCAGCCGACAGAAACGGTGTCGGATCGAGAATTATCCGACAGCGCTGGGTCGGTAGCCGGGGACTCGAGGCCTGCAGACTCCGGACGTTCGCATAGGAAGTGTGCGGGAGTCAACGTACACGGAGCTTCCAGCGGCAATGCATCGTAAGTCCGCTACTGCACAGGCCTCGGGAACGTACGTGCTTTCCTTAATAGCACAGTTTATCGCAGCATCCCAGCATCAACTGAATCTGTCGCATATATTTTATCCGACGATGCTGGGTCGGGACGCTCCGCGGAAGCGGGTACGGACGTCCGAAAATTTTCATCCGGTCCGACGGGATACCGAAAGGGATTCGGTGGATTTCAAGCTTTCCCTTTCGGAACAACATATGCTGCGATGCCGGATAAGAAACTGATAGCGTCGGTGGACTTAGAAATTTTTGGTTCGGTTCAGGGACATCGTCCCTCAGTTCCGACATAGTCCAATAATGTCACGCAAACTATCGAATTATTGAACGACGCTATATATATTATTATTTTATGCTTGCTATCCAAGCATTTCTGGTTTCTTGTTCGAAGAGTTATGGAGATGTCTTTCAAAAGTGTGCCTCTGTCGTCATAGTTAATGAAGAGTTAGCGGCAATATGTGCTCATGGAATATGTCTATCGCTTACGGAGTGACATTCGCTAGCTCACCCGGTGTAGCGTACATTCATCGAATGGTTCGGCTGCCGGGTTCGTCCGTTGCGGTCTAGGAAGGAGATTTGGGTGATGCGAGCACTTTAATTACTTTAGTACTCACCCAGTGACGGCAGATTGAGGACAGATCGGAGGAAGCCAACAACATAGTGGACCGCATGTTGTGGTTCAGATATTTTACATTCGGAGCATATGTCCGTTGCTCGGGACGCTCCGTTATATTGACAGTCCGAGAGACTGTCTTTAATGCTTCCTCATCCTCACAGCAGGGCACACGACCGCACATTGGCTACGTGACCTCGAGTATCCGATCAGTTTCGGCATTCAGTGATTCCACAGCGAATAGGTCGCGCCATCCGGTAGCCAAGGGACACGAGGCCTATACACTCCGTTCGCTCGCATATTGGAAGTATGCACGGGGTAACGATCTCGGAGCTTCCTGCGGCAATGCATCGTAAGACCGCTGCTCCTCAGGCCTCAGTGACGGACGTGCTATCCGAGTTAGCACAGTTGTTTCGCAGCATCCCTGCAATTGACGGTTTCTCGGTCGAATCAGGAATTATCCGACGGCGCTGGGTCGGTGCGGTCCGCGGTTGCATCAAGCTACGGACGACCGAACGCTTTATAGGGTCCGACAGGATGGCGAAAGGGATTCGAAAGATTTCGAGTTTTCCCTTTAGTAGTATCGGAAGATGCCTTTCTTATCTTCTGGCATTTCTTCCAGTGATTATTTTTCGGACTTCATTGCTGCGATCTTGGATAAGAGACTTATAGCGTCATTGGACTCGGATTTTTCGATCGGTACAGGGGCTTTGTCCCTGACTTACCGACGCAGTCCAATATTGTCATTACAACATGTGTTTTATTTTTCGACGCTATATATTTATATATATATACAAGCCTGCTACTAAGCATGATAGTTTAGTTTCTTGTCCGCGTGGCTCATTTCTGCCATTTTATCTTTTTTACATATAGTTTATTTTGGCAGAGCAGGGCATACCGAGAGTTCATATGCGTCTAGACGGTGATTAAAGACTGCATATATTCTTTTTCGCCGTTTATGTCTTTTCCAATTTCAATGTTGGGAACGACATTATGTATAGTAGACTTAACTTAGACGCTTTATTATACGTAATCCGCCTTACTGAGGCGTTATCATTACGTCTTCAAGAAAAGATTTACGGGATATTATTCTCAATGTAATTTCTTTTGAGGGCAGTAGTTTGTTCACGTATAACTCCGCCCTTCAGTGGCTGATTGGAGTTGGTTAGACGTGATGCAGCCCTAGCTACATCCACGCGTGGATAGTAGGTTAAGAACTCTCTCAGAGTCGCTTCGTTCTCGGAGGAGCTTCTCTTCGACGGCAACTTTCCGGCAATCCATGAATTGCTTGAATTATACATTCTCTTGTCTATCTAGTGTTACAAGAGATTCAGACTGGGGCAAACATTCGGTGGTTGACTCAGAGAGTGCCGCCGCAATTGCCGGACCCGAGTGTGGCTGTTATGACGGTTGCCAGTCAAACAGATTGGGATATATACTGATCCCTACGGATTCGAAGTGCCAGGGTCTTTGGGTTCCGCAGTCTTTTAGCTATCAGTTTAACTTCCGCGGAATAATGTTTTTTAGGCTTGCTTTATGTCATTGCATGAACATTATTCAGAAACGCATGCCCAAATTCCTGTCCTTTAATTCGACAGTAGTGGCGTATCTCCGGAACCAGGGAGGCACTCTTTCGTTTCCGTTATTCAATTTAATGGAAAGAATCCGTCTGTTGGTTATAGTACACCAAGTTCAGTTTTGGTCCGTCATATTCTGGGTCGTCTGATTGTTTTATCGCACTCCCGTTCTCTTACGGGTCGCTTGTTGCTGTCAGAATGGACTCTCAACAAACAAGTATTTAATCAGATTTGCTATCTATGGGAACGCCCAATGATGTTTTATTTATGACACAGCTTGCTAATCAATTGCAGACGTATGTGTTGGCTTGTCCAGATCTCTGAGCTAATACTGTTAACGCTCTATTGATCTATAGGACGGAATGATAGGATACGCGTATCCTCCGGCGCTGTTGTTTTAGCAGGTATTGCTAAGATAAACAACCACTATACATTTCTGTTGATAGCATCTCTATCTTCACAGAGATCATGAGTAATTTACTCTCTTGTCTACTGTGGATCTTAACGTGAAATCTTCCTCTATGTGAGGATCTTTTTTCACTGGGTAAATCGTGTCATCTTTATCACAACCAGCAAGGTCGCAACCTTCATGTATTCCGTTGTGTGGTCCGTATTGCATTGTATGCACTGTACTGGACGAGCTTTGGACGTGATTTCTTACTATAGGAGATCCTCTTCTTCGCTATTCTATGCGACTAAAGTGGAGGCTCTTCCGTCGTGGTGTAGGGATCATTATGTTCATATGGTTGATCCCTCCATACTACTCATTGCTATTTTTTAGTATACTTGTTTCACAAGATCTACTGCAGCCTGTGTTATTTAGGTTATAGGTTTATGTTACCTCATACCTATGCACTCTACTATAGTTTACAATTGAGTCTTTTGTCTCTTTATCTAAGTCAGTTAGTAACTTTTTGATAAATAGACTTAGAATCTTTAGATTAAATTCCTATACGGATTTTAACTTCGGTTCTTATTTAGCTAAGTAATCATTTGAGCCTCTGGAAACAGTAGTTTTCAAATTCTGACCTTTTAGACAGTAATTCTGTTGGTTTCTCTTTTACTGTAGAGTCAGTGAGTTTCATGCACTATCGATGGATGATTTTCACTTTCATAGTTTCGGAATCAATACTTCCGTTACTATTTAGGTTGGATTGTTGCATAAGTGTTAGGCTCCTATTATCCGGAACCTATTATTTTAAGGTCCTTCCATCTTCGTATGGGCATAGGCCTTTACTCTTTCCGGGTACAGTTTATGTATTTATAAACAGATATCTGTTTATTACAAGGGCGTAAGCTTCTTCTGTCTTTGATGTCTAGTAGAAGGACGTTACGCTCCATTTTATTGTTAATGGATTCTATTAACTAGCGTACTGCTTATGGTATATCATTAGCTTAGCAGTTGTGCTTAAGATTTCGGCTCATGAAGTAAGAGTTCTTCTACTTCTTGGGCTTACATTAATAGTGTTGCTATTATAGATTTTTGAAGGCTGCTCATTGCGCTCAGCCATCCATTCATGAATTTTATCTCAGAAATATCGAGTCCATTTCTGGAGGCCTCTATTGTTAGGTCTATTATCTACTGCTCAGAATGTCATTCTCTTAACAGTTGCTACTATAGTTAGGTAGGCTGTCTGTTTCGGCAGTGTCTCCGTTCGGCTGCCCTCTTCGCTCTGGGCTATTTGACCCAGGGCAAGAAAAAGGGGGGGGGGGGGAGGGTGTTCCCTTGGGTCACCTGTTTTTACTATGAAAACAAGGGGATACCTCCTCCGGAGTTAGTAATTCTGAGCTGTTATTGGGATGGTTGTTTAGTGAGAAGTTTAAGTTTATAAAATTCATTCAAGTCTTAGTTTTTAAAGTATAGCCTTTGAATATTGCATATGTCAACGGACATGATTATGCAATTCTCACACACTTTTAGAAGTATAAGAGTCTCTATTCTCTAGACTTACTTTATTATTGGCTTACTTTAAAAATTATTAGTATAAGGATTATTGGATATTAATAGAGTACATGGATGTATGAAGCTCAATTTTTGGAAGGTGTTGTATCTTTCTAATTTATCATAAATAAGAAAGATACATGTAAGGCCTATTACTTCTTTTCCCTACAGGGGATGACTCTATTTTATTTTATTGAGCGTATTCCATTTTGCTCTATGTCCTTGGCCCTCCAGCCTTTTTACTATTCAGCTATGTCTGGGTCATTGGTACAGTATAAAAATGTTAAAAAATTTATAGTAATTTATATATTTTTTATACTTACCAATGACCCAGATGGGGATGGCCCTCCCAGGAGTTGGGAACTCTTGCCTCCCCGCTGAGTACATAGCGCTTACCAGGCACTGGTTATTAGAATGATTAATGGCGCCAATTTCGGAACGTCCTTGACACTGCGCATGCGCAGTAGGGGCGAAGTGTGGAGGGCCTTTCAGGACATGTTTTCTTTAGTTTTAGATGCAAATTTTGGGGATTGGGGGGCAAAATTTGTGTTTGGCCCTATATTTTAAGAGTTAGCACCAGCTATGTCTGGGTCATTGGTAAGTATAAAAAATATATAAATTACTATAAATTTTTTAACTTTTTAGGCTTGCTTTATGTCATTGCATGAACATTATTCAGAAACGCATGCCCAAATTCCTGTCCTTTAATTCGACAGTAGTGGCGTATCTCCGGAACCAGGGAGGCACTCTTTCGTTTCCGTTATTCAATTTAATGGAAAGAATCCGTTTGTTGGTTATAGTACACCAAGTTCAGTTTTGGTCCGTCATATTCCGGGTCGTCTGATTGTTTTATCGGACTCCCGTTCTCTTACGGGTTGCTTGTTGCTGTCAGAATGGACTCTCAACAAACAAGTATTCAATCAGATTTGCTATCTATGGGAGCGCCCAATGATGATTTATTTATGACACAGCTTGCTAATCGATTGCAGACGTATGTGTTGGCTTGTCCAGATCTCTGAGCTAATATTGTTAACGCTCTATTGATCTATAGGACGGAATGATAGGATACGCGTATCCTCCGGCGCTGTTGTTTTTAGCAGGTATTGCTAAGATAAACAACCACAATACATTTCTGTTGATAGCATCTCTATCTTCACAGAGATCATGAGTAATTTACTCTCTTGTCTACTGTGGGTCTTAACGTGAAATCTTCCTCTATGTGAGGATCTTTTTCACTGGGTAAATCGTGTCATCTTTATCACAACCAGCAAGGTCGCAACCTTCATGTATTCCGTTGTGTGGTCCGTATTGCATTGTAAGCACTGTACTGGACGAGCTTTGGACGCGATTTCTTACTATAGGAGATCCTCTTCTTCGCTATTCTATGCGGCTAAAGTGGAGGCTCTTCCGTCGTGGTGTAGGGATCATTATGTTCATATTGTTGATCCCTCCATACTACTCATTGCTATTTTTTAGTATACTTGTTTCACAAGATCTACTGCAGCCTGTTATTATTTAGGTTATAGGTTTATGTTACCTCATACCTATGCACTCTACGATAGTTTACAATTGAATCTTTTGTCTCTTTATCTAAGTCAGTTAGTAACTTTTTGATAAATAGACTTAGATTCTTTAGATTAAATTCCTATACGGATTTTAACTTCGGTTCTTATTTAGCTAAGTAATCATTTGAGCCTCTGGAAACAGTAGTTTTCAAATTCTGACCTTTAGACAGTAATTCTGTTGGTTTCTCTTTTACTGTACAGTCAGTGAGTTTCATGCACGATCGATGGATGATTTTCACTTTCATAGTTTCGGAATCAATACTTCCGTTACTATTTAGGTTGGATTGTTGCATAACAGTTAGGCTCCTATTATCCGGAACCTATTATTTTAAGGTCCTTCCGTCTTCGTATGGGCATAGGCCTTTACTCTTTCCGGGTACTGTTTATGTATTTATAAACAGATATCTGTTTATTACTATGGGCGTAAGCTTCTTCTGTCTTTGATGTCTAGTAGAAGGACGTTACGCTCCATTTTATTGTTAATGGATTCTATTAACTATCGGTACTGCTTATGGTATATCATTGACTTAGCAGTTGTGCTTAAGATTTCGGCTCATGAAGTAAGAGTTCTTCTACTTCTTGGGCTTACATTAATAGTGTCGCTATTATAGATTTTTGAAGGCCGCTCATTGCGCTCAGCCATCCACATTCATGAATTTTATCTCAGAAATATCGAGTCCATTTCTGGAGGCCTCTATTGTTAGGTCTATTATCTACTGCTCAGAATGTCATTCACTTAACAGTTGCTACTATAGCTAGGTAGGCTGTCTGTTTCAGCAGTGTCTCCGTTCGGCTGCCCTCTTCGCTCTGGGCTATTTGACCCAGGGCAAGAAAAAGGGGGGGGGAGGGTGTTCCCTTGGGTCACCTGTTTTACTATGAAAACAAGGGGATACCTCCTCCGGAGTTAGTAATTCTGAGCTGTTATTGGGATGGTTGTTTAGTGAGAAGTTTAGGTTTTTAAAATTCATTCAAGTCTTAGTTTTTAAAGTATAGCTTTTGAATATTGTATATGTCAACGGACATGATTATGCAATCCTCATACACTTTTAGGAGTATAAGAGTCTCTATTCTCTAGACTTACTTTATTTATTGGCTTACTTTAAAAATTATTAGTATAAGGATTATATTGGATATTAATAGAGTACATAGATGTATGAAGCTCAATTTTGGAAGGTGTTGTATCTTTCTAATTTATCATAAATAAGAAAGATACATGTAAGGCCTATTACTTCTTTTTCCCTACAGGGGATGACTCTATTTTATTTTATTGAGCGTATTCCATTTTGCTCTATGTCCTTGGCCCTCCAGCCTTTTTACTATTCAGCTATGTCTGGGTCATTGGTACAGTATAAAAATGTTAAAAAATTTATAGTAATTTATTTATTTTTTATACTTACCAATGACCCAGACGGGGATGGCCCTCCCAGGAGTTGGGAACTCTTGCCTCCCCGCTGAGTACATAGCGCTTACCTGGCACTGGTTATTAGAATGATTAATGGCGCCAATTTCGGAACGTCCTTGACACTGCGCATGCGCAGTAGGGGCGAAGTGTGGAGGGCCTTTCAGGACATGTTTTCTTTAGTTTTAGATGCAAATTTTGGGGATTGGGGGGCAAAATTTGTGTTTGGCCCTATATTTTAAGAGTTATCACCAGCTATGTCTGGGTCATTGGTAAGTATAAAAAATATATAAATTACTATAAATTTTTTAACTTTTCTCCCAAACCACTGCTCCAAAAGCTTTCAAATTTCACATATGACATCTTTGGAAGATTGTTTCACATGTATATCGAAATCAATTCCCTAGGTCCATATTTGGGCTCTCTATGTTTCTGTGTTCTCTATGCCCAAATGTTTAAATTAGTGCAGTATGAGGAATATTCTTTAAAACTCTTCTTCAGATCTTCCAATAAGAATCTTTTGATATTTGGTATGCAGCATCCTTAGGGGGGTGAGATTCAAATTTGTTCAAGCCAAGTCCCATTGTTCATATTTAGGCTAAAAATTTGGGGACCCGTTCCGGACTTAGAAATTTTGGACCAAAATCCGGAAATTTTGTTTTTGTTTTTTTATGCATTTCGGTCAATTTTAAGACAAAAAAATTTTTTTTTTTTTTTTTTTTTTACACTGAAAATTTGGGGTCCTGGTTGGACTTAGAAAATTTTGGACCAAAATGTGGAAAGTCTTTTTTTGTTTTTATGCGTTTTGGTCAATTTTAAGACAAAAAAAATTATTTTTTTTACTGAAAATTTGGGGTCCGGGTGGGACTTCGAAAATTTTGGACCAAAATCCGGAAATTTTTTTTTTGTTTTTTTATGCGTTTCGGACAATTTTAAGCGAAAAAAAAATTTTTTTTACACTGAAAATTTGGGGTCCGTGTGGGACTTCGAAAATTTTGGACCAAAATCCGGAAATTTTTTTTTGTTTTTTATGCGTTTCGGTCAATTTTAAGGAAAAAAAAATTTATTTTTCTTACACTGAAAATTTGCTATCCGGGTGGGACTTCGAAAATTTTGGACCAAAATCCGGAAATTTTTTTTTGTTTTTTATGCGTTTCGGTCAATTTTAAGAAAAAAAAAAATTTATTTTTCTTACACTGAAAATTTGCGGTCCGGGTGGGACTTCGAAAATTTTGGACCAAAATCCGGAAATTAGTTTTTCGGTTTTTTATGCATTTTAAGAAGAAAAAAAAAACTTAGGCTGAAAATATTTTGTTTGGGGAAAAAATCTGTTTTTTATGCGTTTATCTCAATTTTCGGACGTAAAAGTGCAGGAACTGAAAATAGAAGAAAATTCCTGTGTATTGTGTGGGCAAAATCGCTTCATCTAGATGGTATATGCTTTTCTTAGGAGGGGCGTATGCAGCTTATTCAAGTCCCTGGTTTGATATTTAGATTACCATGTCAGGTGAATGCCCTCAGGCCCCCTGGGGCCTCTTGTTCACAAATCTGTCTATTGCTGCTTCAACAGGATCTTCACTTCTGTTTTCTGCAGTCTAGAGCTTGGAAAGCAGTATCTACATCTGCACTCTTTATTATTTTTGTTTTTCTTGGAAGGAGTTTTCTTCCTTCTTGACTCATTTCACTTTTAAGGCCACAGAAAGTAGATCTGTTTCTCAGGCCATTATTTGTGAAATTGCATGCGGGCGAGCGTTTTTTCATTTTATTTTTTATTTCAGTAATTATTTCTTAGCCATCAAAAGTTCTTCTTGACTCATTTCACTTTTAAGGCCACAGAAAGTAGATCTGTTTCTCAGGCCATTATTTGTGAAATTGCATGCGGGCGAGCGTTTTTTCATTTTATTTTTTATTTCAGTAATTATTTCTTAGCCATCAAAAGTTCATGTTCTTGGTTCAAGTTTTAGGCCTCATAATCTACAAAATAGCATGAGTGGTGGTGTATTTCATCCCTTGAGTGCAAGAAGGCTTTGCAATGCTTAGCATTGCAAAGCCTTCTTGCACTCAAGGGACAAATTCATCAATTTTTTTAACTTGGGTAAAATATCAGACATAAACCATTTAATTTTAATTTTTTTTTAAGTTTAAATTGGTTATAAAAAGAGAGCATGCGGCAGCCAAAAGGACCATGCAGGAGGGCCTGAGAAACAGATTTTTTTTTTATAGGCCTAAAGTATGTTAATTTATTTGTAATAACAGGAAAAATTAGTGCTGGGAAGTAGGGCTGTTGTGATTATTCAGTTAGGTGACTAACTGTTCACTATTGTAGTAGTTGACTGTTTTTGTACGCCCGTTTTGAAAAAACGGGAGTATTATGTTACGGTGTTGTCTGTCTGTCTGTCTGTCTGTCTGTCGGTCGGTCCATCGTCCGTCCGTCCATAAACAATTTTTGTGTCGCCTACTCCTCCAAAAGTTTGCATGCTACATTGTTCAAACTTTGCACACATGTTGATCAGTAAATGTCGTTGTGCATGTGACAAGTGCAGGTAATTCCAGTTTGTATTTCCAGAGTTATGTCCCCTTTTAGTACTTAAAACATTACAGTATTGTGTCGCCTACTCCATCAACATTTTACATGCTATATTGTTCAAACTTTGCACACATGGTGATCACCCGTTGCCGTTTTGCAAGTGACAAGAGCAGGTAACTCCATTTTGTATTTCCAGAGTTATGCCCCTTTCAGTACTTAAAACATTACAGTATTGTGTCACCTTCTCCTTCAACATTTTACATGCTATATTGTTCAAACTTTGCACACATGTTGATCACCAATTGCCATTGTGCATGTGACAAGAGCAGGTAACTCTGTTTTGTATTTCCAGAGTTATGCCCCCTTTTAGTACTTAAAACTTTGCACACATGGTGATCACCACGGGCATATATTGCCCCGCTAGGCGGTGCTCTTGTTATTTTTAGTCGATCATCATTCATTTTCAAAATGGTACAAGTTAGGTATAAATTGTACTGCATAATACAGTACATGAAGAGTGGATTGTAACTAAATCACCTGCAGAGTGGAGTTATCACCCAAGCTATAACTTCCAAATTGTGTACATATATACAAAACACACAAGCAATGTTTCAGCCAATGGACCTCCGGGTTTAACCCGGAGGTCCATGGACTGAAACTTTGCTTGTGTTGGTTATGTTTTGCAACAAATTTGCAATTATTGATTGGGTGGAATGTCCACTCTGTGGATGATTTAGTGATAATACACTCTCCACGTACTGTAGGTGAATGAACAGTTAGATTATAACTGTATTGTAAATGCTATTCTATAAGTACTGAATAATAGAGTAACTGTTTTGTATACACAGCACTTTAACAGGCTTTACAAAAGCCTATCATTGTTTTTTAAATTCCTTTCAGTGATTTTAAATCACATATCAGTAATTGCATGAAATCTGTGTGACAGGCTGAGTGGAATGGGACAACAAATAACAAGCTCCATTGCTTCCGACCAAATGTTAATGATAAATATAGGTCTAGTAAACTTTGTAGAAAAGACCATGTATACTGTAATATTGATAGGATGTCATATTGGTCATACACTACTTACACATTCCTTTCTGTTAGAGGGTAAGAGGGTAATGTGCTACCAGAATGTGTTCTCTGTCAATGTCCTTTGACAGTCAAGCACTTTCTGTTAGATTGTACTGATTTTACTAACATCAGATGGCAATATTATAATGTACTGTCTTAGAGAAAACTATTTTGCAGCATCAATTCTCACCAGATTCTCTTGTTTCTCAATGAAATCAACCTTTTAAATAAGTTCTTGTTAGGCCACACAAAGTAGATCTTCTGTTTCTCAGGCCATTATTTGTGAAATTGCATGCGGGCGAGCGGTTTTTTATTCTATTTTTTATTTCAGTAATTACTTCTTTGCCATCAAAAGTTCATGTTCTTGGTTCGAGTTTTAGGCCTCATAATCTACAGAATAGCATGGGTGGTGGTGCATTTCATCCCTTGAGTGCAAGAAGGCTTTGCAATGCTAAAGCATTGCAAAGCCTTCTTGCACTCAAGGGACAAGTTCATCAGTTTTTTTTAACTTGGGTAAAATATCAGACATAAACCATTAAATTTTAATTTTTTTAAGTTTAAATTGGTTATAAAAAGAGAGCATGCGGCAGCCAAAAGGACCATGCGGGAGGGCCTGAGAAACAGATGTTTTATTTTTTTAGGCCTTATTTTTATTTTTATTCTTTTCATTGCATCTCATATACAAAAAGTATTTTGTCATTTGGTTAATTTACATAGTATTCATTCAAATTTTGCTCCCATTATTCACAACTGTCAACACAATTTATTTCACTGTCATGCTAATTTTCATTTTTCATATTTTTAAACATACTTCTGATGGCATCTTTTAACCCACATAAGGCCTAAAGAAAATAAAACTCTCAGGCCCTCCCGCATGGACCTTTTGGCTGCCGCATGCTCTCTATTTATAACCAATGTAAACTTTAAAAAAATAAAAATTAAATGGTTTATGTCTGATATTTTACCCAAGTTAAAAACATTGATAAATTTGTCCATTTAGTGCAAGAAGGCTTTGCAGTGCTTTAGCATTGCAAAGCCATCTTGCTCTCAAGGGACAAAATACACCACCACCCATGCTATTCTGGGGATTATGAGGCCTAAAACATAAACCAAGAACATAAACTTTTGATGGCAAAGAAATAATTACAGATATAAAAAATAAAATAAAAAATCGCTCGCCCGCATGCAATTTTACAAATAATGGCCTGAGAAACAGAAGATCTTCTTTGTGTGGCCTAACCATTTGTTGCCACAAAATAGCTTCAGCTGCTGATGTGGCATTAAGCACCAGTAAACAAACAAATAAATAAATAAATAAATAAATAAATAAAATAAATAAATAACCAGTACTCAGGTAACTGGTAGAGTGCTAGAAGCCCATATTTGGGCTTTACTCTGACATGCAGGGCCCTTAATGTAAAGGCTTCATATTCAGTGGATATGCTTCATATTATCTTTGAAGTGAAATTATTTAGTCTCTATAGATTTGCCTTGTTACAATTTATGGGAGCGAACTTTAACAGCACTCTCCGGGATTGTAGTGGCTCAGTAGGTAGAGAGGTGCAGACTGCAAGCCGAGACGTCCTCGGTTTGAATCCCACCTGCAGCAACCACGTTGTGTCCTTCGGCAAGACACTTCATCTCCATTGCCAGCGTGGGGGCACGATGACGCCGTGTACTAAGGCGTACTGCACGTCGATGGTACGCATGTCTTCAACCAGTCTAACCCTGCCTGTGCTGCAGTGCGGAGTTACGATGTTCGGGAGCTGGCAGCTGCTCGTCGTTGTTCGGTGGTTCTCTCCGGGTACTCTGGCTTCCTCCACCCGTAAAACTGTCATGGTCATGATTAGCCATTGTGCATAAATATGTGACCTTAAACATCACTAAATAAATAAATAACAGCACTCTCCCATAAATTGTAAAAAGGAAATAAAATGTAAACAAATTTTGATGGTCAAAAATAATTTAGCACTCTTCCAGTTAAGCAGTACTAAAGAGTATCATCCAAATGATGTAACCTTTAAATAATTCACTGTTTTGGAAGTTATTGCACACTGCAGAGTAAAAAGAATCATCAGTCATATACACTCAAATGATTCCATTGGAACAATACGAACTGCAAAACTGAGAAAGTTGTTGCAAGACTCACAACAGTCATTCATTTGTAACACTAAGTTGTAACTTGTGTAGGAATGGAGGGAGGTTTATTTTTGGAATGTCTAGAAATTAGTTATAGAATTGAAATATTTGTACAAACGTTCTTCTGTTTCAAGTTTTCAGATTAGTCAGAGATATTCTGGTGTTTCCATTTTATCTCAACACGCAAGTGTACACATTCATACCTCGTCTGTTTTAAGTTTGTAAGTGTATTATGGAGAGGTTTGTTTTGTTTTTTTTTTTGGGGGGGGGGGGGGGGGGTGGGGGGGGGTTGGGAATTAATGGGAAACAACTACTAATTGATTAATGATGCCAATTAGTTTACTGCGGAAATTGCTAGTCACAGCAGCCCTTCTGCGAGGGTTAGGGAATCATGTAACTGGTTAACAATTTAGTTAGAACCACTTTGTTACCGATTAACCCTCTGATGTCAAAATGGCAGTTTCAGCAGCAAATATTGCCCATAATGCAGGTTGGTATTTAACCAAATATACCTTATTTGCCAGAGGTCAGTGAGCTCTGTGAAACAAGATATAATTGGTTAAATTCATAGTTAAACAAGAGAAAAATGGAGTGATTGGAGAAAATTTGAATGCTAAGTGGTTAACCACCCATTACTTGTGAACAAAGCATATACATACACTTGGATGTTGAACCTTGATAAAGTTGTCAGGACCAAAATGGAAAGTTTTCTTTTAGTGTATTCAGACAATGAGAAAAACTCAGAATCTAACTGATAATCTGCCCCAAGTATTTTTTGCAAGATTTGCATAGGTTACATTTATCATTTTCCCACTGCCTGTTTCCACTAATTATACAACCCCATAAAATAGATCTTCTATTTCTCAGGCCATTTTTTGTAAAATTGCATGTGGGCGGGCGGTTTTTTATTAGCTCAACTTTGGCGAAGCCAAATTTGAGCTTTTGTCATGGCCTGTTGTCCGTCTGTCCGTACGTCAACAATTGGATACGGCTCGGGCTAGAGTCTGTATTTATGAACCGATCTTTACGAAACTTCTTGGGTACCTTTGTTATGACCATGGGACGAGAACGAGTGTTTTTTGGTGCAGTCCGAAATTCAAGATGGCTGCCAGCCACCATTTTGTACCGACGATGCAGAAATCTGTTTTTTGTACAGAACTTCCATATAAAAGCTCTGATTTGAATAATTTTTTGTATGAATGTTTAGTACCATGGAATACATCACATATAATACAGATTTTTTTCTTGTGCGTAAATTGTGCAAATTAGACTAATTTTGATGTTTTTTGGTGTTACTTTTTTGGTGTTTACTGTAAGTGCAAATGCCAATACGGCTCGGGCTAGAGGCTGTATTCATGAACCGATCTTTACGAAACTTCTTGGGTACCTTTGGTATCACTGTGGGACGAGAACAAGTGTTTTTGGGTCCGGTCCGAAATTCAAGATGGCCGATGGCAGCCATTTTGTACAAAATTAGGTGCAATCAGATTTTTGCACAGAACTTCCATATGAAAGCGCTGATTTGAATAATTTTTTGTGTGCATGTTTAGTACCATGGGATACATCACATATAATACGGGTTTTTTTCTCGTGCAGAAATTATGCAAATTAGATGAACTTTGATTTTTTCAGTGCGACTTACACACAGTAAGTACACATGTCAATACGGCTCAGACTAGAGTCTGTATTTATGAACTGATTTTCATGAAATGTCTTGGGTACCTTTGTTATCACCTTGGGACGAGAACGTGTGTTTCTGGGTGCGGTCTAAAATTCAAGATGGCCACCAGCAGCCATTTTGTACCAAAATTAGTGCAATCAGTCTTTTGTACAGAACTTCTGTATGAAAGTTCTGATTTGAATAAATTTTTGTATGAATGTTTAGTAACATGGAATACATCACATATTGTAAAGGTTTTTTTTTCGTGCAGAAATTATGCAAATTAGATGAACTTTGATTTATTCAGTGCAACTTACATAATGTAAGCACACATGTCAATACGGCTCAGGGTAGAGGCTGTATTTATGAACCGATCTTCACAAAACTTCTTGGGTACCTTTGTTATCACCTTGGGACAAGAATGAGTGTTTCTGGGTACGGTCCAAAATTCAAGATGGCTGCCAGTGGCCATTTTGTACCGAAATTAGGTCCAATCAGTTTTTTGTCACACGTTCTATACAGCTCGTATTTATGAACTGATCTTCACAAAACTTCTTGGGTACCTTTGTTTTCACCTTGGGACAGGAACGAGTGTGTTTTGGGGTGCCTTTGTTATCACTGTGCTATGAGAACAAATATTTTGGGGTTCAGTCAGACCCACTCTGGGACTCCAAGATTTCTTTTCTAGTTTAGCATCTGACTGTCGCCCACCTTTACAATACTTTACCTGTACATTTGTTACAGGCAACGGTCAGTATTTATGTACAGACCGTTACAATACTTTATATGTACATTTGTTATCAGGTCATTACCTAGATGTTTGTCATTGCTGTGTCACATACCATACATGTACATGTCTTTGTCTTGACAAGTTGAGCTACAGTGTCATTGACACTTTCATTTAATTTTTTTTTTGTTATTTCCTTGCCATCAAAAGTTCATGTTCTTGGTTTGTTTTATGTTTTAGGCCTCTTAATGTACAGAATAGCATGGGTGGTGGTGTATTTTATCCCTGGAGTGCAAGAAGGCTTCGCAAGGCTAAACCATTGCAAAGCTCTTGTAGCACTTGAGGGACAGATTTATCAATTTTATTAACTTTGGGACAATATAAAAAGAGAACATACAGTAGCCAAAAGGGCCGGAGAAACTGTCTTTTACAAAAGCCTAATACAAAAGATTTACATACTTCTGTCATGAATGATCAGTTAATTAGTAGTGAAAATTTAAACTGGAAAGAGCTTGTAATCCTTCTGGTACAGGTTAACCCTTTACCCAATGTAACGGCCAAAACTGGCCAGCACTATTCGCCAGAAATCACCATTCGACTTTCAGTATCTTTTCAATTTTTATCTAAAAAATATAGCTTTTTACCCCTCATTGGAACAAACTCATTGAGCTCATTCCAATGAGAGGGCATAAGCTATGTTTTTGATGCAAAAGATGAAAAAATTGAGTTAAGAATTTTGCAAGTGTTGTCAGCCTTTCTTGTTAGGTAAAGAGTTAATTCATTTTTTCAGTACTATAAACAATTTTAATACTTTGATGTATTTTCAGGCATTTTCCAAGACATATAAAATCACACAAATCACATGACACGTTGTTGCTGTGTCCTTCATGTCATCAGATAAGTACAAATCATGATGCTGTTTTGAGACAGGAATTGGTAGAGAGATGTAATGCACCAATGGCATCTGGTAAAGGAGCTAAACAATTCGTTGACAGTGATTTACAGAAGGTTTTGTTTGCTGCTAGGTTAGTAACAGGCCATAGATACCTAGAGGTTATTACAGTGGAACCATCTTAACTGAATACAGTAGACCCTGTCTTGAGAGACCACCCTTTGGGCCACACAAAAGTGATCTCTCAAGACAGGTGGTCTCTCATAACAGGTTTCAGGTTTCCTGAAAATTCAAATGGAGAAATGGAGAAGAATGGATTTTTGTAATTACTTTGTAGTTGTTCTTTTTTATGAAGTTTTTGTAACAAATTGAAATGGACTGTTATAAAAATTATAAAAATAAATTAGTGTTGAAAATCTTCATTGAAGATTTTCAACACTAATTTATTTTTATAATTTTTATAACAGTCCATTTCAATTTGTTACAAAAAGATTTTCAACGCAAATTTATTTTTATTCCTATCTGTCACATTTCAGGTATGTATGAAATTGTTTATTCAGCAATAATCCTAATCTTTTCTCACGGGTCTTATAAAAACATCTCAATCTTTAATGAGAGACCGCCCTTTTGAAGACTGAGACCATGACTGAGACCATGACAAAAACTTTTTACCTGTTCTGGAATTGGAAAATCCATTGTGGTTATACTAACATAATTAAAAGTATTAAAAAAGAACTACAAAGTAATTACAAAAATCTATTCTTCTCCATTTCCGAATTTTGTGGTTGGTTATTCACTGACTTGAGAAAACCTGAAACCAGTTATGAGAGACCACCTGTCTTGAGAGACCACTTTTGTGTGGCCCAAAGGGCGGCCTCTCAAGACAGGTTCTACTGTATGTCAAACATTCACCAAATTTACAGATTAGGTACCCCTATGGGAGAGAAAGAATCGTATATGTTATTATTATTACAGTACAAATTTGACCTGTTAATTACATATATGTTATAGAGCAAACGTCTGTTAATTGAAATAAAAATATATATATTGTAATGTGGTGAGAAATTACTCTGATAACAACCAATTTCCCCTTATTATGCCCCCGACCTCCGAAGGAGGATTTGGAGGTGTCTAGTGAAGATCTCCTCGTCCATCTGTCTTGTCTTTCTGTCTATCCATACAAACATTTTGATTGTAATTTCAAAGCCATCAGTTGGATTTGGATCTCCTTTGGTACGTTGATAGACCCGCATGGGGGAACGGATATGCACAAGAAACGGGTTCAGTCCAATAATATTTTTATACTATAACCCAATGGCCCTGACTTAGCTGGTGCTAACTCAAAGTTATCAAGGGCCAAACACAAATTTTGAACTCCCCAATCCCCAAAATTTGCTTGCAAAACCGAAAATTAAAAGTCCTATCTGGACCACCATACTTTTACTCTCCGCACATGCGCAGTTGCCAGGCAGTGACCGAAATTAACGCCAACATCATTCTTTGTTTGGCCCTAAAGTCATTAACAATGAAATGACATCTGTGTTTTTAAATCTCCTTTTTTGAGGATGCCAGACACAAATCAATGCAAGAATTGGTTGATCCAAGGCTGTTATTGGATGATGGAAGTGTTCAACGGTGGTTTTTGATGTCTAGGGCTGTAACTTTATAATAATTATAAATTTATTTCATGTTTCCCAATTTTGAGACATACACCTGACGTCATCATTTTTGTTAATGATTATTCCACTGTTTGTTAAGTATTCTTTCTCTATCCTTCCATGAACCCTTCCTGTTAAACTCTTAAGCTTTTTGACTAATTTTTATTGAATTTTTTTATTTAATTTCTTCGGAGTTTAACATTTATTACAGAATATTATTCTGTTTTTCCCCACGGTTACGTCCTCACCCTAGGGGTGTTAGGTGGTTTAGTCTTGCATCTTCTATCCGATGTATCGTTTCTTCTTCTTATGAAGATCTAGCTTTGCATCTGGTAGCATTAAATTGTTTTCTGACTTTGGGCCTTTTTGTGTGCCTGATGTCTTGTTTACATTGACGTTGTTTACATTGACAACGTCCTCATATATAGGTAGTTTTTAGCTCACCTGACTAAAAGTCAGGATGAGCTTTTCTTATCACTTTTCGTCCGTCCATCCGTCTTCCTGCGTGAAGGTGGTGTTTGAGCCTCTTTCTCCTAAACCACTGGCCACATTTTAATTAAATTTCATGTAAGTAGTGGTTATATAGGGGCATTTTGATTTTTATGCAAATTAGGTTTCGGCATATATTGACCAGAGGGGTGTGGAAAAAATGGCCAATTTTTTTGAAAATCTTCTTCTAATGAACCACCAGTAGCAGAGACTTGATATATGGTATACAGAGTCCTTTTGAGGTTTAGAATCAAGTTTGTTCAAGAGAAGTTTGTCGGGCATTATTTGCCTTCGTTATGGGAGGGGCAAAAATTTTGGCCACGCCTAAAATTTCTATTTTCCGAACCGTGAGGTCGATTTGAACCAAATTTGATATGAGATGATAATGGGTCATAAGTAGTTGATTGATGGAAAAATTTTTTTTCTCATTGCCCCGTGGGAACCTCGGGAGCTAAAAATGCCATATCTCCAAAACTACATGGCACAGAGAATTCTTATTTTGTATAAAGCTTACTTTTATCCAGTAGAATAGAATGGTTAAAAAAATCCCTATCAGTTTGATCACAAGGTACTTTTTTCAGACTTTGAAAAAGTGCTGAGTCAGCACTTTTTAACACTGTAGGCAATGGAAAAAACATTAAAAAATCTTCTTCTCCAGATCCAGCAGGCAGAATCTTTTGATATTTGGTATGCAACATTGTAGGGTGGATCTGATTCAAGTTTGTTCAAATCGTCCCCCTGGGTTCATATTTGGGCTCAGTATAGGAGCCCGATTTCGAACTTAGTGCATTTCAGGCAAATTTCTTCAAAAATCATCTTCTCCAGATCCAGCAGGCAGAATCTTTTGATATTTGGTATGCAACATTGTGGGGTGGATCTGATTCAAGTTTGTTCAAATCGGCCCCCCTGGATTCATATTTGGACTCACTATAGAAGCCTGAATTTGAACTTAGTGCATTTCAGGCAAATTTCTTAAAAAATCTTCTTCTCCAGATCCAGCAGGCAGAATCTTTTGATGTGGGGTATGCACCATGCTTAGTGGGGTGAGATTCAAGTTTGTTCAAGCCAAGTCCCTGGGTTCATATTTGGGCTCACTGTGGTTGCCCGAATTATAACTTAGTTCAAAATGAGGAATTTTCTTTAAAAATCTTCTTCAGATCCAGCAGTCGGAATGTTTTGATATTTGGTGTGCAGCATCCTTAGGGGGGTGAGATTCAAGTTTGTTAAAGCCAAGTTCCTGGGTTCATATTTGGGCTCCCTGTGGGATCCCGAATTATAACTTAGTTCAATATGAAGAATATTCTTGAAAAATCTTCTTTTTTTTAGATCCACTGGTCAGAATCTTTGGATATTTGGTATAAGCTTTTCTTAGGAGGAGCAGATGCAACTTGTTGAAATCAATTCTCTGGGTTGATATTTAGGCTACCCTGTCAGGTGAGCGTCCTCAGGCCCCCTGGGGCCTCTTGTTTTATATTCTATTACTGTAGAATTACTGTAGGATGCATGGATTATTATTCTGGTAGTGTAGCTCAAAAAACAAAATTTGAATTTTGTCCACACTTAGGCTCTTTTGGGATGCCTTTGGGCTCTTAATGTACCTTTTGGGAACTTAGGCGTTTTTTTAAAAAAAAGAATTTTTCCAAAAAATATTTTGAATTTAATTTTGATTGCTATTAATCATGTATCTTACTTATATATATTTTGTTGTGGAGTTTGGAGGTCTGATATTGACTTTAGTCGATGCACTCCTGCAGACTCTTGTGTTCACTGGAATGACTAATGTTGGAGACGGGTGTCGCAGTACGTTGCTGGCAGTGAGGTTCTGAGGGCAGGCCTCTCACCGCATTATAATTCATTTTGTCAGTTTCTATTTCAGAGGAACATGAACATGGTGATGATATTCTGATACCCATCCAAGTGTGCTACCGCCGTCGTGGTCCGTTGAACATATAGAGCTAGCTGCAGTGCTCAAGATTTCAAACGTTAGGACCTTTGTTAAGGGTTTTAATCTCTTACAAGCAGCTAGCTCGACCGGTGAAGCGGTACTCAGTCCGTGGGTACCGTGATGCCTGGTAAGTCTGTTGAGGTCTAAGAAGTGGATTGGGTAGAGCAGGCACTTTAATATAAATAGCTCACCCAGCAACGATGGAAATAGGGAGGAAGTCAACAAGTCTCTTGTACTCAGCGAGGTCTATAGACCGTGAGCGGGAGAGGCCCCTCTCTAACCTAACAGACATTTGGGGCCAAATGTTGTTATGAGAAACTTGCACGAGCGGGAGCATATGTCCGCCCTCCACTTGGGATGCTCTGTTTAGTCTGCAGCCGGGGTTGGCTTCAGTCACGGCTTCCTCTGCTACGTTTCACAAGCTGAAATGAAGTTTTCTGGTTGGAAACTTGCATGAGACGGAGCAGCATACGTCTGCCCACCGCTCGGGACGCTCCGTCTAGTCTGCAGCTGGGGTCGGCTTCAGTCTCATCTTCCTCTGCTATGTTATTAAAGCACACACAACTGCATCCTAGCTATCCAACTTTGGATATCCAGCCTGATGCACGAAGAAGGAACTACTCTTCGCCCATGAAGTCGGATCATCCGGTAGCTAGGGAGACGAGGCCCCGATCATTGGGACGATCGGAGAAGAGATCCATCCTCGACACACCGTCCAAGGAGCAGCAAGTGGCTAGGAAACAGAAGACCGCTGCTCCTGAGGCCTCGATGATGGACTCACAGTCGCAGATTGCGCAGCTGATCGCAGCATCCCAGCAAGTGCAGATGCAGCCTCCCTCAGACTTAGAACCTGAGCTGTTGGACGGTGCTGGGTGAAGATGCATTGGACAGAGATTCGCAACTGATTCTCTCGGATGGTGAAAGGGATAAGGAAGAGGATTACCCTTCCCTTCCAGAACAGCACAGGGTTGCGATGCATTTCATCCATCAATACTACCCTGATTTTGTTCCAACGAATCAGAATGCTGTGACAACAAGGAAGAAACCGCTGGCGTTGTTGGATACAGACTTTATCCGGACAAAAGAGGAAGTCCTTTCATTTTTCGTCCAGTCTAGGCAAGTGTCTCAGGCCTTCGGTCGTATAGACGATGCCGTATTTAACCTCTCAAGTGCGAGAAGGAAAGGCGGTTTCTTAGCTACATCTTCCATAAACACACCATTTCATGGACTATGTTCATTTAAAAATGGTTGGAAAAGATGTTCAGAGAGCTCCACTGCATTTTAATGAGCAGCTCGGGGATCTAGATGTAGTCTTACCTGCATCATTCACTATTCGCTCAGACGCAATTACAACGGCAATTTCATCAAGTAGAGCGAATTTGGAAGTAATATCTTACGCAGATCACCTTACCAGAGCTATGGCGCAACATCTCAACAGGAAGGAATTTGGGGACGTTTGTACCTCTCTTAGAGTTCTTTCCAGGGCAATTTGTATACCACGTATACCTTGGCCCTTACAGTGGCTAATCTGGAGTTAATCAGACGTGATGCTACCCTTGCGTCATCGTCACTGATAAGATGACAAGGTGAAAAGTTCTCTCCGAGTCGCTCCGGTCTCCGGACATACTATTTTGGATGACAAGCTTTCGTCAGCCTGTGATCAGGCTATTTAGAAAGCATCAAGTGATCTGCTATTGAAGTCGGCGTTTCATCAACCCGCTTCAGCAGACGAGTAAAGGAGGACGTTCCAGATCTAAACGTCAAAAGGGAACTCCTCACGAGTGTACAAGAAGCCCTCTTACAATTACTCTGGAGGTCGTCAATTTAACGACTCGGGAAAGGGGTGTAGGTCTGATCGGGACTAACGGTCAGACCCCCCCAAGGCCAACGGGATGAGGTTCTTCACAGGGAGGACATAGTTTCTCCTCCCGTAAGCCTTGCATGTCATTACATGTGTTGACCTCTGTTGCTTGCCCGTTGGCAGAAGGGTATCATCTTCGTGAAAAACTGGACAGCAGTCACGGAAGATCAGTGGGTGAGAAGTGTAGTCTATGGCTATCATTCCGAGCGGCACCCCCCCCCCCCTCCCCACTAACAAGATGTCTGTGTTGGTCAGATCTTCCTTCAGATCCTTTCAAAAGCGGAGGTACAGGCTCTATATTAAAGGAAGCAATAGAGGTCGCCGAGAATCAGGATTCTCAGGGTTTTTACAGTCACCTGTTCCTTGAACTGAAGCCAGTCAGCTTGTTCTGACCAGTAATAGACTTGAGCTGGAAAAATTTCTATATGGGGACCATTCGGTCGGTAAGAGCGAGCATTCGAGTGAGTGACTATGCAGCAAGCATAGATCTAAAGGATGCATACTTTCATGTCCTGGTACATCCGGTATTCAGAAAGTACCTGCGGTTCGCCATTCAAGGGAATGTGTATCAGTTCAGAGCAATGTGCTTTGGTCTGAACCTGGCTCCCTGGGCTTTCACTCTTATAATGAACTCGGTAATGTCATACTTCCGAGCTCATTCGTCTGCGGTAACGTCAGCTTACTTGGACAACATTCTTCAGAGATACAGCAACAGAATTATTCTTCAGAACGATGTTCAGAGTCTGCCTCCTCTGTTCCGACGTCTCGGTTTCATCGTTAACGAGAAAAAGTCGGATATAGCTCTGTCCAAGTCATTCACTCAATTGGGAATGAGCTTCGAGACTCAACAATCTGGTTCATCAGCCGTTACCCAGAGCAAAATTTGTCAGTTGTTATGCTCGCTTTTGTCTACACTCAGATGCATTAACGGCGAAGGAATTCATGTGACTGATGGGGCTATGCAGAGTGGCTTCGGATCTTATTCCGATGAGCCTCCTGCACACTTGTCTCCTCTAGATATTCTTTACTTAGAACTGGAGTGTGAAGATGCATTCACTCAAAACCAGTATTGTTTTAACGGACCTAGTAAAACAGGGGTTCAGATTTGGGCAGATATTCAGTGGTTAACTCAGGGAGTTCTGCTGCAACTGCCGGATCCGGCTTTCACGATTATGACGGTTGCGAGTCAGATGGGTTGGGACGCGACTCTAAGTCCCGCAGACTTGAGGTGTCAGGTTCTTTGGGACCCTCAGTTCCTAGAGAAGCACATAAACATCAAGAGATGATGTTAATTTGGTTAGTGCTACAACATTGGATTCACATAATAGAGGACGTCCATGTTCAAATTTTGTCGGACAATTCGAGAGTAGTAGCTTACATCAGGAACCAAGGCGACACTCATTCAATGCCATTATGCGAATTAACGTAGAAGATTCTCCTATACGTCATGAATCATCATGTTCATCTTCTGTCCGTCATATGCCGGGTCATCTGAATGTACTAGCAGACTCGCTCTTTCGGGAAGGTAACCTGTTGCCATTGGACCAGACTCCGTACAAGCGAATATTCAGGCAGATTTGCTACCAGTATGATCGTTCCATGATAGATCTGTTTGCGACACACCGGAACAATCAGTTACCGATGTTTGTGTCGTCATGCCAAGATCATCGAGGGTATGCAGTAGACGCTCTGTTGATCTCATGGAACGGAATAATAGGATATGCATATCCTCCATCTCCGTTGATTTAGCAGATTCTGTTTAGTTCAAACAGTCTCGTTGTGAAATCCCGATAGTAGCATCTCTATAGTCACAGAAACCTTGGATCAGTCTTCTGAGGTGTCTGTTATGGGACGTTCTCCAGAAGCTTCCTCCATGAGAAGACCTTCTTTATCAGGGGAAGTATTTGCTCTTTACGTCCTTCTCTGCCCTTAGTGGCATTATGGAGTCAATCAGACATGAGGGAGCCTTGCGGTTCCTAAACTATTTGATAATGAACACAAGAACGATTCAAGTAATGTGGGTGAAGGGGGATTCATTATGATTTCGAATCCCCCCCCACCCCCACACCACCAATGTGTTAAGAGGTGATTACCGGACAAGACGTAGTTTTCTTCCCGTAAGCCTTGTATGCATTTAAGTACATACATCCATTTCATGACTTCTCGATTGGCGGCTGGGTCGTATTCTATGGCGACCTCATGGGCACATCCACTTTCTAGTTGGTTGGTTTCCTGTGGTTGTTCATCTATATGTCATATAAGAGCATATGATTCATCGTCAATAAATTGCTATCCTTGGGGTACCTGGGAGGCTGTCTAGTAAGTTAACTGGTATTCAGATGATTACATGTGGGATATCAATGCTCATGACGCATTATTTATGTTATGGATCTTAGAAACTATGAATTATTTTAAGGGCGGTCCATGGCGAGTCTGTTAATCATAGCTCGATCCATTTCTAGGTCCAAGTTTCTGTTAATGGTGGTACCCAATCGAATACATCTTGTCTTACACTCTCGTATATTCACACGTTTCCAGGAAAATAGATATCGGATAGAACACGTCTGGGAGTGTTATTTACTGGAATTTATTGTACACCTGAATGGGGTCGCCTGTGGGTTACCTTGGAAGTGTGTTTACTCTCCAGAGATCGTCCATTGTGATTCTATTGGACATGTGTATGTTATTGATTGTATCACCGGTTTTTGGCCTATCTGCATATGCAGACTCCGGTATACGTTACAAGCGGGCGATATTAATTACCGGGATCACCGCTATAGCCTTAGCTTCTGAAGTGGCGGGCACCAATTTATTAATAATAATTAATACCTGGTTGTCTATTCGACAAATATTTATATTGTTATTTGGTACCGCTTTTACTGATTCCAGAGTGCTTCCCTCTACTTTTTTGAAGATTCCTTCAAAAAAGGGGGGTGGGTGATTTTTTTACCACTCCTCCGGCTTGATAAGTATGTAACTATGAGTGAAGCTGTTTTGTCTGTAGATTATATCCTGGATACAGCTTGTGCTTTTTTGTATATGGCGTATGTTTGTGGGGGATAGCCTCTCATTCTCAAATACGCCATCCTAATTTCTGGGGCTTAGTCTGGACTAGCCTTCAATAATAGGGAACTTGTTACATCCAATTAGCATAGTCTTCATGCTAAGAATATGGAAGTATTTGAATTTGGCTCCTTATTGATATGTCTTCTCTATTACTGTACAGAGAGACATACCTGTAATTCCTTTTAAATTTAATTTCCTTTCACCTTGGATTACAGGCTATGGAACTATGTTGGTCTACTAATTCTGAAGTCCTGGGCCCTCCGCCTTTTTAGCTCACCTGAGCGAAGCTCAAGGGGAGCTTTACTAATCACTTTCTGTCCGTCGTCCGTAGTCCGTCGTCCGGCGTCCATCGTCCGTCGTCCGTCGTCGTCCGTCCGGCGTTAACTTTACATTATCGACTTCTCCTCCTAAACCACTAGCCCAATTTTATTCAAATGTTGGCTAAATGTTTATTACCTAATGCCAATTCAGGTTTGTTCAAATGAAGTTGCCCCTCCTCCTGGGTGGTGCCACACCCCCAAGGGGCACCAAAATCTTTGTAAATCTTCTTCTCATGAACCAGCAGTAGCAGAGACTTGATATTTGGTGTGCAGCTTCCTTTTGAGGTGTAGACTCAGATTTGTTCAAGAGAAGTTTGTGGGGCTATACTTGGCGTTGTTATGAGAGGGGCAAAATTTTTTGCCCCGCCCAAAATTTCTATTTTCCAAACCGAGAGGCTGATTTGAACCAAATTTTATGTGAGGGCTTATTGGGTCATGAGTACTTGATTTATGCAAAAAAAAATTTTCCCGCAGCCCCGTGGGAACCGCAGGAGCTAAAAATAGAAAAAATTTAAAACGCCCATATCTCCAAAACTGCACGGCACTGAGAATTTTTATTTGGTGTGCAGCTTCCTTAGGACCAACAGAAAGGATTGGTAAAAAAAAATTGCCATCGGTTTTATCATAGGGTACAGTTTCGGGACTTTGAAAAAGTGCTGAGTCAGCACTTTTTAACACTGTAGGCAATGGGAAAAACATTAAAAAATCTTCTTCTCCAGATCCAGCAGGCAGAATCTTTTGATATTTGGTATGCAACATTGTAGGGTGGATCTGATTCAAGTTTGTTCAAATCGGCTCCCTAGATTCATATTAGGGCTCACTATAGGAGCTCGAATTCGAATTTAGTTCATTTCAGGCAAATTTCTTCAAAAATCTTCTTCTCCAGATCCAGCAGGCAGAATCTTTTGATATTTGGTACGCAATGTTGCGGGGTAGATCTGATTCAAGTTTGTTCAAATCGGCCCCCTGGATACATATTTGGGCTTACTATAGAAGCCCGAATTCGAACTTAGTGCATTTCAGGCAAATTTCTTAAAAAATCTTCTTCTCCAGATTCAGCAGGCAGAATCTTTTCATATTTGGTAAGCAACATTGTGGGGTGGATCTGATTCAAGATTGTTCAAATCGGCCCCCTGGGTTAATATTTGGGCTCAGTATAGGAGCCCGATTTCGAACTTAGTGCATTTCAGGCAAATTTCTTAAAAAATCTTCTTCTCCAGATCCAGCAGGCAGAATCTTTTGATATTTGGTATGCAATGTTGTAGGGTGGATCTGATTCAAGTTTGTTCAAATCGGCCCCCTGGGTTCATATTTGGGCTCAGTATAGGAGCCCGATTTCGAACTTAGTGCATTTAGGCAAATTTCTTAAAAAATCTTCTTCTCCAGATCCAGAAGGCAGAATCTTTTGATATTTGGTATGCAACATTGTGGGGTGGATCTGATTCAAGTGTGTTCAAATCGGCTTCCTAGATTCATATTTGGGCTCACTATAGAAGCTCGAATTGGAACTTAGTGCATTTCATGCAAATTTCTTAAAAAATCTTCTCCAGATCCAGCAGGCAGAATATTTTCATATTTGGTAAGCAACATTGTGGGGTGGATCTGATTCAAGTTTGTTCAAATCGGCCCCCTGGGTTTATATTTGGGCTCAGTATAGGAGCCCAAATTTGAACTTAGTGCATTTCAAGCAAATTTATTAAAAAATCTTCTTCTCCAGATCCAGCAGGCAGAATCTTTTGATATTTGGTATGCAACATTGTGGGGTGGATCTGATTCAAGTTTGTTCAAATCGGCTTCCTAGATTCATATTTGGGCTCGCTATAGAAGCTCGAATTCGAACTTAGTGCATTTCAGGCAAATTTCTTAAAAAATCATCTTCTCCAGATCCAGCAGGCAGAATCTTTTGATATTTGGTATGCAACATTGCAGGGTGGATCTGATTCAAGTTTGTTCAAATCGGCCCCCTGGATTCATATTTTGGGCTCACTATAGAAGCTCGAATTCAAACTTAGTGCATTTTGGGCAAATTTCTTCAAAAATCTTCTTCTCCAGATCCAGCAGGCAGAATCTTTTGATATTTGGTATGCAACATTGCGGGGTGGATCTGATTCAAGTTTGTTCAAATCGGCCCCCTGGATTCATATTTGGGCTTAATATAGAAGCCCGAATTCGCACTTAGTGCATTTCAGGCAAATTTCTTCAAAAATCTTCTTCTCCAGATCCAGCAGGCAGAATCTTTTGATATTTGGTATGCAACATTGCGGGGTGGATCTGATTCAAGTTTGTTCAAATCGGCCCCCTGGATTCATATTTGGGCTTAATATAGAAGCCCGAATTCGCACTTAGTGCATTTCGGGCAAATTTATTAAAAAATCTTCTTCTCCAGATCCAGCAGGCAGAATCTTTTGATATTTGGTATGCAACATTGTGGGGTGGATCTGATTCAAGTTTGTTCAAATCGGCTTCCTAGTTTCATATTTGGGCTCAGTATAGAAGCTCGAATTCGAACTTAGTGCATTTCAGGCAAATTTCTTAAAAAATCTTCTTCTCCAGATCCAGCTTCAGAATCTTTTCATATTTGGTAAGCAACATTGTGGGGTGGATCTGATTCAAGTTTGTTCAAATCGGCCCCCTGGGTTTATATTTGGGCTCCGTATAGGAGCCCAAATTTTAACTTAGTGCATTTCAGGCATATTTCTTAAAAAATCTTCTTCTCCAGATCCAGCAGGCAGAATCTTTTGATATTTGGTATGCAACATTGTAGGGTGGATCTGATTGTGATTCATGAACGTATTTATTTGTAAAGTTGATAGAATCTTAGACAAAATTTGCAGAAAAGATCTACTATAGAAGGGGTGGTATCCAGGGTGAACCGTTTACCCAAATCTAGCAGTACTAATGCATTATTCACACAAATCTTCGTTCAAATTTTATGACCCCTCATTGGAACACACGCATTCAGCTCATTCCAACAAAGGTCATATGCCATGTTTTCGAGACAAAGGAATAAAAATTTTAGTTATTCATGAAATTTTTAGGCAACTGTTGTCTGTTATTCACATTGCTTCATGAAATTTCAGTACTTTTAGAAGTTACCTCAGTAATCAAGGGTTAATTCCCCTTAATTAAATGTCGCCTCTAAAAAACAACCACTTTGCATATCTTACCTTTTTACCAGCATAACTGCCAAAACTTGTCAGCATTCTTCGCAAAAATCGCTATTCAAATTTTAATTTTTGTCTCTTAAACATACATGTACTTATCGCTTGTAAATACCCCATTGGAATGAGCTTTTTGAGCTCATTCCAATAAGAGGTCGCACACCATGCTTTTTGAGTCAAAAAAGCAATTTTTTTAGTTATTCCAGAATTTCGTACGTAAAACACAGCTTTATGACTTCACATTAAAATGAGCTCTCTAAGCTTGTTCCAATCAACATTCACGCACTATGTCTTTCACACAAAAAATAAAATTTTCCATTTATTCAGGAACACTCTTACCCCCCCCCCTCCCCACACACACACACAAACACACACACACACACACAAACACAGACACACACATCTAAAAGTTCGTCAGCAAAAAAACAGTTACTTCAATTTTTAAATGCATTATAGGAACAACTTGCCTAATCAAATTTAAATACTTTTGCATCATTCTGTATCTAGAACAAACCATTTACCATATCTTTACGCAAAATTCTCCAGCATCATTCACAAAAAAACACCATTATTTATATATTCACATTTCTGTCTCAAAAATATACCTGATCTTCCCATACCCCTATTGGAATAAGCTGTTTGAGCTTGTTCCAATGATGATAAAAAAAAATAAAATTTGTGAAAATTTTTGTTTTCTTGCATGCAAATATATACATTTAGCACATGGAAGATATCCACAGTTGGGGAGAGATGTCCAAGGCTATCTCTTCACATTCCTTGTTTGTGCTTCATGCTAAACCAGTTTGTCTGCAGAGATAAATTTGCTTTATTAAAAATCATTGGAGATTGGCCACACACCAATGATTTTAAATAAAACTAATTTTAGGTAACAAATGTTGAACTTCAAACAAAATCTATCACTCAACCAGTTAATGTTGATGAGGCATGACATGGTGAAGGTGACCTAAAATACTTCTTAGAGTCACTTTGTCAGGTGAGCGATTAAGGCCACGTGGGGCCTCTTGTTACAATTCAGCTTAGTCTGGGCCATTTGGGTTATAGTATAAAAATATTATAAATTTAAAGTAATTTGCATATTTTTTATACTTACCAATGGCCCAGACGGGTATGGCCCTCCCATGAGTGAGCACTCATTCCTCCCCGCTGAGTTATTATGTAGTACTCTTGTCTACAAAGAATGATGTTGGTGCTAATTTCGGTCACTTCCTGGCAACTGTGCATGCGCGGAGAGTAAAAGTATGGAGGATCAGATAGGACTTTTAATTTTAGGTTTTTCAAGCAAATTTTGGGGATTGGGGGGTTCAAAATTTGTGTTTGGCCCTTGATAACTTTGAGTTAGTACCAGCTAAGTCTGGGCCATTGGTAAGTATAAAAAATATACAAATTACTTTAAATTTATAATTTTCCCCAGAGTTATGACCCTTTTTCATTCTTTTGACATTGAAAATTTTTCTGTCCCACAATACCTTTAAGGCTACTTCAAAAATGCCTATGGTAGGGTCCTGCGAATATTCGAGATTCGATTCGATATCGATACCATATGTATGCTTCGAGATCGATCCCGAATCAGTCCCAGGATTCGATTTTTTCGAATCTCTCGTACTAACTTCAATTTGTTACATTTCCAACAAAAATAGGATAAAACTGTCATTAGAAAATTCATTCATGTAGGCTCAATTCCTATTTATTTGAGTAATTGACAATGTTTAATTGTTAGGTAAGGTGTGAATTTGGCCCAGAACATTATCCATAGTTTTGGTTTTTGAAGGCTTAACTTGTTACTATTCACGTTCTTAAGAACAAGTTATTTCTTAAGAATGTGAATAGTAACAAGTTAAGCCTTCAAAAACTAAAACTATGGACAATAGGCCTAGCTGTTTCAGCGACGGTGCTACAGAGAATATTTAGTTATTGGTGTTTAAGGTGTTCACTCCGTCGCGTAAGGGTCATCACAGTTTTCCGTAACTTTGATGCAATATGAAATAACTTGTCTTTTAAGATTCGATTCGGGATTCGATTCGATGTCGATATCAGAGACACGATTTGATTCGAGATTCGATTCGAAAAGAAATTTGTGATTCGCAGATCCCTAGCCTACGGGTTTGCGGCAGTGGCCCACACTTTGTATAGCCCTTATTTACAGTCCTATTTGGCCTCAGTGCATTCAACACAGGCATTTAATTTATTCTATCTTGTTTGACAGAGCTCCATGAGTTCTGTCAAACAAGATATTAGAAGAGAGTAAATGTTCAGTTTATCTCTAGAATATAGGAAAGTGACCCCATCCCTGTCAATTGATCACTCCTGTTAATTGAATAAATTTCATTTTCAAAGTGGCTATTCAATTAACAGGGTTCCATAGTGTATTTCATGTGCTTATGCCATTGACTGAATGACCATTGCATGAGAAAGCATGCATGTGTGATAGTTCTCCACAAACTGTCTAGAAACGTAAATTGTTCATGAGGTAGGGTTAACAATGCCCTCAAGGGATTCTTTACAGGTGTAGTGAAGTGCAAGCACTGTCATGTACCTTAAATTCAAAAGCATGTATTTATTGATAGATCCACCATTCTCAATTCACTTTATGACATATTAAATTAAAGGCTCAAATTTGCAGTAAAAGATATGGTAAATGGCTTGGTGTTGGAAACTTTTATACTAATCACATTGTTATTCTGTAAACCAATATTTCTCGCAAATTTTCAAGGTCACCCTACCAATAATTGAGACATCCATTTAAGACGGGAGCACAGTGGCTCATTGGTTACGGCATTGGACTTAAAACCAAAAAGTCCAGGGTTCGATCCCCACCTGGGGCACCTGCATTGTGACCTTGGGCAAGGCACTTTTTCCTGACTGCCTGATTACCCACATGGGTGCATGGTGGAGCTGTGTACTAAGGCGTACTGCACAGCGATGGCGAACTTGTCTTCAACCATTACTAACCCTGCTTGTGTGGAGTTGGGGAGTCTGACAATTGCTCGGTGGTCCTCTCTGTGTACTCTGGCTTCCTCCACCCACAAAACTGTCTGATATGAGTAGTGTTCAACCGATGATCGGAACCGGCCACCACAATCGGCCGATTATGGGCAATTGGATGACAACGGCAATGGCTCCTGGAACATCGGTTCAACCAATTGTTGCCAAGCAATTTGTGATTTTTCTGAATCGCATTTTATTATCTTCTGCAATTGTTCAATTGTTAATGTAAAATGATGTTGATGATACCATTCAGTAAAGTTGAGAAACAACCACAATGTGTATTCCTAATCTCTCCAGAAGCCCCTTTACAGGATTTTTGTGTTAAACGAATGTAAAGCTTACAACTGAGCACACTTGCAGCAATCACCAGTTCATTCCAGAAAAGTGAAGGATGCACTCCATTGACTCAGGTTGCAGTAAAATTACCAGTCGCGTGCACTTGGGCGGTAAACGTGGCTCTGAGAGCCACGTTTACCGCCCAAGTGTGTGCGACTGGTAATTTTACTGGGACCCCAGTCAACGAAGTTTAACACTTTGAAAAATGTTCAGTTTAATGTAGTTCTTTCGAGCCTCGACTTGCCTTGTAGTGCATGGTATTACAATCGGAATCGGCATCAGAATCGGCCGATTGTGGGCTCAAATAACCGGTAATCGGTCAGCGACCATTTTTGGTAATCGGTTGGACACTAGATATGAGGTGACCCAGTCTGTCGAGGTGTTGTTAAGCCCTAATTAAATAAAAAATAATCCATGTAAGACACCTACAGACACTAAACAATACAAGATCTGCCTTACTGGTGTAATATAACTCAGAATTAAATGCCTGAGGGTCCAGGTCCATAATTATAGTCAATTTGCTAAAACTTGACTAGACTTGAAACATAGCTGATGAAAAAAATCACTGCAAACCTCAGTCAACAAATATAGGACTTATATCTTACCTTGTTTTTATGTCCATTGTAATGGCTATTTTAGGCCTATTAAAAATATTTCTTGTTTCTCAGGTAATTTTCCTTCAATTTTATGATGAGGGAGAAAGGTTTTTTTTATGCCAGCACCAGTTTGGCAAAGAGGCATTAAGTGTTACCCATGTACATCCGTACCTCCATGCCAAATATGGTTTCCAGATGCTAACTTCAGTTTGCCTGAATGAAATGAAACAAAATTTTAACCATAGATTTATAAGCACACGATACAGGTTGGGATTGATAGTGGGCTTGGTCCGATATTTTTGGCCAAGTTATGTCCCTTTTAAGCAGGGGTATTAGTGTCCCATGGACACATTTGGTGGCCTGCTGTATTGGTGCTATGGTTTAATGGAGATAAGGTAAGAAAAGATCTTTATTAATTCATTATCAACAAAGATAAATGACTAGAAACTCATGCTTGGCAGCCTGGTTATTCCTCAGATGGGTGACCGTCTGAGCAATCGATTTGGACTCCCGCGCTGTGTCCTTGGGCAAGGCACTTAACCCCCCATTGTCCACATGGGGGCACAATGATGCCATGTTCTAAGGCGTACTGCACGTCGATGGTGTGCATGTCTTCAACCAATCTAACCCTGCCTGTGCTGCAGTGCGGAGTTATGATGTTGAGGAGCTGGGATCCGCTCGTCATTGCTCTGTGGTTCTCTCTGGGTACTCCGGCTTCCTCCACCCGTAAAACTGTCATGATTAGCCATTTTGCATAAGTATTTGACCTTAAACACCAATAAATAAATAATTTTCCTCCTCACACTATTCTGTTGAAAACCAGTATATTTTTATACTGTACCAATGACCCAGACATAGCTGGTGCTAACTCTTAAAATATAGGGCCAAACACAAATTTTGCCCCCCAATCCCCAAAATTTGCATCTAAAACCAAAGAAAACATGTCCTGAAAGGCCCTCCACACTTCACCTCTACTGCGCATGCGCAGTGTCAAGGACGTTCCGAAATTGGCGCCATTAATCATTCTAAGTTTGGCCCTTCATCAGTTAACATCTGACTGATCTTTGTGCTTGTAAATCTCAGTTTAAATGATGCCAGACACATAAATATTAGTGAAATGGTGATTCTAAGGAGGATAGAGAAGGAGGAGAGGAAAAATGTGTGACAGAATATTATCAGGGCTGTAACTTAAAATTTTTTAATGAAATTATGTTAAGTTACCTATTTTCGAGGCAGCAGCCATTTTGTTGTCATTCTGATTATTTAGTTACACTGTTTTTTCAAGTGTTTTCCTCTCTCCCTGTCCTTTAAGTTCCCCCTTGCTATTCTCCCATGCTTTTGGCATAGTTTCTGTAATTATTATTACTAAATTTTCTTGGGAGTTTTAGCTGAATAACAGAATGAATTCTGTTCTTTTCCCCATGTTTACGTCTTCACCTACGGGTGGTTAGGCGTTGTGTTCTGCATCTACCATCTGATGTTCTGCAGTTTCTTCCCTGGAAGTCTCTGTTTTGCATCAGATAGTGTATTTTTGGTAACTGATTTCGGGCCTGGGTGCCTGGAGTCTTATTTTAGTGTTTTTACACTCATTGTTTACATTTACAACAGCCCTCTGTGTGAGGGGGTATTTCTGGAAAATAATATCTTGATGTTATTTTAATCATAACTAGATACATTATTATTGTTCGTAAGTGTTGAATAAATTGTTTAAAATATTTTTAAAAATTTTTGTCCACACTTAGGCTTGGGATCCATTGGGGCTCAACGTTACTTTTCAGAAACTTGGGCTGTTCTGAAAAAATATTTTTTCAAAATATTTTGATTTCAATTATTTTTTCTATATTAATGGATCATATTATTATTATGTATTTTGATTGCCAGGGATTAGTGCGAGTACCAGGACTTGTTTTCTTTTCACATTGAAAGGATATTGATCAATTGTAATAAGAGAAAGTCTTCCTTGACTTTTATAATCATTCTATATGTGGTCAGTGTACTCGCATTAACTCCTGTTCTGTATCGTATGATTTCGATGACAATATGGGAAGCGTATGTCACGGTATGTTATTGGGGAATTGGACACTCCGGTCCTTTCCCCGCAGGGTCACTCTACTTTATCAATTTCTGTTTCAGACGATCAAGATTAGGGTGATGTATCTGTGATGTCTTCCAACAGTGTGCCTCCGTCGTCACAATTAATGAAGGGCTAGCAGAAAAGTGCTCATGTAAATACGCCAATCGCCCTAGTAGGTTCGACGGCCTTTGACGTCCGCTAGCTTGCCCGGTGTAGCATCCATTCACCGAATGGTTCGGCAGCCGGGTTCGTCCGTTGCGGTCTAGAAGGAATTTTGAGGTGATGCGAGCACTATAAATCAACCGAATGCACACCCAGTGATGGCGGATCGGAGGGAGAACGGAGGAAGCCTTTTAGTCCGGTTCATAGCTCGTTCTGGTCCATCCGGACGGCGAGCGAGAGAGGCCCCTCTCTCGTACAACAACATCTGGCCCCAGATGTTGTGGTACAAAATGTTTTGCATTCGGAGCATACGTCTGTCGCTCGGGACGCTCCGACATATAGTCAGTCCGGAGTAGACTGTCAATAAGGCTTCCTCATTCTCATGGTAGCGCACACGACCACTCTTGGCTACGTGACCACGGATATCCAGTCAGCTTCACCAGTCAGAGAATCATCGGCGACCAGGTCACACCATCCGGTAGCCAGGGACACGAGGCCTGCAGACTCCGGACTTTCGCATAGGAAGTGTGCGGGAGTCAACGTACACGGAGCTTCCGGCGGCAATGCATCGTAAGACCGCTACTGCACAGGCCTCGGGAACGGACGTGCTTTCCTAAATAGCACAGTTTATCGCAGCATCCCAGCATCAACTGAATCTGTCGCATATTTTTTATCCGACGATGCTGGGTCGGGACGCTCCGCGGAAGCGGGTACGGGCGTCCGAAAATTTCATCCGGTCCGACGGGATACTGAAAGGGATTTGGAGGATTTCGAGCTTTCCCTTTCGGAACAACATATGCTGTTGTGTATGTCATCTGACTTGGTCTTCTACAGCTTCTTTCGTCGGACCAGATTGCTGCGATGCCGGATAAGAAACTGATAGCGTCGGTGGACTTAGAAATTTTTGGTTCGGTTCAGGGACATCGTCCCTCAGTTCCGACATAGTCCAATAATGTCACACAAACTTTCGAATTATTGAACGACGCTATATATATTATTATTATACGCTTGCTATAACCAAGCATTTCTGGTTTCTTGTTCGCAAAGTTACGGAGATGTCTTTCAGTAGTGTGCCTCTGTCGTCATAGTTAATGAAGAGCTAGCGGCAATAAGTGCTCATGGAATATGTCTATCGCCTACGGAGTGACATTCGCTAGCTCACCCGGTGTAGCGTGCATTCATCGAATGGTTCGGCTGCCGGGTTCGTCCGTTGCGGTCTAGGAAGGAGATTTGGGTGATGCGAGCACTTTAATTACTTTAGTACTCACCCAGTGACGGCAGATTGAGGACAGATCGGAGGAAGCCTGTTAGTCCGGTTCCTGGCTTGTCCAGGTCCGTCCGGGCTGTGAGCGAGAGAGGTCCCTCTCTCGTCCAACAACATAGGGGACCGCATGTTGTGGTTCTGATATTTTACATTCGGAGCATATGTCTGTCGATCGGGACGCTCCGTTATATTGACAGTCCGAGAGACTGTCCATAATGCTTCCTCATCCTCACAGCAGGGCACACGACCGCACATTGGCTACGTGACCTCGAGTATCCGATCAGTTTCATCATTCAGTGATACCACGGCGAATAGGTCGCGCCATCCGGTAGCCAAGGGACACGAGGCCTATACACTCCGTTCGCTCGCATATTGGTAGTATGCACGGGGTAACGATCACGGAGCTTCCAGCGGCAATGCATTGTAGGACCGCTTCTCCTCAGGCCTCAGTGATGGACGTGCTATCCGAGTTAGCACAGTTGTTTCGCAGCATCCCAGCAATTGACTGTTTCTTGGTCGAATCAGGAATTATCCGACGGCGCTGGGTCGGGGTGGTCCGCGGTTGTATCAGGTACGGACGACCGAACGCTTTATAGGGTCCGACAGGATGGCGAAAGGGATTCGAAAGATTTCGAGTTTTCCCTTTTGTAGTATCGGAAGCTGCCATTCATATCTTCTGGCATTATCTTCCAGTGATTGTTATTTCGGACTACATTGCTGCGATGTTGGATAAGAGACTTATAGCGTCATTGGACTCGGAATTTTCGATCGGTTCGGGGACATTGTCCCTGACTTACCGACGCAGTCCAATAATTTCATTACAACATGTGTTTTAATTTTCGACGCTATATATGCATACAAGCCTGCTACCAAGCATGATAGTTTAGTTTCTTGTCCGCGTTGCTCATTTCTGCCATTTTATCATTTATACGAATAGTTTATTTTGGCAGTGCAGGGCATACCGAGAGTTCATATGCGTCTAGACGGTGTGGTTAAAGACTGGAAATATTCTTTTTCGCCGTCTATGTCTTTTCCAACTTCAATGTTGGAAATGACAATGATGTCTAGTAGACTTAACTTAGACGCTTTATCATACGTGAGGCGTTATCATTACGTCTTCAAGAAAAGATTTACGGGATATTATTCTCAATGTAATTTCTTTTGAGGGCAGTAGTTTGTTCACATATAACTCCGCCCTTCAGTGGCTGATTGGAGTTGGTTAGACGTGACGCAGCCCTAGCTACATCCACGCGCGTGGATAGTAAGGTTAAGAACTCTCTCAGAGTCGCTTCGTTCTCGGAGAAGCTTCTCTTCGACGGCAACTTTTCGGCAATCCATGAATTGCTCGATTTACACGTTCTCTTGTCTATCTAGTGTTACAAGAGATTCAGACTGGGGCAAACATTCGGTGGTTGACTCAGAGAGTGCCACTGCAGTTGCCGGACCCGAGTGTTGCTGTTATGACGGTTGCCAGTCAAACTGATTGGGATATAATACTGATCCCAACGGATTCGAAGTGCCAGGGTCTTTGGGTTCCGCAGTCTCTTAGCAACCAATTATCTTCCGCGGAATAATGTTTTTTAGGCTTGCTTTATGTCATTGCATGAACATTATTCAGAAACACATGCCCAAATCCTGTCCGTTAATTCGACAGTAGTGGCGTATCTCCGGAACCAGGGAGGCACTCTTTCGTTTCCGTTATTCAATTTAATGGAAAGAATCCGTCTGTTGGTTATAGTACACCAAGTTCTGTTTTGGTCCGTCATATTCCGGGTCGTCTGATTGTTTTACCGGACTCCCATTCACTTAGGGGTCGCTTGTTGCTGTCAGAATGGACTCTCAACAAACAAGTATTCAATCAGATTTGCTATCTATGGGAGCGCCCAATGATGATTTATTTACGACACAGCTTGCTAATCAATTGCAGACGTATGTGTTGGCTTGTCCGGATCTCTGAGCTAATGTTGTTAACGCTCTATTGATCTATAGGACGGAATGATAGGATACGCGTATCCTCCGGCGCTGTTGTTTCAGCAGGTATTGCTAAGATAAACAACCACAATACATTTCTGTTGATAGCATCTCTATCTTCACAGAGACCTTGGGTAATTTACTCTGTTGTCTACTGTGGGACTTAACGTGAAATCTTCCTCAATGTGAGGATCTTTTTTCACTGGGTAAATCGTGTCATCTTTATCACAACCCGCAAGGTCGCAACCTTCATGTATTCCGTTGTGTGGTCCGCATTGCATTGTAAGCATTGTACTGGACGAGCTTTGGACGCGATTTCTTACTATAGGAGATCCTCTTCTTCGCTATTCTATGCGGTTAAAGTGGAGGCTCTTCCGTCGTTGGTGTAGGGATCATTATGTTCATATTGTTGATCCCTCCATACTACTCATTGCAATTTTTTAGTATACTTGTTTCACAAGATCTACTGCAGCCTGTTATTATTAAGGTTATAGGTTTATGTTACCTCATACCTATGCACTCTAGGATAGTTTACAATTGAGTCTTATCTCTCTTTATCTAAGTCAGTTAGTAACTTTTTGATAAATAGACTTAGAATCTTTAGATTAAATTCCTATATGGAATTTAACTTCGGTTCTTATTTAGCTAAGTAATCATTTGAGCCTCTGGAAACAGTAGTTTTCAAATTCTGACCTTTTAGACAGTAATTCTGTTGGTTTCTCTGTTACTGAAGAGTCAGTGAGTTTCATGCACTATCGATGGATGATTTTCACTTTCGCAGTTTCGGAATCACTACTTCCGTTACTATTTAGGTTGGATTTTTGCATAAGAGTTAGGCTCCTAATATCCGGAACCTATTTTTATTAAGGTCCTTCCGTCTTCGTACGGGCATAGGCCTTTACTCTTTCCGGTTAGAGTTTATGTATTTATAAACAGATATCTGTTTATTACTATGGGCGTAAGATTCTTCTGTCTTTGATGCCTAGTAGAAGGACGTTATGCTCCATTCTATTGTTAATGGATTCTATTAACTATCGGTACTGCTTATGGTATATCATTGATTCAGCAGTTGTGCTTAAGATTTCGGCTCATGAAGTAAGAGTTCTTCTACATCTTGGGCTTACATTAATAGTGTCGCTATTATAGATTTTTGAAGGCTGCTCATTGCGCTCAGCCATCCACATTCATGAATTTTTATCTCAGAAATATCGAGTCCATTTCTGGAGGCCTCTATTGTTAGGTCTATTATCTACTGTTCAGAATGTTATTCACTTAACAGTTGCTACTATAGCTAGGTAGGCTGTCTGTTTCGGCAGTGTCTCCGTTCTGCTGCCCTCTTCGCTCTGGGCTATTTGACCCAGGGCAAGAAAAAGGGGGGGGGGGGGGGGGGAGGGTGTTCCCTGGGTCACCTGTTTTACTATGAAAACAAGGGGATACCTCCTCCGGAGTTAGTAATTCTGAGCTGTTATTGGGATGGTTGTTTAGTGAGAAGTTATGTTTTAAAAATTCATTCAAGTCTTAGTTTTTAAAGTATAGCTTTTGAATATTGCATATGTCAACGGACATGATTATGCAATCCTCAGACACTTTTAAGGAGTATAAGAGTCTCTATTCTTAGACTTACTTCATTTATTGGCTTACTTTAAAAATTATTAGTATAAGGATTATATTGGATATTAATAGAGTACATGGATGTATGAAGCTCAATTTTGGAAGGTGTTGTATCTTTCTAATTTATCATAAATAAGAAAGATACATGTAAGGCCTATTACTTCTTTTTCCCTACAGGGGATGACTCTATTTTATATTATTGAGCGTATTCCATTTTGCTCTATGTCCTTGGCCCTCCAGCCTTTTTACTATTCAGCTATGTCTGGGTCATTGGTACAGTTAAAAATGTTAAAAAATTTATAGTAATTTCTATATTTTTTATACTTACCAATGACCCAGACGGGGATGGCCCTCCCAGGAGTTGGGAACTCTTGCCTCCCTGCTGAGTACATAGCGCTTACCAGGCACTGGTTATTAGAATGATTAATGGCGCCAATTTCGGAACGTCCTTGACACTGCGCATGCGCAGTAGAGGTGAAGTGTGGAGGGCCTTTCAGGACATGTTTTCTTTGGTTTTAGATGCAAATTTTGGGGATTGGGGGGCAAAATTTGTGTTTGGCCCTATATTTTAAGAGTTAGCACCAGCTATGTCTGGGTCATTGGTAAGTATAAAAAATATAGAAATTACTATAAATTTTTTAACTTTCAGCAGTGCAAATTTCCCATACTGCACTTGCAAATTTACCTAACTGTATCTTGTTTGACAGATTTGATTCCTGCAGGGGCAAACTAGTACCACCGAAGAGATTTCTAGGTACAGTTAAAACCAGAAGTCCTGTCACAAACTGTGCGCTTATCTAGGCTTAATTGCACTTATGAATTGCACGCAATTGCCATATCGAATGGCATCCAAAGCACGGCATGTTCTCCTGGTTACTCATTGCAAACACGGGCAATGTTTCTGCCAATGGACCTCCGGGTTACCCGGAGGTCCATTGGCTGAAACATTGCTTGTGCACAGGCCGTATGTACAGAATTGGATAGCCTTACTATGGTCATATCGCGTAGATTAACGCGCACATCGACGTGCTATTTGTGCTCATTTCAGGACAGGACTTTTAGTGATGAGGCAGGTTTTTCAGTCATGAGGGAGGTGCCTGAGAAACAAGAATTTTTTTTTTATTTTCATAGTCGAATCATTTTTTTGTTTCATGTATACCACAGAGCACTAAAATATCACAGAGAAAAGATGCCTGACAAAAGGATTCTGGAACTTGAAGATGTTTTGAAGAATTTTTATGAAATTGATGAAATTACAGATGAACTTTTACAAACCGCAATGGATATGAATATTAAGTGAGTTATATCATCATTTTATACTTCCGTGTCGTCTGAAATATTAGTTGTTGGGTAAGGTCATTAAAGAAATCTTGTTTTTCAGGATCTTCCTTAGGAAGTTAAAAATTTCCTTGTTTTTCAGGCAATTCTTTATGATGATTTTGAAGAGTGGGGGAGGCTTTTTTTTAAATTTTTCTTTAATCCTGCATTTAATTGGCTGCATCTGCCCGCGTAATTTACAAATTGTGCAGTTAAAGAAAGATTATTTTTCAAAACATTTCAACAAAAACCATACCATTTGATCTGGCATGTGGTTGTCAAGCTCATTCCAATAATCAGTCGCATGATACGGTTTTGTTTATTTTTTTCGAAAAAATTGAAAAAAATATTATTTAAAATTCAAATTTGGTATCCTTTGTGTTGGGTATTCTGAGTCTCAAAGTAAACATACTTTATATTTTCATTTCAAGTTTGTGACAAACTGAAAAAAGTCTCTCTTCGTGACGGTCTCTTGCGCACTCAACATATGAAAAATAAAAAACCAAGCTGATGAGGCACTGACTCTTGATGTTAAAAGTAACTATGTGAAGCACAAATTGGATAAAAATTACCAGAGAAGGATTACATGGATAAACAATAAGGGTCCCGATTTTCCTGACTGTGCTTTTGTTGAATATTTTGGTATGTTTCCTGGGTGTACAGTTAAAATTAGAAGTCCTGTCATGAAATGCACACAAATAGCACGTCGATCTGCACGTTAATCTACGCGTTATGACCATAGTAAGGCTATCAAATTCTGTACATATGGCCTGTGCACAAGCAATGTGTCAGCCAATGGACCTCCGGATATCCCGGAGGTCCATTGGCAGAAACATTGCCTGTGTTTGCTCTGAGTAACCAGGAGAACCTGCTGTGCTTTGGATGTCATTCGATATGGCAAATGCGTGCAATTCCTACATGCAATTAAGCCTAGGTAAGCGCACAATTCATGACAAGACTTCCAGTTTTAACTGTACTCCTCATGGGAACAGTGTTCAAAATAATGGAAGTTACGTGCGTGTTCAACCACCGAAAAAAGTGTAAAATGAGATGGTGCTTGATGAGAGTGACGTATTTTTAGTTCCAAATAATGTGAAGCAAGTTGAAAATGTGAAAAATGCAGAGAAAACGAGATTGAAAAGTGGTGATCAAAAGCTTTTGAATTTTGCAGATCATGTCGAAAATGTAGGAAACTTGACAAACCTCAGACTGTTATTTCTGTTGGCCCACTATAGAACTGTAATTCCCTGGATCTGGTATGGCCAATATCCATGACTCACGAATGCATATACCTCTCCGTGTAAAACTGAACATTAGAATGTGCCCTTAATGGAACTCATGAAGGAAAAACAATTATTTGCCAGGTCTTTTTCATTTGAAATATTTTATTATTACTGAACACACGCTTGTTTCACCTTTAAAAGACTCAAGAAACTAAACGCCTGAAGAGTGTACCGACCACAATATTATATCGTTTTTTTTCGAAATATGAAATTCTAAAATGTTGTGGAGATCTAGATGAGATTCTTTGTCCGCTTTTATGATCACATTTCTATATTTGGAGCCTCTTGATAGTTTGCAGCTGACGTCACACATCACATATTGCACCCCTCGTTCGCCTTATTGTGGGTAGAAACGAAACAAATGACAAAGACCGATGCCACACAGTCACGGTGCCTTGCTATCAAATATTCGGTCATGTCGCATAAGTGCTTTGCTGCAAGTTTTTCAGAGAAAAGCAAAAAAGGGTAAAAACAGTGCGCCTTTGTGTCCATTTCAACGAACTCTTGCGATTAGGCCAACGAACCTCTTATTATTATTACAGTAGAATCCTCTTAATTGAATATCCATTTTGCCAGTGAAAATTATTCAATTAACAGGAGTATACAATTAACAGGGATTTCGTTGGTTTCCTGTGTTCTGGAGGTATACTGAGCATTTATTCTATTATATCTTGTTTGATAGAGCTCATAGAGCTCTGTCAAACAAGATATAATAGAATAAATGTCTGTTTTGGATGTAGTGAGGCCAAAAAGGTTGAAAAATAAGGGGAATTTGGTGTGTGTCACAGTAATTTTTTTGACATATTACAAAAATTTATATACAATCAACAGGAGTTTACTCTACAACCCATATGCAATTAACAGATCAAATTTGTACTGAAGGTATGGTAAATGGTTTTGTGTTTGAAAATTATATTCAATTAACAGGGATATACAATTAAGAGATAACCAAATTAAGTGGGCTCCACTGTATTTATAATTGCGTTGTAAATAATTGGATCGACAACAGTCTGCGCCTACGCTGTCTGAGGACTTGGGCAGGTGGCATGTGAAGATGAGAAATAAAGAGCGACCATCACTCAGACGCCTACCGAAGATTTTCTAAGAAAAATGAAAAATAGAGTCACAGAGAGATAAATCGCCATCTCTGCAACGTGCAGTTCTGTTCATTTTACCCCGAAATATCTCTGGGGAGCGATTCCCTCGACGCTAAGAAGGCGACTCTTCGACATCTGGAGCAAGCACAAGGATACAGCTGGGCGAGATCTTAAATGTGGGTAGACATGTGAACCAGCTGAGCTGTAAGCTGAGCATTTCCTGCCTATTTGAATCATTTTTTCACCTTGGAGTGGTGCGATTAATCATAACACCACAGAAAGGAAGGAAATGAATTGAACGCCGCACCATCCTTACGCACTTTTCGGTACAAAATAAGCATTCTTCATGGCTGGAATTAACCAGCATAGGGATGTAAAAAACTCAAGGCTGTTGAGAGGTGTGAGCAAGACTTGATTCTGGATGAGAATAGAGTGCCTCCATTTCCTACAAACTACAGTAGAACCTGTCTTGAGAGACCGCCCTTTGAGCCAAACAAAAGTGGTCTCAAGACAGGTGGTCTCTCATAACAGGTTTCAGGTTTTCTCAGGTCAGTGAATAACCAACCACAAAATTCCGAAAGGCAGAAGAATGGATTTTTGTAATTACTTTGTAGTTACTCTTTTTTATGAAGTTTTTGTAACAAATTGAAATGGACTGTTATAAAAATTATAAAAATAAATTAGTGTTGAAAATCTTCATTGAAGATTTTCAACACTAATTTATTTTTATAATTTTTATAACAGTCCATTTCAATTTGTTACAAAAAGATTTTCAACACAAATTTATTTTTATTCCTATCTGTCACATTTCAGGTATGTATGAAATTGTTTATTCACCAATAACCCTAATCTTTTCACAGGGGTCTTATAAAAACATCTCAATCTGTAATGAGATAACAATTTAAACCCAGTTAAGAGCTTTTAATACTTTTAATTATGTTAGTATAACCATAATGGATTTTCCAATTCCAGAACAGGTGGAAAGTTTTTTGTCGTGATTTCAGTCTTCAAAGGGGCGGTCTCTCAAGACAGGTCCATTATGGCATAAAAATACAAGTTGGTACCAGGTCACAGTGGTCTCTCAAGACAGGTGGTCTCTCAAGACAGGTGGTCTCCCATAGCAGGTTCATTATAGAGTAAAACCAATCGGTGCCTGGTAGATGTGGTCTCTCAAGACAGGTGGTCTCTCAAGACAGTGGTCTCTCAAGACAGGTTTTACTGTATACAAACTTTTCAAACTGTACAAACAAAATCCTCATACATTCAGGTAAGGAAGTTCTTATCATCCGAACACTGCTGATTTAATGAGTTGAATTGGTGATGTTTATTAAATTTACAAACAGGTATGTTTAGAATAAGGAAGTTCGTATCCGCATTCGCCTCCAGTTTCACAGGATTAGGAAGTCACCCCTTTAGGTGCATGGGATTCATGTTGACAGGGTATTAGCAATTGCCTAACTTAATTTGTTCTTCTTCTCATTAATGTCATAACATGGTGAAAAGAGGCTTTATTCTCTTTTACATAAATATTTAAAAGGTCTCTTACAATTCATTCAACAATCCATGTTGTAATCTTTGTTTTTGAAAATTTGAGAAGAAATCAGCATGAGTTCATGGATGGATTTACAGGAGGTGATGGGAATGCTAACGAGCATAATTCTACTCTAACCGAACAATTAAGGCAAATAAATATTGAATAATTACATGATAATTAATTAATTTAAAAGTCTTAGGTCAGTTAAAAAAACATCTTCTGGATTTTTTTTCTGGTATACCAAACGTGAGTATACCAGCAGGTCGAGAGATAACAAATCTCTAAACAAAATGCCCGAACATGACTTCAACCTTCGACTTGAGAATCCAAGTAAAGAATGGTTGTGTTCAGTTGACCATCAGCCATCTGCAGGCAACTTCCCCGAAGAAGGTGGATATGAACTCGGGACGACGGTCTGAAGTGCCAAAGAAGAGAAGAAACAAACGAATCCTTCTATCACAGCGCAGGACATAAGGCCTAAAAAAATTAAAAATTTGTTTCTCAGACCTTTGCATGGTCCTTTTGGCTGCCGCATTCTCTCTTTTTATAACCAATGTAAACTTAAAAAAAATAAAAGTTGAATGGTTTATGTCTGATATTTTACCCAATTTAGAAAAATTCATAAATTTGTTCCTTGAGTGCAAAGCCTTCTTGCTCTCAAGGGACGAAATACACCACCACCCATGCTATTCCATAGATTATGAGGCCTAAAACATAAACCAAGAACATGAACTTTTGATGGCAAAGAAATAATTACAGAAATAAAAAATGAAATAAAAAACCGCCCACCTGCCCGCATGCAATTTTACAGATGATAGCCTGAGAAACAGAAGTTCTATTTTGTGTAGCCTAATAGCAAGATTTTAAGTAAAAAATATATATAATTACCTTTTGGGGGGTCAGATTCGGTATTTCAAGTCAGATTCAGTATATAGTAAGACCCAATTCAAGTTTCAAATCCGGTGTCATAAAAATATGTGATAACTAGCAAGAGCGGATGGAGCTCTCCTGACAAATATCCAGACAAAAATATCCCAACTGGTAAAATATCCCCTCCACATGCTCCTGCCCATCTGATAACTAAGAACTGCATATGGGCAAACAATATTGGTTATATTCCATGCCTCTTGGATGAAACAATAGCCACATATTTAACCATTTGAAAGGTGGCAAGATTCCAATACCGTATTTACTCTGTGTATTGGGACAGCTAAAAATAATTATTTTCACAGGTGTCCGAATTCTTAGAAAATGGGGAAAGAACACAGCCTGGTCTTGATTTGATGCTGAATAAAGTTGTGTGTGATTCATTTTCCATCACTATATACGAAAATCGCCATTCAATTTCTTTTATATTTTCATTTTTTGCTTCCAAAACATAGCTTATGAGACCTCATTGGAATGTGCACATTGCGCACATTCCAATGAGGGATCATAAGCTATGTTTTGGAAGCAAAAAATGAAAATTTTTAGTTACTGAAGAATTTTTTTATGAGTGTCGTCTGCTACTAGCGACGGGTCAACTGGAAACAAATCTCCTGAATGTCCCAAACTTTGGAGCATAAAAAAAATATAGTTTTCTGGAAAACATGTGTGTCCCAAATCATAGAGTGTCCCAATACATAGAGTAAATACGGTATACATTTGATTCGAAATACTCTGCCTAACTTAATTCAATATTTGAATCGGCAGATAATTTAAGATTCACAGGGCCCTGCAACTCTCGCCACTGATTGTAATCTGTTCCTTATATTTGTGTTTGTTTCTCATAAATAACTGTTTTTGTGTATTTCAGAGTCAACAACAGTTTATATATACCACACAGTAAGAGGGTGGTTCAGTATTATCGAAGAAATGGAGGGATTGCAAGCCTAGAGCGATTGTGGAGGCAGCACTTTTTGGACACAATGAAACCACAGTATCTTCCACCTTTGTGGTCAGTGGATCATCGATCAGATATGAGCAAGAGAGCAGATCGAGAGTATCACAGTTCTTGATTGATGGTTTTTCTTATTGTTTGAATGCAAAGTTTAAGTCCATTTTGATCTGACGAACATTATGCCACTCATTCCGAATGGCAGCTATCTTGGAACCCAAACTGACTCTAAATCCGACTGACTTGGAACACGACCAACACGAAACTGAACTTAACTCGGACCCTGGCTAACTTGGAACTGCAGCTTATTAACCCTTTACCTAACATGAAAGCAGATGACACTTGTAAAAAAAAATCTTGAATAACTAATAATTTTTTAGCTCACCGAAGGGAACTAAACTTATCACTTACCGTCTGTCATCCGTCGTCGTCGTCCGTTCGGCGCCGTGAACATTTTTATGCTCCCGACTTAAGTCGGGTGGCATATAGTGATTGAAGTGTCTGTGTGTCCGTCTGTGTGTGTGTGTGTGTGTGTCCGAGCCAATAACTCGAAAACGGTTAGGGCCAGAGTCATCAAACTTCACACAATTATAAAGGACCATGGGAGGATGTGTCACCATAGCCGGGTTCGTACCTTCAAGGTCGAGGTCACATTTCAAGGTCACACTAAAAATTTGTCAATATTCGTGTCTTAGCCATAACTCAGAAACGAATCATAGTACAATTGTTAAACTTTTTACAAATGTTAAGGACAGTCAGAAGGTGTGTCGCATATAATAGTTTCTGCCGCATTTGCAAGGTGTAGGTCATAATTGACCTTCATATCTTCAGGGTCACAAATCATGTCTCAAGCATAACTCCAAAACTATTAGGGCTACAATCATCTAACATTGCTCAATTATAAAGGACAATGAGAGGATGTGTCGCCCACCACAGCCAGGTCCGTAAGGTCATGGTCAAGGTCACATTTCAAGGTCACACTGAACACGGTTAGGGCCACAGTCATCAAACTTCACACAACTTCACACAATTATAAAGGACCATGGGAGGATGTGTCACACACCATAGCCGGGTTCGTACCTTCAAGGTCACATTTCAAGGTGACACTAAAGATCAGTCAGTATTCGTGTTACAAATGTTAAGGACAGTCAGAAGGTGTGTCACGTATATTAGTTTCCAACGCATCTGCAAGATGAAGGTTACAAGGGGGGGGGCATGTGTTACCTTAGTAACATTTTTCTTGTTCAAACGACTTCTCCTCTGAAACCGCAAGGTCGATTTGCTCGAAGCTTGGTATGGATGTACATTACCATATGTCAATTCAAGTTTGTTCATGAAATGGACATGCCCACTTGGGGCTCCATAGGGGCATAACTCCGATAGCACCCTATGTGTATTAGAGAAATTACTAAAAAATCTTCTTCTCCCACACAAGTGGGCAGAATCATTTGATATTTGGTATACAGCAATATAGAAGCCCAAATTCGAACTTTGTGCATTTCAGGCAAATTTCTTAAAAAATCTTCTTCTCTAGATCCAGCAGACAGAATCTTTTGATATATGGTATGCAACATTGTGGAGTGAATCTGATTCAAGTTTGTTCAAATCGGCCCCCTGGATTCACATTTGGGCTCAGTATAGAAGCCCGAATTCGAACTTAGTGCATTTCAGGCAAATTACTAAAAAATCTTCTCCCACACAAGTGGGCAGAATCATTTGATATTTGGTATGCAACATTGTGGGGTGGATCTGATTCAAGTTTGTTCAAATCGGCCCCCAAGTCCCGGGGTTCATATGTGGGCTCACTATTTTGATATATGGTGTGTAGCATCCTTAGGGGGGTGAGATTCAAATTTGTTAAAGCCAAGTCCCTGGGTCCATATTTGGGCTCCCTGTGGGAGCCCGAATTTTAACTTAGTCAATATGAGGAATTTTTCTTTAAAAATCTTCTTCTTCAGACTCAGCAGTCGGAATGTTTTGATATTTGGCATGCAGTATCCTTAGGGGTGAAGATTCAAGTTTGTTCAAGCCAAGTCCCTGGGTTCATATTTGGGCTCACTGTGGGAGCCTGAATGATAACTTAGTTCAAAATGAGGAATTTTCTTTAAAAATCTTCTTCTTCAGATCCAGCAGATGAATGCTTTTGATATTTGGTATGCAGCATCCTTAGTGGGGTAAGATTCAAGTTTGTTCAAGACATGTCCCTAGTTCCATAAAATTTGTCTCTCATGACTTCATTCCTTTGTAATGTTGATGAACCATGTCTAACTGAATGTGACCCCAAATACTTCTTTGAACCACTTTGGCCGATGAGCAATTAAGGCTCCTTGGGGCCTCTTGTTTCGTTTTTTGTCTCAAAAACATAGGTTATAACCCCTAATTGGAATGAGCTCGATCCAATGAGGTGTCATGACTTATGTTTTTGAGACAAAAAATGAAAAAATAATGAAAATTAATTGGTGATTTTTTAGGCGAGTGCTGGCCGGTTTTGGCCATTATGTTGGGCAAAGGGTTAACTGAGGCTTATTCAGACCCATGGGTTGTATCTGAACAAAGACAAATATTTTTTTATATTTTATTTTGATTATATATAAAATATAAGATCACATAAATAGGCACATATTCTCATAATACACCATATGGCCACACAAAGTAGATCTTCTGTTTCTCAGGCCATTATTTGAGAAATTGCATGCGTGCGAGTGGTTTTTTATTTTATTTTTTATTTCAGTAATTACTTCTTTGCCATCAAAAGTTCATGTTCTTGGTTCAAGTTTTAGGCCTCATAATCTACAGAATAGCATGGGTGGTGGTGTATTTCATCCCTTGAGTGAAAGAAGGCTTTGCAATGCTAAAGCATTGCAAAGCCTTCTTGCACTCAAGGGTAAATTCATCAGTTTTTTTAACTTGGGTAAAATATCAGACATAAACCATTTAATTTTTATTTTTTTCAAGTTTAAATTGGTTATAAAAAGAGAGCATGCGGCAGCCAAAAGGACCATGCGTGAGGGCCTGAGAAACAGATTTTTTATTTTTTTAGGCCTATCAGAATTATAATTTTGATTTACTACAATATAAATAAAATAAACTGATATGAAATGAACACAAAAAACTCTGAAACAAATTTGATACACAAAGATATGAAGGATATAAAATATCTGAGACCGATGCCATAAAACCTTTATAGCTTTATTTTTTACCTTTCCTTACCATGATGAAAACAATTTAAAAATATATAACTGCAAAAGTTTTAATGTACTCGTTCCTGAACCAACATGAATACACAAAACAAAACTGCTAGTTACTCCTTACCAAAACAATTCAATTTAACAGGCATGCAGCTTAGTACTCAAACTATTAGTCGACTAGTCGATGTCGACTCTGGGCAAACCAGTAGTCGACTCTCAATTGTGCAGTCGACTAGTCAGAGGAGTTCAAGCTTTTAGGTAAATAGTATCCCTTCTGTGCCACTGTCAGACAGTTTGAACAGCAATATTGGGCAATCAATGTATACATCTATTGCCATCTGATAGTAGTGACAGTAGTTTGTTTTAACTGGTACAAGTAGAGTGCTGAATTATTTTGGGCTATCAGGATATGTTATTAATTTGCCTTGTTGCAATTTATGGGAGAGTGCCTATAGGCACTCTCCCATAAATGGCAACAAGGCAAATTAAATAAGACTATATAATTTCACTCTTAGCATAATGAGAAGCACATTAACAGAATAATGTTCCAGTAAGTTGCTGTATATGAATGCCCAAGTGAAGCCAAATTTGGACCTTCAGCACTCTACCAACACTGTTATAAGGAGACAATTTATCACCAATGACTAGTCGAAGTCGACTTGACTTTTGGGTATTGACTAGTCGACTTTGGAATTCACTAGTCGTTTGAGCACTAATGCAGATTTTAAAACTATGTATATTTATATTTTTACATATTGTTTAACAGGTAAACAATTGTTGAATAAGATTAAAATTGATTAACACTGAATTGAAAATGAAAACAATTCTTTTCTTTGTACAGATCAAACAAAAACAAAACTCAGGAAGTATAATAATAATTCTTTTGCTCTCAGTAGAGACAGATTATACCTAATACAGTTAAAAATATTCCAAAGTATCCCGTGGGTCCGAGTAAGCCACAGTTCTGAGTGAGGTCTGAGTCAGCCACAGTTCCAAGTTAGCCATATACCCTCATTCAGAAGTAATTGAAAGAGCTGGGATTTGGCATCTCTCTACTCAAAACCTAGAAATGCTGAACAGGGTAATTACAGGTCCTTACATTCCCTAACCCTTTACCTAACATAGCAGCAAAAAACACCCAGAACATTAACCAAATTAAGCCTACCACAACCTAAAATATCTCAGAAGTTTCTCAATAAAACCATACAAATATGGATATCATGAGAACCAGCTCATTGAGCTGGTTCTCATGATATCCATATTTGTATGGTTTTTTGGAAAAATTGTGAAATTTGTTTTTAAATGTTTATTATTTATTGGTGTTTAAGGTCACATACTTATGCACAATGGCTAGTCGTGGCCGTGACAGTTTTACGTGTGGAGGAAACTGGAGTACCCAGAGAGAACCACAGAGCATCGACGAGCAACTGTCAGCTCCTCAACATTCGAACTCTGTTCAAGCTCTGCGCAAGCAGGGTTACAGCGGTTGAAGATATGTGCACCATCACATGCAGTACGCCTTAGTACACTGCATCATCGTGCCCCCATGTAGGCAACCAGGGTAAAGTGCCTTGCCCAAGGACACAACATGGGTCGTCCCGGACGGGGATCGAACATTTATTTTTAAAAAATGTGAAATTTAATTTATTTTTTAAAAATCCTGTGTTAGGTAAAGGGTTAGAAGTTCTTGAATTTAGAAATAAATTTTCAAGGCTTAAAGGTAATTGACAACAGCGAGGTCCTTAAAAGTGCTTGAAAACAATGTTACTACTTATTGGTAGTCGCGTTGGGACTTTTTTTGCACTGAAAACATTTTCCTGCAATTAATATTTTCAATAGAGCTAATGTGAATTTTAATGAAGTAGTCTTGTTTGACAGCAATCACTTATCTTGTTCTTCAAAAGGTCTTTCAAAGTGATTAACTCTTAACCTGCTGAGTATTTTCAAGATATTTTTCATTAAATCTAGTCATGGCTGCTGTGAAGCAGCCATGTCTAGATTTGGTGAAAAATTAATCTAAGTATAACACAAGAAATTATTGGTAAAAAAATCCATTCAGTTTACAGGGGGTGGGGGGGGGGGGAGGCGGAAATACAGTAGAACCTGTCTTGAGAGAACTCCCTTTGGGCCACACAAAAGTGGTCTCTCAAGACAGGTGGTCTCTCATAAGAGGTTTCAGGTTTTCTTAAGTCAGTGAATAACCAACCACAAAATTCAGAAATGGAGAAGAATAGATTTTTGTAATTACTTTGTAGTTGTTCTTTTTATGAAGTTTTTGTAACAAATTGAAATGGATTGTTATAAAAATTATAAAAATAAATGAGTGTTGAAAATCTTCATTGAAGATTTTCAACACTAATTTATTTTTATAATTTTTATAACAGTCCATTTCAATTTGTTACAAAAAGACTTTCAACACAAATTTATTTTTATTCCTATCTGTCACATTTCAGGTATGTATGAAATTGTTTATTCAGCAATAATCCTAATTTTTTCACAGGGTCTTATAAGAACATTTCAATCTTTAATGAGTTAGCAAATGAAACCCAATTAAGAGCTTTTAATACTTTTAATTATGTTAGTATAACCACAATGGATTTTCCAATTCCAGAACAGGTAAAAAGTTTTTGTCATGGTTTCAGTCTTCAAAGGGGCGGTCTCTCAAGACAGGTCCATTATGGCATAAAAATACAAGTTGGTACCAGGTCACAGTGGTCTCTCAAGACAGGTGGTCTCTTAAAACAGGTGGTCTCCCATAGCAGGTCCATTATAGAGTAAAACCAATCGGTGCCTAGCAGATGTGGTCTCTCATGACAGGTGGTCTCTCAAGACAGTGGTCTCTCAAGACAGGTTTTACTGTATGTTTAAATGCCCCCAAATTATATTGATGTCAATGACAAGAGAAACCCTGTGCTGGGCAGGAATATCCACCAGCAGCATGCAAAGAGTTAATCTTCTGCCTTCTGTTATAAAAATTTTGAGTCGGAAATTGCTCCCACAATGCTACTAGGGATTTAACCATTTCAAACTTGTTTGCTCAGTAGTGAGCTAAGTGACCTTAAACATCAATAAACACACATAATAATAAAAATGACTAAAAGAAAAGTCTGTTCAAACCAGATAGAATATGTAATTTTTAGCATGAAGATCAAATGTAGTTCTTTAACCCTTTACCCAACGCAGACGATATCAAAATTTATTATTTTAAATAACATTTTTTTTAAATTTTCAAAAAATTTCAACAAAACCATATCATGTGACCCCTCGTTGGAACGAGCTCGACGAGCTCGTTCCAACGAGGGGTCACATGATATGGTTTTGTTGAAATTTTTTGAAAAATAATATTTTTTCAACTGCTGAATTTGCATGTTACGCGGGCAGATGCGGGCGATTCGTTGGGTAAAGGGTTAATCCTTCACCCTACGTATACAATATAAAAATTTGTTATTTTAATTATTTTTTTGTTTTAATTTTAAAAAATTGCCAACTAAACTATGTCATGTGACCCCGCATTGGAATGAACTCAATGGTGATAATAAATTTATCTTACAATTCTCAAATGTAATAGCTTTGCCTAATGAATCGGATGCATCCTCCCTCGTTATTTACAGATTGAGCTGTTGACAAAAGACCTTATTAAGGCTTACTGCACGTCAATGATGCACATGTCTTCAACCACTGTAACCCTGCTTGAGCGGAGCTTGAACAGAGTTAGAATGTTGAGCTGACAATTGCTCGTCGATTCTCGGTGGATATCTCCAGGTACTCCGGCTTCCTCCACCTGTAAAACTGTCATGGTCATGATTAGCCATTGTGCATAAGTATGTGACTTTAAACACCAATAAATAAATAAATAAATAACAACTAACGCTTAGACTTGCCAAGCAAGATCACACCTTAGTTGTCGCTATTTATTTTGGCGGAAACTCTTTTAAGATGGAAACAACTTACTCGTCTATTCATATGTGGATGCAATACTCAACATTTCAGTTGAGATAATTCAGAAAGACTGTCAAGTGTTTTGGTAAACATTTGAGATATGTAATTTACTCAAGTTATGTTATTCTACTTTGTCGTAACCCATAATTCATTTGCGTCTTGTATAGTTGATGTTACCCACACGTAACCAAAATGGTCATTCGCCGGTTATTTCCAGGCTTGTCATTGGACCCAGCTTGTCCAGTCAGTAAGGGTGTCAATCTTCTGATTTGTAAAGGGACTGTTGTTTGTGACAATTTCTAAAGAGGATTCCCTCCAATGATGTAGAAAGCTTTTTCTGGTGGTGGGGTGAGACAATTAAATTTCTGGTGAAATTTGGTGATGCAAAACTTCGCCTCCTACTACAAGCAGCATACAGTGATACATTGCATTACATATTTTAGTCTGAAAATTGTTGATCTCATCCATTCCCCCCACCTATACACACCTATACACACACATCATAGTTAGAGAGTCTCCCCATCATGGAACATTTTTTAAAAGCGAAATCCTAACAAGTGCCTAACTGACAACTAGCAATTATTTTCAGCATGGTCAGACCTTCGCATATGTGAAAAAATACAACAAAACTTTACATTCCCAACCAGTCCTTGGTACTGCTAGTTTAGGTTGTGGGGTTGGGGGTGGGGGGTGTCATTCCTCCTCAGCCCCCATATTTTGCCATTTTAATCATCATTCTTTATAGATTTTTCATGTGATTAAATCATTTTCCATTTTGATAATTATGTTACAAATTTCACAAGAATACGGGAATAATCGAATGCCATTATAAATACAGTACGTGGAGAGTGGAATGTAACTAAATCACCCGTGGAGTGGAGTTACCACCCAAGCTATAACTTTCAAATTTTGTATATATCGACAATAAACACAAGCAATGTTTCAGCCAATGGACCTCCAGGTTCAACCCGGAGGTCCATTGGCTGAAACTTTGCTGGTTCTGGTTATGCTTTGCAACAAATTTGCAATTATTGCTCGGGTGGAATCTCCACTCTGTGGGTGATTTAGTGATAACGCGCTCTCCATGTACTGTATATGTACAAATATCACAACAATGAGGTAGTTTCTGTGTTTTGTCTTTCATTGTTAAATTTTGGGGTAATCATTTCCAAAGATTTATTAATTTTTAAATTTGGTAATAAAATTTATTTTCTATAGATCTTAAATCTCCGATATTGTTTTTTTGTAATTACCTTAAATGACTCTGCCCACTCACAAACTGCCTGGTGGACCTATTTTCAGTAACAATCCTAAATCAGGTCAGTGAACAACTAATCATTCAGAATAGAGAGCCTACCATGGAAAAGTACACTTGTGATTTCTATGTTATTTCCAGAATTTTCTAACTTAAAACCATAATCCTATAGGAAACAAGCACAAACCACACCTAAGAACTGAAAAGTCTATAAAAATTGTTGAAACCATTGAACTGAACAGAAGTGAGAACATTTTTTGACCAAGCTCCAAGCAAACTTGTGCTTATATCACCAGTTAACAGAGAGAATTCTGAAGATACACCTCCAAAGATACTCTGGAGGAATTGACAATAAGACTTACTAGAGCTGTAGGTTAACCGAAACCGAACCGAGATT